>JBAMNC010000259.1:0-600000 GCA_037902135.1 Cetoscarus ocellatus
CCTCCTGTTCCTGTAAAATTAGCAAAAAAATACTTAAGAATGACAAACTCTATCTCCAACCCCCTGCTGTAAGCTTAAGCCAAACCAAAATCCATGACCAAAAGACAAAAGTGTCCAACTGTGAGCTAAGTGTGATGCTTCATCCCCAGTGCCAAATACTGAGAGATTCTTTATTTTGGTTACCAAAATTAGTAAACCCCTGAACACTACCTGAATTGTGCTCACCTTCTCTTTCTTTGAAGGCAGCGTTAGATTAAAATATGGTGGATTTTTTTTTTTATTACTTAAGAATTTTATCAATGCCATAGTATGATGATTCGTCAAAGTCCTTTTTGTAACATATTCCAGAGGGAAAATGTTTAAACTGTTTTCTTGTGCAATAACTTCGACTGAAAACTGTAAAGCCCACAAAGTGTGATTTCTATGCAGCCCTCAAGCCCTTTGACCACCACGTTTTGTCACAGAGTGAGAACTTCTGCTAGTTATGCTACAGTAGCTGAGCTCTCACTCTGCAGTGATTAAATACCAGTGTGTCCCACAGTGAATGCTGCCCACCTCTGCTGGTTGAAGAGTCTCCCCAATCAAACTAGCTCTCTACAAGCAGTTTACCACAGTTTTCTCTAAATGGAGATCTGACACCAGATGAGGGGGGAAATGCTGTAAAAAAGTTAAGCCTACCACCCCCACCAACTTGATCTGTGTGTCACTGTGCACTCCAGCAGGTTTTGAGCAGTGAAGCAGGTGCTTTCAATCCACAATGACTAGAAGCATATTTCTGATAAAGTCAGGTTGTGTGCAGTATGTGATGGTGGTGGCTGCAACCACTGTTGACACTTTATGTCTCACCAATATTTAATGGGACATTTGTCACACCTGTAAAATGGACACAGCCAGCTTTTTGGGTTCACACATAAGTACTAAAAGTGTAAATAATGCAATGGATTTAAAATAGCAGATTGTAAAACAACTTGACTCTGGTGTTTATGTAAACAACTCACTATGCTGCAGAGTCGTTGAGCTGATACTCCCGAGAGCGACTGAAGCAGGCCTGAACTCCTCCATCTTTCCACAGCCTCTGGATGACCCCAGCCAGCTCTCCTGTCATGAAGCCTTCTTCTGCTGAACCGGCCAAGACAAACAGCTGCCGTGCATCATCCTACAGAGAGAAAGCCCCTCCCATTAAAGTCATAAACAACATACCTCTCATAGCTATAGCTGTTGGGTCACCTGGTCAAGTGTGAGCCATTTGTGTGCTCAAGTTAAGTCTGTAGGAAAAAAAAAATATAAAAGACCATTGCTGTGTTCATTCTTTGTATCATGGGAAAATGATGCTTTGGTAAGACAGATGATGTGTTAATGATGAACGGCTAACATAAGGGCTGGCCCGTTTTTATGAAATCCCACCTATAGCTCTGCCACTTGCAAACATAACTGTTAAGGAAACAGTGCATTAGAGGATATGAAAGACAGGAAAAAATGTCCAAAATGGTAATTCACAAGAAAACTAGCCTTTCTGGTTCACTCTCTCCTCTCCTCTTTACTCAGAGCTTTACTTTAGAGCTGCTAACACAAGCGCAGTTAAGCAGAGGAGCGTGGCCCACTCTCAGGTCCCACTACACAAACTGCAACAGTGGCTCCCAAACTTTTTCTTTGCCTTTTGTCTTTTTAACCACTGAGTTTTGAGTTTCTCCAAACAAGAGAGCAGGAGAAAGATATTTGAAGAACACAATTTTGGTTCATTTCGTAACACAAAATAAAGACATCCAGAGTCACCGACAGCAGCGGGGAAATAAATTCTCTGTCCATCCGTGAGGGAGGAGGAGTGACGGACAGCGGTGTTCGTTTTTAACGGAGGAGGAGTAGGTGACTCAAGCGTTCTCATATAAGGACAAACTGGAATATTAACAGAGTATTAATCACACGAACTCTCATAACAGAGAAAATATTTGCTCGTTAAAAGAATCATGTACATGTCTTATTCATATGGTTGATGGCTGCCACTACATAGTTTTCACAAATAAATACTGACCAGAAATCACTGTTTTCCAAGTTAAAGTACTTTTAAAAATTAAGTGAAGAGTTAGGAAGAACTGATCCTTCTGCTGTCTCCAAGTTTAGACCTTACATACGGCATTGTGCAGTCCCATTTGCTTTATTTTGATTTTATGTTAGATGAATGTACACAGACGTCATGTCCAGAACATGTCCATATAAACAGTGAAATGGAAGATTCTAGTTAAATGATTTCAATCAGACTGAAGAAAAACCGTATGTGTAAATATGGCTTGTCATTGTGGCTCCCAAAAGGGAAAATTAAGCCTAAATTTATTGTTACAGTTAAAATATGAATTAAATCTATCATTAAGTCGTAATCCAAAAAAATGCATTTTATTATTTCCATACATAGGTATTAATATTTTTGTTCAATACTGGCTAAAACCAGGAAGGAAATATTGGCATATTACAGGTCAGCAAAGACTTCAATGTTGTGCATGTCTACTTAAAATAAAGTGAGAAAATACTTCGTGAATGAGACTGTTCAACATGATGAAGCAGGAGAGTCACTCTAGGACAATTACAAAAAAAACCCAAAAGGAACTTGGTTAAGGAGAGGTGTTAACATAAACCGTCCAGACTGCACCAATTTTATTTCCAACATGTGATAATAAGGAACCACGGAAACACAATAATACAATTTTAATTTTAATTTTAATTTAACTGTGAAATTTTGATTTGTTGTCATGCAGCTGTTGTAACATCTGATCTAGAACAGTGTGATCCCATGGGCTAAATGAACTGAGGACAGTTCTCATGTGGATTAATCCTCTACTGTGATGAGGCATTTTGAAAGTGATACTAAACCTTGACCTGCTAGATCTGACCTGCTGTAGAGGAGGAAGTGAGAGGAGAAAAGCACAGCTGGAAAGGTCGACATATGACTAAGTAGCTGTTGCCCTTACAGCACTGAGCTGTAATGTACCAACAGTAGCGTAGATGCCAGCTTTAGTTTCCACTACTCACTGCTCGGGCTGCATCGGCAAAGTCTATCTTGAGGCGTCCCATGGCTCTGATGATGGCGATGATGGACTGGATGGTGTTGCTGTAGACCACTGCCTTGTACTGCTTACACTCCTCCTCTGAGTAGCCGGCTTCATGGATGATCCTGAAACAAAGAGAAGACGTAAGGACCTGTCTCTACACTAATAATCTATACACAACACAGATTATCAGGATGGACTGAATGTGATTTGTTTGCATGGAAGCAACACTGTCACAAAAAAATGACAGAATTAATGTATTCTGAGACAGAGAGGTGAGGCAGTTTGTTTTGTACAACGAAAAATGCCTGTGTGTTACTGGATGTCAGATTAGAATGTAAAAAACACTTTTACAATATTTCACATCTTCAAATAAATTCTCTAAAACACAACTCCATCATCTGCAGTTCTACACATACCCTATCAATTATGGTGATTAACATTTATTACACAATACATGAAATAATTGAAATAGAGTAGAGACTAATACAGACATGCACCTGTAGCTCACCACTGGTAAATAGTTGTTTGGTTTGTTTATAATAACTCACATCTTTAAGAGCTATGTTTTCTGTTCATGCTCCCACTTGGCTGTACATCAGTCCTTACTACACAAAAAACAATGTAACAACTCATATTAGCCCATGTCCTTGACGTGACCATGAGAAGTACTAGGGCTGAACAGTGTATCTTTCTATATGCATGCATATGCTATTGTCACATCACAGGATGGGAAATGGTAGGGAACAAAACAGCCAACATTTGTGTTTCCTTGACTGACAAAAGCCCATCTAAAGTCATAATCAATGGATCTTTCCAGAAAGTGGACCAGAGGGTGATCCTGTCACATGGCTATTTTTTTTTTTAAATAAAGATTAGAAAATACAGTTAAATTAATGTTAGGTCACTTCAAAAACAGCATTAACCACGATAATTATCCTCAGTAGCACATAATGGTGGGCTATTAAAAGTGTAAAGCATGGGTCTTCCCATGAAGAATTAACTTTAAACTTAAACTTTAAAATACTCTCTTTTTCTCTCCCTGACCTTCGGCGACACACAGCAACAGTATAAACACCAAGCCTTTAACATCACACAGTGTAAGTTATTTATAGGTAAGATATACTGTCACACTAACAAAAAACAGCATACACACATATTAAACAATTTCTCTGTAAATCAATAAATATTCTGACAGTTAATATGCCTGAAAGTGACACAATGATAAAGTGCATGTGTGGAAAACACTACTTGTTAAATATTTTACATACAAACACGTTCGATGTGTTTGAAAAAAACCTGAGCAGATGTGATGTGTAGGGGTGGACAGGATGACCATAATGTACTACATAATGCAGCGATTATTGTAATTCACTCCTCTTCGGTCTCCCCCAAAAGTCCCTCCATAAACACCAACTGGTCCAGAATTCAGCTGCCCGTATCATTACTAAGACCCCCTCACACCATCATATCACCCCCATTCTTCAGCACCTCCACTGGCTCCCGGTCAAGCATAGAATAGAGTTCAAAATCCTTCTGTACACCTTCAAAGCCATTCACGACCTTGCCCCGCCTTATCTGTCTGACCTCCTCCACATTGCCACTCCAGCCCGCTCCCTCAGATCCTCCTGAAAACATCAGTTCCTATGGTTTGAGTTTGACTACTAATTCAAAGAATAAACAAATAAAATATAACAAAATAGTAAAATGACAGTGGCCATTGTTTGTTATTTAGTAAAGGATGTGATGCATGTAAACATAACAAGTAAAAGATCTGTGAATCAAAGTCTGACTTGCTCATGAAGTGGACTTTGTGGACTTTTTAATTCAAAACATTATATTTAACTCATTAGCAAAATACCCTCCACAATTTATGCAAATCTGTGTGCAAGGTTTGTAAATCAGCACTCACAGATAAACCAGTTACAAGACAGAGCAGTTTGGGTGCAATTCATTTCAACTGAAATCATTGGAGAAGGCATCAAGATATCCACAACTTTCTGATACGAAATTTTCACAAACTAACATCGTGCAACTTGTAGGGCTCAGCAAGGGTAGACAGTTGGGGTTTGCCCAGTAGAGGTGGGATGTAGAGGGCTCATAGCGAGATCAGCAGTCTCAATACTTAAAGAACTGGTTGTACCACGACAAGGTCAGCAAAAGATTGAAATGGAGATGTCAGATGAAGCTCTCAGTGGATCAGGATCAGGAGGAATAATGCAGATTGGGGAACAAGGGTAACGTAGACAAAAGCATGCATTTCCTTTATGGTGTGTATGTATGTGCGTGTTCTCATCTATTTCCTTCATAAGTGGAGTGATCATGGACTAGGAAGGTGGTATCAACATGTCACTACCTGGAACCTGCATGTACAGAGCCTGGGTCTGTGAGCTGCTCGGGCTTTTATAGCCATGTGGTGGGGTAGGTAAGTTAGTACAATACTATACTAGACTTAGTACTAGCATGATGGGTGGTGAGAGTTAGCACAGAGTGCACTGCCACTAAAACAATATGGGCTTAGAAGTGAAAGTTTTCAGGTAAAACATGCTTGGCACAGTGCAGATTGCCCCAACAGGTTGTGCCAAGAGACTCTGATTGTCTTAAAGTTATCTAAAAGGTCTGAATCATATTTCAGCATTTTTTAGCTATACTGAGAGAGAGAAAGAACACTTATTATTTCTGTAATGTTATGACATTATAGAATAATCTCTGCATACATACAAAGACTTGCTTGGTAAATCCACAATTGAAAGTGTTCAGAACTTAAACATGCAATATGGCTTACTTAGGATTTAAAAGGATTTATTTTGATACTTAAAACTAAATACTATACTGATGAGAAGACTAGCAAAGAAAGTCTAGAAATAGGCAGATCAGGATCCAGCATTTTAATCCTTTAGGCGCCAAAGTCGCAAAATTGCGACAAGCAACATTGCCTGATGAAACAGGCCATAGCTGCATATATAGTGCTGAATAGTGTTACCAATTTTCACCAGGAGATAATGGACATGTGTTACTTTAATCTGAGGAGCATTTGTGGGCGTGTTTCTATTCAAAGTTTTGGCGTAAACTTAGTTTGAAACACACACACCAGATCGGGGAGACGCACGAGTGGCCGTAAAGCGGAGCAGAGGGAGAGACACGCACAGAGAGAGAGAGAGAGCGAGATAGAGAGTGAGTTAGAGTACTGACAATGCTGAGAGTACTTCGTCAAGTACTGGCTGACTCTGATTCCGAGGATATTTACCCTCTGAGATGACGTTCAGTCGTCCAGTGAGGACGAAATTGGCGGCGTATGCGCGCAGTGGCACCGGGTCCGTGCGCCATGACAGTCCCCAAGCAGCACATACTGAGGCCAATGCTTTGCCTCTCCGTGGCTGGGGTGAAAGTAATCAGCGAGTGCCGAGGAGGGGACGTGGTCTGGGAAGCAGGGGAGCTCAAAACACCGCGAAAAATGACGGTGGTAGTGTGAATGAGAAAAACCGTGGAGCTGGCAGACGAGGGAGAAGCCGGGAGATGAAAAGCGCTGTCAGAATAGCGGTGGGGCGTTCGCGCTCGGCCCGTAAATTACAATGATGATGCCCTGGGTTTACTTAGGGATGAGGAAGAGTACCAAAAGTGGATCAGACATTTTGATGAGCCTGTTGGGTATTGTGGAGACAGGGATCTCACAAATTTTTAGCCCAGTGACTTCTTGTCTCTTTTTTTGGATGGTGAATTCTGGAGCCTAATCACAAATGAGACAAACAGATAGGCCCACCAGTTCTTAGAGAGGGAAAACCCCAAACCAAACTCCAGATTTCATGACTGTTCTGATGTTACAGTCCCTGAGATGAAAGCTCCATGTCACTTCATTTGCATACATTTTCCAATACGGCCGCCACTTGGTGATGTCACAATATGCAAATTAGTTGAGTTTATTTACTTCCATTCCAAATTTTGGGTCATACTGAAGATTTTTCTCATTTACAGTCTGCCTTTATCTCTAACCACTTTCAAACTACAACTTTTTGAAATTTTGATATCAAAATTGAATATTTTCCAATATGGCTGCCATCTGATGACGTCATAATATGCAAATTAGATGAGTGAATTACCTTCCATCCCAAATTTTGGGTCATACTGAAGATTTTTCTCACTGACAGTCTGCCTTTATCTCTAACCACTTTCAAACTACAGCCTTTTCAAATAATGGGAGAAAAATTTAATATTTTCTTGAAAAACTCTGGCGCCTAAAGGGTTAAGAACCGTTACCTAAGCATATAAACCAGAGCCAGGCCACAAAATGGTTTCAAGACTAAACAAAAGCCTTCAAGAACCAAGTATGGTAAGCTAATCATATGTCAAAGAAAATGTAAAATTGAAGGCAAGTTTTTAATGTGATTAGGAAAGTGGGAGAATTTAAATGCTTTACACTGGAAGTCAACTAAAATATTGTCCTGGAGAAAGTACAACTAGAAAAACATGGTCAGATTCTTTATAACACCTGCACTAAAGCATACAGAGGGACAGACATATTGTTGGGATAGGATGTGAGATGGTTAAAGTAAATCACTATCACTTACCCATGTACTTTGGACTGTACATGGGGAAAAAAAATAATGGAAAAGTTTGAAATATTAATGACTTTTGTTGCAAGGTTCTGCATATCATGGGATGAATGTCTCCTAAATTCAGGGTTTTCACAAGGTAAACATGGACAGGGGTGATGGTGATAGCATGCACAAAGGTAATGGTGAAAGCCAGCAAGAAAGCGATCACAAAAAAAGTCATGGTTTAATGTTCTGCATGCATTGAAATAGAAAGACCGACATTCACATTTAGACTTAAAGATGACGTATTTGATTATTGTTGGAAAGCATGGGGTGAGTTTATGAAACCACACAGAACAGACTGCATTGAAACATTTAAACTGTAACCACCCTCGGGTCTCTGCTACATATGCAATATTTCTTTGTTGTTATATGTTCATGTTAAACACAAGTACAATGTTAAATGTTTTAACTCTGTTACATGAATACATATATGTTTTTTTAAATAATAAAATCCTGTGATCATTAAAAATGTTGTTATACTTCACATTTTAAATTCAAACACTGAAAGCTTTCCCCCTGCAAAATATCCAGTAATGATGCAAGAAGAGGATAATTTAGTGTCTGATGGCCAATCTGGTGCTTACATAGTTAAAAGTCATTTGCTCTCTTTGGTGTCTGACGTCAGCCAAAGGATAAAACACTACCACGTGTGAGAGATGGTTCTCTGAACAAACAGCACTTGAGTTTTACAGACACTGTGGGTGTGTTTTTAAATGTGACACTGAAGATTCCCACTTACTTCATCTGTTTAACAATTGTACTTTTTCCAGATTCTCCAGCACCTGAAACAGACAGAGGATTCAAGTTATAGACTACATAGGACGGACAAGGAATTTCAGTAGGTTACCCATCAAACAAAACAGTTGTTACTAAGTTCAAGCAGATTTCAGTCATTTTCTGAATCGTGTTTGCCATGCTCTAGTGATGCACCGATGCCTTAGTTTGAATTCAGTGTTGACAGCTATCAGCCCTTCTGCAAATAATGTGTCATGAAACAATTCAAGCAGCAGATGTTTATCTATTCTGCCAAATAAATTCAGAGCTGGCATCTAGCACAGCTAACTGCTGATTTAGAGAAGTGTTGTATTGAGAAGATAAAAGTCTTGATCTGTTTTATGGTAAGAAAAGAGAAAAAAATAAAGATCTTAGAGAGATGTTAAACATTTCTTTACATGAAACCTTATTTCATATACTCATGTCAAAAAACCATGTGGGATTAAAGTTGTTTATATCTGATACCACAGCAAAGTTTGTTTTATTATGAGAAGTGTGCAATATAAAGTGCATGCTCAGCAGGAAGAGGTCATGGATAGTTATTAAAAATATATCTTTTAATTTCAATGTTTACGCACAACCCAAGAGCATGAAATTGACGACATAGGAGTGTCAAATAATTTTCTCAGTTTCAGAGCCTTACATTAGGGCTGTCACCTTGTACTCCATTTTTTAATAACTGTTCGAGCATGAGGGTTAAATTCCGTACTTGAACTGTACCTTTGCATTCAAACTGAAAATATACACTTCTGCAGCACACACTGAGCAGTGAACCTCCAAATCCAACAGAGGGCGCCCCCAGGACAACCTGACCGTCAATCGCTCTACTGACCTCAGCAAGAGGAAGTAAACCTCAAGAAAACGGGGGACAGGAAAAGTCACTCCATGGAAGCACCCCGCTGATGGCAAAATAAAAAACAAGACCAGGCTGTATGTTGATAATGTGCAAAGCAGCTGACTTACTCCTCATCCATGCAAAATCCATGGACACATTAATCCACCTTCCACTCAACTGTGGCGTTGTAAGAGTGCTAAGCTCTGGACAACCACATCCTCTGTTGGCCCCTCGTCAGAGGCACAGACAAAGGCCATCAAGATTACAAGACTCATATGAAAGGACATGCAGTGTGGCCTTAGGAGAGGTAAATAGTAAAATGATATAATTGAAATGCCTTGAGTCTGTGTTTTGGAGAGTCACTCAAATTTTAAGGCTGCCAAAGACAAATCCTGCCAATTAAATAATTATCTTAAACCTGCAGTACATCAGGAGCTGCTGTCACATTACAGAGAGAGGATGTGTGCGAAGTCTAATTGAGCCAGGTCACAGAGCAATTGGATTAATTAACAGGATCCCCACAGCAATGAGATTATATACAACTTAAACATCCTTGGGTTAGACACTCACGCCGCATCTCCCCCGCCTTGCGCACTCTGAGCTGTCAGATCATTCTCATGAGGGTGATTTGATCAGTGAAGGATCAATATATGATGTCAAGTTAAACAGTGTGACTTCTTTGCAGCTCTGAAGGCTTAAAAATGTTAGAGATAAATCTTTATATATTGCCAAAGGAAGTCTTCACTATATAATATTTTGGGTCCCCAGCTCCCTCTGAGGTGGAGGCATGTTTTCAGCTGAGCATACAACATTTTTAATTACCCTACCTGTGCAGGGACTCTCAGCTCCCCAGTGAGGAGAGCTGTTCACCTGTTCAGTGTCCCACATGATAAACAGCAGAACAGACAAAACACAAAGCAAGTAGCACTGCAAACACAGGGTTACTGCATGTTTTTCAGCATAAAATTCAAGACCCTCTCTCTATGGAGGAGTATAAAGGTTATTAGAAGATTGGGGGGGGGGGGGGGGGTGATTTTTTTTTCTCACCATGCACTTTGTGGAAAAAATGTCTAAATGTTGAGGAAAAAGTCAAAATGAAATATCAAGAAAAAAAAGTGAAACGCGTCAAGACAAATGTCAATATGTCAGAAATTATTTTGGAACACAAAGTAAAGATTATTATCTTCTTTTATGTTTCAACATTTTGTCAACATTGACTTGTTCTTGTACTTTTCAGTTTGAAAAAAAAAGCACTTCCTTCCCTTCTTCCCGTCTAGAACCTCTGTAAGTCACAAATCAATAAAAAACTACGACTGCTGGCACAAAGTGACAACATATTCTTTGCATTTTTAAGTGGGAGAACAAAATCTAGGTTTCCATTGTCAAGAGTTTAACAGTTTTTTGTACATCTTAGCCCATAAACATATTTAAAAGTTTCTTTTTTCTGTTTTTATCTGGAAGCCAAATTGAGATGTTTTATTTCTTTCTGTAGCCTTGCCTTTATCACAATCTTAAAAACACTTTTTAATATGTGTGTCATAAGTGAAAATCTAAACAAAGAGGCATTTATAAGAGCACTCTTAGACACAGGAGGATGCAGCATTTCAAGAATTTGCCCTTTAAATATAGCAATACTTAACACAAAAGGAAAAATATTGCAATATTATATTAGCAAAATATTGTACAACCCTACCTTGATTTTTAAAATCATTTCAAGACTTTTAACGGGCTAAAAAGGCTAACCGAAGGGCTATGGATTTGCTATGGTTACCAAATTGTTATGGTTGGTCACTTAACTGGAACGCTTGATTGTGCAACAACACACATCTTCCTCTGGCTGTGTGAGACGCTGAGTACAATTAAGCGAGCGCCTGTGTCTCTTCAGTGTTTCCTTTTATGCTACTGTAAATGGAAATGCAGTTACACACGAACAAACATTAAGTCATTGTGATTTGCATTTGTTTTCGTCGAGTACACAAACAGTCAACATCCAAGGCAGCCCTCCCACTCACCACACTTGTCTCAAGACTGTGTCATTTGCAGATTACTGCATTAATGCAAACAACCCCACCAGGAGAATCGAATGAGCATAAACTGCAATACGTATGCTTGGAAGGGCAACATCTATTTGTCTTGCTCGGGAATGCACATGGTATAAAATAAACATAACACCATAACCATGGAAGCTAAATTCATCCTTGTGTTCAAGCTTTATGGTAATTCTCCCTTCAAACAACAATTCCACAGACCAATCCCTGATGTCTAATGCAGGTGTTTGTGGGAGCCATGACAGGAGAACAAAACACAACCATGAAAATTCAAATCAGGTCCTTCTCCAGTGACGCACAAACATACAAGAGACGACTGTGCAGCTGAACCATGTTTGGGGTCTGTGATTGTGGTGAAGTCACATGTTTGAGACCTGTGCTGCAGACCTGACTGTGCAGAGATTACAGTACACATGCCTAATGCTGTTTGTTGCATTTTCAAAACAGCCTGGAGAGTGCATGGTCTGGGCAAACATCCAGTGAGCATGCACTGGCTGGCTCTGGTGTGTGTATACAGTTGCCACAGATGATTATTGTGGTCAGCAAGACTAGCTAGGTTGCTATGCAACCTTCTGCCTGTCTTTTCCTGGCTGAGGCAGCAACCAGTGACAGGAGATAAGAATTGTGGATGCAGTTTTCTTTTAAAACTATAAACAAGACTAGATGTCTTCATTACAATTGAATGATGTGATTTTTCCAAACACATTTGCCTGTTGGAGCTGATTGAAATTTTGAATGCAAGCCTCTGTCTGCTCGGTGACCACATTCAAATGAACATATTAATATATTTCCCTCAAAAAAGGCCTCTGAGGGATGTCACTAACCTCAGTGAGTCAGAATTGGAGGTCAAATGAGCACAAGTCAAATGGAAAATAAACACTTTTAGGACAGTTTTCATTTTGGATTGAAATGCAAAAGTCCCGTTTTTCTTCTCTGGAATCCCAGGTCTCTTCAGAGTCTGATAGCTCTTAAACATTAACTCTTATCTCACTGCAACATGAAATTGAGGTAAAGAGAAAAGAACTCTACATAATTAGATGGGCCGCTATGAAAATACTTAAGGATCTCTAGCTTAGAGCTTGGCAGAATCATTAATAAATGTTGCCTACTGGGTCAAAAAACTTTTTTGTTACTGATTATTTATGTTTCTTTTGACAACAAAACCAAAGACAGACATGTAAAAAAGATTTTTGCTAACTAAAACTAAAATATTGAGGCATTACTGAGAAATACAAGGTGGTCTTTGACTTTTAATATCTTTGTATTAATTGTGTGCTTTTGATTTTGTTATTGGAGTTCTTATTTTTAAATTTCATTTATACTTGTTTTCTACAATTAAAATTAATCCTGTTCAGCTCTTTGGTAGACTGAAGTTGTTTTTAAATGTGTTTTAAAAAATAAACTTGACCTTAACTGGAACTACCTGAAACTGTGTTGTGTGTTTACAAAACAAATAATTAGGACCACAGGTCATTGGTTCTCATCTTTGACACATATACTGAGTTACAGACATATTATCCTTACATTATTTTCCAACAAACACACCAAATTCGGTTTTGAATGAGCTTGCTGTCTGTAGAAGTCACAACTTAACTTTGTCTCTTCTATGCTGTATTTTTCAGGAAAATTTCAAAGTAATAATACCAAGATTTCCCACAAATGTTATAAACTACAAATACAACTAAAGTTTAAAATCAATTGAATACAAAATTCAAGCCAGTAACAATAAAAACAAATGAAAAAAAAAAGAAAAATGAAAAACTATTTAAACCTTGCTGGTTATCATGTGGGAGAAAGGCTGACAGACAGCGTGTTTAAAATAGGAGTAATAAATGAAAAACGTAGCACTACAACACAATCACAGACATGTCAGACAGGCAGATCTGTTGAAAAGATTATCCCTCAAAGCTTTCTGTGAGCTTGCTAACTTACGTTAATCCGGGCTAGCCCTAGTGTAATGGGTTAACTCGTGACTGTGATATCTAGTGACTTCCAGCCGATTGAGTCTCCGGTTGTCGTAGTTACAATACATGAGAAGAAGGAAAACCCCACCAGAACAATGCCATTTTCAGTATTTACAATAAAATCATAATCAATTTATCTAATATGAACGTACGTTCAGTAACACACGCACGACGACTTCAGCTGACGTCAGTCGCAGACGTCCTCGTTTCTCAGTCATCAATAAACACGGCTGCACCAAAAACCAACACACCGGTACGCTAACCTAGCTAAGCAGCTAATTGCTTAGCTAAATTAGCTTACTGACTTAACGCTGAAGAGTAGCGGATAAAGACTAATGTAATTACATATTGAAATGATATGGCTGAGGTCTGGGCTATGTGTTCATCTCTAAAGCGTTAATTTCCTGCTCCAAGAGCCAACTTTTAGTCAAATGCAGCAGTTAAGTGCCTTTTATGCAAATGTTTCCTATCATAGTTTATATAAAGTTTACACGAACAAGAAATGCAGTCTCGTAAATCTAATTAAGCTTATAAGTTGTTGTTCTGATATGAAAATAGCTGCAAGTGTGTTAAAGACGGTGGGCATTAGTAGGGTCCCTCTCCAGCAAATAGACCGAGACCTCTCCGTCCCCTCCGTCCATCCATCTTTCTCTCACCGAGCAGCAACAGCTTGACCTCCCGGGCTGCCTTTTCTCCGTCGTCCCGAAGGTTCCTGTCGATCATTTTGCTCCTCTCCTGCGCCGCCTTGTCGTCTGTGCTCAGAGTACATCCCATCTTCACCCAAAGTCACCTCCAAATAAGTTACAATGAAGAGTAAAACACAACTTCAAAACTGGGAGTGCGCAGAGGCTACCGAGCTAGCATCCAGTGAGGAGGAGGAGGAGGAGGAGGAGGCAACGAGTCTCTCCAACACTTCTGAATAAAACACGCCCTAGCCTCGCTCCTGAACTCTTAAATTTAAAGCCTATACCAATAAAATATTCAATAATATCACTGAGCACAACTTTCAAGATGGCTGGCCCTCCTGCTAGCGTCTAAACTACCCGAGGGCGTGGAGCACAGCCAGTATCACTCAGAGAAGAAGGGAGTAGACGGCAGCATCTGCGTCGGTCGGAAGAGTCTGAAACCGTTCGCTTCCTGTTCTTCTTCTCACATACCTGCGAACTGCGCATGCGTGCCACAGCAGCAAGCTACTTTCAAAAATGTAATATTCCTTTACGACCTGTCTGAAATTATGAAACCACAATGAAGACATTTACTCATTAAAGGAAACAGCGAAACAACAACATTCGAGGAATGATTAGCAATAACTATAGTTTGTATAATACAATGGTTTTCAAACTTTTTTCGCCTAAGTCACACCAAAGGCCAAGCCAGATTCTTGAGGCACCCCACATTTTAGCATTATCATAATCTCTTATGTGTGTTTGTAGATACAGCCACTTTATCAATCCATTCTTTCTTCTTCCTCTTTCTCGGCTTGTTCTCCCCATTGGCTTCATTCTTTAGTTTTTACCCATTTTCAATGCAACATTTATATTCTATTACATTTTATTCTATTTATGTACTTATTCATTGTTTTTATATTCTTTAATAATTTGTTCTCTCTCTCTTATTTTATGTTGCTCTGGTCTTGCATTGCCTGGTGGTCTCTAATGTTCTTGTAGTTCTCCGGTGTTCTACATATATTGTATTGTCTGCTTGTCTTTGAGTTAAATAAGTGGGTATCACTGTTTGGGTCTTTTAGGTTATAGTTTGAGCCCTTGTGCTTGAGTTACTGGGATTTTTCCAATGTCTGTTTTCCTTTGTTGTCAGAGCAGTTTGTTAAACTTTGATTTTGAAAGTGCCCATTAATAAATTTTTATTATCATCATAACTTTAATTTATGCCTGTTAAAAACTGACAATCAACTGTATAACTCAGGAAATATTCAAAACTGGAAACATTTAAGATTATTCCCAGTGAGTTTTCTCTTTCTTGATGATGCATTTAAATGTATTATGATGTCAATTCATTCGAATCTCATCTTTGTCTCTGAGCCAGCCCTCCTTGTTAAATAGGAAAATACACTTTACCTTGTAGATTTAAACAAGGGATTGATATTTCAACCAACTGGACACAAGCAACCAGAGCTTTTATTCTTAATCATATTAGCACTATATAGTTGAAGTAATATTATGTATTACTACTTGTAATCACTGGAAAACAGAAACATTATATATATAAACAATTACACAGGGTTTAAAGGCTCTCAATAAATGAATGCTTCTTCACCAAATAAAGACATTGGTACACCCAAACTCAAACATAAGACTAATCTCTCTGTAATTTGTTTGACTTTTAGTGTCACAATATTATTTTAATTTCTACATAAAAATAAAGTCAAATATTGATTTTAAAGCAATGTGGCTGTGTTGTTAATTGTTTATGCACATAAAATGCACAAAACTGGTTGGTGATAGCATATTCTTTAACTTTTTAAATTTTCCAGCAATTATTGTGAATTGAGATCTGAAATTCAAAGCTTTTTTTTTCATAAAGACCAGTTCTTTATATCATGTCCGATTTTCTTTGTACTGGAGTTCCAGGGTGTTCCCAGTGTACAGTCAAATATTTCTTTGACACCTGCTCATTGTGTATGAGTGAGAGACAGAAGTCATCTCACTGTCAGAGCTGATTTGCATTGCAGACTTAGTTGTGAGCGACTGATGCTTAGTAACATGTTTGCATGTTGTATGGACACACACTGTCCAAACAGAAACACCCTAAAGGTTTAAAGTTGTTCAGCTATTAGAGAGTCTAATTTTTTTGAAGTATTTAGATATATCAGGATTTGGTCCAGTTTGTATTTATTTACTGGTGAACTGGTAGTTTTTTGAGGATTGTGTCTGTTAGTATCCACCCTAATGATAATCTTTATAAATGAACTTGAGCTAAAACTAATTTCCAGTCTTTCTGTTTGTTGAAAGTGCTTTTACATCACAAGTCACATTATCCCATTCACACCCATTTATGCACACATCACTGAATGTTTATTCTGAGTTTCTATATAAGTTATCAATATTCGCTGATGGGTAACTCGGTAGACAAGTGACAGCTAGAGCTGGGCTTGAACCCTTGACCTTCAAATTGCTTGTAGAGCGTACTATCGACTAAGCCAGCAAAGCCTTGTACCTTTGTTATTGCAGTTACTGCTACTCAGTAGTGTCCTTTGGGTAAAATTAAAGGTCAGCCTCATCAAAAATGCCTTAAAAAGCACCAAGGATTACACTTTAAGGGAACAGCGGTGGGGGGCACCATGTAAGGGAGAGAAGATAAGACTATTTTCAGGGTCCTTGACTGACAAGGCAGTTACAGCAGTTGGTAACACAGCTAAAAGAGGATGGTCCCTTGCCCTGGAGCCTTGGGGAGAAGGGTTTGCACCTTTGCACCCGAAACCTCATTGCACATATTACTCAACATTATTAACAGTCAAGCCAGTCTTGCCCTCATGGGGCTGCAGTCCAGGCCGGCTTTTTACAATTATGCATTAATCCACAACAGATCGTGAATATTGTTATATATCATTATATTTGCAAGCCTAAAAAGTTGCAAATATGTGCTGCCATTAGCTTTGAAAATATTTTATTAAAGGAAATTCATGTTTTCATCCTACCTATTTATTATTTTATATTGTATAATCGTATTAACTGAACATTAAGGACTTTCAGCTGCAAACCCTTTTCCTCTCTGTTTTAACCAAAACTTCCACTTACATTATGTTCAACAAAATGTTGCATAATAATATAAAGAAAAAGATGCAAAAAATCATCACACCGAATATTTAAACTAGGGAGGGCTATTTTGACCCCCTGACTACAACAGGGTCAAAACCACGTGGGTTTCAGTCCTGTGGTGGTTCCCCTGTTAAAAAACCACATTAGGTAGTGATGAGACACGTTGATTCTCATACACGAGGTCTACTTCCTGTGGTTAACCCTCGTCATGACCACATCCATGAATTCAAATGACCAGCGGATGGTTGTATGACTCAACATTTAGAGCTCTTTGCCTGAAGCCCCTGATATCTGCAAGAACATGAATATATTCTACATAAAGTTTTAGAGAAATTCAACAGCAAATGTCAGAATGAAAATAAAATCTATTATTTACTATGAGTATTAATGATTTAATGAGGACAGCAAAGCCATCTGAAAACCCCTATATGATTCTGTATATTCATTGACACTTCAGGTGCAAATAATAACAAAATTAAATCATTTATTTCGTATTTCTGCTCATAATACAATGAATTAGCGCAACCTTAAGTGAACCATCAGGTTTGGTTTTATGTACTAAAGGGATGGGAAAGGGTTGAATTGTGGTTGGAATTTCATCTCCTCACTTTACATATAATTTCCATTGCAGATGGTCACTGCATCATGCAAACTAGAGTCATCATTTTTTTCCAAACCCCTGCTTAGTGAACATGGAAAGATTTTCATGTTTATGAACATCAGGAGCGGTGGGGGGAAAAGGCTCACAGGTCAACTAACCATTAATCTGTTGGTCATTCAGAAACACTACAAACCTCTGGTCAGGTTTTCAGAGGATGATGTTATTATTTTTTTCTGAGAAGGTAGGGATGTTTATTACTGTTATCATGACAATAACATGCCCCCTCCCCCTCCCCCTCCAAGCAACAGGAAATCTTTTCACTTCTTCTTGTGATGGAGCCTCATGAGTGTGAAACCAAAGAGCAGCTTGCTAATGCTCTTTGTACTCCACAGAGATCAGAGCCTCCAACAGGGACCAATTACCTTTGTGTGTGTGTGTGTGTGTGTGTGTGTTATACATGGCCCTCTTCTTTAGCTTCAGAGGCACTTACTTTACAGCAGAGATGCATAATATTATTGATGTAGCATCTGAGCAGGTAATAGTTTTAAAAGTTTACAATCGGTATTGATATACAAGAGACTGTTGAGGCCACTGAAGTAGAGTAGAGTCATCGTCATGTTCAAGAAACCAGTTTGAGATGATTTGGAGTTTGTGACATGGCGAATTATCCAACTGGAGGTAGCCATCGGAGAAAGGGTACACTGTAGACATTAAGGGATGGAAATGGTCAGCAGCAACACTCAGGTAGCCTGTGGCGTTAAAACAATGATCAGTTGGTGTAAAGAGCCTGAAGTGTGACAAGAGAAGATTTCCCCCACACCACGGCACCACCACCACCACCAGTCTGAGCCATGATACAAGGCAGGATGCTTTTGTGTCTTTTTTTCCCCCAAATTCTGACCCTACCATCTGAACGTCACAGAAATCATCTGACTAAGCAACATTTTCCCAATCCTCTACTGTCAAACTTTAGTGAACCCATTGGGAATTGCCACCTCAGTTTCCTGTCCTTAGCTGATAGGAGTGGCACCCAGTGTGGTCCTCTGCTGCTATAACCCATCTGCCTCAAGATTCAACATTTGATTTGACATTTTCTCTTTTTCTCTGTAGACCTTCTGGGTTGGTTATGCCTGACGATACCAGTTGATCAGCAGTTGCCATTAAGACAATTTTGCATGTCTATGTTATCATCCCAAATATACGACTGTTTTTCCCTTTCCTGTTTGTCTGTATTTGAAAATAATGCATCAATCATTTATTGCACTTTGATCATTAATTGCAGAATTACTGTTATTTTCAATATCATAAATGTTGCATAGATATTCACAAAGAGTATAAATGGTACATTCAAGCACAGACAAGAGAGTCGTTGTATTACTAATTATAAAAATAAATGTTTTAATTTTGTATTTTGTATTGGCCAAAATGAATAAGGGAATACTCACATACTGAATATTACATAATATCTGCTATGCAGGAGTTTTCAAAATGTTTTTTGCTCAAGGCACACGGACAGGAATAGAAATGCAAAGTAGTCTCTTCAAAGTGTTACAGCATTTTATAATCAGAATCAGAATCATCTTTATTGGCCAAGTATGTTTGTGACATACAAGGAATTTGGCTTCAGCAGGTGGTATCGCTCACAGAATAACAGCAGCAAAAATAAACATAAACATACTAGAAAAATATATGTATATATATATGTATATATATACACGACTAATAAGTCTGTTTACTTGTATCAACAAATGCCAAATAAAGTCTGACATACTGCATTCCTTAATAAATATTTATTATTTAAATGTATCAACAACTAAATCAATAATTTTTAGATGGTCCCATAATTTACTTCTTTTTAACATTTTTATGCTGGAACAGGGTTAACAAAGCATTTTTTTTTAAAGCTTTGTGCCAGAAAATCAATCAAATAAAACAAACAAGCAATCAATCAAACAAACAAAAGCAAGAGATATTGGCTTTTGGCAAACCACCCAGTTTCAGCCCTGTCCAGAACAGACTTTGACGTTAACCCTCATGAGCTGTATCTGACCATGCCCCTCTCAAGACATGGATGTGGCTTCAGCTTTCCAGCACTGTGCTCTAATGTTGACTGTGGCTTAACAAACAGTACATACCTGAACATTTTCCTCCCCATAAGGGCTGAACAAACACCTGGTTAAGAGAGTGTTTCTCAAGTCTGGGAGTAAGTTCACAGCTTTTTTAATCAAGTGAACTAATAAATTAACCTTGAACAGCAGGTGGATCTGCCTGAGTCAATGTCTGTAATCAGGCAGTGCACGGCCCAGTCAGGGTCCATTAGAGCAGGAAGAGGTGGGAGCTACAAGTGAGAGGACAGCAGGAAGATAAGCAGAGATTGGCTTAGATCAGGGGTGTCTGACTGATCCAGTAAAGGGCCACTGTGGCTGCAGGTTTTCATTCCAACCAAGCAAGAACACACCTGATCCAACAAATCAACTGTGTAAAGACAATCCAGTTGATTGAATAATTTGCATCAGCTGTGTTCTTGCTTGGTTGGAATGAAAACCTGCAGCCACAGTGGCCCTTTACTGGATCAGTTTGACACCTCTGGCTTAGATGCTAACAGCTTCACTAGCAGTTTATCAGATCTGGACTGTATTTCTTTATCAAATAAAGAACCAACAATAACAGGAAAGCACTTCTCCGCTGAAAGGATATTTTTGCTCCACACCTAGTAGTAGTTAGTTTGCTCTACAAGCTGGCTCATGGTTTGTATTTTACACTGCAGCAGTAGCACCCGCCTATTACATTCTCTGATTGGCTCATAATGAATGTGATTGACATAACGATTGTCCAATCACCTGCCAGATATGTTCTTAAAAGGTTCTGCCCATTCCCAAACATTTATATGAGCTGTTGCAGTCCATCTGGTGTTTCAGGTTACTACTAAATGGCAGGGACAATAACTCAATAACTCCTACCAACCACTTATTCCGATACCTGCAGCACACAGTTTTCCATGAAGGTCTTAAAGTATTTTTAAACGTCACAAAACTTACAGCCATATTGAAATTGTTGCTACATCACCATACATATACAAGCCAGGGGCATAATTTGGGTCATTGTCAATGACTGGGGAAGGAAAGAGTCTGCATATGGAGAATATTTATATTTATTAACAAATATATTAATGATCCCTGTGACAACAGCTTCAGCTGATGGGAGCAGAGTCAGTCAACAGAACTGGTCCTTTACTCAGGATTTATGTACTCAGGCTTTGCTTACATTTACAATAAACAACAAAACTTTGCACCATGATATTTAATTTTGCAAAATATTATTAAAATATAAATAAAGCAACAGAAAAGAATAGAAAGACTTTTCTGTCATTATAATGAACACAGCTTTCAGATATCCACAGTGATGGACAACTTGTGTTTAAGGAAAAGGAGCAAAGCACAGTGTGTAGTACACTGTATATACATATATGAACACAATTATTATTCCACAGTATATAATATATCATAAACTTAAAGCTCAAAAAAATGAACTCTTTGGTGCTTAAGTGGGTCACAAATGGTTCCATGTTTTGTCTCGTTTTTAAATAATCTTAATAATTCTAAGTTATCATTTCAAAATCCAGATATTTCCCAAATACATGCCTGTAATATTTATTTTGTCTTGTTTATGTACATATTCAGAACTGTAGATTTTGTACCACTATAGCCAATTTCAAAATGTGGGTAAAATGACCCACTTGCTCTTCACAAAAAAATATAGGGACCTCTGATTTCTGTTGCAGTGGCTACTGGCAACCCATGAATATTCAACAACCATATTCATACACACGTGAACGCTGCCTTTTGAAATCTGACATGCATCTGCACGGGGGGAATTTTGAGGGTTTTAGTATTGGCTGTTAATAAATCTAAGCCTACAACAGCAGGAGGAATCTTCCATTAAAATACTCAAACTTCCTGGAAATATTTGTCATTTTCTAAGCTGTTTGCTTTTTGTTACAAATATCTGTTTTGTATAACCAAAGACACTTGACTGTGTAAAAAAAGAAGTTTTAAAACAAAGACACATTACCCGTAGTAGGATTGATGTGATTATCTAAAGAGCAAACTGCAAGCTAATTCCATTCACTTACAAAATTAAAACTACATTTTATTCACTATTTATGAAAGTGATAATCTTAAAATAACAAGAAAATGTTTAAATAAAGAAATCTACACATAAATATGACTTTTTTCAACAGAACATAAAATATATATATATATATATATATATATATATATATATATATATATATATATATATATATATATATATATACATATATATATATATATATTTAAAAAATGAAAGTCAAAAATTCCAAATATTCCAAACACGAAATCCTCTGGTCATCTTCAAAATGTAACACCTCATACAATATAAGTGAAAATGAATCAACAAAATCACAAACACTGCTCATGTTCATATCAGTTCCACCTCTGGTCCTTTCTGACCCACTTATGGAAGAGTGGTCCAGTGCATTAATTGAAATACCATCGAAGTATGCTGTAATACAGAGTAGGGATGGGAAATTAATCTAGAGTTACTCTTGATTACAATTTTGGCTTCCCAAGATTATGAAAAAAGTAAATATAGATTTAACAACCAATTTAATGCATGTCATGAATCATTTTTTAAATTATTTTCATTAATTTCCATGCAAAGAAATGTTTATATGAATTTCTGTATTGCTTATATTTTACTGCTATATACTGCTTGTTTTATACTGCTCATAATGCATTTAGGAGTTAACTTTGATGAACACTTAATATGCAGATGATTTTAAAATGAGCAGTCATATTTGATATCTGGTGTTGAATACCATTCAAGTTCGTGTAATTTTAACATCTACCATTAGTAGCCCTTTCACAAATACATATTGAAATATATTGTAAATGTATTAGAAACGTGTATTTCGCACTTGTGAAATGTTAAATTTTTTCTTAAAAAAAGTAAAAAACTCCAACTATTATTGATGGGATTATTTACTTGCAGTATCATCAAACATTTAAGTAAATTACAGTTTTTTTTTGAGATTTTGGCTGCGTAAATCTCCTACAGTTTTTGGTTTTAAGTTCAGATTTACTAAGAAGTGACAGTACAGTTGATGATAATGGAGATACGAAGCAAAATCTGCTAAATGAGATAAGAACATGTTTTAACTTAATTTATAGAAATAAAGACTCTTAGCCCTGAGCATGGTCTTCAGGTATTCCAGCTGAGACTCTCTATCAGAGAGGTGGGCTGTGATTTGTCCTCCAGGTGGCAGCAGAGTCACAGAGGAGCAAATCAACACAAACGATCTCTGGATGGGACAGTCATGATCAGGGGAGTCAAGGGAAGTTACATCTTTCTTGTGGGAGCTTTAGTTGTCATTGTTACCTCATCTGATTAATTGTCACAATTTCTACCAATTACTAAAAGTGATGGTTACGTGTGACAAAATGTAGGTTCCTTGTTTTTCAATCTTTCTAAAATAAGTCACTGGCAAAGGGTAGCAGCTTCATTCTGATTTGGCTAAGGTAGTGTTTTTTACATTTTGTATGGATATACCTACACATAGATTAGATTTTTACTGATTATCAACATCTAAAATCACATGAATTTGAATGTTGTTGAAATAATGTGATGCGTTCATTTTATTCTGGTCCAGGCAACCACCTCTTCACTTTAAGTTTCCACACCTCCCCTAATGTCCCAACTTCCTTTCTCATGAAGTGTTTTATTACTTAGTAAATGACGCACACACTTAACTTATTTGGTGTCACATGGATAACCAAACTTCTTTAGGTTGGCCTAACTCAGTATTCTCTGTCAGAAAATAGTAACGAGAGAAGGTAGGAAAATAGAAAACAGCACAAAGCATTTCTCCAGCCACACCACAGCTTTGGCTTTGTTTGCTCCAAGAGCCAGACCACATCAACAACAGTGGCAAAAAAAGAACAACCACCCACGGTGCATCATAAAAACTGTTGCCTGGAGGTAGTATGTCTACTGAAATATGACCATAACATTAATGTCAGAGAGTAGATAAACATTTTCCACTGTTTTACACCTCTGTTATTTGTTAATATGTAAAACAGGCAAATGTAATACCCAGTGCAATATCCTTACTGTCAAACTGTACCTCACCATCAAACTTTGCTTTTTGGACAAACAGTGCATTCATTTTATGTTCATATTGTACATTTTGTTAATGTTAATAGTGTACATTCCTTGGCCTTATCTATAGTCTCACTTCTATTTAAATCACTTATTTTTCCTCATGAGGAAGTTGATATTGCTTGAAGACTCTCATGTTCACAACCTGCCTACATAATTTTTCTTTTCAATTTTTCATTTCATTTCTTCTTTTTTTTTTAAATTTATGCTCTCATCTAGTTTAATGTCTTTATTTGATATTTCCTACTTCTGTACTGTGTATAAGAGCAACTGAAACAACCAAATTTCTCCTTGGGGATTCATGAAGTGTTTCTGATTCTGATTCTCATAAACTTCTGTTTTAATGTGTGATATTTATGCCCCTGTGATGTTTTGCTTTCATAGCTTTCTGAGCCTTTTCAGTGTGTTTCTGCCTTTTGCACCTACACACATCATGTTTTGGGTCTCAGAAAATTTGGAAGAACTGGAATGGTGAAGATTTTAGGAAACTCTGTTCCAAAAACTCACACGTGGAAGGAAACAACAGAGTTTTAGACCTGAAACACTTTACTGTACACTGGTTTCTCATCTGTGTGATGTCACTGTACAGTGTTATCACTTCTGTTTACTTGAGAGGTATGCTGATGTTGCTCATCCATAATTGGTGTAGGGAAGTCCTTGCATGCATTTGACAGCAGTTTAACTGTGCAGTTACATGCTATGTGCCTGAACAAATGTGTGACTGAAAATTTACTGTCTGGACAGGAGAATTTCTAAAACTGAGAAGGGGAACCCATAAAAAATACACACAGACGTAAAGTAGAAACAGAGGCATTACAAAGATTAGAAAAGGATTGGAGGATCCAGAGGGGGAGCACAGCAATCTGCAGGTGTGTTGATGTGTGTATGTGGAGCTCTTAATGTGCCATGCTCTCATGCTCATGTAAGGATGTAATGCACCATGAGCTGAAATATGTAACAAATATCATGCTCTGAAGAATCAATATGAATGTGTGGATAGCCAAATGGGTTACACCTGCAGGTTTGTTTCCAGCCTCCAGCCCATTTCCTGCATGTCTTCCTCTACTCTCTCGCCCCCTTTCTGACTCTGTCAACTTTCTCTCTAAACTATCAAAAAGGCAATAAAGCTCTGAAAAGATACGAGGGCGAGCCAATAAGTAACCAGCCTAACTTATTTCCAGTTGAGATCCACCTCTTCTTTTTCAATGTAATTGCCCTCTAGTGTGATGCACTTAGACCAACGATGTTCAAGTGCCATCAGCCCAGAACTGAAAAAGTCAGGGTCCTTTCCATTGACCCACTCCTCAACTGCCGTCACGACTTCTTCGTCAGACCAGAAATGACGTCCACGGATATCCTTTTTCAAGTTTGGGAATAGGAAGAAGTCGCTAGGAGCTAGGTCAGGTGAATAGGCAGGATGTGGTATTAATTCATACCCGTTTCGCTCTACAGCATCCATTGCAACTTTGCAAGTGTGAACTCTCACGTTGTCCTGTTGCAGCAAAACACCTTTAGAGAGTTTACCTCAGTGTTTTTCACAGATGGCGGTTCTCAGCTGGTCTAGCAAGTTTGCCTAGTACACTCCAGTTATTGTACTTCTCTTGGGTAAAAAGTCCAACATAATAACGCCTTTTGCGTCCCAAATTACTGTGGCCATCACCTTGCCAGCAGATGGTTGCGTCTTGAACTTCTTTGGCCTTGGGGACCCCGGCCCTACCCACTGACGACTCTGAGCTTTATTCTCTGGCTCGTAATAATGAACCCAAGTCTTATCTACAGTCACCAGACACAAAAGAAAATCATCTTTTGACCTAAAACGCTTCAACAAGGCGCTGCATACTGATGCTCTGGTTGCCATTTGCTCATCGCTAAGTGATTTGTGAACCCAATGGGCTGTTAGCTTGCGCATACTTAAACGATCATGTAAGATTGTTGAAACGCTACCATGTGAAATGCCTAATATCTGCGCTATTTCTTCCACCTGAATTCGCCTATCAGAGTATACCAGATCCTGAACTTTGTTACACATTTCTTTGTCGGTGGCATCCGGTGGGCGTCCAGACCTGGCTTCATCTTCTAGAAGACGTTTTACCGCGTTTGAATTCCCCTACCCAGAATTTAACCTGAGCATAAGATGGTGCAGAAGACCTATAAACATCAGCTAACTTGCCGTGTATTTCCTTGGCTGTTTTACCTTTTAAATACATTACCGAATTACAGCACGGTACTCAACTTTAGATGAAAAGCATGCCTTTGCATCACTAGCCATGTTTGACATTCAATATCTTATTAAAGAATGAACCCAGGTATAAAACATGTATTGAAACAAGGCATGAAAATCGTGATCGTCTCGGTCAATCGGAAATGGGATAGGCTGGTTACTTATTGACTCTCCCTCGTAGAATCAGTATAAATATCTTAACACGCATGAATGCAGAACTTTGTTACAGTGCTTTTGCAGAAATGCTGTGTAAAGAGAGACAGACAGTCTGCTTTAAGAGATACACTGACCACTGTACAATCAAAACCATATTCTCTGTCACCACTGTTCCTCACATCAAATACAGATAAGAGCAAGAATTCAAGTTTTAAAGGTTCATTTTATTTTATTTTTTTATTTAATCATCATATTTTAGTGTTTGTGTCATACAATAAAAGCAGGGGTATGCAAAATTCCTTGTAACCAGCAGTTTAGAGATTTTTTTGTCCTTTAAATCAGAGGGAATTTTAGGAATAAAACAATCACTAATAAATGTTGCAGTTAATAATATCACATATCCCTTGTATTTCATGAAAAAATATTCTAACCTCAATGTTTTCAACCAAACTTCTTAAGTAAGACACTGAGGAGAATTTAGTTACAGGGCTGAAAATGATCTGATTACATTTACTCAAGGTACTGCAATGTTAGGAGTTTTTGGTGTACTTGTATGTAAGAGTGAAACAAAATATTGTTTTTCCGATATGTTATTGTTCCTGCATGTGCAGTCAGGTTATCAATATGATGGTTCAGAGTATTGATGTTTGATTTAAAAGAAATGGTGCAGTTTACAGGTTTAATTACAGAACTTAATTAGGTCTGTGAAACACTTTGTTAAATTAATTCTAGAAATAAATACATGAACATTGTTTCATTCCAGTCTTAATTACAATAGTCTTACAAGACTGAAGTTATTCTGTATTCCTGTTTAACAGACATCATAATAAATCATTGTATAAGGCTCCCACAATATAAAGATATTCACTTAATCGTGGTATCGGGATATTATTGATACGGCAGACCATTTATTGCTTTAAGTATTGTATCAGAAACTACCCTGTGAGCCCTACTTTAAAGTTTTAAGAAGCAAAGAAAATCAGTCATATTATCTTTACTGAAAAACATTCTTGAGATAAATTGATATTTTATTTCATTTTAGATAGCACAAGTGAACTCCCAGACCAAGAATTTGTAAGCGGTCATATTTTGCTTTAAATCAGGATCATATATTTATTTCTGATTACTGGTACGTTATGTTCACTATCACTAATTTTCAACATGTTTGTCAAATTTCTGGGCATTTTAATTTTAGATAAGAAGAAACTTAGAAATAACAGATTTTGTCTCACCTTATAACAAAGGTAGGTGCTTGACAAAGAGTCCACTCTTTATCTCATTCTGATAAAATGTCAGTCAGTCACATATTAACAATAGGATGTTTCAACATTACATCAAAAATTAGCTTTTACATTGGCCATTATTTATTTTGTTTTTGAGGTATTTCTTCAATCAAATGACATTGGTCGCAATTCATATTCTCTTGTTTTTGCACGGCAAGATTTACAAACTAAGCTCTCAAAAGTACTTTGAGTTAACATAAATGCATTCATTTTTACTTAAGTAGATTTATAGACCAGTGAATTCATTCTCTAAGATGAAACCTCTTCCAAGAAATTGCACTTTTACTCATTTGCAACATTCTTGTTCACTTTCCAGCCCTGATTATTTGTCTCTATCAGTGCCAGCAGTTGTTGACCAGAGTTTGGATCCTAGACACAAAGATGTAACAATCAGTGTTTGATGAATCATCAGAAAAGAGATTATAAATCCCGATTTGCTCGGGGCCCACAGAAGACTTACTGTACTTGTCATCAGCCTATTAGCACATGATGGAGCATGTAATTATATGGGAAGAGAGAAGCTTGCATTGAGACCCTGAACTCTCTTTACTTTCAGTTTAATTTTTTTTTCTGGATTTCAGCTCTTTATTGAAGGCTGAATGCATCAAAAAATCCAGGAAATGCGAGGCTGTCTTGTCAGAAATGTTACATAGAGGCTGCTATTATATGCTTCTCCTCTTCCATTCAAACATCTGCTCAGGCTCCAACTGGATGCCCTCATTTCCGTGCTGCCTTAGGCTTTTACTTCATAATGAAGGGGAGAAAGCTTCATTGTGCCGTCTTTTTTTATTTCGTGCATACATAGAGTGCTGGATGGCAGCTTTTGACCGAGGGTGTTTTCTCTGTTTTGGACATCAGGATATATTCAAATGCTCTTAGGAGGCTTTTAGATAACACAAGTTAAAAACTGATTCGATTACAGAGAAAATTTTAAAGTAAGAATTATTGGAGGCATGCAGTTCACTCTGAAAGGGCCTTGTGTTTGTGTGAGGGGTGAAGGCTTTTATCACTCATGGTTTTGTGCCATAATACACGTAATATGCCCGGCAGCTGTTTATGCTTTACAGATTCTGAGTGTCCTTCTTTCAACCCCTTGACACTTTTATTTAAGCCATTCAATGTATTTTTAAATGCAGGTCAGCTTGCATAACACTCAGCAGAAAAAAAACACTCTAGAAGACATAGTATAAGACAGAGGATGAGGACATTTAACCAGCTCATTCACATTTTAGACAGTTGATCTGAGAGGGAAGTGCAGTTAGGCCTTTTTATGGTGTTTCTATAGTACTAAACTTACTGAGCCTTTTATGAGTAACAGATTTTGCATCAGCTTTGTTTGTAAGAAACAAGAAAACAGCCTCTTTATCTTTAACAGTTTCATATTTCACTTGGACTACCCTAGAACAGCAAAATCCCTCCAAATGGTTTACTTCTAGTCAAAAAGACTGTTTTTCTGCTGTCATATACATTCAACTTATATTTGACAATTAATACACCAGCAGTTAAAAATTGTGAAATCCTGCATGTTGCTGCATTGCATTTAAAAGAAAATCCTGGAAATATACTTCACATCTTTTAGCTGGTCCCTCTGGACCTGAGCTCATCTGGGATGGACTGACGCAAGGTGGAAAAGTGTGCTGTGGTCTGATGAGTTCACATTTCAAATTGTTTTTGGAAATTATGGACATCATGTCCTCCAGGCAAAAGAGGAAAACGACCACCCAGACATGACATTGATAAAACTGATACCAGATGTCAAATCAGTTGTATCAATGTCAAAAGCCAGTATCTGTGATGGTGGAAGCAAAATCTTTTTCAGAGATGTCCCTGCTTAACTCAGCAAGAGAAAGCCAAGCCACCTTCTGCAGGTGCAACACCAGCGTGGCTCAAAAGCAAAGAATGGTACTAGACTGGCCTGCCTGAAATCCAGAGCTGTCTCCCATTGAAAATGTGTGGCAAATTATGAGGCCCAAACTACAACAACAGAGACCCCAGACTGTTGAGTAACTGAAATTGTACAAGAATAGGAAAGAATTACACCTACAAAGCTTCAACAATTAGTGTCTTCAGTTCCCAAACCCTTGTTGAGTGTTGTTAAAAGGAAATGTGATGAACCAGGGGTAAACCTGTCCCACCTTTTTTGGAATGTGTTGCAGGCATCAAATTTAAAATCAGTGAGTATTTGCAAAAAGACAATAAAGTTTATCAGTTTAAACATTAAATATCTTGTCTTTGTTGTGTAATCAGTTAAATACAGATCCAAAAGTATCTGCAAATCATTGTATCCTGTTTTTAATTACATTTTACACAACATCATTGGAACTGGGGTTTGTACTTAAATCCTTATCACAAAAACCTTATTCCACCCAAACTGTAAACTTTGTTCAATTTGACATCATCAGGATCTGAACTACTATTTTTCAGATATTGCAAAATCAATAAACCATATCAGGGAGTCTTGGAAATTGGAAGAGGGAGCTTTGAGGAGACAGGAAACCAGAGATGCACAAAAGCAAACACACACATGTAGCAGAGAAACAAAGTCAAAGGCTGGTATTGATTCTTCTTTATGACAAATGACCAAACAGTAGGACTGAAGCTTATTACCATGGACACACTAATACAGTTTTCTGTGATAATAAATCAAGGTAGATACACACAACACAGGATGTACAGAAGTCCCACAAATAATTTAAATAAACATCCAAGAGAATCAAATGACAGACCCATGTTTGATGTGATCAGTGTGCCATGAGTCTGGAGCAGGACCTGCACTATAAATCATGTCATATTTCCTTGTTTCAAATCATGTTTGCATGTCCGACTCGTGACTGTTTGATGGCACACTTCATGTTCTGTTTGCTATATCATGTCATGGCGAGGGTCCATTATATACTCTGTGGTAATTCCATCAAAGTAAGGTCACCCTTCCAGCCGGGCAAACTGCGTCACCCGTTTGGTTAAAAGGTCAAAACCACAGAGTTTTAAAGGTTAAAGTCCTGCAGCAAAGATCCCCAGTGCAGACATTTCCCTCTTGTTCTCTTTTGATAGTATTGTTATCAGTTTATTTCACGCCACAGCTGCTCAAACTCCACTCCATGTACAGTAATTGCCTACAGCACGAGGTAAATGATTGGTTTGTGTTGAGGTCAGAGCTTTCCATGGTCCTGAAACAAACACTTCTCTGCGTCTCTTGTTTATTCAAAATTAGCGACCCTAGCTTCAGGGATGCAACACAACATCCACTAATAGCCCCCATGACCCCTCCCATCTCTGTTTGCCAGTCTCTTTTACTGTCTAACACACAAGCACACACACACACACACAGTCACACATATTGGTTCTTTTCAAAGGAGGAGCGACATCCGTGGGGTTACTTTCTGCTCCTCTCGCTGATCCGGTGTGTTGACAGAGGTGAGAGTAACATGGACGGAAAGCATGTCAATCCCAGCAGACGAGGTAAGACATCATTTTATGTACTTTTACACCAAACTTATGCAGGTAAGGACATGTTTGTAAAAAATTGTAAAGAAGGTTTTGATTCTGTCAGCTGCAGTTAAAATAAAGTATGCAACCTGGATAGGGAGACAATATTTTCATTTATTCAAGTTTGATTTATGAGAAATATGAAGCTTGTTTTCTTTTTCTGATTGCACAGCTTTTAGAGTCAAATATGAAACTTCCTACAGTACAGATAATTTAAGTAAAGTGAAACAGATGTTAAAATATTGATTAAAATGTCAATAAAGGATGTGACAGACACAGATAAGGGAAATTCCAGGAACACGATATGACACCTTAGACAATATATTGATTGCAATTCTACCGTTTTACATGCTGTCTGGGCTTCCTGAGGAAGTTTCTATTATAGTACAAAGAACTAGAGTTTTATTGTTCCCCTAAGGCTGTTCTGGAAACGTTCATCTTCATTTTCATCCTGAGCTGAGATGTTTTAATCAGACACCAGACTCTGACTGTGGATTCCCCAGTGTCCCAGCTCCCAAGGAATCCCCCTGGTTACTCTGGGTTTGTGTTTGAGTCGGAAATTAGATTTCAAACAGAGGGCTCCTCCCTTCAAACTGAGGACCAATAAATATGAAATCAAGTTAGGTTTCTAATCTTTGCTCATTAGTCCTCCTACATCAGTGACCTTAGACTGTGGGTACCAACCTTTAAAAATCACCAAAATTAAAACACTTAAACTTGTATTTTAAAACCTGCTCCAGTCTGTGCTACACTTTTGATTTCTGCACACAGCGACCTTGGACAGTCATTGGTTTTCTCCCTGTTGCACTGCTGTGTGAGGCCAAAGCTCAGGGTGATGTGAAATTTCCCACTCCTCAGATTCATGACACACTTCTCTAATAACTAACTTGTGTGCCAAATCTACCAACTAATCCAAAATCATTGGGCATCTGCAACAAAATGACACATCAAAAATCCATCATATACACCTGTTTTTGACCTCAAACAATACCATAAAGGTCCAGTAAACATTTTTTCAAGTTTCCACCAGTTCCAGATGTCCCTTGAACATGGTCTTTAAGTTTCTAGAGTAAAAATCCACCTAAACATTGGATTTTGGTATGCATCGACAGCCCCTGAAGAGGACAACATGGCCTCAGCTTTCGAACATGGTGCTCCAGTGTTTACTGTGGCTGTAAAATCATGTTTGAACATGGTCATTCAGCTGGAGCTGGAAAAAAACACCTGGCTCATGGTGTGTCTCTATTAGGCATTTCAACAGTATGAAAACTTAAAAAATAAATAAATGAATAACAAAAAACAAAAAGTAAAAAAAATGTACAACACAATTTTATTAGGCAGATGAAAAATAATGTACCATGTTATTGCTGATTTAATAGATTTAATACCAAAATATTGAAAGAGACTTTGAATAGCATTTAGTACAACATATGACAAACCAATTATCTAGTTTCACTGAACATGGGAGGTTTTAAAATCAAAGTTTAAACATTTTTTTTAAATTGAAGGACTGCCAAGAGTTAAATCTTAATGAAAATATTTAAATGTAGTTGTTATAGCAAGACAACTGGGTAAAAAAATATGTGGTTCGTCTGCTTATATACATTCAGCATTCTTTTTCCAGAGCCTGCCAGCTCTGCAACCCACTTCAGGGTTGGAACCTATCATTTGAGAACCATGGCCCTAAATTATGTTTTTGCCTTCATTTTCCTGTGGTGTATCTCATGTGTTTTTCTTTTAGAGGGCTATATAATCTATAAACTTTCCACCACAGTAGCCACATCAGAGGACATGTTGTGCTAAGGTTCGTTCACACTGAATGCAACTTTGCAGCCAAGACAACTGCCGTTTCAAGATTGCATTACAAACCCAAGTCCTGTCGTCTGTCCATAGCTCATTTTGTCGCTGTCACCGTTGCTCAGTGACGTCACGCCCACTCGAGTTTCACCCCACGATCATATCATATAATAGGATATATTAGCTGATATTATTCAAAGTGTATCCTTTTCACTCACCTACCAACCACAAAACACTGCGGCTCATGGCCCTGCAACAGCATCTTCTGTGAGTTTTCGTCTAGGCGGAACTAATGTACTCACTAACTAATGTTCCTCACACGGACATGGATTGTCACTCTGTGAACCAGAATAAACACAGTCTGTCATGGGTGTGGTCACACACCCACACAACGCTGATTGGCTCTCATGGCGCAACATCGCCTGAAGAGTTCAAATTTTTCAGCTTTGGTTACGGAGACCTGCTCCGCGTCCAAAGCGACCCCAGAGTTCCCATCTGCAGCAACAGGGGCGCCGCCCCCACGTCTCCAAAGATGCAACCAAGTTGCCCAGAACGCGTCCGTTGCATCGCGTGAGATCTGGTCGAGCATGGTCGTGGCTGATCGTGGCTGTCCATTGACTCTGCATGGAGAGTGATCGCCGAGATCGCTAAAGTTGCGTTCGGTGTGAACGCACCTTTAGTCAAGTCACGTGGAACGCAACATGCAGCCATGTGTGTGTTACTTGATGGAAACAAAAAACGGCAGTTGTCTTGTTATTATGACCCACAAGATAAAACTGTGTGTCTGAAATCAGCCTCAGTGGTAAGAGAATGGATCACGGTGGAGAGTCTGTCTGTCTCCTGTATGCAATGTACACTACTGCTGCTCAGCTCACAGACACAACATGATGCGTGAGACACATGTTCAGTTGCAAGGCAGATTTTCAGTGAGTGTTTTCCTAATACCAGCAGGACAAGGTTCTGCTTTATTGGGTCATTCAGGTAAGATGAAATTCTCAGACGTTTGAACATGGTGTTGTAAACTGGAATTGTGATAGCTGCTTCTAAGCTGAACTGCTTTTTAATTCCATAGTAGCCTAATAGTAACTTTTTACTTCTGACATTTATGTTAAAATCTAAACACTTGTTAAAATTAAGTTTGTTTGTTAAGATTATCATAGTGAACAAAACATATAAGTTCAATTAATTTCTGTTTGCCACATGCCTTCTTAACAGCAGTGTTTCAAGAACGCAGCGAAAAATGAGTCGAGGACACAAGCAAAAACGTTAACTTGAAACAAAAATACATAATTCCTGTACCACTCTATCTATGACATGAGGTTGTTGCTGTGATTGTATACTTAACAGCTGTAGAGGCATACTGGTGTTTATATGGTGAACTGTTGTTTCATTTACAGTCATTGTCATGTCTTCTACAATGTAACTCATCAGAAATGGTTCACCACATTGGAGGTCCTGGGAACACAAATCAACAAAAAAATCTACATATGATAATATTTACATACCATTAAGTATCTAGAAATCTTGGCACTGATCTTTGCACAGTTTTCAAAATAATCAGCAGTTAAGTGTTTTTAGGGCGCTCAGAAACTGTATGTAAATTGGGTGGGCTTTAAACAATCATTGATGATGTAATCGATAAGTTGTCCAATAAAAAAACGAAACACCGAGTCCCATACACTCAAAGCCAACAAGTCCACTTTACTCTAGCTCAGTCAGCCTCTTGTCATCTAAGCGAACAGTCTCTCCCATTATTTTAGACTTAGCTAGCTAACCACCCACACCTGCTATCTATCTATCTTTCTATCTATCTATCTATCTATCTATCTATCTATCTATCTGTCTATCTATCTATCTATCTATGTTTGTCTATCTGTTTTTCCATCTGGCTCTTCAAGTCAAGTAGAGGGAACAAAAAATGGTTAATCACACCTTTGATCCCAGAGGTACAGCCAATCACATCATGCTGCTGTATGTCATCCAGCAGATCAAATTGCTGGATGACATACAGCAAGGTCACTATCAAGTGCAAGACCCTGAGCACATCAGGCACCCACAACTGCCTCCATATGTAGGGGGGTACAGTGAGTATCCCTGTGAGACACCCAGGCAGGTGGAGGCCCATGAGTAAGTGGCAAAAGCTGCATTTCTCCAAGAGTCCACTTGGGGCTGGCAGCAGATAAATGACTCCTTAATGGCTGTATGCAGGCAAACTGTTTTTCATGGCCTTAATACACATACTTAGCCTGAATTAAAAAAAAACAGCTTCAGTCTAAATTTATAACACATCTATGTGCTCTCACTGTGACAGGGTAATTTTTTTTTCATTCCAAGCCTGTTTTTCTTTCATAGAGGATTTCCCGAGTATTTCCAGTTTTGGAAATCAGGCTTTGCTATTGGTCAGACAGCCTTAAGTCCTGCCTCAACACAACCTCTCTGTCTGTGAGCTGAAGTTCTTTTGAGATAGCCTGGCAGTATGACAGCGTCCATTAACGGGCATCAACAGCGTTCCACAGGCTCATATGATGTGGCTTTGTCTGTGTTGGTTTCAGACTCTTCCCATGCTTTGCTTTGATTGACAGATGTCAATCAAACCCATAATAACCACGCCTACACAGAACTGAGAAATTATTTTAACTGTAAAATAGGCTGTTAAAGAACACGATTTTCTAATACTAAGAAATGGATTTACTATCAAGTTTTCAAGATTGCTTGGTGAAAAATTGAATTTTGATATTGTATTTAAATCATAAAAAAATCAAGTTATGTTCCCATGGCCTTTAAAGTAACTCAATGACAACTAACAAGTGTAATTTAAAGTTTAATCTACAAACAAATATATCGATGTGCCTTTCCTCCCATTACGTGTATGTGTGACTGAAAAGCAATGCTATCAGAATGTTAATGTTTTTTTTTTAAATCCTTCAGCCCTAGTATGTTAAGCAGAGATTGTGCATTAAAATCAAGTATTTACATGGAAATGAATCAACACATTTAAAATCCTCAAAAACAAATAACAGCACAGGTTTAGGTGCTTCATTTTGGTACTATTAACTAAATGTCAGGGTCAGTGCTGTTTTGAAAGTATTATATTATATTATAGTAAGTAATATAAAATACATAGACCCAACCTTAAAACTTTGTATTTACAATGCACTAGTCTGTATCCCAAAAACACTTGTATGTAAAAGCTCTAGATTTGGTCTTAATAAAAAGTAGAGATGGCCAAACTTTGATCCCATTGGTTGTCTTTTTTTTTTTTTTCTTTTTTTAAATCAAACTATGTTTAATGTTCACACACATGCCTCTATCTCCATAAACAATCCCCTGATTTTACCCTCTCATCATCATATAATTTCTCTGCAGACTGCTCTCTCTGTCACTCTACCAAAGGCAGACTTTAAAGCTCAGCTCCCCCTGCCTGATGTGTACTACGGTACTATATCCTTGGAGCAGATTACCGGTACAGCTGTTGCAGGCAGTGTCTGCTGGATCTAATTACTCTGTTTCTGCGCCTGTCAAAGAAATACTGTTTGCCTCTGTGACTCTCTCCAGTAGCCCTGAATAACAATTAGGGAGGTCCAGTAATGTTGGTTTTATTAGTGTGAATGTATGGAAGAAGTGAGGGTGAGCTTGTGAGCAGGAAGTGATCTCCCACTCAGCAACCAACAAACGCACAGCATATGGGAGCATCCTTAAACAAGCTTATTAGACAGCTTGTTAATAAACATATGTGGGACAAATGGGCTCTGAAAACTAATAATAAAACTAAAGTTTTCTTACACAGCATTTTAGTTAACAAGGGTGTTCATAGTGCTCAACAAAATACAATTTATGTGCAAAATGTAAGCAATAAGAAAGGTCAAGATAGAACAAAACATTTGTTTTTCTTGCTTTCACCATCACAGGACACAGCAGTAGTTGTCATTATTTCTGCAATTGTCTATTTGACTGAAACAGTCGTACTGTAGTAGAACTATTTGTGTTTATGACAGGTCTTCAATCATTGATGAGGCATTTTTTTAAGCTGCTGGCACTAAAAAGAGGGGTGAGGAAGAGGTCCTATGACTTTTTGTCTTGTGCACTGAGGCGGTCTATCACATGGAGGAAACATATTAAACACACTAAAGGGCATGCAAAACTTAAAGAGCAGATTATGACCTCTTTAAGGCAAAATATGACCTCTTGAATGTTACCAGGACATAAGATGTCAACATCAAAAATGCTTGATCTTACTTTTGAGTATGTGTATGGCTAATGCAGAGCTAAAAAAAACAGGCTTAAGGGTGAACTCACACTATGGCCTGTTGAATGGGCAAATGTACCATGCCAAAGCTCTTCTCTGTCAAGAGTGTCAGGGCCAGGTAAGTGTACTTTACTTACACACTCAGACAAAACAAACAAGCCAGATTTAAAGAGGAAAACATGCTTGAGCACGGGGCATCTTATGGAAGTGCGTCATTACTGTTGATATGAGAGAGAGTTCTCTGAATGGTAGGTGTAGCAGACCAACCAACTAATCTTGTCTTTTGCCTTTTTCTGTCTTTTGTTTGAGCTTCAGCATTCAAACAAAAGATGCTATATGAATGTTTAGAAAAAAAAAGACAGATAACACCCTTAATATCTATAGTTTGGCAGTATTTTGATCTAAAAAAATGTAGATCAAATTGCATTTGGCCTGCGACAGACTGTAATCATCTATTGATTGGACCGAAGCTGATTAATCCCAGAAATATGGAAATTAAACTGAGGCAAAGACTGAAGGCTAGAAGTTCTAGCATTGCTTACATTAGCATTAGCCACACTCCAACATCAAATTGTTTACCCACTTGTTTACTATTGTGCTCCTGTGATGAATACAAAAAACTTAGTTTGGACCCTTTTCGGAGTTCTTAAGTAACTTTGGGTGAGTCACTTTAATTTGATATAAATTTGCTTTACTGTAGTTAAAAGTATCTGCTTGGAAACATCCCACTTGATAAATCGAGACAAATGTCCTCTTGTTCAGTAGTGCCCGAAAAGATGACCATAAACTGATTTTAGAAATAGCTTGGTGTGCTTATTACCTTTCTTAATTCATGCAAATATCGCAAGGACAACTTAAAACATGTTAACAAATCCTTTCCTCATATCAGCAGCATCTTAACACTTAAGATTGTGACCTCACAGGAGGCCCAAAACTGAATGTTGTGCCAGTTGCCTCATGTTTAAAGCAGGACCACTTCAAGAAGTATGCCTCATTAAGTACTCATGTTTTTGCTATGTTTTGCAAATTTAAAAAATGTATAATTTTCTCCTTTCGTATTTCTAGCTAACAAATATCAACCACCGGAATAGTCTGAGCAACTTTCAAGCAAGACAAATGAGCTCATACTAAACTTGTTTTGTCAGTTAGTTGATAGTTGATAGTCACTCTGGTGCTGTCTTCGGCTTTTGAAGAACTTTGCAGACTCTTAACCTTCTTTGATACAAGGTTGTTATTTGTGTATTAATAAAATGGAACATTTGTTACGAACCTCAGAACTAGTAAGTGAACCATAATACTTAAGTTTCAGTCACTGATTCAACAGCCACAGGAATCGAAAAAAAGAAAAAAAAAAAAGTGCCCTTCTAACGATGGAAGAACAGCACATCATATTGTTGTTTTGATTGATGTACCTGTTCAGAGTCCTGTGCTGTAACATGAGTTTTTTAGTCTTCCCTGCAATAAAGGATATACATATTGTCATTTTCTGTCATTTGAGCCTTTGGGATCATGTAGATGGTGAACATAAAAGGCCCCGGTATTGAGCCTTGGGGAACTCCAAATGTCAATTTGAACACTCAGTTCTGTAATTACTGTTGACACAAAGTAGTCTCTTTCCTTTAAATAGGATTTAAAATCAGTTTAGCACTGTGCCAGAAAGTCCCTCCCCATTTTTCAGTATGTCCAGTAATATGTTGAGGTTTACTGAACGCAGCAGTGAGATCTAATAAAACCAAGACTGGAACTTTTCCACTGTCTGTGTTTACAAGGATGTCAATCAGGACTTAATAAGAGCAGTCTTTGAGCAGTGATCACAAATCTGACCGGAAAACAGCAAAACAGCAGTCAGGAAGAAACAGACTGGCCTGAATCTACCTTTTAAATGAGTCTACTTGCGTTCAGACTTCAATAAACTGTCTGGATCACATTCAAGACCTGAAATGGTGTTTCATTTGTCATTTTAAAGGCATTTTTGTTTTTGCTGTCACAGTTAGACTACCCCAGTCTCAAAGGTCTGGAAACAGGGATGCCACTTAGGGCTACATGTTTCCAGCAAACTCATGATATACATATCCTGAAACAGAGGCTACGGTAATATATGTATCACAGTCTGCTTAAAAGGTGGACACTGGCTACGGCTTTTACAAAATTCTATTTTTGTTTCATTTGTTAAAAAAAAAACAGTCAAGACCAGGTTCAAAGGATCTTACAACTTATGGCACTTACATTTAAGGTATTAAGATATTTTATAGGTAACAAAAACATTTGAATGTGCTATATCATGTAATCTGGCTTTTGCTGCTACCTTTTGCACTGCACTATGTATTTTATGGCAAATTTTCAATTCTGTAAAATCTGTATCTGCGAGGAGTATGAGGATATATTTTCTTATCAAATTTTGAACCTGATGTGTCCTGTTGATCATTTAAGGATTTGACCAGCCTGCATAATCAACATATTGGACTGCAGGTTTTTACTTTTTATGAAAGATGAGGGATTATGGCTTTTTTCTGACTACTAGAAAGTTTCATCTCTAAATGGATCAGCTGTCATTTACCCTTTAGTTTGGCTTTAACCTGATTTAAATGTGTCATGTCAGAGATTAATATGATGTGTGTTGTATACAAGCAAGGGATACTTTGCATTTTTAATATCAACTTCAAGAAAGCTGAGAGATAATTCAGGCATGTATATGGATGGCACATTGTTGTACTACTTTATGATGTGAAATATCTAGACTGATAAGACCACTAAGAAAATACTGGCAAGTATCATCTCAGCTTTTTTCTTCATCTCAGGTTTGTGCCCTGGAGAGGCACAAATCTGTGGTGTTTTATTTTCTTCAACAAAGAAAATAAAAATTGGATACTTTATCAAATTGCAAAAAGACTTGGTCTTGTGTAATACCTTCTTGGCTTTGCTTTTCACACTGCAGGGTACACATACCCATTCACACCACAATCAAACATTTGTGGGAGAGGATGCTTTGTGAAATGTCCATCAGTATAAATTAAACCCAGTCATAAACACTGGGGCATCAGTGGCACAGTGTGATAGTGCACTCTGTTGGTAATTAAAAGGCTGCAGGTTCAAGCCTAGCACCTGATGCCACATGGCAAGACACCTTCGACAAGACACTTAACCCCAAGTTTCTCCCACTGCTGTGTCAGTGGTGTTAAGGGTATGAAAGGGCATGAATGTGTAAGCTGATACTGGTGTATAACTTCCATAAAAACTCTGAACCATCAGTGGGTGAATGTGAGAATGACTGGGCGTGAATGGGTAGATGTGACCTGCAGTGTAAAGCTGCTTAGAGTAGTCGAAAACTAGAAAATCACTACATGTATTAAGTCCATTTATCATTTACACACTTACAAACTCAGCTACAGTAACATCGTGTTTATAATATCAGCAGTAGGATCATCCAAAGATTTTGTCATAATGACCACATAAGGATTACAAAAATGAAAACTTATATGTTGTAATTATGAGACCAGACACAAGCCATGGTTCTGATATGAAGTTTTCTTGATGATAACACCCTGTATGTTCAGGAGGTAATCTGAGGTAGAATAACTATCTCAAAACTGCTGTGCCTGGTCAACAGGCTGATCTTAAAACAATTATTACTTTGTCCCATCTTTATTTAGGATGTAGTCATAACAGTGGACTCTGCAAAATAAAAATGAGATCATAAATTGATCAGGAGGCTGCTGGTGTAAGGGCATCACAGTCTGCTGTGTACCAAAGAAGTACCAAAACAAAGTGGCTTGGTAGTGGAAAAGTAAATTCAAAAGCATATTTGGCAGGTGACTGGCCGTCTTTCCATCAATCACATTCATTATGGGCCAAACAGATAATGTAGCAGGTGCTACTTCGGCAGTGTAAAGGACAAAAAGTAAACCACTTCATAAAACAAACTGAGAAAAACAGAGGCAGAGTGAGATTATCCTTTCTATTGAAAAATTTGTAGTGATGTTGTTTGTTTTCATTCAATAAAGAAATCCTGTCAAGATCCAAAAAAAAAACGCTACCTAAGCTGTTAGCATCCATGCTTATCTCTGTAAGAGTAGTCACTTCCTGCTGTCGTCTCGCTCATAGCTCCAACCTCTTCCTGCTCTAAAGGACTCTGAATTTGCCATACAGCTTGAGGCAGCTCACAATCTTTGTGGACTGAAGCTTGGCAAAGAGGGATCTGTTTGATTACAGTCATTAAATCAAGTTTATCCATTTCCACAGCAAGGTTAAAAATATTTAAGGCAGCGTGCAATCACTGTATGCTGTTTTTAGAGATTGTTCTTACTGAAAGTGCTTTATATTATGTGAAGAAGGTGGCACCATCTGTAGTTATATTTAGCTCTAGCTCTAGCTTTAGCATGATGACTATTTTTATACAGATGCAGAACTTGTCTCTTTCACTATGGATAATGTTCAGGCTATTCCTTTGTACCTACCTACAACCAACCACAAAAATATTGAGCCATACCTTTAAAATTCATTCATGCTGGATCTTTATCTCATAGTTCTGAGACAAGGATCTTGTAACTAGAGATCTTACAATTATAACACACTGATAACATAACTACAAGGCAAAGATATTTTACTGGCTTTATCAATGTAATGATAGGAAGTATACTAAGAATGGAGCAAAGATTGAAGTTTAGCAGAAAGCATCATCACTACCATAAATTTGGCATTAGTACAAGTCGCACCAACTCTAAACCAAGTAGTCAACTAAACTGTCTTAGATCTACAATTTAGAAGTCACTCTCTATCAAGAGAAGTTGTCAGAGTTGGAGCTTAACTAAAACATGGACAGAATGAGAAAGACAGAGAAAGAAAGAGAGAGGCCAGCTCTCTCAACTGTGACAGAAAATACCCGGAATGGGTATCTGATGAATAAGTGATAGAGTTAGAGATGGTTTAATGAAGTTTGATCCAGCTGTAAGAGCAGGAAGGAAACATCTTTCAGGTACAGTTTGATGTTATCATGTGGCCTTAATGGAGTCACTTACAGGACTTAAGCAGCATGTAACAAGCAGCATGGTCCCAATTTAGTGTATTTACATTGATTTTCTGATCACAATACATCACCTAATCACATTGTTATGCTGTGTGCACTGACGCTCAAGACCTTATGATACCTTAAATTAACATAATAGCAATTAAGGGGATGCTTTGCCTCAGAATGATTGTGGTTTTGCTTTTGTTTTGCTGGCTTGAAGCCACATAAAAACATGACCCATTGAAAAATTATTGAAAAACGGCTTCTCCTTTTACATGTCATGTGTTATTCAGCAAGGGTGTCATTCTGAATGTCAGGTGCCAAAAAAACTGCATTTTTCAAGTAGTTAAGAAGATTTAGTGGTTCTTTTAAACAATAATTTGAGCCTGTTATATATATTTCCATAAATTTCTCCATCAATTCACTGTGGTCATCAAAGAGAGAACATCTTTTCAGTTCATCATGTCTTATTTTATCATGATGCAAGTACAATTTTTGGCCTTATCTATCATACATTGATGAAACCTACAGAATGGGGACAACAAGGTGTTAAAAGTGATGTTTTTGAGAGAGGAAGAGAGTGGAAGGGAGCTGCAGTACAAAAGGAATAATGACAGACCAAGCAGGTGGTGCAGTCCAAGGAGCCAATTTCATTTGTGAGTTGATGTAATATTTTGGCATCACGAGGCCCCCGCACATCCCTTTATGGGACCCTAGTTTAAGTGATGTTCTGCTTTTATCTTTTTGTCTTTGGTTCAATCAGAGTGCAAGCCCTGACTTCAAAAGTCAGACTGTTTGCATGGCAGGCGTGTTAATGGACTAGGCCACTGCTTGTACTATTGAAATAACAGAAGACTTCTCGCCCATCATATGAAATAAATAGATGACATATTAATGTCAACAAACACACTTATCAGAGAAGGAGAGGCTGACTTCATTGTGTCAATATACACACTGACAAATATATACACACTTTAAGACTGACACCTCTGTATTTATGCGTGTGAGAGCATAATTAGTTAAAGCGCCTGAGCTTATGTGCTTCTGCATGTAACAACGCACTGGAGTCAGCACGCTAGATGAAGAAGAAGTGCATCAGCACACGGCATGAGTGAAGCAGCAGTGTTAGAAGTAGCTGCAAGCCTTGCCTTGACATCAACAATAAAGCTGATAGGCAATATGTTAAAGACAGAGTTATGGCACTATGCAGGAGAGTCATTAGAGAGACAGTAAGTACACCTTTTCAGTTAGTCCCTTCTTGTTTCATGTGGTTGTAAACATGGGTTTTGCCTTAACCTATTATCTTTCAGGGTTGAAATCAGTGTGTGTTCAGTAGTTTAAAGAGAAGTTTCCATTTCTAAAGAAGAGAGAAGACACAGAGATAGATCTACAGCAGGGAATGTTGTGTGTCTGTGCTCCTTTGTGCCAACTGGTGTGCATCTGCATGGGGAAAGGGGTAGGGGAATTATGTCAAGACACGTCATTAAAAAAATCATTGGTATCAGCATCAATATTAGCTAAATTATTATTTGAAACATCGGTATTGGCATCTGCTCTGATTTTAACAATCAGTGCGTCACTAATTTGAATTAGATGAATTTAATGGCTTTAAAAAGATGCAGAAAATCTAAGCTGTCATAAAAAAAAAATATGACAGACTGACACAATCTGAGAAAATAATTCTTTCCAATTTTATGCCTCAATTTTTGAGAAAATCAAATAACAATGTGCAAAGGCCTTGAATGCAGAGGTTTTACAAAAATTTTCCACTCTTGGTTTCTGAATTAATTGAGAATTCCTTATAATTTCCTTAGAGTTTTTTTTTTAAATATCCATTCTCTATACAAGTAAATTTTCACCACCAAGCACAGCAAATCTACTGCTGTATTTTTCGTCTGTGCAGCCTTTCTTTCCTGTCTCCGTTGCTCCTGGTGCATTAGCTGCACTGCCAAAAGCATTAACAGTGTAGGTAACCCTAGAAATGAACATTATAGTTATATAAGCTATGTATCTAACAGTGTTTGTTAATGTCCAATTATGTTGTACAAACTCTTAGTGCACAGTGGACAGAAGCAGATCCTGAAATAATCTTTTATTTAATAACAAATAAGGACTGTACTATGAATCATGAGTCAGTTTGAAATGAAAATCCATTTTGAATCTAATTGAATCCTGACATATCAGAAGATTTACATCCCCTCTTGATTCGATTAGCTGCGGGAAATCTACTTTATCTGCACATAACTTTTAAACCAGGGTGCCCATCAATGCGTATTTGGACATCCATTTTCACATTATGCAAAACAGACGCAACATAAAAACAGTCAGTAGCATTCCTAACAAAAATCCCATTTTCAAACCAGGTGGTGCCTATTTCACCTCAAGTAGCAATGATGTTGCGAATTCAAATCCTCTGTAAGCCTCAAGGATCAAGATAGCAAATGAATATTCTTGAATAGGCTCATATGCACATGTAACATGCTCTGACGGGCATTTTGTGAATTTCAAGACTGAACAGGTAATGCAAATTAACTCTCAAGGGAATGAATATGGCTATATTCAACCTGCAGGTCACACAGGTTCAATCATAGTTCAGACCAACTATAAACTGAGCAAAATCACTCTGTGCAATTAGCATTTGAAATTATTTTGGTGTTAAATTGTATCTTAGTAAAAATTGTAAGCGATCATTTAATGAAACAATAAAGTACCTGATGTACATTCATTAGGTTTTTGACTCCACTTTAACTTGTTTCAGTCTGTTGTTACTGATATGAGAGTGTGGGACACCACTGTGTGTTATTAAACACAACTGCAGCATCTTTTATTTGCTCACCTGTCCAACGCTTTACCTGGGCCAAGCCATCAGCTCAGAAGCACCCGTAGCATCTGCCAATGTTTACACGCTGACAGAAACACATTTTTTTGTGCAGAGAGATTAAAACACACCCAAGAGCAAAGAGTAGACATCACATGAAAAGTAATGTAGTTCCAACAAATCTAAAGATCTCATTACCTCTGTGTTCAATAGGAACTGTGCAGATTTGACTGGATTCTGAAGCATCTGTGAGAGGGATATCTAAAACCAAACACTATGGAGACGCTGAATTCATCCCAAACTGAAAACACCAGCAGCGGTGGTAACGCCAGCCTCTTCTTCAGGAGCCCCTACACAACTGTGGAGATCGTTCTCATCATCCTGGTGGCGGGATCTCTGAGTCTAGTAACTGTTATTGGAAACATCCTTGTCATGCTCTCCATAAAGGTTTGGATCTCACAAGTATTTTTATCATAAGTAGTTTTGTCATGCACCTTTTAGATGGTACATCACACTAAGGGGGTTCTCATATCTTTAACATTTGAGGAGTTATTACTAAACAAGAAGGCATTTCCCACTAGGTAGAGTTCATTTGGACATACATGAATTCAACAATTACAGTTTTTTGTGGCGCAAAACTAGCTAGACATGATTATCTAAAAGAATTGCTTTGCTTCAGTTTAAAAGCTTCAGAAGTTTGTCTGTGATGAGAAGGCAACTGACCAAACAAACAACTCATTGCTATGTTGTCAACAGCTCTGCTCAGCAGGGTTTACTATCCCAAGCCAATGGGCTTAAGCTGTTTACGACACAATGGTAGGATGTCACACTGGTAGGTCTATTCAGGGGGGCTTGGGAAACAAGCCATTTCAGGCAGCTACTGGTGCTGTAAAGAGGGGGAGAGGGAGAAGTCCCGATACTGCAGACTTTTGTTTTATGCATAGGTGCTTTATCACGTGGAGGAGAAATGTAAAACACACTGAAAAGCATGTAAAACTAGAAAAGCATAATATGGACTCTTTAAATGAAAACTAATCATAGAAATATTAGAAAAAGAACCTCAGTCAAACCCCTTGACACTGTCACGAATTGTAATATTATACAGGCCAAGCTACAAAAGCCCATTTCTTTGATGTGATGAGTCACAAGTGCTTTAATTTATAAAGTTTATAAAGTGTCAATACAGTGTGAGTGGTGGCAAAAAACTGTGAAATCTGTTCACCTGTCCAAATGTTAATGTGGCAGTTAACCTATTTGCAACTTCAATTCAACCAACAACCAATTTACCTTCTCCAGTTAGGTTATGTTTTTGCAACCCTTTGTTGGTTTGCTTGTCTCTAATCAAGATAACTCAAAAAGTTTTTGGTGTTGATCTGAATCTGGATTCTTTTTTAAGGGATTTGTTAATATTGTACAATAGGGCAACTTTTTCACACTTAAGTGAATGACTTGGCCAACAATGTCAAAAATGCCTTGGCAGAGGTTTGTTCTTGGCTATCTGCTCCTATTTGTTTTCCTAGATTAGCTGGCTGTCTAAAGTCTTGGAGCCATCCCTCAATAAAAGGTGCTGCAAGTACACATAGCGTTTGTTTACCTACACGATTGGAAAAAGGCTGTGACATAATGGCATACAAACAGCCCTTTGCTGGTGAATGATATGGTCTGCTTTACAATACTGCAGCGTGAACATAGAATGAGACATAATTTAGCAACTGGCATCCTTTTATCATCTGAACTGGAAGAAAGCCAGGAGGGTTCAGGTGTGAAAACACTCCTTTATGTAAAGCAAACTGTCTGTTCAACCCACTTGATCTTATTAAATAAATAAATAATGCATCACATGACTTATAAACAATAAGCATCTGACAGCCTTTTCTGTGTTCTCTATTTGTAGGTAAACAGGAACCTGCAGACCGTCAACAACTACTTCCTCTTCAGTCTGGCATGTGCAGACCTCATTATTGGCATCTGCTCCATGAACCTCTATACCGTCTACATTGTGATTGGTTACTGGCCCCTGGGAGCGGTGGTGTGTGACCTGTGGCTGGCTGTAGATTATGTTGTCAGCAACGCCTCGGTCATGAACCTCCTCATCATCAGCTTTGACCGTTACTTCTGCGTCACCAAACCTCTTAGCTACCCAGCACGTCGCAGCACCAAGATGGCAGGCCTGATGATCGCAGCGGCCTGGGTGCTGTCGTTCGTCCTGTGGGCTCCTGCTATTTTGTTTTGGCAGTTCATTGTGGGTGGGAGGACCGTGCCGCCAGATGAGTGCTACATCCAGTTCTTCTCCAATCCAGCTGTGACATTTGGGACGGCCATTGCGGCTTTTTACCTTCCAGTGGCCATCATGATTTACCTCTACTGGCGCATCTCCAAGGCCAGCCGCAGCCGCATGAAGAAGGACAGCAGGAAGACTTCAACTACCAGTCTGGGAGAGGGCCCCGACCCCAGCCATGAGGATGGATGTGAGAGTCAGAGCAACTGCATCCCACCCAAAGAGGCTCAGGAGGAGACTGAGGATAAGAAGGAGGAAGAGATGTTACAGCAGCAGAACGGAAGTGGACCCTGCAAAGATGACAGATCTGAAGATGTGGACTCCACTACAGAGAGCACCACCGCCTCAACATCGAAAGACGCTGCTGAGTCTGCTTTAGCAATGTTCAGAAAAAATCTGAATCGAACACAACCATCTTCACCAGAAAACTTAGCCATTGACAGACAAGCTATGGTTGCAAGAACACTGTTGAAGGTACATTTTGTTGTTGATTAATAATTGTGATGTGTTATTTGAATTACAGTACAGATGTACATTCCTTGAATTGACCATATTTAGAGCTTTAAATTACTTTTAGCTGTGTTAGCCCCCCTGTGATCCAGGAAAGACATCATTGCCTGTTGATCAACCATTTTAATCAGACTAAAATACTGTGAAGTTTTGGACTTACACTTTACATTTTAACTTTTAAGTCTCAAAAGGATGAACCCTTACAATTGTACATACTTTTTTATAGCATCCCTAAAGCTCAATCCCCATAAATATAGCCAAGTTTAATGTAATTTAAGTGTAAACATGCTATAAATATATATGTATACACAAAACTGACAAGTAATGGTTGAATTACTCTGCTACTTACATCACATAAATTGATAAGAGTGAAGAATGTTAGTATGACATAGACCAGAGGTACTAACCAAGGGACATTAAACTTAATCCTAAAAGGGGCCAAAAGTAAAATACAGTCTAAGATTCTGGCCACACAAGATCAACATTTATTGAACACCACAGTCCACATGGTGCCGAGTCCGAGGTTTGCTTGTTGTAAACAGTATGTGAAGTATTGCATCCTGATAACCAGCTTGATTGCAACTGGTCAGTGTGACTGCAGGCTCACGGGGAATTGAAGACGAGGAACACTCACCCCATTCACACTGCTGCAGAAAAAATATGAATATATTGAGGTGTAATTATTAGCTTTGTTGTGGCACTTTTGCATGATGGCACTCTGGCACTTGTGTGAGTGTGCTCTCAAACATACACCTCTGAAAGTTAGCCTTGCATTGCCAAATCTTGAAATTTCTCAGAACATGTTAACATGACCATCTTGAATTGGTTTTACCTATATATTCTAGACAATACAAAATCTAATGTTATTAGACTTACACGGCCATAAAAATGGCAATATGCTCTAAATCTTCAAAGAAACTTCACAAGAACTGTAATGTTTAAAGGAGTGTTTCTTTTGGTTTTTTACCAATATATAGCTTGAGCAACATGTTTCACTAAAATGCTAGTCATACCACCTTAGCAAGACATTAATGTTCTTTGGGATGTATAATTGGTTTTCTCAAGCAACTTGTTTTTGTTTTCTGAGTTCAAGCTACATTAATGACATTCTATCAAGCTATAGTACAAGAATGAGAAGAAGCTGGGTAAATGTAAGGATGCTAACTTTTTGATAGCATTTTAGCACGCTAGATTTAGCCCCAGTCTAAAACAACTATGCTCTCAGGGGAGCCTCACACAGCCTAAGCAAGACCTGTGGCAAACAGGAACAAGACAAACTAATTGCAACTACCAACCAAAACATAGCTTTTAATATGAGGCTTGCTATAAATTTGTCGATATATTGTTGCATTTCCTAAATGTGTCTTCGAATTATAAGTTGGGTTCTTCAACATTAGCATGCAAGTGTTACCTACAAGGAGCCTGAAAAAAGACAAATCCAGCTAACTAGAAATTGTGGGTCTCAAATTGTCACCAAAAAAAGCGAAATAAGAAAAATTATGATTTTTCCCTTTGCTTTCTCCAGGTAACAAAGCAGACGGCTGTAGCTAGGTGGAAAAAAAAGGGTATATCCTCCAGGGAGAAAAAAGTGACGCGCACCATCATGGCCATCCTAGTTGCTTTTGTTGTCACATGGACTCCATACAACGTAATGGTGTTGATAAACACCTTCTGCTCGACCTGCATCCCAAACTCTCTCTGGACCATCGGCTACTGGCTCTGCTACATCAACAGCACCATCAACCCGGCCTGCTATGCCCTCTGCAACGCCACCTTCAAGAACACCTTCAAACACCTGCTGCTGTGCCAGTACAAGAACATACGTACAGCACGATGAGGACAGAGCAGGAGTTATGTTTGCGTGAGATAGTGGGAAGTAATGTGATTAATGCTTGTAAACTGAAACACAAACTGAGTATAAATTAGAGTAGCAATGCTCTTGCGCATTTCATTTTGAAGAGTAGAAAGCTCTCCAACATGCATAAATATTAAATCATGCTTTACATGACTTATCCAAGTTTTTAACTAGTTTTAAAGATACATAAAATTGTCTTATCATTCTTCAGACAATACACTCTAAGGGCAGTGAAGTTCATCTTGAAGTTGGAACTACGGCCCAGAAGTTTGATGCCTCTGCAAGGTTTAGAAGTGGAGGACAGCTGAAGTACAACAACGGGAAAAGAAGATGGGTTGGGATGTTTTTTGTGGCATCTTGATTTGTTAAGCAATTTTGGTTAGGGATAGACAGAAGTTCTAAAGACCTTGACCTGTGAAGTCCAAACTCCAATTGTTTCCTCCAAGGGTGAAAATGGACATCAGCGACAAGTCATGGTGGACTTGAGTGCAGTTTTGAAGAGCATTCTTGTAATATTGCAATCACAAGATCGCATTCGAACAAAGGGTGAATATATGGCTTCATGACCTTGACCTCTGACCTGTAACCTTGAAATCTAATCAGTTCATCCTTGAGTCAAGGGGGTTGTTTGTGTGAAGTCTGAAGAAAATCACTCAAGATACCAAAATCCATTGAGGTACCATGTCCACAAGCATTGCTTGAATATGAGGCTCTACGACCTTGACCTCTGAGCTCCAAATGCAATTAGTTAATCTTTGTATGTAAGAGGACATTTGTGCAAAGCTTGGTAATGATCCCTAAAATCACTCTTAAGATTTGTGTTCACTGTGCAGAAAAACATCTCACAACATCATGTCTCAGGTTCTGCTGTTGCAGCCGTGGAGGCATGAAAATACACTGTGAGTCAGCTGGGGTTTCACTTTGAAGGATGTCTCCCCCCTGCCCCATAAGGACTTGTGCAATACATTGTTTGATATGCAACCTTTTTCTTACCCCAACATTGTAATCATGCTTAAAGTGATGGTTTTGTGATGGAAACTGTGACTCAAAATAGAATAATGACTAGTATTAAGGTACTGTGCTTTAAAAGATACTGCATTATTGGTATGTAGCAAAGTGTTAAAACCAACTCTGAGCTGTGAAAATAGAGAATTATCTGCTAAAAATATCTCCACTTCAACTGAGTAGCGAAAGTAGAAGATAAATTAATTTAGTAGTGGTACATTGTTTGTGTGACTGTGTGTTGTTGGTGTAAGAGTGAGACTGTGACCTGTGCATGTTCCCTTTCAGGTAGATTCATTCAGTCTCATAAAGACGTCTGTGATCCATGCTGTTGTGAAAATTACCCAAAATGTGATATTCAATGATGTTTTCCTTTGTCTCTTCATTTAAGCAACTTTTTTGTAAATAAAGGTAAAAATAATAAATTACTATAGAAAGTTTTTTTCAGTGTATTTTATATGAAATCAAACTTAAGTTTCTTGTAATTTATTTAAAGTTTTGAGAAAAGATGAAGAACATAAAAAGTCAGGATAGTTATGCAGGATATATGTCTCTTTATTTTAGTCAAGAAACCAAAATATGGTGGTTTTATAACACCACATCTATGAACTACAAGAAGATTCCAGTTAAAAAATACATGCATCAGTGCTTTGTTTGTTACCAAGTTAACAGAAATTAAAATAGGCATCCAACATTGGTCAACAATTTTATTTTGACTATCAAAAATACAGACAAACTACTGCATACTGTCTTTTCTGTAAAAATTCTGTACACTGAGTTCAGTTTTTAGACTTTTAAATACCATGTGTTGAAATCAACATTTTTTTATCATCAGTCATATTATATACCTCTTTTTCACCTTTATGACTTTATTGAAATGAGGGAGAGAGACAGTGGAAGGCCTTGTGAAATGGGGTGAGAGAGAGCAGAAGGTGGACACTCTGCAAAATGGCCTCAGGCTGAATCCGGCAGAAGCACGTAAAATATTTATTTAGTTGCTTACCACTATGCAAAACCACCACCCCATCAGTCAAATTTTAACCCTAAGACAAGCAGAAAACCTTTTTCAATTGTATACATTTCCTGGCAACATTTATGTATTTATTTTTTAAAGCTAGGAATGGCATAGAATACTCACCAACACCACACACTTTCTGCCCTTCCTTGTCATGACACTACCTACAATAAACACTCACACATAAACCACATCAGTGCCAAAAGTTGCCAATGCATTTGTTCAGTTTAGACAGACTGCAAAGGTTTATCTGCAGCTTAATAAGAAAAAAAACAAGTTACCAAATGTGTGGTGTCTAGGATCCCTATTTTTATTGCTGTTTTCAAACAGTTACCAATATCATCTGATTTTTACTGATAATGTAAATGCTTATGTGATAAAATAAATTCTCCAATTAGACTTAGCAAATCAATCATTTGGTCAAAAAGCATATTACTGTTAGTGGCTCTTTTTTACCAAGCATTAGGACTGAAATCTGTATTCCCTAACAAGTGAGTCAAGACTGCAGACAGACAAATAATTAACATTTAATAATTAAGTGCAAAATAAAATTCATCAATATGAAAAAAAAAGTTTTACTCTCTATTTTGTTTGTAAATGTAACAGCGTACCTTGAAAACTAGATATACCAAAAGGCCTTATCCTAAAGCTGGTTTGTTCCCTGTCAGGTAACAAAACAAAGAAGAGGGAGTCTAATTCTAAAACTCACCCTCTGTCCTCACTCTGTGAAAAGAAAGGACAAGTTGTGTCTGAGCTGTGGGAAAACACCTTTGGGAAAGCTCTGTAACTCCTACGCCCTCTGGTGGAGCACAATTATGACTCCACTGACTACTCCAGCATGAGAGAGCTCAGCTTTAAAGGCTCGTCCATTTTAGTATGTATGATCTTAAAGTATTTAGTTTTTCACTTTAAATTCAAACTAGAGATACAGGGTTTTGCCAATATCTGATACCAATATGTTTTTTCTTTTGTTTTTGTAAAGAACACAGAATCTTTCCTGTATCAGAATCAACTTAATTCTGTCATTATGTCAGTCTTTCTGTACAACAGTGATTCCAAACCAGGGGTACGCGAGAACATTGCAGGGCGTACGTGGAAACATTTAATAAATTATTTCCAACTTGGAAGTACAGAGATAAGCCCATCAATAAAATGGTTTGTGTGCGCTACTAAGTGCTAAGTGTTTTGTTCCTGATTTTTAAAGTTAAAATGCCTGTTTAAAGGGGACTTATTCAAAGGAGCTCCATTTTGATTTTGTATCTATTTATTTAGACTACTTATTTATTTTCAAGGCAAAATATTATTTATGTTTATGTTTAATTTGAGCTAAAAAAAAGAAGAAAACTTCTAAGAATTAAATGCTCAAATTGAGGAGGTCAAATAAAATATTTTCATTTAATGATCAGTTGCGTTATGTTCTACTTTTGAAGAATCCATCAACAAGTATGAGTGAGGGGGTACTCATGGCATGACAAAAAGACTCAGAGGGTACACAAGACAAAAAGCTAGGGAACCACAGCTGTACAACATACAGATGTGATATACAAGAAAACAGTGTTTGATTCTATTATAAACAATGTGTTGATTTTTTTTAAGGCGGACATTTAGTTAGGATAAGTGAAGCATCATGGTACATTCATATATTATATCAACATCATAGCCAAAACATATGTCTGATATGTTAACCGTAAATGTCTACAGAAATTGTAATGTCTGCCAATACCGATGATCACCTTTATAAGCAGTATTAACCAAAACCGTTATTCTAAATCCACACAGTTTCGGGCTTGAGAACCAGTTAGTGCTACATGCTAACTCTCTTTTCTTGGACTCACTCCTGCACCACTTTATTCTTGTGCTTCAGTCAACAATAGGAATCTGAGTACAGCCTGACACAGCAAACTACTTCACCTTAAGATTAAAATACAAACTGCAATCTGTCGACATTCTACTGATACTATTCATTTTGTCTATTGCACTCATACAGTAACTTTGGTTTACATCCAAGAGGACAAAAACCAAAGTCAAAATGGTTTACATTTATAGGCATGGCAGCAGCTATTAAGAGAGTGACCCTGATCCCTAGTGGCTCACAATGGCTTTACGGTGTAGACAGGGGTTTTGATTAGGGTTATAGGCCTGTATTGTTAAAAATTACACATATTAAGTCTAAGTGATTTGCACATTGGTGCAGGCTATTGAGTTAAATGATAACTGTTAGGACATAAAAATACACGACAAAGAGTCAGGACGTGCTGATTTGTCCAGATGAGTTGCAAAAAATCAACTCTAACATAAGATCCCAAAGAGGAGCTATAATTTTCTTTTCTTTTTTCAATAAAAAATCAAAAACTAAACAAGTATTCTAACTTGTATTCTAGTTTTATTTTTCCTCTGTTTGTGCAAAAAAAAAAAAACACCTTCATAAGATTCTACATATCATTAGTGACTGGAAATACAAGTTAACAACACAATCTGGCCTCCTGACTTCTTTCAGCCTTTAAGTGGACTCATAAATGACGGTGGTTTGCCATCATGGCACCGCTATTGATGCTGGTAGGGGTGTCATGTAAACATGTTATCACGCCTGCTTGTTTATTTTGTAACTGTCGTGTCTCAGTGCTTATTGTAAATGTCTCCAGAGTTATCAGACAGCACAAAAATGGAAGCAGCTCGAGAAGCCTAAACACTTAGAGACTGAACTTCAAGAGCTCTTTAAGCATAAACAGGAGATTAAGGTTTGAAGAAAGTACAAATGAGACTAAAGGTAAGTCTCATTTAAACATTTTTAGGTTACATATCTCCCAGTGTTCTCCCAAGTGTTTACCGTGCACACACTGCATTCAGGGCTAATTATTACTTCAGATAGAGTCAAAGTAACACATAAACTTCTGCTGTTTGGAGTAAAAACAGGCCCACAACAGGAAACATCAGATAGATGTGGGCCTTCACCTGCATTACCCAGGTAGTAATTTCATAATCGGGATTATGGCAGAGGAGAAGCAGCAGACAGGAGTCTTAGTGGAGGACCTGCTGCTACCTGATGAGTTTCCTGAGCCACACATGGAGGACACATCACAGCCAAATGGAGAGAATGAGGAAGAACTGTCTGCTAACAAAGATCAGTCAGTAAAAAGCAGCCCCAACCTGCTGCAGATGCTGAAGGCAGCAGAGAGCAGAAGGGCAGCTCAGAGTCGGGACAGAGATGAGGCGTCTGATCTGGCAACACGAGAGGCGGTGAAAGAGGCTCTCAAGACAGACATGGTGAGTGAGAAAAACAGATGAACTCCCTGACCTCCACAGAGTTTTTCTTCATTTCTGACTGGATCAAGACATCTTACATAACGTAGCTCAGTCAGAAAGGAGCGTGGCTCTGCATATGATGAGGCTGTTAATGATTCAGGCAGTAATGTGCAAGTAAGAATGTTTGACCAACATTTCTGCATATATAGCACTCATTAAATCTCTTTGGAGAACAGACGGATTAAAGAGAGGGAGTAAACCAAATCTACGCTTTCATTTAAAAAAAGGAAAAGTTAAATCAACTCCGAGGAAGCTGCATAATGTACAATAAATTGACTTTTATGACATCTTCTGGGACAAAATCAATTAACCCTTGCAACTCCAGGGCAGTTTTTGCTATTTGCAGTCTGCCTGGATTTTAACAGTCATTTTGCACAAAAAACATCAACATCAACATCAACTGTCTCAGAGTTTTATGAAGGGCCACATAACGTTACTTACACAATCTTTTTGACTCTTTTGGGAACAGACTGGTAACTATCTTGTCTCTTATTGACCTTTGGTTTCTCTTGATTGGACATTACTGACAAGAAAACAAGAGAAGACATTAAGTGCTTGTTTTATACTTAATTATACTTTGAATTTTTTTTTGTTACACAGGCAGGTAAGACATTAAAACAAATTAAACATGTTGTCTCTGAGGCTGCAAATCAATAAACACACAGTCTACCAGGAGTAAATCACTTAAAGATTTAGGTTGACAGTCACATTTTCTGAAATTAAAGTGATTGTTGGTTTCAAGGTAGCTGGCTTCAAATCAAGAGCATTGTCTCATCTGTCTGAGGACAATTGTGTTTATTTTGTTAACTTTCACACAGCCCAGAGCCACAGCATAATGCATTTTAGCTTAAAGATTAAGCAGCAGCAGCTCAAAGCCTGCCTTTATTCGCAAGTTTGTATTCAAGGGATCTTTATGGCTAAATGTCTGACTGTGCCATCTATGGAGAAACCTTGAAATGTTGCAGAAAGGCAGGTCTACACAGATTTTCTGTGTCAACAACGTCAAACTTATGGCACTGTAGATATTCAATGCTGTGCCATGACGACAAATGTTTCCACATGTTGCTGGTGTTTCCGCTTTGCTTGAAATCACACAGCCATAGTCAGCCACAACCAAAGTCAACCACAGTTAGACTGCTTCTGTCTCCTGTAGGTCATTATATCCTCCTGAACTCCTACATTGCCAGGCACTCTGTTAGATAGAAAGACTGAGATGCCATTGTTTGGCGAGGCATGCTGAACTGAGTCTAAGGTATTAAGGCAAAAGCTCCATTCCTCAAACTAGGTGGAAGTAGTTTGTCAGCTGGAACTGGTCCTGGATTCACATTCCTACTCATCTACATATTTAAACGTCTTTTCTGACACTCTTGCTCTTCTCTTCATCTCGGCTTTCCAGTAATTTCCCAGACTTTTTTGTCAGTCTCACAAAGACTTCCTTTATTCACACTTTCTTCTCTCCACCTGTCACCTGGACCTGCTCAGTGAGGGTGTGGCGTAGATCGTCACTCCTTGAGCTTGAGCTCAGTTTGACTGACCAGCGAACAGCTCTGCAGAGTTACTGTGAGCTCTTTCAGCATGAAGAAAGTGTACAGTCTAGTAAATATTACTAAAGCCAAAGACCAGGAGGCCGTACAGTCCATCTACATCAAGGTATCCATGCTTTTATTTTTTCTCTCAACAGGGACTGGTTGGTGTTTGTTTAGGTCAGTGTACTGATTCAGACTAAGGCTTGTAGAATGCTTTCTTTATGGAAAGCTACATAAACTTTAAAAAATGATCCCACATTCCTGTTTTATACTTACTTATACTTTGATTTTTTTTTATTACACAGGCAGGTAAGACATTAAACATGTTGTCTCTGAGGCTACAAATCAATAAACACACAGTCTCCCAGGAGTAAATCACTTAAAGATTTAGACTAAAGATTTCTTCATGATTTAAGATTATGCATTTTGGTCTATTTGCTGCTTCATCATTGTACAGGAGTGCTGGGCAATCAGTCACTTTCAGTTTTAATTACAATTTTACATCCCAAAGTCCTAATAACAAGATTAAATGATAACTTTGCTGCATGTGATCTTATTTTGGCTGTTGGTCTTCTCATGTAAGGTAAATAGAGCCTTCACTTCCCCTCTTTTACAGCGCAGTGTGTGCACTGTCCCTCGCCAAAACACCTCTCACTTTATTTCAAGTGAGAAACATAAATAGCCAGACGCTATAGCATAGGACCTATGATAAGTGGGGTAAGGCACAGAGGTGAATATATAACAATATACTGATACACTGTAACCAGGTAATTATATCACATTTTTTCACAAGAGTTTTTTTTTTTTACTTAAATTTAAAACTTAGTGTTTAGAGCTCAAATATTCCATTTATACAAACACAAAATTAAAAAAATATTATTCAGAACACTAACTAATATAACAACCATGTTGTACCATACAACTCAGATAGAGTATAACACAGAAAAATATCACATATTGGAGAAAAAGGAACATTATTAAACAAGCTGTGACCAGAGCTAAACACCTTTTTGTCTCTTGAAAGTATCTGTTCAGTAACCATTTGAGCACTGGCACCGTTTTAGGTGTACTGATGTAAAAAAAAAAAAAAAAAATTAAAAAGAAAAAAAAAAAAGGAAGAAGGTCTGAGGAAGAAGCCATTAAATTTTGGTGGTGATAGATTCGCTTCAAAATTTACAGGATAATATATAAAATGTGTGTCTGTTACCAGGTAAATTTCATGTGGATCCGATCCAGATTGACGTCATAAAAAATATTGAAATTTATAATTGGAAATCCCATTAATTTCTCCTTGGCTGCTGTGAGGGATTCCCCCCCTTTACTTCATCATGGGAATTGTAGTTTATTTTCAAACTGACGTCAATGTTTTTCAAGCCTATGTGACTTCATTTCCCAGCTTCCCTTGCAATGCTCGGGAGCTCTCCACATGGACAGATATGAGCAGAGACTCTGCCGTCCAATCGGAGCGCGTGTGATCCAGAACTGTATCTTTTGCAGGGGTTGTGGAAAAGTCACTGCCATAACTGAGCTGCTTGGCGGAGGCCTGCGCTCTTTGAGTGCTTTTCTAGTTGTTCATTTTATTGCTAATTCTAAGATTTGTGGCAAAAAGTAGTACAAAAAAACTCATCAAAACATACTGGTAAACTAGAAGTGTTCCAACAGCACAACCCTCTGCCAAGTCATTTCTGACACTGTTTGCCCTATCTGGCAAAGTTAACAAATCCTCAAAGTGAAAAATAACCTGAATCAACATCAGATCACTCCCAAAATCTTATCACTTCTTCCTTGTGCCAAGACCAACATGCCATACAAATGTAATCAAAATCAGTGTCTAACTTTTGGAGTTATTTTGCCAACGGACAATCTGACAGACTGACAAATGCCATCAAAAACACAACTTCCTTGGCAGAGGTGATGAATGGACTCCAGCTTCTATAGTGCTTTTCTAGTCTTTCTGACAACTCAGAGCACTTTGCCACCACAGGCAACATCTAACCATTCAAGCAAAATCGCATTCATATTCACTTACTGGTAGTCAAGGGCAAGTCACATGTAAAAGTTGGGCTCAAACCTGCAACCTAGTATGGTGCACGACCAGATTAAGCCACCAACGCCCAAATAATCCTTAAAAATGAATATGTCTGTCATAATCTATTAATTTAATGTAACAGGCAAAAGTAAAAAGCTTCCAACTTTCATTTCAAACTCTCACCTCTTCTATAAAAGACTGTTTCCTTAGTGTGACCTGATCAAGACAGTGGTCATGACTGTGCCAACTGTATTTCTGACATGTAACTTTAGATGGCATCTAATGTCCCTGACAAACTCCGTAGTCCTTGCAACTTTGCAAATGTTAGGAAGAATATGTGCAGAGGTGACTTTTATATTTGTCTTTCTCCATTAATCTTATCAGCTGACAATGAAGTATCATGCAACTATTGTCCACTGTTGGGGATTCTTTTCAAAGGTAAATGATTTGTAGTGTTCAAATGGAAATATGCGACATAGAAATGCAAAGAAAGCTTCAAACAGCATGAAGAAAAAATAAGCCCAAATATCTATTCACAGATTGGGGATTCTGGATGGCCAATCAAATATCAAGAGGGGCCCATGCCACCCCTCTGGACATTCACATGTGTTAGGGAGCGTGATCATGCTTGTTTCTGTGGATTAAAAGGTAAATCAGAAAAATACCCTGTTACAAAGGCAGGAGAGGATAGAGCCTTGTTAAGCCTTCAGTTATTAGATTTTTGTGGAGCTGGACTTGAAGCTCAGGCAGTAGAGTCAGGGAGCGGACAGAGAGCAGACATGGCCAAGTGGGATCCTTGTAACAACAGCAGTCCAGCTTTCAAACAGCCACAGTGGAAGGTGAGACAGCAGCAGAGACAGCAAAAATACTGTAGTTTAGAAAAAAACTGCTGTAATATGTAATGATTGTTTTGGCTTTTCTGACTCCACCAAGTTTATCTGTTTTTATTTCTATGACCCTCTGTCATAAAACAACTAAAATACTTGTACCTCTCTCTAACTCTCCTTTATGACTTTTTGTTTTTAAAGAAAATCCAGTTCACTGACCAGAAGCAAGAATTCAACAAACGTTCCACCAATACTGCCAGGCACTCGCTGTCCCGCTCCATTTCTCAGTCATCCACAGACAGCCTCAGCTCAGGTATCCAAAACATCAAATATACCCACAATCATTAGTCTAATCACATGACTTGTGTACAAATCAAGCTGATTCTGATTCCTGTGGCACGAGAACAACAGGTCCAGAGGATTAGCCTCACTGCTAAAGCTTCATGAGAAGAAAAAAGTCCTCTGGTGAAATAAGACTCTTTAACTTTTGGACATAATCTGAGCCTTTCTCAAAAATGTCAATCATTGCTGACTTCACATGCTAGGAAAATGACTCACCTGGCTTGGATTGATCCCAAATAATGGAGTAGAAACAACAGCTATACCAATATATAACATTCAAATTCTCTGACGATTGGCACCTTATTCTTGTGATTCTCATTAAAACGTTTACTATCAAGGTGAAGAGTGCAAGTACTCGACTGAGTATCTTGTTGCACACACCACAAATCTAAAGTAAAGAGGCTTGACCATTATTCCCAAGCAACATGTATATCTACATGTTATACGATATGTCATAGAAAAGTTGATAAAGTATGATACTTCCAGTTTGAACTTTTTTTGGAGTCATATTCAGCTTTTTTTCTGGTTTTATATGCCCCTTAGTGTGTTTCATGTGTCTTTTTGCATAATCAAGTTCTGCTATATACAACACAGCAAGGTTTGCAACATCAGGACTTTTCTCTCCCCTTCTGTAAACAGCATCAGTAGCTCCAAAAATAAGACTGATTCCATAAAAAGACCTACCACTGTGATGCTCTATATTACATCAGAACTTTAAACCCATTGGCCTAGGGTGGCAAGCCCAGTACAGGGCAAATGGCACTACAATGACCAATTACCACCGATCGGACCACTGAACCAATTAGAACAGACTGGTACCCCTTTCAGACTGGCCAAAAAACCTGTGTAAATCCTCCAACAATCGGCTCCTGTCCGCAGTTTGAAAGGGTCTACTCGGCATTTCGACCTGGGTCGACTTACCCTGCAAGCGACATGGGTTTTTATCGGCTCGTCTCCGACCGGCTTCAGTGAGAACGTCACACCCGGGTCAAGCTGCTAAATTACGGATGACGTCGGCATTACGTGCTCACGGCATAACATCGCGCCCGTCCCCTCTGTCTGTAACTTACGTGACTCTTTGCCATCTCAGCACCAAATTCCATCTGCCTTTGTATCATCAGCGCCGAGTTTGTACATTTTTAAAGAGGGACAAAAGTACAAAGTACAGAAAACCGTGTCCACGGCGTCCATGCTCTTTTCCGTTATTTACTTGGTCGTGTTTTGTCGCGCCGATGACGTCATCAACGTTATGACATCAGCTTGATGCGCCAGAGGGAAAAAAACAGCCAAGCAGATCATCTGTTGCTGAGTAGACCCGGGTCTGCTGGCAGTGGTAAAGGAGTCACTCGCGGGTTAACCAGTGTTGAAAAAACCAGCGTTGACCCGCGGATTTTAGTGTGAAAGCGGTATGGGTCAACATGGAGAAGGGGGCCTTAAAGTGACAGGAGCTCCAAAAGACTGTAACAAACACAGTGAGAATAGAGGTGGATCAGGGATACCCAGTATGTGAAAACTGGCCTGTTTTGTTTAATTGTAATGATTGTGGACATAATCTAGCAGCCATCAAAACTGAATAAATGAGCCAAAGTCTAGGCACACAGTGACTACTTTAAAGTGAAAGCCTGTATAACAATTGCGTGGAAAAACTCACCTTGCTTGTATAGAAAGTCACTTGTAGTTCAGCCTAAACTTTCCGCTTCCGAATTTATTCATGAACATGGGTGTATTAACAAGAATCTGGCAATACAACACATATTACAATACACGAGTGACCGTCTATTGCCAGATATGGCAACTCTATAAACAGGGCGATACTTCATGTTATGGATGTCTAATCCGTGTTATTTATATAAAACATAGTTCCTGCACATTTATTAACTTTATTGTATGTCCCACAGACCAAAATATTAGCAATAAATATGACAGAGAGGGGGAGTCAAATTGCCCAATACCATCTGCCAAATACTGTAGATGCCGGAAGCTGAACTATAATACAAAACACATGTCCCAAATTTCTACAGATTATGAATAATTAAATATACTGAATTGAAAATATTGATACAGTAGCGTGCTGCAAATTACTGCAGTATAATGAACATATGACTTTCTGCCCTCTTTCTGTTTCTTTACATTTAAATCCAAGAAATGTTTTATTAGGACTGATGAACTGATTAAAACTGATGAAGAGAGACAGCGTTGTAGCAGCAGGAAGATACAACCAACACAGAGCTAAAAAACACACCTGATCTGAAAGCCATGTGTGCAAGCTGGTGCTGACAGGTGCTGCAGCCAACACACATCCAGTTAGGTTAAAGGCCCACAGTTGTTTTTAATCACTCTGGTTGATAAGACCCTTGGAGAGGTTGAGAACAGGTGGGGCAATGGTGACACCTGTGTGTGTTACCAAGGCTTTTAAACTGGAAAGACGCAAGCGACTTAAACAAGGGCCAAAACAAGAGTGGGTCAGAGCATCTCGAAAATCTTCATCTAACTCTAGAAGGACAATGGACCTGCAACAGGGTCATCAAAAGCCAAGGCTCATCAGTTTGCAAATAGAGGACTGGTTGGCCCCTAGTGGTCCAATCCCACAGAGGAGCCACTGGATTTAAAAAGATGAAAAGTGCCGGTGAAGTTCAATTTGTAGCTGCAAACCAGTCAGGCTGATAATAAAGACCTTAGGTCACCTTGGAAAGTGATAATGAGCATCAGAAGTGGACTTTGGAAGAAGGGAAGAAAGTGACCTGAAGAAAATTAAAATAGGTTTTTCTGGATTGAGTCTGATCTGGTGAATCAGAGATGGATAAGCTTTTGTGCAGAAAAGGTGGACAGTGTTAGGCTCATTTTAATGGGGAACAAGCAAGTAAATGGGGCAGACAAGATTCCCAAGACCTGGATCACTGAGAACCTACACAGTAAATTAGAGAAAGAGGAATAGGTCATCTAGTAAAAAGCTGGTGACAGGCACAGGACTCTGGGAAGTGAGAATTCAGGAGACCATGAAGACAGGCTCACACATAAACTGTTTTTGGTTTTCAGATTACTTATGCAAAACCAGATCTTTCACTTCATTTCTTTGTTTCAGCCTGTAGTGAAAGCTCAGAGCATGAGTCTTCACCCAGAGAAAAGCTTCAGAGGACCTCCAATGGCTTTTCAGACTTCTGCATCAAAAACATCAAACAAGCTGAGTTGGGACGCAGGGAGATAGAAATCGCACAGCAAGGTAAAGACATGTAGTCTTAATCTGCTATTGTTTCATTTCTTGAGAGAAAATGAGATAAATAATCACAGACATGTACTTTCTGAAGTTAAATGCGACTATGAGACTGTCTGACTTTTAGAAATGCCGGCACTGATGGTCCTGAGGAAAAAAGTAGGAGGAGAGAAACCTCTGGCAGGAGCCAAAGTAGTGGGCTGCACCCATGTCACTGCACAGACAGCGGTCAGTTCAACATACACCCGAAAAAAATAAACTTAAACACACACACACACACAACAAACACACAGACACAGGAGATCCAAAGACATTCAAACCACTAAAGTTGCTGATTATACTTTCAAGATCATAGAGCTAGAGCTGACGGTTTTGTCCTCCATAAGGTGTACAAGTACTGGACAGTGAGTGTCTAGTGATGGATTTAAACATGAAGAGCGCTTAAGTAGTTTTATGGTGGTGTGATTCCTAGAAATCTAAATTTGCTTTAAAGGAACACTCCAACATTTTTGATGTTTTCGTGTCTTACCTCAGTCCCCAGTCCATGACAAGCAGTTAGACACCATTCTTTTGACTGTGCGTCCAGTAACAAGAAAGAGATGGACTTAGATCGCCAACCGCTAGCTTAGCTTAGCAGTCTAGACATCCTTTGTGCTTGTTGTATTTTTTATTGACCGCGTGATGTTATGTTATCTATTTTTAGACTAAGATTAGCATTTTATTCAGTTTTTGAAAGAAATACTTATGAAAATAAATGTTAGAGTGTTCCTTTAACACCTGACGTATTTAGTTCCCATTTAGCAATCTTGAGTTTTCTTTGCTGGAAAGTTTGGTTTGGTGTAAATGCTCAAACAGACTTGAAAAGAAACCAACTCTGACAACAGGGGGTCTTGGTTTGTTCCCAAGTGTACCAGAATGTGATAAACTATATTTAAAAGGGATCCAAACCCAACAAGAATCAAACAAGGGAAGAAAACCAAAAAGCAGTGCAGTGTGGGTTGAATTTGGCTGGATATTTCAGAATTTGCAACGACAGGCACTCAGCAGGCTAATGTCAAAATGTCAAATAGGTCATCAGAGCTTAGTATGTGTTAGAAATGCTAGCACCGCCATCCCTCAGTCCTTCCCGCACATTAAGGTCTGCAGGTCTGTGCTAAATGTGGTCACACTGTTCCAGTGGATGTGCCAGTTTTTATAATGAACATAGTCAACATTTAACTTCATTTTCACATCTTACCTTAAAGTACAGCAGAACTGCTTTGCACCAAGATCCTATGTACTGTTGTTTATTTCTTAGCCATGGTGCAACAATAGGTCAGGAAGCACAAACAACTGACCCCAGCCACAGGTCCAGTCAGTGTCAGGGGGTACATTACACAACCATTGACAGGCTTTAGTCCGCTTGATAAAGACCTATGTGAAGGCAAACCAAACTATCTATAAGCAAGGGTTGACCATGAGGCCTAGTGACCTTGACCTTTGACGTCCAACATCACGCCAGTACAGCCTTGGGTGAGGGTAAACATTGACGAATATATCTCAGAGCTTTCTAGAGATATTGTGGTCATGGGATGATCATGGGGCCAAAACATTGTCACCAGTGAGCTCCAAAGTCTTATCAGGTTATCCTTCAGTTTAGGTGGGAATGACAGGGGGACATGTGGACAGAAAACTAGAAAACATGCCCCCAGAATCCAGTCTTAGCTTTTAATGGCACAGAGGCACAATATGGCAGTGGACTGACATGTTTTTACTATGTCCTGCAGGTGTTGATTGAGACTCTGACTCTGTTGGGTGCTCAGTGTCGCTGGGCTGCCTGTAACATCTTCTCCACTCAGAACACTGTGGCTGCTGCTCTGGCTGAAGGAGGTAATGATTTCATCTCAACTGATTCCCCGGTTTGTGCACCTCTTCACTCTCTCTTTTTTATTGTTTCACATCCAATTTCTGGCAGGCACATCAGTGTATGCCTGGAGAGGAGAATCAGAGGATGACTTCTGGTGGTGTATTGACAGATGTGTTGCTTCAGACTCCTGGCAGCCCAACATGGTACTGTAAACAAACCACCTTAACAGTCTAAAGATGTTGCTGAATGTATTTGTTGAAAAAAATCATGTAATTTATAATGTGGCTCTTGACTGAGCAGCTGGAGGAAGATGGAGTACATACAGAGAACCCACACATGTATAAGGAAAAACATTCAAACTCCACACAAAAGGTTTTAACCAAGATTCTAACTAGAAGCCTTTTGGATTATTTACTGTAAATTATGCCTTAAATAACTTTTGTGTTCAGTGAGATATAAAAAAGCTGTCAGAAAAGCTGAATGATCCTAAGTTTGTTTGTTGTCTTTCTTGAAGATTCTAGATGACGGCGGTGACCTGACCCACTGGATCTATAAGAAATACCCCAGTCTGTTTAGAAAGATTAAAGGCATTGTGGAGGAGAGCGTCACTGGCATCTATCGGTTTGTGTGTCAATAAACAGAATCTACATTTCCTAATTACGCACAAAAGTAACCCAATATCAGCACCAGAATTTGTCGGTATATGAGGCTGGTCGGTATATGAGATACACTGTATCTCTGTTTTTCAGGCTCTAAGAATATCCATCTGTTTCAGGTTTTAGAAGTACTTGTCTGAGCATCTATCTGTGTTTCAGCTTGTACCAGCTGTCAAAGGCAGGAAGGCTGTGTGTCCCAGCAATGAATGTAAACGACTCTGTGACCAAACAGAAGTTTGACAACCTTTACTGCTGCAAGGAGTCCATTCTGGATGGGTAGTGACCCATGATGTGAACACAAACAAGTCTGTAAACTGACTGGTACAGGACAGAGCTACAGTCTGAACAAAATTAACTCCTTTTTCAGGTTAAAGCGAACAACTGATGTCATGTTTGGAGGAAAACAGGTGGTAGTGTGCGGATATGGGGAGGTCAGCAGAAATAAATAATTAATTCTTTAGCATTTGTAAATAAAGGATTGCATAAAAGCTGTTCTTTCTTACCAGCCTCTTTTCTTTCCTTCCTGTAGGTTGGCAAAGGTTGCTGTGCTGCCCTGAAAGCACTGGGTACAGTCGTCTACGTCACTGAAGTGGATCCCATCTGTGCCCTTCAGGCCTGGTATGAATGGAGGAAGCTTTTATCCAGCACAGATGCAGACTGTGTTTATGTCTTTTAGTGGCACATTGAAGCAAAACAGCATGAAATATTATGGAAAAGTTTAACTCCCAAACACTGTCCTCCCTCTCAGCATGGACGGCTTCAGGGTGGTTAAACTGAGTGAGGTGGTCAGACATGTTGACCTGGTTGTCACCTGCACAGGTCATTTTAATTCCCTCTCTGTATTTTTTAAAAGATATGATTCAATGGTCACAGCAATAAATTTCAATGTGCATCTCTGCAGGCAATAAAAACGTAGTGGTGAGGGAACATTTGGACAGAATGAAGAACGGCTGCATCATCTGCAACATGGGACACTCCAGCACTGAGATAGACTTGGTATGAGCATACTGTGTGTGTAATGCATGTGTAAAATCCTTTTACCTTTATGTGTCCGCTTGTATCTAAAATAAGAATTATTTTCCCTCAGGCATGTTTACGGACTACGGAGCTGAGGTGGGAGCGTGTGAGGCCTCAAGTGGACCATGTGATCTGGCCTGACGGCAAAAGAATCGTCTTGTTAGCTGAGGTGATAGTATTTTCATTGTTATTGTCATTTTTAGAGGTCACATATTTTGTAAAATAAACTTTAATTGATTTTTATGCAAATAAATGGGAAAGAGCCCATAGAAAGTGTTTGGGGATGGGCAGAACCTTTCAAAAGCTTATCAAGCAGGTGGATGCTACTGTAGTTGAAAATACAAAAACGTGAGCCACTTTGTAGAATAAACTCTCCCTGAACCTCGGCTATGGAGCAAAAATATCCTGTTTATCAAGAAGTGCTTTCAGTGTTGTTGTTTGTTACTCATTTCATTAAGAAAATGTGGTCCAGATCTGACAAAACTGCTACTGTTAGCATCAAATCTTCCTTATGTCATCTGGCTTGTGGCACCCACCTCTTCCTGCTCTTAAGGAGGCTGAATGGGCTGAACCACTTTGGACCGAGCACAATCACTGCAGATTGGAGCTTGGCATGATGGATCTGTCTTCTATAGACAATGAATCAGGCAGATCCAACCACACTGCAAGATTACAAAACACCTCAACATTTTTCTTTGCTCCCAGAAAATGTGTGCTCAAACAGTCCATTGAGAGGCACTCATCTATGTTTTTGTTTTACATGTAACCCCAACTTTCCTAGATAAATAAATGAATCAAAACAGTATAGATAAGCCCCAAAACTGATATATATATATATATATATATTTTTATAAATGTAACAGAGCAGTACAACATTTGCAAGGGAATTGGAACAGCAATTCATTGAAACTGCCCCTGTCTGTATCTTATTTTCTTTTGTTTTATCTCATTTTTAATACATTACTTTAATTTGTTAATGCCGATTTAGCACTTGCATGTTTATTAGTGCATTTGTTCGAAGTTTAATGCTCTCAACTCCACAGGACCACCAGTGCCCCCCCAAGTAGAAACACTCACACACATTTCATTTATATCTATGACACCTTACAGTGGATCTTTAAGGAAAAAACTATGTTTGAAATTGAAAGCTCAGACTTTTGTCAATCTTTAGAAGACAAGGTCAAGTGCATCCCCTCTTGAAAGATTTCAGTTCAGCCGTGAGGAGTAGTTTTTGGAAACATTTTATTTTGGGATCTTCAACAAATCTGCAGTTAGTGATTTGTTGTCTTTTTTTCTTGATTGATAAAAATGAAACCACTGGAGAAAGTGACTGACTTCCTGTCAGTCTATTAGCTGATCAGATGTTCTCAATTTCTACCTCCATTGTTTATTTGATGGTAGCGTCCAATCAGGAACAGCTGAGGGTAAACATGAAGATATGAAACCTGTCACTTCCTAAAAGGATAAAAAAGGAAGTGGGAGATATATAATGTGGTCCTTTGTGACAACTGCTGAAATTGTTTCAAACAGTAGCAAAAATGACCATGAGAAGCAGAAAAAATGTCTGAAGGAACAAATGTAAATTTGCAAATAACTTTTGCTGCAATTATTTTCGCCTAATAGCCAAAGCATGACAGAACCACCATAAGATGTGAAGAGGTTTGTTCATTATTGACCCAAGTGTAATTTTTTCAAGACCTTTTTAACTTAAATTCCAATTTTATTTTATCTTTATTTTTTTCTTTTCTCTCTTTGATCATACAGCTTTTATGGCATTAATCTGACATCATCACAATGGAAATATTCTGATAGCCCGTGTTGTCCTAATGAAATGATGCCTTTAACTTGGTGGGGCTTGAAAGGGTTGAGGATTTACACACATCATTACAAAAATGATCCACTTGGATTAAAAAAATAGCAGAAAATGCAGAAAATGGCTCAGAGTTATAAGTGTTAAATGTACTGAACCCATACAGGAGTTACGTATAAAGGCCTTGATTAGGCTTCTTCTCAGGTTGGTGTTGGTGTGGTCCTTTGCTTGACTCCACAGGCCTGTGAACTCTGTTGAGCTGCATATGGAGGAGGACTTGTTGACCTGTTATCATTTCCATTGGTAATTAAAATTAATGACATCAATAACTCTCCCCATAGCCCCATCTGCCCCCCCTCCCCATATCAACGAGAGTAATTAAAAACACAGGGACCAGGGCCTTTATCAAACATTAAAAACACTTACTAGTGAAAACAAATGCTATGCTAATTAGCTTTAATGTGCTTGCAAATCAAAACCATGGTGAGAGAAACATTTAAAAGAAACAAATGTTATATTAAAAAAATATATAAGTAAACAAGTGCTTTACCGTACTCCTCCTGCACTGACAGCTGTCCTTAATTTTCACCTCATCTTTGGTGTATTTTCATTCTTTGGGTCAGGACGATTAGAGTCTAAAATGAGAGTATAGCAAACTAGTAAATGAGTGGCAATAATGCCATCTTTTAAATATTTTTTTATATAATTTTTGAAAAGCGTCCATGTTTCTATTAGTTTTTGCTTTACAAAAATATTTCAAAGTCATACAGTTATCTGTTGAGTTTGTTTTGACATTATTTGATTCAGCAAGCAAAGACACATAATATATTGCAATATAAGTTAAAGGGGCTATTTTGCTTCATTTTGAACACTGTGTGCCTTTCCATTTGGCTCGATATTAAGTTTGCCTTTGGGAAAACAGATTGAAAATCACCATGATGCTTGAATTTAAATGTCCAGCAGGGGGCGCTGTGCTCTGCCTGAACATTACTACAAGTCTCTCCAAGTGTGACCCACAAGTCAACTTTAAGCAGAATGAAAACATGGAAAATTTTGGATTTTGATGTCATGAGGGATTTCAACCAAAGTTGCCAGGCGACATACAGCACCACTGAAAAGCCTGAATGGACAAGATCATGTAAAACAGAGATGTAATTCACTGAAATTTCACTGCAAATGTTTCTTTTACCGTTACTTTATCATATTTTTAAAGTCAGGATATATAGGCTAAAGTATACTATCCTGTAGATACTCTGATTTCTGCTGTTTAGCTGGCTTTGGTTTGTATGTAGCTCATTACATCAAAATATCTGTATAAATTCTGATAAAGCTATTAATTTTGAATTTTAATGAAATTATACATCATTATAAATGTCTGCATTTCTATCATTTGGTAGTATGAGTAAAAATAATGTTACCCTTTTGATAATATAAGTTTTAAATTTCCTGGTCAAACTTCATTGATAGCTGACCTTTCAGAAAAATTAATATATTGTTGTACACTTTACAAGAAACACACATATGACGTTAGTGGCTCAATGTATTTCAATCACTCATGTTTCATTTGCACAACAAACTGCCTCTAGTTTGCCTGAATTCAACCCTTTAATTAAGCCCATACCAATTATTTACAATTTGAAGGGAGTAAGAATATAGTTACAAGTTTAAATCAAGTTTAATCTGTGTGATTTAAAGTGGAACAAAAAGGAAACTCTATCGTGCCTACAATAAAAAAAAAGCCAAGTTGTAGTGTTTTCATTTTACTGTATCAAGGTGTGTTTATCTAATCATGCACTTCTAATTCAAAATAAGTTCAGCAAAAGATCCACAAATATTGTTCTGGTTTTGCTCTTTGTTGAGAAAGATGAGTGGGAGAAGGGTTATTTGAGGTCATTTTTTTATGATCTGACACTTCACGGTGTCTTAGGATTTGATTAGTGGCCTCTGTGGAATAACATGTCATCAGTGTCTGAGATTACTCTCATGATCTTTCAGGGCCGTTTGTTGAATCTGAGCTGCTCCACGGTGCCTTCACTTGTTCTCTCCATCACTTCAACAACCCAAGTATGATCACATTTTTTGCTTTTCTTTCCTGAATGTATCAAAAGAGTAACTTTGTCACACTGACAGTGTTTGCAGTCACCTGCCATACCTCTCTCTGCTGTGTGTCAGGCTCTGGCTCTCATAGAGCTTTATGGTGCTCCAGAGGGAAGATACAAACAAGATGTCTACCTGCTGCCAAAGAAGATGGGCAAGTTTTAGCTACAATATTTTTAAACAATTATTTTCCATCTTACATTTCAAGACTTTTAATAGGAAAATATTAAGACTGTTACAACCAGGATTATCAATCACACCAGCATATAAGCCTCAGTCTGTTAAAAGTTCAAATTATTGTGAACAATTCAATTAAATTCAGTTCAAAACATGCACTTTCTCTGCAACTGTGTAGCACCTTTAGTATGATCTGTTATTATCATCCAGAGTTTGTACTCCTGCAAGCTATAACATGGTATCTGAGCTCTCGGCCTGCAACAGTGGTTTAAGTCAGCAAAGTCCCCAACTTGCTTTTTCTTTGCCATTGTGTAAAAACATTATTTACACTCTCTGCTTTAGGTTAGGTATGAACTATAATTCAAGACGCACAGCTAAAAAGTCTCTCTTTACACACTCCTCTGGTCACCTTCATCTTTAAATGCAGTTTGTTTGTTTTTTTGTCCTTTTGTCGATAATACTTTTACTCTAGAGCTGGGATCAGTCCACAAAGACGATTATAGAAGGGTCAAACCTTTTGCCATTTGAAAAGTTAAAAAAAGACAAATATAAATCTGTCAAAAGTAACAGTTAAAATTTATAGGTATTAAAATTTGTGCTGTAGGCTATACTTAATCTAAAGAGCTAAACACTGAAATTCAAGCCAATTTCAGATGCTATTTGATGTAAGTAACAGTGCATTTAATGATTATAAAAGTGTGTTTAACAAATATTTTATGTTTTTTCGACAAATGCATATTGGGGAGTTTCACTACCATGATTACAGACTATCATAGCGCTATGATTTTTATTTTTAATGGCTGATTTTTGTCAGGTTTTCATCATGATCACATCTTAATATTTTAAACTGACTGGAGGATCACATTAATAGGATGGCTGTATATTGTCCCCAGGCTGCCAGTTGCCCACACATGTTGTAGAGTGTACCATCATTTAGTTATTTAACAGAGCTATGAGTTGAGAAAAAATGGGTACTAACTATTGCTATAGTGATCAGGGTCAATCTGAACCCTTGCGCTTTGTGAGTCATGAACACCCACCTTTAATTCACAATAAATGGAGGGCAATCTAAAATCCCCTCAGGTCCTGTGCCACATGATGGTTGCACTTGTGGTCATGACAGCACATACCACATTAATTCATACTGGTGTATCAGTCACACCAGCATACTGAATGCAGCCAACTCTACACATGAAAATATTCAGAGTGCATCTAATAAACTAGATTTTTTTTGTACATGATTATAATTTTAGATGAATTTGTGGCCAGTCTGCACCTGTCAACTTTTGAGGCTCACCTCACAGAGCTGACTGATGAGCAGGCCAAGTATCTGGGTATCAGCAAACACGGACCCTTCAAACCAAACTACTACAGGTAAGGACGACAGCCTGTATTTTTACACAAGTGCACACATTCATTCATGCAGGTGTGTTGTATTTATTTAAATGATATTTCTTGCAGATACTGACACTGCAACCAAAATCCTGAGACAAAAGCTCATTCAGTGCTGCTGAGGATTTCACCTTTGAAAGACCCTTACAGACTTGCAGATGGAGCACTGGCGCCCTCCACAGTCTGAACCTGACACTGAGCCTAACTGAGCTGAATTTTACTGTAATTCACTTTTCTCTCACCTGTAGTGTGTATTTTGTGTTTCACTGGCCCTGGTTGTAACCATTCACAGTGTAGTCACTATTAACTCCAACACAACTTTAAATGACCTCAAACAATGACCTTTTCATCTGTCATTTCAAGTTTTAAATATCCTCATTAAGTTCTGCTCTTAATACAACAAATCAATGTATTACTCACTGATCAGTAAGATTGTAAGCTTTAGTCTTATTTTGCTAATGTTTGAGCCATTTGTCTAAAAGTTTTTATTTACTTTAAACTAAGACAGAAAAAACACTCATGGGTGCACATTAAATACTATCACAAAAAAGATCAGACTTCTACATCATCTTTGTCTCATCATTAAATAAATACAAATTAAAATGTGCCCCTGACAAAAAAGGAGGGATAACTTATTTTTGTTTGGGTCAGACAAAAAACAATTTCTCTATGCTTGGATAGTCTCTACCACAAAGAAGCTCTGGGTACGTGGTGTATTTGTACCTCTATGATGTATATTTCCGTAAAAAGTGTCAAATATTCCCATAAAGTATGCCCTACATTTGTGAATGTAGGACAACTTTGTTTGTTTGTGTGTTTGTTTTTACAAAACACCATCCTGTCCTGGGTCAACACTAAAAAGCATCACTTATGAAGAATTGTGCAGTGGAAATATAAAAAGTGCCATGTTAAAATCGTAGTCTGCTACTTATTCTTGTTTCGGACTTTAAAACCAAACATAACAAAACACCAAAATAAATTTAAATTTGTTGTATTTTCATCTTTACAATCCTCACAGAGGTGTTAATGACAACCATTAAAAAATCTACTCAAGGCTCACATGTTATTTAGAAATAAGTTAAATTATAATTCCTAACATTAAGAAAATTTGTTTTAGTTTAGTTTGGTTTTAATAAAATAGTCACTTTCATATTAAACAAAAACACTGATAAAATGACAGAAGACCTTTGTCGGCTATTTTCTGTTTAATGCACTGATGTGCCTCTGTGTTTATCCTGTTGTTCAGATACCTATGACAGGCTGAGATTGTTATACATGCTTAAGAGTTTAACAGATGCCTCGGACCTAAAAAGGGGTATCAAAATTAACACTGTGGTCTCCTGACCTTCTAACTTTCCAAGTAATATGTCATTTTTTCTTTTACAAACATTATTTAAATCTCTCCAGTCACCTGAGAGCAGGTAAAATGGGATCTGAAAGGTTGAAAATTCCCAAAATCATTGAAATGTTCAAAGCAACAAAATTAAACAATAGCTCATCTTTGATCAAAGTGATATACTGATCACACTTTTGAAAAAGGTCTCCGTTTATTAGGTTCCTTGGAGATCAGGTCCAAATAATCAAAACGAACAAAACAAACAACAAGCAAGCAAACATGATTCTGAGGCTTATGGCTACAATATGTGGACAATGAACTAAAGCTGATCAGAATTATTTGTTCCCTTTTTAATGCTGATTTTAAATCAGAGTGTTGCACAGTCTAGTATTTTATCTCGTTTTCTCTGTGATTCTTATTATATATTAGTTTTTTAAGTGTTTGCCAGCCTTCTTGAGCTAACTTTGTCTTTTGTAGTTTCCTCTGTCTCTGTGAAAATCTGTTTTTTTTCCCCCTTGTTCACCAATTTTCTGACTATTTTTTGCACAGGGCCCACCTGATACCAAGACAAATTCAGAAAAATCTCAAAGCACACCTTTTCCAAAAGTACGGAAAAAAGTCTTTTAAATGTGTGACAGTTTTATAGGGCTGGAGTTCATCATCATCGATTTGAAGATGAGGAATCAATCAAGCAAAAAGGAAGTTCCAATTTAAAGGGTTTGTTCACAAGCTGTCAAAGTGGTGTTTCTGTATTTAACAAAAAGGAAAACGTATAAACATAATTCATTGTTAATCTTTTAGCAAAAAAATAATGCTCCATAATTTTTTGCTAAGTCATCAGAATTTTTAGAGATTTAAAGTTTGCTTTTCACCTAATTTAACAATCAAAATTGGCTACAGCATATTTCATAAATTAAATTGCATCAAATAACACTCACTTTTGACTTACTTGGCAGCCAGAGTGAAACACATCATGTCAGCAGAGCAAACTGAACAATGGGCACAGGAGTCCTTTAAAGACTCTGATTCACTCACAGTGGATACACCTGTGGCTGAAGCTGCAGGCTGAACACGTGTGCCTGCTGATCCTCAGTGGAGTCACAGCAGACATGGAGGAAAAAATACCATAAACAACTGTTTTATTGGTGAAATATTTATCAACAAATCAATCCAACATTTATATTTACAGTACATTCAGAACACATTCATGAGTTGTTGTTTGGTTGTATTACCTACTGGTGTAAAAATTTCCAAGGCACACCTACACTTCCCTGAAGGCACACCAGTGTGCCACCATTTGAGAGCCACTGCTCTAGTTATTAAAACTCTTAGTTTATGTAAGACTGATGCTATTGCACAGCTTTAGGCACTGACAGTGGTCCTGTTTAAAGACAGATGATCGAACATCAGACATCAGGGTGCAAAAAAACCCGAAAAAGTCCCTCTGACATTTCAGCAGCTTCAATGGTTGAACAAAATGTTATTAGTTAGATTAAGTTGGTCAATTATTGCATCCTGTCTGTCTGAACATGAACCCTTAAAATATCTCCTGTCCTTAGATCACTGTAATCCAGAGTCTCCCTGTGTTTGTATGTGATGTGTGCATGAATTTTTGACAAGGCCAAGAAAAGTCTCTCCCACCTCTAGTTATCTGGGATAGATGTTAACCATGAAATGCTTAAAGTAACCTCTTGGACACAGTCTCGGTGAGTGTTTCACCAAGGCTTAGGAAACTAGGATGTTCCAAAGTGTAGCCTATAATTGAACTCCGAATGTTGCTGCTTGTTGTAAAACACATTAAACTGTTCATGTGGGGTGGTCATAGTGTACTGGCCAAGTCTGTGTGCCCACTGTGCCCCGTGAGGCTGATGTCAAAGCAGACAGCCAGGAGTTCAAGTCTGTTCTGTGGCTCCATTCCTGCATGGCATTTCCATCACTCTCTCTCCCTGGTTACCAACTCCATACACCATCCTATAGGAAAAGAGGCATAAGAATCCCAAACGTGCATATTTGAAAAAACACACACATATAATGACTTGTAGACAACATAATGTAAAGCAATTGAACAGCCATGAATGAGATCCATTGACTTCCACACCCAGTCTAATCTAATGACACCACTCATTCTCCTTCATTACCTCAATCCCATGATCAGAGGGGGGTTTGTGTGTGTAATGTGTGTAATGTGCATGTGTGTGTATCCAGGGCAGACCTGCTGGTAATCCATTGGTTAGCGAAGCAGTAGAGAATGACAGATGGTTCGTGCAGCCTGTGCGCTCTTGGACCTGTGCGCTCAGTTTAAAAGCAGTTTTAGCAGCAGAGGAGTTGTGTATCAGGATTCTGTGCGTGTGTGTCCATCTGTGTGTTGTCTGTCCATGTGTGTGAGTGTGTGTGTCAGCGTGTGTCCTGGCCTCCTCCCTGTCAGGGATTCTCCCTAAAGAGCTTTGATAATTCCTTGCATCACTCCTCTGTCTAATCACTGGTACCAGCTGTCGGCGTGTGGGCCTCCCTCCTTCCTCTCTGTGCGTTTGTAGTACCACTTAACCTCACATCCTCTGCAGGCGGCCATAAAGGACTCACAGCCTTCAGCCTGAAACATGATGAACACACATTAGACAGTGACTGCTGAGTACTATCACACAAGAACAACAAAAGCATCTCTTCTTAGAGTTGGGTAATTAATCGACTTTTTAATAGAGATTACAATTACTGCCAAAAAATCTGCAAATGTTACGAAACTGAGTGTTCAAGATTAAAAGATTATTGTGCCACATGTTATGTTTATTTTTTTTTTCTTTGTCCATAATTATTATTATTAGCATTACCATGAGGTATTTGTATTTTTACAAGTATATTTATATGTTTTGCTTGTTCTTTAATTTTCCAAAGCCTTCATGTTCAATGAAAGTATGTGATGTGCATTTTGAAATCAGTGAATAATAGTGTTCCATCATTGTGATCTCAATAGCTATAAAAAAAATTCTACTAAAATAATTGCAATCATGATTTTTGCCATTATCGAGCAGCCCTACCTCCTTGTGTTTTGCTCTTAAATTCACTGTACTTTCAGAGGTTCAGTTAAATTTCTGCAAAATCTGTAGTTAAACTCTCAAAAACGTTCTCTTGGACTGTCTACTCCTCCATCTTTCCTACCACCTGTCTGTTCTTTTAAATTTTAAAGCATTAGGCTCTTAACAGCTCTATTAATTAATGAATAAGAAAACATAATAACACCAAAATATATTTTGCTATACTGATATTTTATCCCTTAATAACTCATAGATTTTCAGAACTTTTACTTTGTATTGTTGTTCTGCTTCCAGTTGCTAAGTGGCAGCAGACATTTATCCACTTGATTCTTCATTTCTATGTTACATTTATTATTTGTCACTGCTCTGTTATGGAACAGACAATGGAGTTAATCCATGTGACAAGGACCATACTTCATTTTAAAAAAGTCAGAGTTCTTAGTACGATACTACGCTGTTTTGCGCTGGTATTGGGATATAATGGATGTATCATATCGTCATCCCTGTGTCGCATATTGCCAGATTCTTGACCCTGCACACTCCCACAGTAAATGTGCCCCAAAATTTAACTAAGAGTGAGACACGCTGTTTTAGGGGCTGATCACACGGAGACGTGTCGCTCAAATCAAAAATGACTTCAGGGCGAATAAACACAGGGAGTGCATGTGGAGAGGATCTGCATCCACACACATGCAGCCAAGCAAAATTACAGGAAAAAAGGTTCTAACAAACGTAATGGTCTCAGCTTTGTTCAAATACACACTTTGTTTGAAGTGGGTTTTCACTCAGTGGTTTAAAATAAGGACAATTTTCTTCCTTCTGCATTCTCAGTCAGAACGATTTCCAATATTGAAAAAAAAAAACAGTTGGCTTAGCAAGTGCATCAATAACCACCCACACCTGTCTCTTTGCCTGTTTAAATCTTAATTTGCGTTTGCTTTGGCTGAAAATAATACCTGCAGCGGAAAAGTTGAAAAGTTTATCAACTTTCACGCATGCTAAAAAACACTGGTGTTTAAGGTTGGTGTGCTGTTACAATGTAAAACAATGGTTGTACTGCCAACTCTCTCCTAAAAACATGTCTCTATGTGATGGCCTTCAGGCAGCTACTGGCACTGTAAAGAGGGGGAGTGGGACAAGTCTAAAGGCTGTGGACATTTTGTCCTATGCACAGAAGTACCGAATCATGAAAAGTGGAAACCCACCTACGTGCACATAAAATGAGATTTTAGTATGCAAAGGATAAAGAAGAAAATAGACTTTAACACAAAGCTAACTCATCTTTAAACAAGCCAACATTAACAACTAATTAGCCAGTGGGTGTTGTCCACTGGCTAACACTATTAGCAAGATGGTACTTGAATGCTAACATCAGCTATAGGCAGCTTACAATTGTAAAATTTCCCTTTTAACAAGCTTCCTGCATTGTTTTCTTTCTTTTCTGTTTTTCATTAACAAGAAATTAGGCTACAATACCTAATTTGAACTCAAAACCAGAAATACATCACCATCATCAACCATTGCACAGCGTGTGAGTGTGACAAGGGAAATGGCAGCCATATTCCTTATTACAGAGCTTGAACCTGGACTTTGTCAGTTAGGATTAGTCTGCACAACAATCTATTTTTTGGTAATGCTAACAGCAACAGTGAGCACTATGGACCATGATTCACAAACCTGTGCATGATTCATTTTTTGCTTGGGGCAGATGACACCCCACCCTTCAATCAATTAATGGCCTGAGAATAGTTATATGAGAGCTAATAAAAAGACTGGATGTGGTTCATGCAGCCTACCTTCAGTCTGATCTTCTTGGCAGTGGATTAAGAAGATGCTAGATCCAAAGGGGAGCGGCTGAACAAACAGGACTTTTTATCTCCCAAGATTAACTGTTTGTTCTTGGAGGTTTTAGTTTGTATTCCAGCAGTTTCTTTGCTGTTCTGAGGCTACATGGACACTCAGGAGGGATGTTCATATTTAACACCTCACTGAATTGTCTGCAGCCACTCACATCCCACTGTCAAGCTCCAGGAAGTGACAGTTTGTCAAGCTTCATCTCCTTTGATTATTGACAATTAAAAACAACCCACAGTTTGACTAATATAATGTAGCCTAATGTAATGTTGATACTTTATAAACTGAGCCATGGTGGAAAAATGAAAACAAAGACACATGTAGAGGTACGAGGACAACTCAAAATCCCAAATATATTTGAAAAATTGATTAGATAAATGTTGATTGTGATTTTGGCTAACATGTCTGCTGCTGCACCGGTACATCATCTAAGAGCTTATTGTGCCAAGAACATAAAGCAATATGTCACTACAAAGTCTTTTACTTGACCAGCATCAAGGTTGTGTTGTTATTTGACATTAAGCTTAACTAACTTGTCAAAGGAAAAGCATCGTTAACATTACTTCATGCTAAAGTTACTTGCTAGGCAATAAGTCAGTTTGCTATTATTAAACATTATAGGTCTTCAGCTATAATATTACATATTATTTTGTTTTCTCCTGAGCATTTGTAAGTATCATTTATGGTAGTCGATGAGTTTTGGTCATCCACAGAGTCTAAAGCTGTTATACCCAAAGTGGGGATCAGGACCATTTCACAAGACACCAAAGAGGGTTGCTAGAAGCCTTCTTCTAAACAATTTCATTTCAGAATATCATATGTTAAATTTGACCCTTTATTGTGAACATCTCTGCATAAACTGAGTTTTACTGGTTATAAAAAAAAAAGTCATAACGTAGATTTAAGATGAGATTGGAATGAACTACAAAAAAATCCTCATAGCTGGTTTTAATACCTATGCTTTGTCTCAGTTCAGTTGAGGAAAAATGCTACAAATTTGCATATTTCCTTTGGATCGTTTCATGTTCACTTAGCAGAATTTTGAAGTGGGCCAGATCACACAAAAAGGCAGACTGTCCTACAGATGAGCATTTTATAATTGTGTGACATGTCTTGAGATATTAGTGTAAACAAACTCAGTGTATGAAGAAGAGGGGCTCTCAATGCTTGGCGGTGTCTATAGCGGACTGTAGAGGACACCAGATAGCTATCAGCCTGGTTGCCTGTAAGCTGTAATGCAATTATTATAACGACAATTACTTAGACTACTACAGCAGTGATGAGTGTAACTTATCACCCTGTTTGTACCTGTTTCTGGGTTGATTGTGTCTTGTCTGTCTGTTTGTTTGTTAGCAAGATAACACTAAAACTACCGGACCGATTTTTCTGAAATTTTCAGGAGATATCAGTAATGGCTCAACTTAGAAACAATTCAATTTTGATGGTTATTCAGATAACCACCATTACTGAACAATCAATTTCAGTCAATAATTGTCAAACTAATAATGATATCAACATGATTTCAAGTGCTGTAGGTTTTCATGGTCAAGAAATCATATCATGAGGGTTACTTCATTAACTATTGATAGACTTCTATTGCTTATAGGTGTAACAGGTGTAATGTGAACTAACTTGGTGGAGGTTTGCGCTCTCGATCGATTGCTGCGTTCAGATATCTTTAAACAAACCATGCCAATCAGGGAACACCCACTTGTATAGGAACAACTCTCCCAAATGATCTTGGTGTGAATACCACCATAAATTATTTACGGCTTTGATCACCTCTAGGGACAGGGTTCCCCAGTTGTTGTTGGTGTTATTTTGAGGGTCACAGGCTGAAAATGTTGGTAACCCCTCAGGCATGTTGACAGTGAGCCCTCGATTTAAGGAAACAAGATTAAAGTTACTCCATTTATACAGTACAATGTGGATATACTGAGTTGTTATACAAGCAGAGCACACTTTTAGTAGGTGAAGTCAAGGTCAACATACACAGTGACACATTGAGACAACTTGGTCAAGGTAAAAGTTTGTCCAACCAAATGTAGCCCAGTGATGGTTGGTATGAGAGAGAGCCCTGGTGACTTTCACTTACATAACAAAAGTCCAGATCCTGTGATGGCAGAGAGCTGGTCTAAGCTCTCAGTCAATTGTTGGCAAGTCTAGAACCACCGGATCCTCTCAGCCCACCAGAGTGAGTTCTACCATTGCCAAACACTGAAAGAGAGAGACCGCAGCAGTCACCGGATTAGTAGGACTAATGAGGCTCAGGTTACGAGGGATGGTGTGTTGGAGATGGAGCGTCAGTGATATCCAAGTAGGGGCATCATCGATCAGATCCATATGCAAAAACTCAGAAGACACAGGAATATTTAAAAGAGCTGATTGCTCTCTCATCCTATATTGGCACTACACATGATTGCTCAAACAAGGACACACAAAGCAAAAATGTGCTAGTGCCAAAATGGGCAAAGGAGAGAGTCAGTGTCAGAGTGACATCCGAGGAGGAGGGGGTGTGCAGGCTGTGTGGTTCAGTCTCTACTCTGTTTATGGCCCTATGGTAATTCACTGATAAGTGTGCTGTGACAGTGAATTCTACCAGTGCCATACACAGAACAGGAGGAGATACACAAACAGCCAGAGACGGTAGTCTGTCTGTAAACCTGACTTCTTGTGACAGGAATAAATGATGTCCCATCACTGTATGGGGTTAAATCGGCTGGTGCAATCTGCTACCTGGTCACTCAGCCATTTTTTTACTTGACAGATCCTATGGGGAGGGAATATTATAAACAAATTATTGGTCTGATAATTTTATTTTCTTTCAAAATGTTCAGAATTCCTCGTCTTTTAAAAGTGAGATCAGATCACTTCAACCTGACAGCTGCTGCCACTACATGAGTGTAACTGTGATATTTTGGCTCATTATCTCTGAGGCTGTCACACTGTCCATCACTTACTTTGACATTAATACTGTACACTCATACTACTGGTTTAATATTCACTAGTAACAGCTGACAGATGGATTTCTGTAAAGCAGATCAAACATAGTCATTGCTGATAAAACTGTATTCATCTTAATTGCTTTGAAGTAACTCAGAAAGCTTTAAGCTGCTAAGGTGCACCTTAAAATGCAACATATTTCCTTCCTCACACTCTCTGAATTTGATCATTTTCTGGGGGACACCCTGGAGCAGCCAGTTGGTGATCAGTGCAGTAGTACTGCCACTTTGGTCATCAAGCAAGGCCGCATTAATCTTATTCTGACAGCCAGAGCCAAATTGTTAGAAATTATAGGAAACTCTTAGTTTAACAACCATGATAACATTTCCAATCATTATCTAAACCTCTTTATTCCTTTCAGAGTCAAGGGGGGACTCTGGGATCCCAGCTGAAATTTAAAGAGAGACTGGTCATCGGCCAATCACAGAGTTGTCACATAGAGACAGACAAGCATTCTCACACTGACATCTTAGGGCCATGAATCAGATTGAAATCAGTAACCTTCCTACTGTGAGGCAACAGCACTGCTGCACCACTGTGCAGTCCCATGATAACCTATGATTTAACTTAGTCTTTGCACAAAAAATAAATATACTATATATTTATGTTTTGTGCAAACAAATTTGATTTGTTCAATGCGTTTTGTAATACATGAGTTTCACAGGAACTATAACAGCCAATTGTATCTACGAGAAATCAGAGATTTTTATTAGAATATTTATATTTTTAACAACTTCATCTCAGATTTTGTTATTTTGCTTCATGTTCACATTAAACTGGCCCATTAGAAGGTCTTGAGGGCCACAACAAGTAGGGCCACATGTGGCCCCAAAGCTGCCTAACCCTTGATCATCCTCACTGACAGGGGGCCGAATTGTTGCTAATGGAAGGAAACTCCTGGTTTTACATTTTTGGTAACTTATAATATAACATAAGAAACAAAGATATAGCTTTCCGTATGATAGATTAAGGTGCCAAAATGTATACTTTTAAACTCAATGCTGCTTTATTAGTCAGACAGGAATTCAAGCCAATTTGAACAAGTTTTTAGCAAAGTAAACATATCAAATGTTTACACAAGTGTATTGTACTTACAAATCTATTTTTATAATGATTAATGTGAAGCAGCTAGTTCTTGAGTATAACTGTAATGAAATAACTTTACCAATTAAGATAGTACACCAATACCCCATCAAAGTTTGTAATCAAACTCATGCTTAGTTGTAAGGTCACTGCTTGTCCTTGGAGGTCTGTTATCATGATTACACGTATGCACCACAATTAGCAAAAACCCTAATGCACAATGGAAAATTAAGGGAATAACTGATCATAAGAGTTTTTGTCTAAAAGACCAATGACTGTATCTGTCCATTGTAAACTTTATCTTAAACCTCACTCAGTTCAGTTTTGAAGAGGGAAAAGTAATGAGTAACTTCAGTAAAGTAACTAAGTAACTTAGATACTAAGAAATATGTTAAGAAATTAACCAATGCTTCATGAATTTGCGCAGAAACCAGCAGCCCACAATCAAATGGTCCTCAAATTTCGTACCTAATATTATTGAAATATATTATTCACATTTTTCATGTGGCCTCCAAGCTGTTAGATGCCCACTCCTACATCCCTGCCTTAGCCCTAATTTTACATTTGACAATCCTGACAGAAATCAGCATTTATATTTTCAAAGGTATCCAAGCACTGTTGTTTGGTTCAGTATTTTAGGACGTTTGGCCTCCATGAGCTCCTCTTGGTGCTGCTGGAGGAGCAGGTCTGAAGCTCACTCACATTGATCCTCCTGGCTGTAGGGAATGATGCGCTAAGTGATTTTTGAGAAGCTCCAAATGGGTCCCAAAGCAGGGCTCATCTTCCCTGTTTCCGGGAGAGATCAATAGTGTAAAAAGCTTCAGAGAGAGACAGAGAGGGGTGGGGAGGCAGAAGCAGGAATCTCGTGAAGTGGCTGCGTTTTGTTGTATGTTTTTAGTTGTTCCTCTAATGAGTGACAGTCTCAGTGAAGAGGATGGGGGTGATGAGGCCATGTGTCACTGACTGTAATACAACACCCGAAAGCACATGTGACGCCTCATTGATAATTCAGCAGGAGAGGTACATTACTGCCCTCCTTGAGGTGTACCCAGTTTATGAACATCGAAGTGATGGATAAGTCGTCAGTGAAACTGCAAGAAATCTTAAGATTGTAAACAAATCAGGGGTTTGACAGTCATTAAAATACTTCACCATAAAGCAAGATATTATTTTTGTTCGTTTACTCTTTCAGATGACTGCCACCCTGGCTAAATCATAAACTACCCAAAGACGTAAAAACAATATATGGTAAATCGTGGCGTTATCTTTGAGCCAGGCCAGTGGATTCTTACCGTTCAAACAGACTTCAATGTCCTTAATGCAACAGCACAAGTATAAAAAAGACAGAAACAACTTTCCCGAGTTTTCAAGTGAGTCCACCAGCAGAATGTTTCACAATCAGACTCCAAAGACCAGAAAGCTGCAGGAAGAGAAGAACTGTCCTGATGGAGGAAATATGACTTTTTGTCCCTTCTCAGTCTCCTCCACGCTGGATCAATCCACTCTCCTCGGCTTCATCCCTCGCGGCTCCGGGTTTGTTTGGGCTGCATGGCAGAGGATTTTAGTGGACAGGTAATTAGCTGGTAAGCATCTTAACCCACTGGTAGTATAGTAATCCACGCCACCCTCCTCCCTCTCCTTCTGCCGCCTCTTTACGCAGGCCTGCAGCGCATCTCATCTGCGCCTATTACGCACGGGACGCGCACTGCGGCGGCGATGATAAGGGTCATTGAAAACGTCCTGAAATGCTGTTTTAAAAAGTTTGACTTAAAAGGACTTAAAACAAACCAAATTTAAGCACTGAAGTTGACTCAGCAGAGTGTTTAAAGTCCACATGCACCACACCAACCCCCTGATGTTTACAGCAGACCTACCAGCACCCCCGGGTGTGGCACCCTACTGCAGCCTGACGCTCCGCGCGCTCTTCCTTCCTCCTGCACGGGACCAAAAGTTTCTCCTAAAACCAAGGCCTCCTCTCCTCTCTTTATATCTGAGCACCCAAAGGTCCAGCAGTGTTCACGCACCTGCTGCCGGCGGTTATTAGACAGATTGCAGGTGGAAAAAGAGGCATCATCATCTTCATCCTGTCAGCTGATGCGGGAGAGCACAGGTTGGGTTACAGCTCTCAAAGTTGACGCTGAAATCCAGCCGCGCAGCCTTTGTCCTCTCCATACATTATGAAAGAGGCGCAGACGGCCAGCAGAGTCTGCACCGACCAAAGCTGCTCTCCTTACTACCTCCCTGGAACTTTTAAAATGAAAAAAGGGTAAATAAAATAGAAGAAATAAAGACAGAAGACAGACTCTTGTGCCTTTTCCTCAAAGGTTTTAGCGTCTACAGTCTTGCAACAAAATATATTCTTGAACTATTAAATGCGGCGTATAATTTTAATGTCTGACCTGTTGTTTCAAGAAAAAGTATTAACTGAAGCTGGTTCATTCACTTTTTAATGCTTAAACAGTATTTGTTACTAAACCAATATTTATTTTGTAATTAATCGAATGCTTTAACCCTTAGGGACTGCTCTGCATTTTACGAGCTTTCCATTCTTCGTTATTTAAGCTGTTCACGCACATGGCATGAATTTTAGAGAGATTGTTTATTTCATTTTTTTATTTCCAGCATATAGCTCCTGCAGTATCTCTAAAATACTGTGTACAAGTGTTATACTTAAACTGTAAGGAGCATAAAATGTGTCATTAAAACCCATTGAATTCTGCAGTTTTTGATCTCACTTCTATCAAAGCATAATATATTCTTTTTTTATATATATATCTGGGCGTCAGTCTGGGCTCTTAAGTTGGAATTGATCATTTTTACTACCCTGACCAGATGGCATCATTTTAAACATATCAGCATGAGTGTGAGTTTTAGACACTGCCCAAAAATAATAATGCATAAAAAGCAGTGTTGCTGCTAATCCCTGATATATCCAGGGCTGCAATAATACAAAACAAAGAAATCTACTTTGCATGTGACTTATTGAAAATCGTTGTTTTTTTTATCATCAACATGGTGGAATCATTAAAAAAACCTGTCACTTAAAGGGTTAAAATCTTTAAAATGTCATGAATACTTGATGTGCATGACTAAGACTAATGCTGGTTTAAAAGACAAACCTGAAAAAAAGTTGGAAATATCATCAATATAATTGTGTCTATAGCCACTGCGCAGAAAATAAAGATGATTTAATAACTGGCATATCTCCGCCTGAAAATCCAAAACAAAAAAAATCTATTTTCGATGTAGTATATTAAAAATAATTCATTTTCTATGTTTTTTTTCATCTGAAAACTTGGTGGTATCATGACAAAAAACGTGACATTCAGGGGGCTAAAATCTTAAATAGAACAATAATATTAAGTATCAATAATTAGGTCAAGACATAGGCGAAAAGGTTAGCTCAATGAACGCAGAATATTATATTAATGTTTTTTGGGGGGTTTTTTGCTTCATTTTAAAAAGAACATTTTTTGTGCTTAATGAGTGAGACACCAAAGGGTTAATTTGGGTTTTGACTGGCATTTTTATATCTTGGCTTAATATTCATTTGATTATTTTAATGAATGGGTCTGTTTGAAAAAAAAAAAACACTGACTGTCCATTTAAAGGGTATTTGGGTATTTGAAACAGATTTCGGACTGATTTCTATTGTTCTTCAGTTAGTTTGATTTTTATAGATCAGTTTTATATTTCATTTTTATAGTGATCACCCTGTTTGTTGGATTGGTGCTCCTAGAGAGCTAAATATTCCGGTGTCATGTATGCTTATGGACTGATTTTCTTATGCCGAAGCAGATTTTTCTTTTTTTTTTTTTTTTATCATATTTTATAACTATTAACAATGATTTTGACAATAAATATACAGTGAATCGACTCCCGACAGTCATCGATACGCTGCATCCCTTAATCTTATAAAGAGCGAAACAAGAAACCTGCACGTGCCCATAAAGATGCTGCAGGGCCGAAACAATCAATAATTCACGAGATCACAATGAGCCATTACTGCGCATGCTCACACATCTCAGCTATCACGATCTGGCTCTTTGAGTTTGAGCTCATTTGAGACAAAGTTTCAGGAGGATTTATTCAAACCGAGACTCGAACTAGGACAAACATCCAAACACCTCTTTGGGCAAAGTGGTCTGTACGTCTGCGAAACTCCTTCACTGCATTTCTGTATCTGTGTTGTTGTTGTTTTTTTCAGTTGTATAGGCTATATTTTTATCAATACCTTGTTCAATTTGCACTATTTTTCTTTTTAACCTATTTTATACTTTATTAGGCTGTAGTTCGCCTCGACTCCTTATTTTGGTTCTAACTACATGTTTTTGCCCCAATTTACCAACTCAAATTCATTGTATGTGTAAATTTACTTGGCAATAATTACCAATTCTTTTTCTGATTCTGATATATTTTTTATATAGTTGTTCTTCCAAGTCAAGTTAACTTTGAGCAAGTTAATTAAAGGTGAAAAGTTTTTGATAAGTTTTGACTTATTTCTATACCAATCACTTAAAGATTTTTTTGTTTCAATTGGTCAATGAGTGTCTTTCTTTTTGTAATCTTATAAAATTAATATACTTTTTTTCTCTTTGTGTGTCTTATCAACTACCTTATTATCAATTACCTTAAAAACTCCTTTTTAAAGGAAAGTAAAGGGTGTAAACAAAATGTGGGTCAGCTTTGGCATGTTTAATAAAAGAACATTCATCCTCATACAAACATTTTTATTCAGTTGTCTGTGATAGTGAGTAAATTATGTTATCACATAACTTCAGAGAAAGACACAAATCAGGCGACTTCATGAGAAATCTGCTGTTAATTATTGCATTCTTGTACAAGAAAGAAAGAAAGAAAGAAAGAAAGAAAAGAACAAAGTAAAGCAAAATTTATGGATGAATGCCCACGCTGTAGAAAAGTAATTTAGATTACAATGGTCCTTGTTTTATTTTCACAGAAAGAATTTGCATATTCCGGTATGACAAGAAAAAAAATCACCTTTAAGGGAGACCATGACATGAAATTTGGAAAAGTTTAATTTCATTTCATATTTTGAGAATAACCTCTAGATTTTTCGCACTATTTTCCTTTATAGACACTTTTTATAACTTTTTCAAACAGCTTATTAAAATGCAATAGCACATCATTGAAAATGCACTGTATATGTTTTGCTGTAAAATGTTGCAGCTCACATTCATGGCGTGAGTAACCCCGAAGATTCAATGTCTTTTTTTCTTTTTATGCTTTTTGAGTGTTAATTATTGAGACACGAGAGCAGAACGAGTACCAAAGTTCATTCAAAACCGTAACTTCCTTTACTGAGCTCCTCAGTCTGTCGTGGACTTTTTGTCTGTAAAACAGAAATGTGGCGCCATCTTGTGGACAGTGGAGTGGAGCATCAAATAATAATAACCTCTTTATTTATAGCACCTTAAAACAAATGTTTACAAAGTGCTTTAGCAGAGATAAAGACTCAGGAGAAATTAAAATGAACAACAGGAATATCATTGCGACTGAAACTCCAGGACTGCATAGTTGGACGACCCTTACTGCCCACAAGGTATAAAAATAATGAAGTTACAGAGGTTTTTAACTGTCAAATTAATACTTCAGCAACAACTGGCTTTTCATTACAGGCAAAATAAATATTTAATGAAAAACATTTGTTTCCTTAACTGAAACTACAGAGGAATTAAATTATCAAAAATATAACACTTACTTTATTGTGTGTTTATGAGTCTCAGAAGAGAATAGTCTTCTTTTTTGTTTGTGTGCTTGTAGGAGGTCTTGATTTGTATGCATAGATCAATCTTTGTGAAGTGAAAGTATGAAGGAAATTATGTTTTTTCCACAAAGCGGGTGAGCCCAGGTCATGCATTATTACATTTGAAAGTCGCTGTGAGAGAGTAACATTTTGGAGCACCTGTTTATTCTGGTACTATTTAAGATAAGATAGACTCTTACTTGAACTTGATTTATTTCTGTAGAAAGTATTGTACTTATAAATTTCATATCCCATAAGTGCTGACTGCTGACTATAAATAGCATCTGAAATTTTCAATCAACTAAATGTATCACAATACAAAACAATTAACATCTATGTTTAGTTTGACATTATTGCTTTTTTATTACTTACTGTCGTTATCTGATCAAAGCTGAAACAATACTGGTTCAGAACACATTAAAAGAGATCAGAGACAGGCTTTCAACAAAGTTTGGTCATATTTTGGCATTCAAAATCTACATAAAAAATACTAGATTACGTTTTTTTGTTTGTTTTTTTAAACCAGGACAACCCGTTTTGCATGTAAAATAACATATTCCACAGATATTTTGATGTCCAATTTGACGTATGTCAAGAAAAATTGTTTCTCTGTGGTTAGATCATATTATTTAGGTCAGTTGTTTTATCATATGATGTTAATATGCTGAAACAAATACCTGGTTGTCTGAACTTTGAGTATCTCTAAATCTCTCTTTTTTTTCTTTTTTTTTTTGTGGTTCAGTATTTACCTTCCATTGTCTCTTGGGTGTGGTTTATTTAAGCCTGCAATGGCTTAAATAAACCACACCCAAGAGACAATGTGTAAAATAAAAAAAAAAAAATATATATATATATATATATATATATATATATATATTTTTTTTTTTTTTTTTTTTTTTTTTTTTCAGACCTTCTTGATTTTACCCAAGCAGATTCATGCACTTCTACTTTTCCTTGTGTAAAATTTTTATTGAAGTAACTGCACATTTACTTAAGTACAATATTTTTGAACTCTCTATCCCTGGGTTTAATCAATGCCATTGCTTGTTTATCTTTTGAGGGTGGCAGCGGTCGGTCAACCTTAAATCTGTTTTTTCAGGCCCTATTGGGTTGTACCAGAGATAAGTGTTCCCTACTACAAAACAAATGATTATAATCAAACAAAAGCATGAAAATTTAATTTTAATATTTAAAGAAAAAACAAACCTGAGTTAATAAAAAACATAAAAAGGTTCTTTTTACTCACACTACAACTTAACACTACAGCTCCACAAACACAGACAGAATACTGACGCCATTTGTATATTTCCTCGTTTATTTCTTTCTTCAAGTTACAAGGGAAGCACATTTATTCATTTTTTGCATTTTAAAAATCAGGGTTACCTAGACTTGTTTCCTGGTCACAGGGTTTAAAAAACAAAATTAAAAACAGTCCAACAAATTATAGGCATCAAATATACGTGTCTCATTAATACAAAATAGATTATACACTGATGTCTTCAGATCAGGACAATAAGAAGGCTGGACAGTGGCTTGTTATTTTATTTACTATTTTAACTGTGACATCATGAAGTCCTAGGACCTACAAAAACAGATTTGGTTACAGAGGCTAATCCAGCCGTTTTAGCTAGGCTATATGACTAATCTTCATGCCATGTCAGAACTGACATACTACTTCAACCAACGCTCACATGAAGGAAACCCCTCCGTAAATACACAATGGAAGAAATGTAAAGGGATTATAAAGGGGTTATTACTTCCATGTTTTCTTACTTAGAATTACATTTTAAAGACACAGAGAGAGCCCGCTCTGATGGGGAAGTCTGACATTTTAACACAGAGCAGCACACCATCATGAAATGTAACAGGAAACTGTCACCGCTGCAGTAACACCGCCGTTCACAGGCACACACACTTACACAGCTGGACAGGAGAACAGAGACAGGGGCTGCTTTAGTTATTTGAAGACCCAGGTGGAGACCACCACAAGGATTCTGCCCTGTTTACCTCAAAGCAATCAGACCACAAGAACAAACACTGTGAGACCAAAAAGAAACGTTGTGATCTTGGGGCACAGATGATGGCTGTGTAATGGGACAAATATGATGGAAATGTTTGGACGAGGTGGTGACACTGGTGCTCTTTGCCAGTTTCACCCACTTTTCCACACAAGCTTATTTGGGCAACTTAGATAGTGTCAGGGGGTTTCTTGCATTTGTGGTGAATGTTCATCGTAAAAAAAATGTTTTTTTTTCTAAATTTGTTGGCTTTGATTAGTTATTAAATTAAAAGGCATGTTGGCAACATTTGGAAACTGGGGGAAATGTGGAGTGCAACAGCATATCTTGAAATAAAAAAATAAAAAGATCTGACTGATCTAACTTCTCCAGAAATTCTTAAGTTTATAAAGTCATAAATTTACCAAAATTCAAACTACAATTTTTCAAATTTACAAAGAGGTAATTAAAAAAAAAGTATATTTCTGAGTCTTAAACACTATAAATTTGTGACTTTTGTCTCCAAGCTTGATGGACAAACATCAAGTGTTGTGTCTTCTAAATGGCCAAAATTTACAAAATGGTCCCTTCAAAGTGAGGATGTTAGAAAAGATGTGATAAATCTGGGCTTAAATGACACGTGTACCCTTATTACTCAATCCAGATAAAGAGTAAAATTAGATCAAGGTCTTGACTGCAGGCTTTCTCCTCTGGGTAGACTCTTCTTTACTCTATGATCTTTGAATTTTCCACTTGGTTTTTTTCATATTTTAAGACATTATAAACTTCAGAAGTTCTCAGTTTGGTTTGTCATAAATGTATGTCTCTATGTGCCAACAAAATGTATTTTTGTTTTCAAAAGTTGACAGAGTATTCTTCTTTTTTAAAGGCTATAATACGCTGAAGTATGAGGAGCAAGGAAACACTTGTGCAATATTTTTTACCAAAAGACAGAGCACCATCCAAATTGCACAAATGCAATGGAAAAAATTATTAGAGCAAAAAATCATTTAGAAAGAAAGCAAAAATAATTTCCAAAATTGCATTTCAATCACTCAAAAATGGCAAAAAAAAGTTTTCCTTCCAGTGTCTAAATTGCATAAATTAGGCTTCGATGTCTCCAAAGTGGGAAAACTGACCAGGGCTTCCTTCACTTCACTTACTAGTCCAAACACTGCTGAGTTATTTGTCAGGGTTCATACACCCATCCAAAGGCCAAATTCAAGCATCTACAAGCACTTTTAGGAGTATTGGAGCTTTTCCAGCACTTTACAGCTGTGGTATTCATACAAATACAGACAACGACTCTAATGATCCTTTCTCACTTCCTGGTCTTAAAAACAGATATGCTCTGAAGCAACCAAACTTGTTCTTTGTGATAACAGTCTAAAAGATGACACACTTACAGAAAAGCAGTAACTGTCGATATAAAACAATTGTCCAAACAAATAACATCATTTTCAATAAATTCTTGATGAAAATGTAAAAGTGACGGCCAATCAAGAATGATGACTGATACCTCAACTTAAACTGGTTGCTACTGGATATTCTTCTCAGGAGAAATTGTATTGTCTTCAAATCATTTTACAAAATGTATTATTTGTGGTATAACTTCAACAAAATACATCTCTGAGCAAAATGCTCTATCAGGTGTGTTTTGTAACCATGAAAAACTATTATAACATCAATCTTTATTGTTGATTCAAGAATTTTTCAAAAAACACCGCATTCAAATGTAAGTGCTGTTCAGGACCTGAAGCTCCTGTACAAAGCCTGATTCATGCAATTAAGACAGTGTGCACTTAGTCGACAATGCATCTAATGTAATTCCAGAACTAATATCTGATGTTCAACCCTACTCGAGAAGATGAAAAACAAATGTGGTTTGAAATAATCTGGGATGGACTCAGGGAAAAGGTCCTTGTTTTACCTCTACTTTATTTTGTTCAAATCCACTCTGAATAGGACCTTCATGTGTCTTATTATGACACTAATCAATAGTCAGGTATTGGTCCCGTCATTTTGAAAAACAACAAGCTAACAACAGCAGCGTTGAATGGCCAAAAGAAAGAGCACTTCTGTCAGACAACCTAAGTCATTTTTTATGAACACATTTGCATAAGAAGGCGGGGGGGGGGGGGGTTCTTTGGAGGATTTGATTCAACAAAGACTCAAGAACAAATGTATATCATTGTCCTTATCTTTACAGGGCTGTTAGTCTCTAAACTTGTGAGTTAGATAGAAATGAAACCAAACGTTATACAGGTATCACCACCCGATAAATTAAATAAAAACTAACTATCCCTACGCAAGTCAGACACCTAATATAGTTCAACACAAGCAGAGACAGAAGTTCAAAAACTCAACAGGGACGTGGATAATCGCTGGTAGACCTCACCTGGACTCCTCCACGTCTACACAGTCCTACACAACTTTACTTCAGTGTCATGTCACAATATACAGAGCGACTTCAAGAATGAAGAAAAACTTTCCTAAAATGGAGAGGAGGGGCGAGAGGGGGGAGAATGATGAGAATTTTTTTGAGCATCAATGGTACAACACAGCTCATCAAAACAATCAGATTCCTCCTGGATTATTATCATACATGCACACCATAGAGCAGTGGTTCTCATCTGGTAAGTGGGATCAAATATAAAATGGGGTTACATAAAATGGTATCCTGACAAATTATTTGACTCTGGTTTTCCTGTTATAAGCTGATTATACCGTAACAACCTTATTTCAAAAGATCACTCAAAAGACAAAATCTATACGTTATCACAGGAAAATTGAGCCAATATAACGTATGCTTGTATGCATGGCCTCTTAAAGCTCATGTAAGGATGTAATATTCAAATATTTATATTGTCTGACAAGTTTTCTCATATGTTTTGCTACACTTATGGTGCAAATTGAAATATTTGTATTAAATCGACTTGAGTGATCAAAACATTTAAGAAAGCCAAGTCACAGTTTCTTTCTATAAAGATATTGTAGGTTCAGAAGCTGGACCAGTTAAGAACCACTTTCACAGACTGTATAATAAGATGGACAGAGTAGCAGTCGCTTAAACCGAAGCCAAATTATTGTTAATTTCCCCTGCTGCCTGGTAGTCGTCATAAACCATGCTCCCTTCATACTAACCAATGGGACATGGCTTAGATGTAAACAGACATCAAATTACTCAAGATCAATACCAGAAGCCTTGTTGTAAATTCTTATTTGATGCTAAAAAGCAAATGTAAGATCATGATTGCCAGCTCTGTTGACAAAAATTAATTACTCTCAATATCATCATCAGAAAATCATGAATTTAGGCCACGCTGGCATGCATGCCAAAGCTGGTTTTTATGAGTCCCATAAAGGCAAAAAGGATTTCAAAGGTCACATACTCCTTTTAAACAATTTAACACCAACCCCATATGTCCCTTTAAACACCTCTGATTCAACCCTGCTCAGATCAGACATTTTTGTGCCAATCTTCTTAAGCTACGTCTGGCCATGCCCCTACTGGGAAGTTGATGTGCCTTCAGTATTCCAGTTCTGAGCTCAAATGTTTACTGAGGTTGTAAAGAGGTGCTTTAATAAGTTCCTTCGATGGAGCAACTTGTGGGCTGAATATTTTCCTCTAATGACATCTCTGAAGGAAATGTTTTAAACAGACTGTCGTAAACACATTTGGAGGTGGGGTGGGGCTAACCAAACCATGGATGCATACTTTTGTCAATAAATATTTAAAGGTAAACTCCGCATTTTTGTTTTTTTAGCTTCTTACCTCACTCCCAAGTCCATGACAAGCAGGTAGACACCATTTTTTCGACTGTGCGTCCAGTAACAAGAAAGAGACGGACAAAGATCGCCAACCGATAGTTGGCTTAGCTCAAATGCTAGGAGTATACAGGTAATGCTTTAGCCTGCCTCTGCCTACAGTCATCAGATAACTCTAGACAGTCCTGTGTGCCTGTTGTGACGGCTCATTCACAACTGAGAATCGGTTCTCATCATTCATTTAAAAGAGCTGTTCATTTTGTACTGGTATGTAGGCCGCATGCGTCTTTAACCTGCAACTTTTTGGATGAAAAATGAGGTATGAAAAGTGTGTCTTACACACTGAATTCAAGGTAATTAAATGAGCATAAAGGTAAAGTAAAGGCAAGAGGAAATGTAAATAAGGTAACACAAGAGTCATTCACCTTTCTGTAAGTGTCTTAATTGAACCAACATGAGAACATGCTCTGAAGTCAACTGTTGAGGACTGTATCAACCTGACGGATCTCTGACACTAAACTAAATCAGTAAACTAAAAGCGTGTTTTGGCAGCCTAATGGCATCAACTGACTTCACTAGAGCATAAGTCCCTGCCTGCTTCAGGGGTTATTTTGGCTTTAATTTTGCACAGCTAACAGACTGGAATGTGCAGTCCATCTTAATAAACAGTCAATGATGCACACACACATAAACACTCTTGGCTGATGTCATGGCGGATGCTCTGGTTGTTTGATCGTGTGTGTTGATGAGTCATCAGGTTTGCGCTGAGGGCAGCCCTCTCCAGTCTGAACACAATGATCACATGATCACACTGTGGCCTTCTGGTCCTCAGCAGAAGTGATGATTGCAACAGTGACTCCTCATCAAAAACATAAGAGTTATTAAAAAAAAAAGAAAATCCACACTCCACTGAATCAGTGTTTGTAAATCTGTTGTTCTCTGTCAGCCTCATGGTGCAGGGCTTGTTTAGTGAAACTAAAAAGGAGGAAGTGTGGGTGGTATCGCTGGTTGAGAAAACTGTGTGTAAACGTTGTTGTTTCAATGACAGCCATGATTGAATCCTCTACAGTCCATGAGCATATATTATGCACTCCTTTTTGATCCAAACAGGCTCCAGTAGAGGTGAGGAGGAGGGCGGGGGGCCAGTGGTCATGAACTCCTACGTAAAGGTTTATATTCTGCAATATCATACTGCAAATCCTTTGTGTAGCAATAAAAACTCTTGTGTCACTGTAAAAAATTGTCTTAAATATGAATAAAGTACTGAGCTCCAGCTCTTTGGTACATGACAGTCTGTTGAAAAGTGAAGGGGCTTCACTACAACTCCATGTCCTGAGCCTCGTCCTCCGAAAAGTCCGACATGGAGCTCTCTGAAGAAGAGTCACCTCCTCCCTCCTCCTGTTCCTTTAGAGCCTCCTCTGTGGCGTACCTTTGGATGTACTCTGGTACATAAAAAAGTAATATGGTCGATCATGAGACCCCAGCAGCAAAACAGCATCAACAACTTCTCTGCATCTGTGATTATGGATGCAAAATTCCTGAAATTTCCAAAGTTGGAAACTGTACATGGGAATTTACGGGAATAAACATGAACTTACAGGAATAAATGCAAATTAATGGGAATAAACCTGAAATTTACAAAACTGAAGGTTGGTTCTTTACATGGATTTTAAATATAGTTGCAGAAAACATATTCTAGTATAATCTTGACTAAAACAACCAGATTTCATGCAGGTATACTTCGGAATATCAATGCTATCACAGCACGGTGATAACTGCAGAGGTATTGGGGCCACGCCCCCTACATTCCCATTGCATTCCTCCAACACATGGACAGATGACTTCTTAAACTCTGAACTATTGAGGCCACATTTATGAGCAGAAGACTATCAAAGACACACATTTGAACTGTGGACAACAGAAAGCGAAGTTTAAATTGATTGTTCAATAAAACTATTAAAGCTTGATGAAGTTCTACTTGCAAATAAATCTACGGAATGAAATGTTTTTTAATGGTATTATTTTGCATGAATGTCTGCCTATGACAAAAGAAAATTTGTTTCCAGTTAATATTCCCACAAATTGCGAATAATTCACAAAATTCCCATGGAACGTTTCCAAAATTCCCCAGCTTCACTTGCCATGGAAAGTTTCTGGAAATTCTCCACTCCTTGGCAACCCTATCTATGATAGGCATATCATCAGTGTTGCACCAAAACCTCTTATCTCCTTTTTATAATATTTTATAATAAAACCAGATTTTTAAGATTATTTAGGGGCATTTTGTGCCTTTAATGACAGGAGAGAAAGTGACAGTATAGGCTTGTGAAGGGGGGCGAGAGAGAGTAGGGCAAGGACACCCGGGTCGGCAGAAGCATGTATATGGCTGGTTGCTTACCACTCTGCCAAACCAGCACCCCCTAAAATACTGACATTAAAAATAAATGAATAAATAAAAGCTGCTATTGGTCACCTTCTACATTTCTGAATGGGTTTTTATTCATTTTAAAACAATTCAAAGTACAAGATAACTCTTTATAATTTGGGCAGTGCAATGTTGATTAATTCAGTCATAAAGTTTTTCTTTTATTTCCTGAAAAATAGTAATTTTGAGGATAAGAGGTTTTAGCCTGACACTCACATGATTGGTATGCTTCTGTCCCCAACATAAGAGTGAAACTAATGTCAATGCCCCATGTGTGGTTTATCCACACTGTAAAAATATTGAAGATGTAAGTAAATATACTGTTATACAAGGTGTGATTCAGTTCTCAGTTTAAACAAATATTGCACCCTAATGCCAATGTATGTGTATTAGGGCTGGTCAATTATGCCAAAAATTATAATCATGATTATTTCAATGAATATGAGACCATGATCATTGTACACCACTGCCCACTGATTTTACAGCACACACCACATGCTTTTAATGAACTTACATGCTTTGGCACAATCATGTTTATCATTAAAGAATGGGCTATACATATAAATAAAAATGTGAAAATGCAAATGCCTCAAAATATCGTTAAAAATAATGATGGAAAAAGAGAAAAGAGTTCAACAAGTCATGTGGCACATTAAACTTTTGATCTTAATTACTCAGTTTTCCTAAGAAAGGCAGTAATTGTTATTGAGACTAAAACTTGATTAATCGTCCAGCTCTAACGTGTGGTGTGCTACCTTTGATTTTGTGTTTGTAATCCTCGGGCCGGTGCAGATACATGGCCGCTGCATCTCCGTTCAGAGGGTCAATGGGGTTGGGGTAGGCGAGCAGCTGGGGCAGGAATGACTCGAAGATATTGGTGAGGTCTTGTAGATGTGGAGAGAAAGTTCAGTCAGTGCAGAAAACAGCAAAGGTGGAGACACATAAGTAGGAGCTCGATTAACTCTTCCAAGAAGCTACAATAACATCCAGTAGAGGGCTCCCCTGTAATAAAACATCTGATTCACAAAGCTGTGTGGTTGTGCAGTTATAACTGACTCTTAACTCATAACCTTGTCAGGACTAATTCTGGATTAAAACATTTTGTATAAAGCTGTAATTTCTGGTTATTACAACACAGAAATGTTGTGAGCATTTTAGAGATCTTCAGTTTCAGGAATATGTTTATGGGAACTTTAAATTCTACGTTTTTGTTGCCACAGCTCATAGATCACAGATTTGGTTTTTCAACCAAATATAAAGGTTCTAACATTTCTTTACAACATAAGGCTATCTGACTTAATCTCAGATCCTGGCTTTGATTATACTGCTGAAACCATACATCCTGTACACAGTGGTGCAGGGCTGATATATTTTTGTATGTCAAGTCTGAAGTTAGAGTTGTACGGATTCCCATAACAAGATGCCTGTGGGATTTTTCAGTGGGTTTTTGGATCATTGCTTAAAATAGAGTGTGAGGCACAAGAAAGTTTAAGAAACATACACGTTATGTTCAAAATGATCATCTTTACAAATGAACATTTCTTTCTTAATTATATCTTTCATAATTTGTGGGGCCACTATAGAACTACAACATGATGGATCTGCTTTATCACCACCACTCCCAGTTTTTATTACATCATTTTATGTCACTGTATTTCACAGACTATCAAAAAGGATGTTTTTTTTTGCCCCAGACAAACTCTGTAGCTCTAGTTAGCAAGTTGTTTGCAACTAACCTTGTAAGACACAATAATACTTTCAATATGCTGCCGGAGAGATCCTTCGGTTATGGCAAAGTGCGCCATTACTTGATATTAAAAACTGGATGAAACTTACGTTGGAAATAGTATCATATGGACGAATGTTAACTGGAATTAATGATAACTGTGATGATCTCAGGAGGCCACTGTCTTTTCTAAACTTTTTTGGGACAGAGTAAGTAAAGAGTAGGTAAAGAGTAAGCAAGAGTAGGTAAATTAGCTGCAACTGCTAAATGTCCGTCTACTAAATATTGGTTTACTTTAGATGTCTTTAACATGCGGATCTATCACAGGCCTTTAGAATTCAGGAGTTCATACTTATACTGTCTACTTGTTCAAATAATGTTGAATAATGAAATAAACTGCAATTACAATAAAAAATCTCATGAGCTTGTGTTCATCTCAGTCCTTATTCAGGCATTTCATCAAAAACATAACCCACTTCAGTGTTTAAGGACTCATTGCTGCATCATTCGATTAGTCTTGGCGTTTCAGAGCAGGATTTCACATTGTAAATGAATGAGAAGCACCAGCAGTTTGTCAAATGATGAAATTAAATAATCAATACACAAATTAAAACAATCTTTTTCCCAGTGTGTTCTCCTTCTGTGCATCAGAATAATCTAGTTTTGTACAGCATTAATGTTCATGGAGGACTTTTTATAATGATTAAAACCTGACAGAATCCGGCAGCAGGCTTTGTAGGAAGGAAACCACAACTGACATGCTCAGCACCTCTTCTTAATGTGACTGGGATGTGAAAAGGGAAACTTGATAACAGCTAATAATGTTGGATTTCTATAAGCTGCATCTTCATGCTTTGTCAAACATCAATAGCCCTCACACTGAAAATGAGTATGTTCACATTTGATGATATGAGTAACACTTCAATGAATCCTGATGCTACATCGGTGGAAGCTCAAACACGGTTGCCTGCTGGGTTTTTGTGTTAGTCATCCAAACTAAAGAGCTAACAGCTCATCACGTCACAGTCACACCACTCCCACTGAACACTCACATAGTCATCAACACATGACAAATACAAAGAAGTGGACTGAAAATAAGCTAAATGGCAAAAACACTCAGTTATCTTCCAGCTGTGATTCAATCTCAGACCCTCACCCACCTTAGAAAACAAATGGCTTACACCTTTACAGTCTTAAGGTCTGTCAACTCATTTAAACAGTGATCAGCTGCTGAGATAACAATGATGCAACTGAAGACATCTATTAAGAATTAGGGCTCAGATGTAAATCTAATCAATACAATGTTGATGAAAATTTCAATTACTTTTTAGGAGTGAGAAAAGAAAAGATTGATAGAAGTGGGAATGTTCTACTGTCTGTCCTCTAAGCCTGAGACCTAAACTTTGTCCGTTCCCTTTCATTTGGTGTGGGGATTTCTTTGTACCTTTGCATTTCCTTTCATTAACATCTGTGTTGGGTAACTTTTCAGCACTTTGACATTTGTGCTCACACTTAAAATAAACAACATGTGCTCACACTTAAAATAAACAACATACACTGCCCGGCCAAAAAAAAAGTCACCACCTAAAAACAGGGTCACACACTCTAATATTTCATTGAACTGCCTTTAGCTTTGATTACAGCACAAATTTGCTGTGGCATTGTTTCAATAAGCTTCTGCAATGTCACAAGATTTGTCACAGATCATAGCACTGCCCCCACAGGCTTGTACAGTAGGCACTAGGCATGATGGATGCATCACTTCACCTGCCTCTCTTCTTACCCTGATGCTCCCATCACTCTGGAACAGGGTAAATCTGGACTCATCAGACCACATGACCTTCTTCCAGTCCTCCAGAGTCCAATCTTTATGCTCCCAAGCAAACTGAAGCCTTTTTTTCCAGTAAGCCTTACTGTTTAGTGGTTTTCTTGAGGCTACACAGCTGTTCAGTCCCAATCCCTTGAGTTCCCTTCGCACTGTGTGTGTGGAATTGCTCTTACTTTCACTTTTAAACATACCCCTGAGTTCTACTGTTGTTTTTCTTCTATTTGATTTGGTCAAACGTTTAAGTGATCACCGATCACCATCATGCAGGATTTTTTTCGACCACATTTCTTTCTTGAAGACGATGCTTCCCCACTATCCTTCCAGTTTTTAATAATGCGTTAGACAGTTCTTAACCCAATTTTAGTAGTTTCTGCAGTCTCCTTCGATGTTTTCTCTGCTCGATGCATGCCAATGATTTGACCCTTCTTAAACAGATTAACATCTTTTCCATGACCACAGGATGTGTCTTTCCACATGGTTGTTTAAGAAATGAGAAGCTACTCATTGCATCAGCTGGGGTTAAATAAGTTGTTGCCAGCTGAAAGATAATCACACGTGCAGTAATTATCCAACAGGAGGCTCGTACCTATTTGCTTAGTTAAATCCTGGTGGTGACTTTTTGTTTTGGCCAGGCAGTATCTCCACTGTGAACCATGACAGTCTAATTTTATAACAATTAATTCAATTTATGTCAATCAATTTTACTGCAGATGTGGGATAATGACCCTGCTTTCACACTTTTTGAAGCTGCCAGATAAAGCTAAAGCTAACTATTGGCTACCCTACGCTTTATATGAACCACTTTAGAGGTGAATAAAAAGCAACTGCAAGTGTTGTAGCTCATATGCACTCTTCATCTCTTGATTATTGATAGCAAATCATTTCACCATCACCATATTGAACAATGTTATTGCACATTGCATATTTTTCTTATATTCCCAGTGGCTTTACAGCACATAATGTAGTACTCAGATATAGCTAGTGGCAAGGGCAGAAGTAGAGGGGCAGATATTCAAGGCACTGCCCCAACCAAGGACTGACCAGGAGGATGCTCACAAGTTTATTTTGTTTTTAGTTTTAATTCCTTTTTTTTTTCAAGACAGTTGTAACACAAAGACTTGACTGAAAATGTGAGAAAATCATTAAACTGAAAATAATCCTTCAGAGCTAACATTTTTTAAAATCTACTATATTCATAGTTTTAAAACATGAAACATGTTGAAAATAGAATTTTTTGCCTCCTTAGGAGAGGCAGAACATTTTATGTTTTCTACAGGTACATTTACATTGTTTGGGTAGAAAAGTAGTGTTAAATAATTCATATACACTCCATCCATCTATTGATTATCTATACTGCTTATTCCTTTCGGGGTCGCGGAGGGCTGGAGCCTATCCCAGCTGACATTGGCCAAGAGGCGGGGTACACCCTGAACCGGTCCCCAGCTGACCGTAGAACCACATAAAGAGACAGACAGCCATTCACTCTTACACTTGTGCGTAAGGACAATATGGAAACACCAATCAAGCTAATGAGCGTGTTTTTGGTCTGTGGGAGGAGGAGGAGAGAGGAGAGAACCCACACATGCACAGGAAGAACATGCAAACTCCACACAGAAAGGCCCTGGCCGACAGGGATTGAAGCAGCGACCTTCTTGCACTACCTGCTGCGCCACCGTGTCGCCCTCATATACATTCCTCACTTTGCGAGTGAAAACTAGAAAAAAGAATGTTTGGCAGACACATTTTTTCTTTGCTTATTCTAAAATGTTCATTTCCAATGCCTGTTTCAAGTAGTACGCACTGTGTATGCAAGCTTGTATAAAATAAAAATGCTTATTTTTCACAGATTTAGAGTTTTGTTAATATTCTTACAGACTCTGAAACTCAAATACTCGCAGGTTTCTTACCCCCTTTCACAAATGTATTCACTGTCTCTTTCTCCTCTATCCATCAAGGGCAGAAAATGCCCCAAAAAACACTAACAAAATATTTTCTGTTAGAGATCAGCGAGCCATCCCTTGCCTCTGCCCATGTTTAACAGTGTTTCAAACATTTCTTTGACAGTCTTCACTACCCAACCAATCTGGATAAAGTTCATATTTCATATCTTTAAAAGCAAACTCAAGACCTACCTTTTTAGTCTGGCTTTTAGCTGATTATATTTACTATTGTTATTTAATCTTATTTATTTTAACCCTCTTAATCTGTTTTAATTCCCACTTTCAGCTCAGCTTTATTGTTTGGAATTTCATTCCCTGTTCTTCGATTTCCATTCCACTATCCTACTTCAATAGATTTTATTATGCATTTGGTGTTTGGTTATCTCATTTACAATTTTATTATTGATTTTTTTATTACATTTACTTATTTAGTTACTTTCCTATAGTATTTTTTTATCTAATTTCTTATCATGATTTTTTATTTTCATTTTAATCTAAGCTCCTGTGTTTCCTCATTTTTAATTCAAGATAGCTTTTCCTCAGTCCTCCCATTCTGTTTTCTGTGTGTCTTTGTGTGTGTGTGTGTGTGTAAGTGAGTGTGTGTGCTGTATGTGGATCGCGAGGGTGGGTGGGGTTTTGTATTTTTCATTGTATTCAATTTTCGACTTTTTATTTAGTTATCTTATTTTATTTCTTTGTTTTTATTTAAAGCTCTATGTGCTACAAGACGTTGTATGAAAAGTGCTATACAAATAAAGTTCGATTGATTGATTGAAAGACAACCTAAATCGCCTCGGTATGCAGAGGCACTTGGCAGCAAAATCCCGTCAGTGTGGATTAGGTTGCATTTACACCAAACACTGGTGATAACCACTTGGTATCTGATTAATCACCTGAGTGTCAGAGTGTGATTGGGGTCTGTGAAAAAACAATCAGTCACACCAAGTGACAAGCTACACCACATAAAGCCTCAACAATAAGAATGGTGTTGGCCTACCGTAGAGAGCCGTCCATGTCTGATTAATGACATCTAGACACACCGTTCCTGATCTGAAAAAACAAAAACAACCATGAGAAAAGCAGGACAGCTAAACAGAGTGTGATGCAGAGCGTATTTTGGCAACCTCAACATGAAAAGAGAAGTCACCAATTCAGATTTCATATCAGTCAATTAAACCGTGCATCATATTAGAATCTAGAACAAGTTTTAGGATTTAAAGATTATTTGCAAAATCTTTAAAGTCATGGTAAATATTATTTTCATGACTGCCATGTTACCTGACTTAACCTAATATAAACCAAAGTCTTCACAGTCCTACTTACGCTTCATCAATGTTGGGATGAAAGATTTTATTCATGAATCCTGTGAGGAAAAAAGAGCAAAACATTTTTAATTTTTTCATTATGTGAGTTGATGTAATGATTTGACATATTTGATCAAAAACATATACATTTCATACCTATTGATGGGGATTTAAAAGGGTATTTGTCTGGTAGATCTACTCTGACCTTCCACACACCTCCTTCATATGGCGCTGCAAAGAAAAATATCATTATTAAACACTCAATTATAAAAACACTTAAAATAAGAAGAATCATAAATGAAACAGCCAAAAGCTCTTACTTCCTGGTGGTCCATGAAACTTGACCACAAACTCATTGAGTCCACTGAGGATGGTGACCTCGTGTTTGCTCTCAATGCTGACAGCTGGTTAAGGAAAAGTGTTGTCCAAAGCAAAAGCAGCTAAAGAGGAAGTCAATTCAACATACGGTATCACACACCTGTTTAACAAACACCATCTTAAAAAGGCTCGGCTGCTGTGTAGGTCGGTCAAAGTGCCTGCATGGACATGTCTGGGCAAAGACAGGATCAATAACGTGAGATCAATAATGTGGTTTCTGACAAACCCCGACAAGAAGTTTCGACCATTAACACAACACAGACAACAACCTGAAGACAGCTGCCAACACAAATGATTCACTACTGATGCTTTCAATGACCCCACCGACACTAAACTGAATCCACAAGCTTTAAGAGATTAATTAACACCCAATGACTATTATCTTTCACTAATGTGTTCCCTTTAAACAACACCCCCTCAATTAACGGAATTGTCAATGGACTGCCATAAAGCAAAATAAAAGTAAAAAGTGTGGTTTATCTACAATAGTCTAGTCTTGCTTGTGGTGATGGGGATTCCAGCTGTTTATTAAGATAGAGATCATTTGGCTGAGTTTAAATGTCATTTTATTTGCCAAATCTTATATCATTGTTGCACTTAATAGCATGATTTAGACATAATGATGCACCAACACTCTCAAAGTGCTGCAAGGCTCACAGGCCTCTTAGGCTATTGGGCCATATCATTTCACTTCACTGCACAAAGTATACAGGGAGAGAGACAAGTAATTCCTGACTGAAGGTTGTCACAGAAGACTTATTGGATAAGAATGTGTGATTGCACATTGTCAACTTGGTGTCTAAATGCCTAAAAAGGATAATAATCTGGGTTAATGCATTATATATTCATGTCTTAAGTTGGTCACAACACAATGCAGAGACAGCCTGTTTTTTTATTTTACATTACAAAGATTCTCAATGAGTGATACTTTTGACTGTGAAATACAGCAAAACATGGCTTTGTCAGCAAAGACATCAGATGGACTACTTTGTCCTCCCAAATGGCCCCAGACTAAAAGTTCCTGACAGAATCTTTAGTGCTTCAAGGCGCCTGTTCTTTCAATGTGATGTTTTTTCTCAGTTACTTTGCTTGGGTGTATCCACTCATCATTCTGCCGTGTTTCTAATTTTTATTGTATTTATTAACTTTAGAGTTATGGAGTATTTTGAACTTCTTTCGTAGTTGGTGTCACATACAGTAAAAAAAAAAAAAAATGAATAAAACATCCAGAAATAGAGTAGAGCTGTAAATGAGACTTGTTGGATCTGTTTTCTTAGATGAAGGATGGTGATTTGGGTGGGAAGGATGTGTCATAATCGCAGCTTGTGATGACAGCAGCAGGGTCGAGCGCATTCATCAGCGACTGTGCAAGTGTGACACAATGACAGACCGAGAAGAGAAAGAGCACACAAAAACCACACAAGGAGCTGTCACAACGTGTTCCATCACACTGTCATAAATCCTCCTGTCACCTTTTTACACACAGTCGAACTGAGGTAACATACACATGCTTATTTAGCCAAACTGCTGGAGCACAAATAGCAGCGCTCTATAGCTTAATTACATAACTGTCAGGAGGAAAAAGAGGTGAAAACATCCATCCATCCATCAATCTCTCAATAGAAAAAAAGTTAAAAAAAAAAAAAAAAAAAACACTGACCAAGAAGTCAAAGTGTCTCTTAAAGTGATCTGAGGCCTTGGGTCCTTTACTAAAACATGTTATTGACTTGTGCAGTCAAAACGAACTTCTGCCCTCAATGATTTTCTCTTTGAGGGGCATAGAAACCAAGCAAAGGCTCATTCAAGAGTAATATTACTAAAGCTTACACTGCACTGTTGCTAATAGGATTTAGCTCCTGAATTTAAACCCTAGTTCTTATGTAAGTTACATGCTCTATATGAACCATATACAGAATTTATTTTGAAACACTGAAGGTGCAAACAGGAATACTGAAAAATTCTCAAGAAAAACGAATGGATGTTGAGGTGTTTTTTTTAATGGCCCTGCTGTCTATTCTTGGAGTACTCATAATATTTCAAAAAACAAAAACTGACAGCAAAACAGTGAAAATAAATGTGCCTTGCAAGCATAGTTCCTGATGTACAAAAATTATTTCTAACTCTAATAAAATATAAATAGAATAACTACTTATATTAACCCATTGGCTAAACCAATACCAAATGGTTACTTAAAAATCTTTTATGTTTTGGCTGATTTTGTCCTTTGCTTATGTAAACACAGTTTTTTTTCTTACAAACATATGCTGTGTAAATCAGATATGAAAATGCTGTGAATCCTTCATTTGGAAGAACTGAAATTTCAAATTGCAAAACATTTAACTATACAAATGTAATTTAGAGCCATAGACTTTATTTTCCTTATTTTGGTTTGACTTTTCTTTTCCTTTTGTTCTTTGGTTTACTCTACAAGTTGGTTAATTTGGTAACAGCATTGACATTTTATTGGAGTTGGATGGATGTGTATGCAGGACTGCATTTGAACAGGAACAAATCTTTATATACACATGATAATATACATGGCGCATTTATCAGTTTTGTCAATGTGTACAGTTTGTTCAGAAATGTACTGCCTTGTTTGTTCATTAATTCATTTGTCTTGTTTGGGTGAAGGTAATGACAAAATGAGCAATCAACATAAAGAAGAGCATTCTGGTGCCTTTATCTATCAAATGTATAACGTACTGTAAAACTTTGCCTTTTGAAGAATAAACAAAGGCTGATTAGATCTGTTTTAATGCATTTTGGTCTTGTTTGCTTTTGCAGATCAAAAAGAAACAAACTGTAATATCAGTCTGCTTCATGACTAGCTGAAGAGGCTTTAAAATGTATTTTTTGTGTGCTAAATCAAAAAGTATATTTTGCAACCTTTAAACAGATATCTTGTATTTCTTTCCTATTACTCTCATCCTTTATTGCTTTTATTCCAAAATTCTGTATTTGTGTGTTTTATTATGCTTATCCTACTTACTTTTGTGTTTTTTTGCTAGTCCTTTTGAAATTTTACACTTTTATGTTTCTTTTCTATCTCTCTATGATCCTGCTTTTGTTGTTTTGTTAAAGTACTCTGTAAACACCTGTTTTTATAGGTGTTTAACAAGCAAAGTATTATTTCTATTATTATGTCACTTACTCAATAACAGAATCTATCAAAATATGACAAAGTTTAACTAGATTTTATGTTGTACCAGAACTAACAAGTACGTTGATTTTGGTTATTTTCATATGTCACTTATTCAATTGCAAAATCTGTCAACAATATCAAAAATATGACAAAAGGTGAACTGGAATTTATGCAACTTCTCACAACAGAGGGGCAGACTCAGTAAGATTTTTCTTCATTCTGCTCCTTTGTTTGTATTGAATGTTTTACTAACAGAATGAAATAAAGTCTTAAACCAATACCATATTACCTACTTAAATTTGAGTTACTTATCGATTAGGAGTGTATTAACTTGCAATGTCTTTCAGAACAACTCTTTTGTGTAATTAAAATATGTCCTAAACCTGAAGATATAAATGTTTATCATAAATATGCCAAATTAAACCTGAGGAGTTTTAAGTCTTACTTCAGAAACTCCGTTGATGCGTTTTCATTAGCTAGCTGCTCCTTTACAAACTGTTAGACGAGATCTGTCATGGAGACAAACTACATGTTAAGCCCTCAGCGTCAGTAGAGTTTACAGCCCCTGGCTGGACGGGATGTTCCCAGCCCCCATCCCCTCATGTGCCCCGCGCCGCACGCTTGTTGTTCCTCGATCAGCTGTGTGTGAAGCCCCGCCCTCCGCCATGTTCCGGATGGTAACAGGCTGGCCAATCAGAAAGCAGCATCTCGCTGCAGGACAAAAACAAAACAATTCAGCTCACGCTGTCATCAACCCTTTCATAAAAACTTCTGCGGATAAAAACAATTAATTACATTAAAACACATATGACACGATGACTTAAGGGGTGGGACAACACCAGAAGACTGTTCACTGACTAAAACAAGACCTCGAGTGACATTCCAGCACAAAGAGATTATTTGTTATGCAAAAGACAAAAAGAAATGCTGATAGTCTGAATCAATTCACCGTTTGTTTCTTCAATGCATTTTTCTGCTAGATTAAAGACGTATGCTTTTTTATTAAGCACTGTAAACACCTCAAGCCGAGATGATTTACTGAGTTAAGGCAGTGTTGTTTTTATCACCTATCTGCAAAAAATATTTTCTGTCATGAAATGTCGACCCGAATTGTTCCCCTTTCAGACAAAAAGGTACACACGGGCTACACTGACGTTAAAAAGTATATAAAAACGTATTTATTTCACGGAGGTATTTGTAAAATGTAAAAAAAGTCTTTGTTAGTCCTTCTCATTATGTTGTCAGTCATGTGTGGCCACATATTAACTCCTTGGCGTGCTAAGTTTATTTCCCCTTAGCTAACACTTACACTGTTAAAGCTCAAGGAGTTAGTCCTAATATGCGACAGTGATTAATATGTAATAAATGACACTATAATTGATTAAAAAGGACAAATTCGAGGTACTTTTTTTCTGTAAGCTCACGTTGACTGGTAGATTAATCAGGAATTTTGGGTAAGTTTTACATAATTTTAATTTCAGAGGATAAATGTTTCAGGAAGCTTGATAAATACAAACCAAATGCTTAAATAGGGATATACTAAATAAGTATGCACTTCTTATACTCCTTTTCATGTATGCAAATCAAATTTGCGACAGTACACACAATTATGCTCTCTATTGTGTGTACTGTCTTACATTCAGTCTGAATATTGTTTCCCATTTGCTAATATTCGAGATAAAACACAAATATAGACTCCTGCAGCTAACTCTCACTCCATAGAAAAACACCAGCCATGCTAACGTGCTAGCAGGCTAACGCTGCTAACACTCAGAACAATGTTAGTAATGTAGCCTCGTCAGTCCTGCCAACTTCACACCGAGCCTGCTAACATGTCCCTACCCGCAGTCATATGTAACACAAGGAGCTACACAGTAACATTAAAGTGTGTTTATACTTTTCACCAAACCAAATACCCCCTCACATCTACAAGGTACATGATCTACATCCTCACAGCAGCCACAGGAAACAAACATCCTCCACACTGGGGCAGGCTCTCAGTGTAATAATCATCTTATTTCACTCTTGATATATGATCTGAATAAAAGGATACAGTTTCACCACGTCGGTGTCCATTCGCCTCTTGCCTGGACTTGGAGACGACATTTTTGTATTCCTTTCACAAGTGATCTAAAAATACTGCAGCGATGAGGCTACCTCAACCTTTCAGCGAGGAAAATAGCAACAAGCCCGGAGGACTGTATCAACAACAGCCCGTCCACAGAGTCCATAAACAGGGTCCGAGCTGCAACATCGCCCACTTTCTCCTTCCTCTGTCCTCTTTCGTGTGTTTCTTCAGTCTTCCTGACCAGCTCAGTCCTGTTCTGAAGACTGGACTGCCTCTGCCATCAACCTACGGAGGGAGACCACACCGAGGAGAGGAGGGGCCCAGGTATAGAGATACACTCTACAGAACTCCGTGATTTTCTGGATTTTGACGGCGACTATCGATTTCCTCTAATCCAGGCAGAAGTAGTGATCCTTTTGTGTTTATAACTGAGGTGTCTAATTTTACTTATTTCCGGTAAATGCTGGACAAAAAGTACTCAAATAACTTTCACTGTAGTCTATTGTTCCTATATCTACGATAAAATTAGTTAAATAAAACGCTGAAGCAAGTAGAGCACCAAGAGCTAAAGTTGGTCCCTCAAATGCACCCTGTTTCAGGGGTGGGCATTACAGACCAAAACTCATATCACATTATTTTCTACAGAATGTTGGTATATGCATGGTACACAACTTACATCATCCCAAACTGGTTTATTTAATATGATAGAGAGTATTCAGTTTTCCATTGTCCTCCACATTAACCGGATCTCAGTCCAACAGAGCACCTTTAGGGTGTGGCGGAATGGGAGATTTGCATTAGGGATGTCTAGCCAACAAATCTGCAGCATCGACATGATGCTATCTCGTCAACACAGACCAAAATCTCTGAGGAATGTTTCCAGCCCCTTGCTGAGTCGATGTCATGAAGAATTAAGGCAGTTTTAAGGGCAAAAGGGGGACTACCTGGTGCAAGCAAGGGGTACCTAATGAAGTGGCCGGTGAGTATACATCTATACTCATAATTAATTTTGCACTCAGCTACACACATTTTTAGATTGTTGTATTTTTACATGGTTTGTCTGTACTGGTTTATGGAACTATGTTTCATAAAATACCAGAGAATAGCTTTGTTATTTTATTTGTATAGGGGCTATATTGATTTAATATATCAGTTTAATCTCTTTATTGCTGGAGACTTAAAAATTAATGTTTGTGCAGTTGCCATAGTGGTGCAGCAGGTTAGTGTGCGTGCCTCACAGCAAGAATGTTGCTGGTTTGACTCCCTGTGTGCTTTTCTGTGTGAAGTTTGCATAGTCTCCCTGTTCTTGTGTGGGTTTTATCTGGCCATTCTGGTTTCCTCCCACAGACCAAAAACCTGCTGATTAGGTTAGCTGGTGACTCCAAATTGCCCAGAGGAGTGAGTGTGAATGGTTGTCTGTCTCTCTAAGTGGCCTGGGGATCAGCTGGCGACCGATTTAGAGTGTACCCATAGACTGTAAAAGAATTGGACAAAGCCATGTGACATCAGCCCTTTGATTTCAGACGAGCCTTTGAAGCACTGTTGATGCCCCCTAACAGACGCTGCCATACTGCATGTGCCATCTCAACCGAACTTCAGCTCAACCACCTCAAAACAGAGAGGCTGTGTTGAGAAGGGACTTAAGGCCATCTGACAAATTGCTAATCCGCATGTCCAAAACCTGAAAACCTCAATAAAAGAAACAGACATGATATAAAATGATTCATCGTCCTCACAGTGGGAACACATAGCTGTGTTATAGTTTAAGACTTAAGCCGTTTTTTTTTAATTAGGCTGTAAATATGTGTATTAAAGCCACAAAAAAACATCTTTTACCTTTGCATACAGTCATTAAGATGTTAGGTCTCTGCAGCCAGCCTCAAGTGGACACTCGGGGTACTACAGGTTTTGGCACTTCTGCATAGGCCTTCATTTTCAGCCACAGAGGTTGCCCCCTGGGCATATACCCTGACTCTAATGTCAGCTGGGACAGGCTCCATCCTCGAAAAGGCAAAAGAGAGGTGATGTATATATATTTACACGACTTTGGAACTATGTATCATAAAAAAAAATCAGAATATGACTTTATTATTTTCTTTTTATTAGTAATAAAGTTATCGCGCATCACTGAGCTTTCAAATCTATCACAGAGAACAAACTGCCAACCCACACAACCTCTAAGACTCCTCATCCTTCACGTTATCCCACATTTATGAACAATACACCATGGCAACCTGCCACTGTGCTTAACTTGAGCATTACATTTTAAAGAAAGTTTTTACTTTTACTCCACTACATTTCAGGGGCAAAAAACTCTTTTGACACCACAGCAAAATCTAGTTGCTCATTACTTAAAATCAGCTGATGAAGTGTCTTTTCTCTTAAAATATCAGATCCAAAAGACAGTGAACTGTGATTCTGTGGTTTGTTGACATGTCATGCATCTTTATGATAGCACAATGCCCATGCCCTGATGTTTTAGCAAATGTTGGATGTTGCTGCAAAGAGAGGGAAGAAGTCACCAAGAATAAGAATATGCAGCACTGTTGCATGGCTCAAAAGGCCTCAAACTTCCTGAAATGGCCATTAAAGAATTTTAATGCTCCTCACCATGTAAGCCTGTCTGAAATTATTTTGGTCATCAGATACTTTTTGTTTTTTCTGTTATTTTGGAGCTGCACATTTGAAAAACTTTGGTATGATAGTCAAAAAAGTGTATGTATGGTGTTTTCTCAATAAACATTATGCCAATTGTCAACTCAACTGCACTCATGGACTGTGACAATAAAAGAATCAGATTTTCAAAGTACTTTGAATACTTAAGTGTTTTATATAAGCAAATTATCCTTTTCTTTCACAGAAGTAATTCTCTGAATGAGCAACTGCTCCTTGTACTGGAGTTTCATGTGAACTGTGTCTTTCATACGAGCTGCCTGCTGCTGAATAACTTCAAGACCAGCCAGATGGTCATTGACTGTTGTAGGTCTAAGCCCCCTCTTCAGCCAGTCACAATCAGAGGGGAGGTCATTGAAAGGGGTGCAAACCTGTAAGTACTTAGGTGTGCACCTTGACAACAAGCTGGTCTGTGAACACAGATGCCCTGTACCGGAGGTTCTTCTTCTTCAGGAGGCTCAGGTCTTTCACTATATGCAGTGAAATGCTGCATATGTTTTATCAGTCAGTGGTTGCCAGTGTTCTGTTCTATGCTGCAGTCTGCTGGGGTGGCAGCATGACTGACGGAAACACCAGGAGGCTGGACAGGCTGGTGAAGATTGCTGGCTCTGTGCTTGGCAGGAGTTTGGACTCACTGGGCACTGTGGTGGAGAGATGTATGAGCAGCACAGTGCAGGCCAGCCTGGACAATAGTAATCATCCTCTCCACAACATCCTGGAGGGCCAGAGACGCAGCAGCAGTGGGAGACTCATCTCACTGCCCTGCAGGACTAATAGGTTCAGGAGACCCTTTGTTCGCACAGCCATCAGACTGTACAACACCCTAAACAAAGGCAGTGGCTCATGACCTGAACTGTTTATTACCACTACTATTGCTACTAAATATCCAAATATTCCCAAAGGAATTAATAAAGTACTAATCTATCTATCTATGAGCAGGAGGATGTATACTTTAATTCGTGTTCTGATGTTGAGCACTTTGGCCACCACTCTAAACCGTATATTTAAAAACCCAGTCCAGAACACGAGTAGGAGGTTTTTCATAACAATATTCGGCACCATGATCAGCTTTTTTGTTTGAAGGAGCAATTAGGTATGATGGCCAAAGGTAGGTACAGTGTCACTACCTGGAGCTTATTTACAGGATGTTTGGACTATAATGGCCATGTGCTAGGGTATGTCAAATAAAAAAAATAGAAATTTGCACCGCAAGGTGGTCTGTAAAAATCAATATGAGGGTCGGTTGTGGTTCTAAATTAGATAAGATTATGGAATTTATCAGTGTTTTCACAGCGCCAAAGGTGAGGTTAGGGGTCTCTTCACTGAGTGCTCATCTTTTCATAATGGCACATATATCTTGAGTTTCTTTAAAATCTTGTAATCCTAAGGCCTATCCCTGTTTATGGTTAAACAATGTTGTGAGTATCAGACCTAACATCAATCTGTGTCAATACAAAGGATATTGTCTGATCTTATATCTAGTTTTAAATATGTTAATGTAGCATAAATCTCAGTAGATTGTTTAAGTCATTTAAATTAAGTAAAACTTGATGAAGTCACAAGGGCCGTGAGAGGATCACATGACCTGAGGGGTCTCTTGTATTTTTAGCATGACCTCAGGGTCATGTGAGCTCTTTGTCTTTCTAATGTCCTTGTTAAGAATCACATCACTTCAAAAACAATTCAAAATTGTGATCCTTCATATACAGCCACAGAGACAGATAATCAAATTAATATCAAGATAACAAAAACTGATAACACACAAAACAATTCAGAGACTTTAATACAAAAACTAAACATTCATCTCTTCAACCCTTTACCTCAGTGATTCCCAACCAGGGGTAGTCCACACGTACCCCTAGGGTTACGTGAGCACATTGCAGGGGGTACGTGGAAACATTTAATCATTTATTTCCAACTTGGAAGTACTGAGATAAGCCTGTCAATAAAATGGTAAGTGTGCCCCACTTCTAATTTCCCTGGGGAGACAATAACCTGTGGCACAGGTTATTGTCTTTTACAGACACTTCACGAGTGTTTAGTGCTCTGGTGTCGCTGTAAATGGGCTGGTTTCATTGAGCTCTTTGCCAGGACTTCACCGTCAAAGAAGCACTGAGGCTGCGGTGGGTCTGCAGACAGAGAAGTGAATCCACATAAACCAGGTTGATTATGTTCTACTTTTGAAGAATCATCAACACGTACAAGTGAGGAGGCATTCATGGTATGAAAAAAATGACACAGGGGGTACACAAGACTAAAAGGTTGGGAACCACTGTTTGAACTTATGGTTAAGTAGCTGTTAAGTCCATGATCATTTCCAAACATCAATTAAGTTTTGAGTACCATTCCTCACAGTCACCATTCCTCACAGTCACTATCTATGAAGTAAGCAAAAATATTAAGTGTGTTTATATATATATATATATATATATATATATATATATATATATATATATATATATATATATATATATATATATATATATATGGTTCCTTGTGGGCATATCCCTAATCAACGGTTCCTTGTGGGCAAGGTTACTTTGTTTAGAGCACCATGCATGTATACATTAAGCAAAGTGCTTTACATAAAACAAATACATTACGAAATTAACATTAAAGACCTAAAAAATAAGACAATAAACAGTGAACAATTTGAAAAACATACAGTCAAAATGAGAAATATAAGATGAAAAATAAATGTCTTTAATTAAAAAAACTGAAAGATAAAAAGAGAAAAAAAAATATTTAAAAAAAATTATTATAAAGTATTATAAAGGCTCCACCTACATTTATGTTTTCTGCTTGTCACAGGCAGACGCTATGCCAATTTTGAAAGTCATGCTCCTAGGGCCTGTAACCCCTCCTGCTCCTCCCATCATACATTGTTGAGCAGCCAATCAGTGCAGGGATCATTAAAATAGCTTCCTATAGCCTCCCCATCCCCTCAGACATGAGCATTACAAAGGGGAGGGAAAATGAGCTGCATCTGATCCTCTACAGAGACAGAGTTTTCGTTTTTTTTAATTCAGCTTATGTCAAACTTTAGTAGTCACCCAAGACATGATGTAAACCAGGGATGAAAAAAGTGCAACACGTGTCTCTCCCTCTCGCTCAATGCAGCCTGCAAGTTAGTTTCAAATATCAATTAATTGTCAACATGGAGAAAAAAGACAAAAAAAATGCCAAGAAAATATTAAAAACAAAATATTTCCATATAGATCTTTTGTTATTAGAATGTATTTAACTAGTTAAAGAAATTAGCCGTTCAATTGATGTCTTGTCTCTTTTAAAATCTTTTTTTATGTGTTACTAAATCTATTTTTACAGATTAAAAAGGCCTGTTGGTAAACAATATTGAAAAATCAGTTAAAAGTTTATTTCACTGGAAAAAGTAGTTTTAATTGGCTTGAATTCTATGTTTATCAAAGGGTCAGAAAAGCTATCTGTTTTCCTTTAGCTAAATTATTTAAGCATACATCAGAATCAGAAATACCTTATTAATCCCCAAGGGGAAATTAATTTGTTTCAGTTGCTCTTATAAACAGTATAGCAGTAGGAATATCAAATAAAGACATTAAAATTGATAAGAGCCTAAAATTTAAATAAATAAAATGAAATGAAAAATTGCAAAGAAAAAAAGAAAAAATTAAGAGAAAAAAAAAAAAGAAAAAATTGAAAATAAAATAAAAAAAACAATTGGAAAAAAAGGAAAAAGAAAAAAATGAAAAGAAAAAAAGTCACAAAAATACATGTGAAATGACAAGAATCTTGCAGTTCGTGGTGTTGCTCTCCAACTGCATGGACATTAATGTGGCCCTCGGGGTGGCCGAAGGGTCAAACACACGAGGTCACGGGACCTTTAACATCGGATCCATGTCTCTCTCTGATACTTCGGTCGCTGCAGTTTTCATGAATCTGCAAACATCCCCACGTGACGCGGCACGTAGAGCTCCTCTCCTCTGATTGGTCAGTCCGGGCCAGCTGGCTGTGACGCTGCAGGCAGCAGCAGCAGGTGTGGACGCTGCTGCTCTATTTCTTTACTTTAATGGGACTGCCTGAGTGCCCGGGTCCATGCCACAACTTGTGGTCCACCTGAAGAGGGTCTGTGTCCAGGTGCGGGTGTGAGCCCGTGAGTGCGGTCCTCTGTGAAGATGTCTTCGGCCGATAAAGACGGAACCTCCAGTCTGCTCAATAAGTTTGAGAAACTGTCGTGGAGGCCCTCAATCCGCGACTCAGGTTTGTAAACAAAAGCAAAAGCCTGCAGGGACAAGAGGAGCAGCTCCGTCTGCAGAGCTGACAGTGAAATAAAGGTCATTGTAGGTAACTTCAGTCACCGCAGCTTCAGTCTGTGTTTGCTGGGACTCTGGTTTTGACTGAGGGAGATGCTAACTGTTTGTGTCAGCGCTAACTGCAGCACGCAGGCCGAGGCTAGCAACGCTGCTACGGAAGCTAGCAGAATTAATGACTGAATAAACACCAAACAGGATTTAAGCTGACTCTTTTATTTTTCATATAGTGGGTTCACATGAAAGAGGCATTTAGAGATACGAATATAGGGGGACGCCATTTAACTTCATTTCAGGGAGACGAGGGACAACAAACAGCGTTTTGTAGCGTTAGCGTTTTACATGTAATGCTTTTCAGAGAGCACTCATCAGAAGAGGTTTTTAATATTCAGCACGTGTTTTATTAATCCTTTTGAAAACTAGGTGATTCACCTCAAATTTTAAAACTTCAGTTTCACTGGCAACAAATAACAGTAGAGCTGACAAATTAAATACAAAACTGTATAGGAAAGTATTCAATACTTATATGCAGCCTAACTTTGACAACAATAGACTGCTGAAAATTAAGTCACATGTATATGTGACTTTCAGTGCATTTCTGGGAATTGTTTAAAATCTAAGTAGGGATGTTAGAGGGTCACTTTAATTGAAAAGTCATTAGCTACAATGATGTTGATAATCTCTGCCTCTTTACATGGAGAAGGAAGTTAGGTTGTACATTGTTGAAGATTGGGCCAAGAACTCTGAAGGCCTTTGTACTCCTGACAATTTTTTTTGTGCAAATTCTTTAAAAAATCATAGCAAGTCAATGCAAGCTTACACACCATCGATGTAATCTCACAGAGCAGAGTAGTAACTTTTAGGGCTGGACAATCGATCAAATTTTAATCTCAAAAGAGTGGTGCAGAAATGAGTTCAAAAACGTGGAATGAAGTTAGCATTTAGCACTTAACCCTCCAGATTAAACAGGATTTAGAACATCATTTCAGATCAGTGCCTAAAGTAAGGCTGATGGTGAACACACACACAAGATTTTATATATTCAGTGAGAAATTCTAAAATTTGTCTGATGTTGCCTGCTTTTAAATCTTAAACTGTTGTTGTGTGTTTGAAATGACGGTTGCTAACTAACTGCTAACGAGGGCCACAAAACTTGCCCTTAAGACTTGAGATTTGACTTGGACTTGCCCTCAGAGACTTGACACTGGACATAGACTTGGAATAAGTGACTTGTGGTCATATCTGCTTGATACTGGTGTTGGTCACAGAGCATCTACACAAGATTACCAACATGCCTGTGTTTTCTCTGCAGCAGATTTTCCTCAGCAGGTAAAGTCCTGCAGGTTAAACATTTGCATTGGTCTTACTGTTAAAATCCATTAATCATCTTAACTCGGCATATTCTGATTGCCTCTCTCATGTGGTCTCTTGTTGACAGGCTCCAAGAAGCGGGCACGATGGCTTCAGGCTCGGCGCATCTTCTCCCCTTCTTGCCCCAACCTGCGGATCCCCAACAGGTTCCTGAGAGAAGGTACAGAAAGTTGCAACTTTCCCACCATCCATCACCAATGTCCAACAGTAATCTAGGAGGAGCGCCATATGGTTTCAAAGCCTCACTTGATAGAATTTTTCCTTTTCCCACAACAATGCATTGAAATAAGCACACGGCCAAAAACATTCATGCTGTTGATTTGGTCACAACTACACATCAGACTAGAACCGTGCAGTACCATCAGTATTTTTCAAAATGAAGCATAGAGTACACAAGTATATTCACCTAGCTTAATGCTATGGATGTGTGATGTATATATACAAGATGGTATAGACCCAAACTTTTACCTCACATAAGGCGAGTAACCCTTAGTGACTTACCTGCCAAATGAAAAATCAAACCTGTATTTGGCATACGACAGTTGTTCATTTCAGAGCCATAATGTGTCCCTCCCGCAGGACACTGTGTACCTCCAGCCCGGAGCGGACACCGCTGTGTTGCAGACAGCGCCAACCTGTATGTGTTTGGAGGCTACAATCCAGACTTTGAGGAGGCAGGGGGCTCAGAGAATGAAGATTACCCTCTTTTCAGGGAGCTTTGGCGCTTTCATTTTGCCACAGCGACTTGGCAGCAGGTCCGCACAGAGGGATACATGCCCACAGAGTTAGCCTCGATGTCAGGTAAGGAGTTTTACATTCTGTTCTGAAAAATTCACGACTTTTTATGCAATTATTGAGATGAGAGGGCAGATGAGAGAGCAAAACCAGGGACTGGAAGTGAAAATGTGGAGTTGTGAACAGAGGAGGGATGCATCCGTTGCAGAGGATGCTGCTTCTGGCCCATGGGCTCTAGGACAGCCTTTTCTATCATACAACACTTCTATTTTATGTTTTATATCTTAGCATAAATATAGATTAATCAAAATGTACAACATTACAGGAAGTGCACTGTGGCCACAAAAAGTATATTTTCATCTCAATCTGAGAAACATGACAAAAAGACAATGGAATTATGAGCAAGTTCAAAAAGCAAAGTATACAAAAATAAATTACATTTAATAAAAGAACATAGAATAAATGATTCTGCCCCTGGACTGTGTTTTTGAATATGATAGGATAAAACTGAAGTATTAGAGTCTGATTTTTATGGATATATTTTCTCTGTCAGCTGTCTTACATGGGAACAACCTGCTAGTCTTTGGCGGCACTGGGATTCCATTTGGTGAAAACAACGGCAACGACGTCCATGTTTGTAATGTTCAGTACAAACGATGGAATCTGCTCAACTGCAGGGGCAAAAAACCCAACAAGATCTATGGACAGGTAACCGTGTTTGTCTCTTTACTGCAGGTTTGAATGAAACTGAAGTCTTTTAATGTTTAGCTTTGTTTGAGCAACAGTTCTAACTTGCCAGCTCATATTTTATTTGTTATAGCAATTATTGTCTTCTCTGTGTTGCTATGTTTCATGGAGCATGGATCATTTTTGTCTTGGCAAGTCAAGGCTGGCATTTGATAGAAAAAAGGTTTTGCATACATTCATTAAAAAAAAAAAGCAGATTTACTGCTTTCAATTAAATTTTATTTTATTGAGGGCATTACGCCTAAAAGCATAATCAAAAATGACGTGTTTGATTTCTTAGTTTATCCTTTTACTCAGATTGACTGTGCCCTAATCATCTTTTTCTTTTGTCAGTTCTGCATTTGTCACTGCATCTATGTTGTTGTCAGTCAAGCAAATGTGTTTCATTTCTTAGGTGTGCACGTGTGCTTTTTGTCTGCAGTGTGCATGCTGTCCTACTTTGCTCCTTCTTAGCAAACCTCTTTGGTTAGACATCAAAAGCTTCTGAATTCACAAATTGAACCGTTTCACAAGTATTTTATGCCAAATGAGAAAATAGTTTGAATTCCTAAGCTTGTTTACACTGAAGACCTTTTTTGGCATGTTAATGTGAAAACTCCTTTAACCCTTACATGCATGAATTATTAAATCACAAAGAAATATATTTTTTTAAATGTTTGTTTTTACTTTCAAACAGGTTAAAGTCATGGCTATTTTTTTTTTTTTTTAAACGTTATATTTTAAGGGAATTACGCATCTGTCCACTACAGCGGACAGAGCATCAACATTATGAATAGTAATTCAATGGAACTTAATAAAGATCCACAAACACATGTCTTTTATAAACATTATTAAGAGTAGATATAATAAAAAGCAAAATGTTAGATATATCTATTGTAGCTGTCTAATCAAACCATTCACTTGTAATTACATCAAAATTTTGAATAAAAACTACAAAATTAGGTGAAATCTGAATAGAGGCATAATACCCAGAATAAAACCCTTTTAATTAGATTCATGTTTGATCACAGAAATATATATTATACATATATATATATATATTATACATATATATGTATAATATATATGTATAATATATATGTATAATATATATATATATATATATATATATATATATATATATATATATATATATATATATATATATATATATATATATATATATATATTTATATATATATATTTATATATGAAACTTGAGATAACGGTTTGGGAGATAACCACCTGGTAGTTGGAAATGGTACTGCAACCTAAATGGTATAAAACATTTTAGGTTTTAGGACTCATCACTGCACCATTCTGTTCTTCTGTTGTGCAACTCAAATATACGTTGTTCTCTGTAGCAACTTTGTTTCTTGCAACAAATCTTTCTCCCTGCTCTTTGTTTCAAGGCGATGGTCATCATAAACGGCTACCTGTATGTGTTTGGAGGGACAACAGGCTATCTTTACAGCACCGACCTGCACAGGCTGGACCTGACCACCAGAGAGTGGACCCACCTCAAACCCAACAACGCGCCCTCAGATCTACCTGAGGAGAGGTCAGTCTGAGCTTGCACAGTACATGTGAACTGTAGAAAGTCTTCTCTGAAATATGTTTAAAAGTATTGCTTGATCTTACAGGTACAGGCATGAACTGGCTCATGATGAACAGAGAATCTACATTTTAGGAGGCGGGACTTCCTGGACGTCATATCCCCTTGACAAGGTCAGAGGATTAAGCCCAAAGACACTAGCAAAAAACAAAAGTCCATGTCCTGCAATTTACCAATCTATCATTTTTTGTCTTTACCAGATTCATGCATATAACCTGGAGACGAACTACTGGGAGGAGATGGTCACTAAACCTCATGAAAAAATAGGTTTGTGATCCAAAATAAGTATATCTCTGAGAGTGGGATTTGATGACTGTATTGAACTAAATTTATTATCATCATTACGACAGGATTTCCTGCTGCCCGCCGTTGTCACAGCTGCGTGCAGGTCAAAGATGGTGAGGGGGATTTTGATACAGCATTAACACACGACTTTTATTTAAAGTACATTTTAAAAGAGTTTTGTCTGCGTTTTCCCCGGCAGAGGTCTTTATATGTGGCGGTTATAATGGAGAGATGATCCTCTCAGACTTGTGGAAGATCAACCTGCAGACTTTTCAGTGGACCAAGCTGCCTGCCGTCATGCCTGAGCCTGCTTACTTTCACTGTGCTGCTGTCACACCGGTCAGTAAGATATTATCAAATACTTAATTCACACAATTTTACCTCTAAAATAGTCTGCTGGTTCTATTTTTGCCCCTGGTATCCAAACTTATGTAGGAAAGAGCAAGACACCAGCTTAATTTCTTTAAGACTTACAGCTAGTCATTACCTTGAGCATTTACAGATCAACCATTTATTTCACAGTCTGCTGAAAAAACAGGAAATGGGTCACAAGTGATATAGTTGTCAAGTCCTTAAATTTGCTCTGTGGTCTCTGTCCTGCATGTCATTTCCCACTTTCTCTCTCTAGTTTCTAACGCCATAAGCAATCTTGTATGATCAAAAAAGCACAAGAAGCCCCAAAATCGATCTAAATTATCCATGGGAATTTTATTAGAATTGGTGGCTGTTGCTTTACATATCAAATGACAGCTCTGCTGGTACACTGTTAATGTTGATTGTTTATAGATTTTAACTGCTATAAACCAGTGGGTAACAAGAATGAGATTTTTTGCCTTTCTTACTTTTAATAATAAAAAAGCCACGCCTTGTACCGACAAGTAAACTTGCTGTGATTAATTTTGGTCAAAACTAAAATGTTTGAAATGATTCATAGTGACCTGAATTAAAAGATTGTCCGAATATTTTTTGCCATTTTAACTGATTTATATATTGACTTTAAAAAGAAGATAGAAACATTTATCTTGAATCCATCAAATTGAGTTTGCAGAGCTCCCTCCTTGGCTCTGAGTGCTCCCACTTTTGATTCTGATTCACAGTGACTGTGAACAAAGCTTGAGTCACCTGCTGGTTTCTTAAGAGGTTTTTTAGAGCTTAACAATGGCAGTCGCCATGCTGGATATCTTTCTCTGTAATACTTGTGGTCACTCTAGAAAGCAGGCAGGTAGAGTTTGGGGTGGGGGGTGGGGGGATTTCAGCCTTGGAGCTAAACTGTTGTTGCATCTACTTGTAAGTCAATTAACTTGTGATGAAATAATGCACATTCAAATTTTTCATGAAATCAAAAGTACAGTGTTTACAATTAACTAATGATCTTTTAGGCCATGATGTAAAATCTGTTGTTCAATTGTAAACTGAGAATTTGAAATTTGGATTTGCATTATTTACTAAGAACTTTTTAAATCCCTCGTCTGACCCTCTGCTTCCTCACTGCTCTGTGCCGCTGTCATTCTACAGGCCGGCTGCATGTACGTCCATGGCGGTGTGGTCAACATGTCCGGGAACAGGAGGACCGGCTCTTTGTACAAAGTGTGGCTGACGGTGCCGAGCCTGCTGGAACTGACCTGGGAGAAACTGCTGAAAACATTCCCTCATGTAGCCCAGCTGTCCACCCTTCAGCTGCTCAGCCTGGGACTGACGCACACGCTGATTCAGCGGCTTAAATAGACGGAGCACAGGCACTGAAACAGGCTTCAGCAATGACACTAAAATGACCAAGCAAAAACAAAACGTTTCTCCACAGGAAAAACCATGGGGAGAGTTTAAAATGCCTTTTAAATTAGTCATGTAAACATGAGTTGTTTTTTAATTATTTTTTTAAGCATGGGTTGATGGCTTTTTCTGTTTTTTTTTGTGTCAACTGTGCACACATCCATGAGAGGCCATCACTGCAGATCCCATGAACTCCAAAAGTTAAAGACATTCATCACATTTTGGGTCTTTTTACTTCTTTACTTTTTTTCTATTTACAGTAAACATCTGTCACTATGAAAGCATAATAGAGCCATTCAAAAAGACAAATGACACGTTATTTTTTTTAGATAAACTTGAATTGATTTGATGTTTTACATTTATTAAACGACAAACTACAACATTTAGAGATTAAGCTGTTAGCCTCACATCATTGGTTGGTGATCTAAGGTGATTTAGTCCTTGGCCTGTCCATAAACCTGTCCAGAATCATCACATTATCCTTAACATCTGGATGTTGAAGAGACTTGTAGCTTGGAGGCATTCAGAAGAAAAGAGCACACTGATTTGGTAAGGTGATATTGTATGTCCATCAAAAAACACAGCTCACTGGGCAGGTGCAAGTTGATTTTTTTTGTGTTTATAAAGTCAAAGTATAAGAGCTTTAAACATGAAAAAAAAAACATTTTTCTTCTCATAAATTCACCACTTTTGAACTTGGAAAAGTTTTGGTTTCTTGTAATTTCACACTTCATAATCTTAAAAGTATTTCTTTTAAAATTAGCAGATCTTTTTTTTTTTTTCTTTTTTTAAACAAGGCCCTAATTTGCTGTCATACTGTCACAGAAACTAACAAACCATGAGGAGGAGCTGTTAAATGCTTTTAAAGATACAATCTCTGAAGTCAGAGTGAACGTCTATCCTGTCACTGTCTTAGTTTTTATCAGAGGACTGATATCAGCCTGATTTACTCACTGTCACACGCACGACATGGTCAGTCAGCTGCTGCCAAGTTTACTGTGAGACCTTTCATACGGTAAACAACAATCAGACTGATGAACAAGTTATTTAAGGAACTCTGTTTTGGCCTGAAATCACCGATTTAGTCTTGACAATGAAGCCACTGTCTAAATTAAACAATCTTCCTCAGTGGTTTTGAATTGGCCTTGTGATCAGATAGGGAGCTCACTTTATAGCATCTATGTCACGTTATTGTGAATCTTTTGCCCCCTCTTAAATTATGATGCACAGTAAGTCCAAGATGAATTTATACACCTGTAGCATCTCAGTGATCCTTGAGCCTTTTTCATTTCTCAGTGGGTGCCTTCTGAATTTCCAAGATGTCACATAGGTTTTATATCTGTGTGATTTATTTTTTTTGTCCTCATAGGTGAAAGTGTTTTTCCCTCTTTGGTTTATGTACATTTTACTTCTTTCTGTTCCATATGATCTCCATGACTTTGTACACCTGAGCCTTTTGTGGTTTAAAGGGACAGTTTGGTGTTTTTGAAGTGGGGTTGTGAGGTTCATGTCAGTAGTTAATATATTAGCCATAGCAGTAGTGATCAAGTCTGACCCTGTGAGGAAGATAGGCTGCATGTTGTTGCTGCAGGTCAAAAGCTCTGAGATATTGTGTGTTTGATGAATTATGGTGGTTGTGCAATGATCAAGACTCATTCTCAATGCTTAACTGTTCACTAACAAGCCTTTGTTTTGGTTCACCTTGAGCACACTGTATAGCAGACCTGTCCTTCTGCCTAAAGCAAAGTCATACCAAACAAAGAGGTTAAACACTGTATGTGTGTCTAGTGCAGTGTAAAATCACTCAAATGCTTTTTTTTCTGTTTTCACCTTGAACTCAGAAATTCACACTCAGCTCTTCAAACCTAAAGCAGAGATTTAAATCCTTGCTTCTGTGCTGGTTCTCACCGTACGGGGGCAGAGCTGATCACTGTGGCTAATGGAATTACTGTTGATGTATATCACACACAACCCCACTGGGAAAATTCCCAACTCTTCCTATAAATCTTCTTTTCTATCATGTTTTATCAGGATATTTTTTATGTAGTCTGAGATATTTGTAACTTATTTATTTGAGTCACTTCGCTGATATTTTATTTTGTTATAAAACTTTGAATTGTAGCAGAACTTTTTTTCCCTTGTCATCTAATTTCCTAATTATTGCCTTTCCTTAGGCCGAATGATATTTTTTCTGTCATTTATTTTTCTCTTGTTTCTCTAAAGACTGCTGTCATGCTGTGGTACTTAGAACAGTTGGTGCAGGATTTTGTTAAAAGGTATTTTTAGGTCGAGTATGTGTGGCGTACTCAGGATGTTGAATACTGTGATCAGACTTTGCCAAAATGTCATCAGCAGCCATTTTTGTGAAAGCGGACGGAGACACATGCAGATCTTTGGTCACTGTGGACCGTACAATCTTAAATCCCCAGCTGCTCATGTTGAGTCACGTTTGCCTTTTTTCACTTATTTTTCTTGAATTTTAATCCTCTTAAGATTTTAATTCCTCACATTCACTGTAACTTTGGCACAATATTAAACTTCCTGTATCACAAAAGTCTTATTTATATTTATTGTGTGAAGCAGCAGTCTGCTTCAATACGTGCTCGGACTTGATAAATGTACTGCCTTGCTGAAGATAGAGACGTTTATATTTGCATCATTTTTTATGTTCAAGTGAAAAGATCTCTTTTGCATGTCGGTATGGTGTGCATGTCACTTTACATAAACTGTTGGGAGAAAAAGTGAATGTCTCCTCAGTTGTGGCTGTAATGTACATTTTGTTTTGTAAATCCTGTCTGTAAAAGCAATTAAAACACAGGCAGTCGGTTTTTCAAATGTTGAGTTGTTTTAGTGTTTATTAGCACAGCCAGCATGCCACTTATCCTGTAAGGTGCTGTACATCTCTGTTCAAACACTGTCATACTGTTGTTTCAATCAACTTCAGTATGTATGAATATTTTTACCTTTTGGATTTAGTCACAAAAATGTAAAAAAGAAAATAAAAACAGTACCATGAACAAAACACAGAATCAGTTCATCATCATAACCATCCCTGTGTAAAAACACTGATTTCCGTCATTTGACATGTCAGTGTACTGATCGTACGTTTCAAGTAAGAAATATTTTGTTCAATCAAGACAAATTCCTGCCTAACATTAAAATTTTAGTGCAGACAAAATCTTTCAGTAAACTGTAAGTAAAAACCACTTCATTAGAGACCTGCATAAGGTTTTGCTTCCTATCAGAATAAAATCAATTTACACATTCAAGCCTTAAAAGTTGAGTTGTGAAGTTTGTCAGTCCTGCAGTCAACAGCCGGCTGGAGACGGAGCGTAGAAATACAGGGCCAGAAGAATAAAGTAGACCATGACCAGAGCCGTACCTGACCCAAAGAAAGGGAGAGAAATGCAGAAGAGGCATTACAGAGGGATGAAGATATGGACAGTGATGATGGCACTTTGTAAACAAAATATAACGTTTATGAGGCCTTTTTAATACTTTGTCATCATGATGTAAGTTGGATACACTGATTGGACATCAGCCAGTGTAACCTATAAAGCTGTGCTTATCTGGATTTTTGCAGGAGTGTACACATTGAAATTTTCATTGAATATTAGTCAATCAATCAATTCATAACAAGGCACTACACAATAGAGCAGGCTGAAGCCAGACTCTTTATTTTATAGATACACATATGCATATATACATATATAAAAATACACATAATACATATACATACATCCAAACATCAATCCATCATGAGCACCGCACTGGGCCAACCTACAGTGCAGTGCATCTGTTGGAGTCTTACAGTAAGAGAGGCAAGAAAAAAAACTTTAGCAGTTGGAAATCTTGAGCAGAAGTCTCATGTTGAACAGCCAACCACCGATGCTGTGTTGGGGGTCTGGGCAAAGGAAGGGAGGTGGGCAGAGACAAGTGGACTAAAGCAAGAACTGAAGGTAGTGACAGATCCATGGGCTAATCATATAAATCTGTCCTCATCATATTTGTCTCTGTTGAATATAGATGTATTAGAGCATAGCTCCTTAAGATGTGGCATCTCGTTTTCAAAAGGGTCCTCATGTCTATATGGTTGTAAAGGTAGTTATGGAGGTCAAATTAATGACAAACAGTAAGTAATGGCACAAGGAAAAATTAGATTTTAGTGGTAATCTGAATACGAATACAGGATTTTTGAAAAACACTTTCACAGAGATAGTTTTCACCATCTTTGCTAATAACTCATTAAGTTTTCAACAGATTTTGATGGTATTTTCAGGGAATGTTGGTCATGGCACAATGGAGAACCGAATCTGGACGTGGATCCAGACATTTTTTCAAGGATCTGTTAACACAGAGATGGGGCAGTTTTCCACATTTCTGAAAAAAAAACTCGCCTGTCAATGTTGGAAATGTCTCGGCGGCTGTTTGTGTTTTCCAAACACCTCGCAGGGCCCAACAGGAGGCCGTAACTCACACGTTGAAAAGCACTGCTCTAAATATTGAGGTATCTTTTGTGATGATGAAATAGAATTAACTCACCCTGAAAATAATCAGACTTGCCATCCATGAAGATGTAGTTGACTAGAATCACACTGAAGATGCTGGCCCACAGGTGGAGGTCACTGAATAACAGAACAAACCCCACGTCCTATCACAGACAGAGACACATTTCATTGACCAAGCTTTAAAAAAGCTGCCACTAACATTTATTTAAGATAATGAAAAGGATTAACAGATTTGTCTCACATAGAAGGCGTTGAATACAACCAGAATAGGAATCTGGAGCATGCAGACCTGAACTGCGATACAGATTCCCACCTCTAAGCTGGAAAGCAACAAATCATTTAGAAACAGAGATCATTTTTCAGATTCTCAAGGATTTTTTTAAATGAGGCAGGATTCACCTTAGACTGATGTTATTTTGGAGTGCAAATTGGATGCCATTAACTATCTCTGGGATTTCAGGAACCATAGCGAGAACTGTCACTCCAATAAAATACTGCAGGGAAAATGACAAAGAGTTGATACCACAATGAAGGACCCTCTCAAACAGAAACTTGCCCTCAGATTCAGATAAAAAGTCCTGACCTGAGAGATGTTGGGCTGGTTAAGGATCGGCTGGATGTGCTCTGTGACAAGATCAGCACATGCAGACGTGAGCAGGGTGGCCAGGATGAGGATGACCAGGGACCTCCAGCGTGACCAATGGACCACTGCGCCATGGTGGCCTTGCTCTGCACGCGCAAAGACTTAATGATGTGATTTTGAAATAATCAAACAATATAAAACTTTGTAAAGTTATCAAAGTTTGAGTCATTAAAGGAAGACCCCTACCCTGTCTTTCCCCAACCTGAATGTTGTAAATGTGTGAGTGTGTCTTCAGAGTGAAAATCAGACCAATGATGTAGGCAGCAGACAAGAGGGCAGACACTGTGTACACCAGCGGCCTGAGGACAAAACAAACACACAGATTGACTGGATCAATCAAAGAGTGACCAAACAAACTTTTTTTATCACCGTCCAGACCTCAACTGACAGCTTTCAGCACAGAGGGCTGGAGAGCAGGAGGAGTGACGCAAGCATTGACTACAATGTGGAGCTGCAGCACAGGCATATTAATTCCCATCTCAACAAAACAACACTGTTACATCCTTTTGGACTTATATTAAAATGGATACATTATAAAGACAAGATACTTAATGTTCAAACTGCTAAATTTTAAAGCTTTTTTTCCAAATATTCACTCTTTTTGAATTTGATGCCTGCAGCATGTTCCAAAAAAGCTGGGACAGGGCAACAAAAGACTGAGAAAGTTAAGGAATGCCCAAAAAAACGCCTGCTTGGAACATTTCATAGGCGGACAGATTAACTGGCAGCAGGTGATATAAGCGTAATCTATGTATTAATAACACCCAGAAACGCTGCCAGCTTCTCTGAGCCTGAGCTTATCTGAGATGGACTGACACAAAGTGAAAAAGTGTGCGGCGGTCTGACGAGTCCACAATCATTTATTTATTTAACCTTTACTCAGCCAGGTTAGTCCATTGAGATCAAGGATCTCTTTTTGAGGGGTAACCTGACCAAGAATGGCAGCAGCACAAAATGAAAAATAAGTTATTTCTTTCTATGCTTTGACTGAATTGTCTTCACTACTTTCACTAAATTTACTAAATTTCTTAAAATGTTGGCAGTTATATGTCTGTCAGAGCTATACCACTTCCTTAAAATAAGTCAATAATTATCAAACCAAAACAAATATTTTAAATGATCATATAGCTGAAATGTTCTTTGTAGGTTTGGGTTACCAGAGGCTTTAAAACACAGCACGCTGTGATCCATGTTAAAAGCAATTTTAAACCTTCCAAGTAATCAGCAATAGGAATATGACCTTCTTTTTGTCAACAGAGGGTGCCAAATCCTCACAAACTGACACTTCCTCACGGGAGCCTTTATTGATATATTCAACAGACTGCGTTGATATAGATATCAGTCATTGAGTAAAAAAATACTTACTGTATATGGCTGTGAAACAATGTGCCATTGTTCTGTGAAGATAAAAGATATTACAGGTATTAAATTATTCAGAGCATGCTCTGAAATCATGTAATATTTGTTTGTAATGTGGCTGAGGAGGCTGACCAGATCAAAGTGACAGTTGTGGCAGATAAATGGTCCGCTGCTGTTGCTCGTGCTGTTTCCTCCAGTTGAGTTAGTGCAGGCATCACACACCAGATTTCCATAAGCCTTGGAGAACAGTGTTGGAGCAAACACGCCTGACAGAGACAGACAATATGACAGGCCTGTGTTTTTAACAGTTATTGGGGAATCTCTGAAAGTTTGTATCACTACTGGTTTCCCAAGACAGTAACTTATTAATGCTTCAAGAAATAAACAAAAATGCAAGCCATGTTCTTGGTCATGGCACAGTTATAGTGTGACAGGATGCAGCCTTGCAAATAATAATCCACCAACCCTTCCTGAATGTTTGTGAGAAGAGAGAATTTTTCTGTGTCAGCACTTAGTTTGTACCTCCCATCACTCACTCTTTCCACTTGGTTGCCCTCCACAGAGTGAGAGCTCCCTTTCTCTCTGCTCATGGCAGTTTTGCAAGGAAATATAATTTTTTTTTTATTTGATTTCTTGGAGACTTTGGTACAATTTAACTTAAAATAACTAAAATGAATAATTTACAACATGTTATCACAGAAACTACAAGACATCAAAACATTTTGACAACCTTTTTAAAAAGTATTCTGATTCATATTTTGTTCATTATGTTTTTTTATCTGTTAACATTTTCGAAGTAAATAAAAATACAATGCAAATAAAAATAGCATAGTGCCCTAATGTTATTTTTGTTTTTAACACAAAGTAGACAACTTGGCAGCATGATTTCAGCATGGTGTATTGGTGCTTTTGGACATTTTCAGCACATTATAGCAATAACACGATTAAATTGATAGTAGTGATCATTTCAGTCACATTACAGATGAAATGGAATTTTCATATCCTTACATCCCTAATCTTCAACCAGCTATAATCAACAGGCAAAAAGGGAATATAGACAGGAACTTAGGGTGGAGATATACTTGTTTGTTCTAGCATCTGTGATTATGTCCACAGGTGTCATGGGTGCTTTTGTTTTTGTACTTTTCTGTGCATGATGTGTGTTACTGGAGGGCCTCGGCTTCTTACATTGTTACTTTAGGGTTGTGGGGTCAAAAGTTCAGGAACCCCTGGTTTAGATGTTCATTTAAGACGCATATAATGAGCATTTCTACAAGTAAAAGATAGCCAAAGAAAAAAAACTTTGTGGTCCTCTCTAAGTAAGCCTACTGAAGGTGATATCAGACAGGCTTTTACTGTAGATCTAGGATCTCCATCATACAACACACACACACATACAGTGTGAGTCATGTGACTTGCATTGCATACACATATTGCAGCTATAATAAAAAACAGTATATTATTCAGCCCTTGTGGCATCATAAATGCCTTATTACAAAGTACATGGTCATATCAAAATATACTGACCATAACTATATATTCAAGAAAATACAGCTTGAGAAACTCAGCTTATAGAAAGAGAGGCTGGGATGATGGAAATTGGAAGACACCATTTTGAAAGGTCACCAGTTGACTTATACACTGAAGTTATCTTATAAAAAAAGCCCCGACTTCTAATACAGAACTTATCAGCTAGATTAACAGACATGTTTGTCTTTGGCAGTCTTGATAACACACCGTTAAGTTGTGTACTTCATTATAGGCTTGTCTTAAAAAACTTTTTGTATTCTTTCCTGCTGCTGTGTGACTTTCTCACTTTTTTTTGACTGCCTCCTACTGATCCTACTGGTCATGTGTATACCGCAGCTGATTACGGATGACATGCACCAACAGAGGAGACACCTGGCTGCCATTCTGCTTCTGTGTATTAACAGCAAGTCCATCTCCTGCCTTAAGCTGCCTGGCCTGCAACATGATGAATGAACAATTCAGCTGCTTTTAACCGCATGAAGGTAGACTACAGGTTTGACCAGCTCCCCAACAGCAGTCTTTGGCTGTGCAGTGTTTTCCTGCAGAGTGAGCTGGTGGCACAGGGAACAGGCACAAAAAAGAACTCAAAGAACCCATCAGTAAACTGTGCCATACAGATGTAAACATCACACACACACACTTTATAAACAATACATGTATATAAGCCATTAAAGCTTAATATAATCAAAGCACGTAATATATTTAAAATCTGACACTGTACTACACTGTATAAACACTTTTAGTTTTGTTATAAAAGAATTAGCTTTTTTTGAGAGGCCTATAATTGGGCTCTTTGTTTTTCAGAGCCAGCCCCAAGTGGACACTCAAAGAACTGCAGGCTTCTGCCCATCTACATTGGCTTTATTTTCAAACATCTAAGTGTGCTCTGGTCTAAAAGCCCTTTGAAGTAACAAAAAATGTGTCTCCAAATATTTTTTGATGTGTGTAGCCCTGTCGGATTGTTTCAACTTGTGTGAGAAAATCACAGCACATACACTAAAAACAAAATAAAAAAGGCTTGCCTCCTACGGAGATGAAAAGCAACGCAGCGCTCACTCCTGTAGATCGACTGTTGAATGTTTGCTCGCTGTGTCGCAGCCCTCCGATAATCATGCAGATACCCTGAGAAAAAAAACCCAGAACACTCTGTTGTTGCTGTGCATCCTGATAAAAGTGTGGTGTCCACAATTCTGTAACTGATTCAATATCCAGATTTAATTTCTTATTAAATTTACAATGCAATGATGCCATTTATAGGGGAATGAAACAACTAGAAGAAAAAATATTTGAGAAAATGTATCAGCTTAGCTTACAGGAATAAAGAGGATGCATCCCAGCAAAGTGCCAGTTAGCGCTGCTTTAACCACCTCCTGCAGGCACGGGTTCCCTGCCCGGTGACCTCTGAGCAGGGCTGTGATGTAAAACGTCAACTCAGTGATGGAGCCAAAGCTTGCATTTACCACCGCACCCACCGCAAAGTTACTCTGTGCTGAGAGACTGCAGGTGACAACCAAAAGCAAGCAGAAGATACTCCATTAAAATTCAGTACACAAAGTTCAACTTCTTTCACTAATTCACTGCACGGCTCACCTGGCAATGCCCATCCCGATGTAATAAGACAGAGGAATGATGGAGCAGACCGCTACAGCAAACTTGACATCAGAGCTGGCATACACGTTTTCTCTGTCAATATATCCAATCACCATGGCAATTATTACCAAAGGGAGAAGATCTGGCATGGTGGTTTAAGATAGTAACAGCTTCTAATGGCAGGATTACAGAACTAAAACAACATTTTCTGAGAAAGGATACTGACAGCAAACACGTTAATCCCATCAACAGTGTACTTGTAGTAGTACCAGTTAGCAGCATGGTAGCAGCACAGCAGAGCTCTGGTCTCGTAGACTTTCTGTGAAAGTTCAGATGAAAAATAACTGAAAACAAAACCAAAGTACCAACACTGACAAAATTAATGCACCTAAATATCTGCTGTGGATCATGAGTACCATGTCTCTTTCATACCGTCCTCTGTGAGCATGAGGAAACGCAGACATCCTCAGGAACTAATAGAAGAATGACCCCCAAGGTCCGAGCGTTCATCTTGGAAACTGGGATGGTGAAGACCAGGATCCAGGAAAAGAAGCAAGCCAGAGAGTGGACAACCACCAGAAGAGGATATCCAAGCAGCAGCCACACGTATGTGGAGAGGCGACACTACATGATAAGAGAACTCACTTAAAAACATGACTGATGTCTTATCAGTGCTACATGAAAAAAATGTTTTTTTGTTTTTATCATGTCATTACCTCCACAAGGAGGTGTTTTTGCTGGCATTTGTAAGCTTCTAAGTTTGTTAACAGGATAACTCAAGTTATGAACAGAATGTGATGAATTTTTCAGGGAGGGTCAAAAATGGGCCAATGACCAATCAGACAGATTTTGGGAGTGATCCAAATCCTGATGCAGATCCAGGGTTTTTTTTAAGACTTGATAACATTGCAAGACAGGGCAGTATTCCACCTTTTTACTAACAAATCAATTCATTTTCTATGGATTTCCGTGACATTTTCAGGAAATGTTGGTCATGGCTCAAAGGATAAGTGATAATATTTCAGTGGTGATTGGAATCTGCATGTAGAGATCCAGGAGTTGTTTCAAGGCTTTGCTAACAGTGACAGAAAGGGTAGTCTCACACATTTTTGACAACTTGCCCAATGATGTTGGAAATGCTTTGGCAGACCTAGTTTTTAGTGGGTTACCCAGTAAGGAGTTCGCTGAGGCTGTTCTGAAAACTGTGGGGTTGGCATCTCTGTGGGTGAGGGCAGCAAAACTGGTGAGTTATCTTCTGCCCCATCAATGTAGCATGTACAGTCTGGTGCCTGCTCACAACATCTCATCAATGTATTTCCAATCTGGGGAAAAATAGAGGAAACAGTTATGAATGAGACTTAAGAACAAACAAAATATTCTATATCTTTATGGCAAAAAACACGGGGGGCTATAACTGCTGGGGTTTTTTTTTTGTTTTGTTTTTTTGCTTAATAAATAACTTCAACAAATCAATTAATAAGGCATTCAATCATATCTGTATGGTAAGACCTCTGGTCATTAGGCCAGTACCCTGCAGCTGCTGCTCTACCAGACTGTGGGGTCCCTCAAGGCTTTCTTGCAGACCCCAGTCTTTGTTGGTATTTGCTTTCCTTGGGTCCATCTTTGACAGACATGACACTTCTTCAATTGCTATGCAGATGACTTGCCGGTCTATCTACAAGTAAAAATATATATAGACTCCAGGATGCCAAGTTGAAGAGTCTAAAAGGTGTTAAATTTTTGGTGGAGCTACATTTCATAAATATTGTCCAAAAGAAAGCCAAATTTTATTGCATTATAACGTTAGAATTCCTTGATTACATATTGCTTCACTTTCCTGTTATAGTACCCCTCCTATCAGACACCTCAATTATTTTTCACAGCTTTTTTAAATGCAATTTTTTTTAGTTCTAAAAACTGTTTTATGTTCATACAAAACTTCAGCAGAGGTTGTTTTTAATGTTCTCTATGAATAAGTTTTTACTTGCCCAAATAATAAGTCAGCTACTGCAGATGTCTTACTTAACAAAAAGGACACATACTGTAGGAATAGACAACAGTAAAACAGAGCCTGAAACAAACACAGGGGTTTCTCTCAAAGAAGTTCATTTATACTCTGGATACATAATCTCTACTGAAATGCTCACAGTCAGATTCTGAAAACTAATGAAGTCAGCTGATCAATGTCTTCACTAAAGGGTTCAGAGGTTAAAAAGTTCAGGACAGTGAGCTGCCTCAGACTGTTTGGATTGTTTGTCATAGGGGAAATATTGAATTAGGTAATTCAATAAGAGACACATGATGAAGGGAAAAAAGAAAAGTCGACTACTTTTCTTGTCAGTAGAGTCAAGAGCTGTCTTCATCAATGTGCTGAGATCAAAGTCCACATACTGTTTTATGACAATCATGTGAACTACAAAATTGATCTGACAAGCTGAGTACCAGCAGGTAAGAATTTGCACAACACATACATTAGGGTTAAGTTTGTCAGGAGATAGTTTTGTCTAATCAGCTCTATCATGAAATATCTGTACATTTCCAAGAGATTCAATTGAGCCAGTAATGACATTTGTAAGATTGGAAGATGTACGGACAAAACCCCTGATATCTGTACTTCTTTTAAGAATCCATGGAATTTTTTTTTAGTCTTAGCAAGAGCTGTTGCATCATCCTTACAATGGAAACACTGGAAAAACAATTTGATGATTTATACCACACTTCTACAGAGGCCATACATCTGTGTAATAAAAAGATAAGATAAGATATTCCTTTATTAGTCCTACAGGGGGAAATTACAAGATATACAGCAGCTGCAGGATACAAGAGAAATAAAAAGAAAGAAAGCATCATACTAAAAAAAGGTAATTACAAATCAAATACAGTAATGTAAAAATGAAATAAAAAATTTAAAAAAAAGTATAAAAGAGTATATACTATATAGAGTATATACAATATAGTAAGTGGCATTATTTACAGTCCTATGTACATGTTGTTTAACAGATGGTTTGTACATGTTGATATTTTACAGGATGAGATTTGAGATATTATAATATAAATATGGTGGCTATGTACATGTCTGGTATTTTGCAGTGAAACATTTTGGGTATCACATATAAGTATAGTTTATTGCACACTGGAGAGGTTTTTGTTATAAACTCTGACAGCTGCAGGAAGGAAGGAAATACAACCCATCCAAAAGTTTTGATGTTACTGTCATTACTTTAAATCATTTTCTGAAAATATTAGCAGGTGTGGTTCTGTCTGGACTTAACCACTTCAAAAAAGAAAGTGGGTCAATGGTTATTAAAAAAAAAAACTTAAATTATCACATACTCATGTCCAAATAACTAGACCTATACTAATTACCTATTTTATAACCTAACCTATATTATGTTGAGTTGTGTACTCTTACTTCCAAATTTTATTAACAATATCTAAATTATGTATTTCTTTTGAGGATAAAGGTACATTTCATTTGGTTGCATATTTTTGTGGAATCACGGGAAACATCAGGTCATCATACAAACTTTACTGCCAGAAGTTTAACAGATATGATAAGACAACGCAGCTGGTTTCTTAAAGAAGTCATATTTTAAATTAAGTCAGGTTCATATATTCATTTTTGCTGACTGCTAAAGTATCTTCACAATCACTAATGTTAAAAAAAAGTCTAGTTTTTACATACAGACAACCAATGTATTCTCTCTCAGTCTGAGACGCTCTGTTAGAGCTCCTGCCCCTTTAAGGCTTCCTTCCCTTCTGATTGGTTTACAGGTCTATTTTATGGTAATTGGTCAGTCTGCTCTGCTTGGTGCCATTTTGTAAACAGCTTTGCATTCATTCAGGTGTCTCTGCTCTGCAATGGGCTTGTTACTGCAAGCCAGTTGGCTTAAACTAGTGACGAAACAATAGTTTGACATCACACTGGTAGGTCTAATAATGGGGGCTGGACTAACAAGACATTTTAAACAACTGCTGCAACGCAAAGAGGGGGAGAAGGAGAGGTCATGATGCTGTGGACTTTTTATTTTGTGTACAGACGTGCTCTATCTTGAGGAGGAGGACAGATGTTAAACACACTAAGGGGCATTTAAAACTAGCATGATAGGACCTCTTTAAACGTAAAAAGCAGTAGCTGAAACAACTGTATTAGAATACATTTAAATTTGCTCAATTTCATTCTCCCTTATGTATTGTGCTATTGATTTGCAGAATGTTACTGTTTTATTTTGCAGTTTTTATGTAAAGTTTTTAAAGTAAGACCTATGACCTAAAGATACATAGAAAATGAGAAGACAAAAGGACTGACTACAAGTGTTTACTCTCCTCATTTCAGTTTATAAGTAAACAAAATAGATGACAGACAGGAATCCCAAAAAAGGAACCCAAACATCACCTCGTGGATCGATTTGCCAAACGGCCAAAGGAAGTAGCAGGACAACTTCAAGCAAAGTTTACCTAAAGAGAGAGACAAAAGAAAGAGACAATAAGTGATCAATAAATCATATCACCTGACTTATCAGTAGGCTGGCTTACCCACCATAAGGAACCCCAGTGATAGTGACAAACATCAGTAAGCTGACCAGGAAATACGCTAGAGACACCCACCAACCGAAGAGAAACACATATGCTACATTTCCACATGTGATGAGATGACCTGACACAAAGAAAAAACAGACTTGGATCAAAAAAGGACTGGTTCTGCAACAGTGGCATTATAATGCAGTTAAATTTATTTCACTGGTATTATGACTTTTTATTAATACTGAATTATTATCATGTTAAATGAGGTACATCTTATTTTCAATATAAAACAACACTGACATTGTACTCGTTAAATTTATGCAGCTTTGATGTGACCTTTTCATGCCTTGGTTTACACAGTATTTCTAGCAAATGGGAAATTCTTTATCTGAACAACATAAACATATCAATAACATCAGATTTGATTACAATATATTAATTCCTTTCATGGTTTTTAATGTGGCCAATCAGATATTGATTTTTATCTACATTGCATTGCTTCTGAAACTACTGTTAACTACAGCATCATTATGACAAAGAAACCCAATGGCCACACACACAATCGTATAAAGTTGGTCATTTTTGTAACATGGTCCCACTGGTTATGTATCCTTAAATCAGCCGTCTTGCACCTACAAGCCAGTCTGAGTTTAACTCTCGAGCCAAATCTTGTTTTGTTTCTAACGGTAAGTGTCGACTAGAAGAGCTTTCTTCCCTTCAGCACTGCTGTAAAGCAGCATCAATAACAATTACACAATTTGAGAGCTCTACAAAATTACATGAAAAACACATTACTATACTCAACAGGATGACTACAAGTTTTACCTCTATGTGGTTTAACAATGTTCAGCTCAGAGTAGAGCTCCTTCACCACCTCTGACCTAACTTCAAATGGTCGCTCTGTCACATGGCTTTTCCATTTTCTGAAACCAAACTGACAAAAAGACACAAACAAGTTTAAGTGCTGAACAGTTTTGCCTGTTGTGATGCCTTCAAACCACTTTGACTCCACATGTAAACACTTTCTTCCAGGCTTCTTACCCTGTAGTTGTTGACCAGTTTGTTGGCTTCCACCTCATTCTCGGCTGTGATGGTTCTCTTGTTTTGGATCTCAACCCAGCCGTCATCATGTGCATGGTGGCTTGGACCTTCAACACCCAGCAACAACAAAACCTTTATCATGTTTCAACATATGTCACCACATCTTAAATACGGTATGTAACAACCAAAAGGACAGCTGGTAACCAGTACTCACATGCGTGTGCAGATATGCATTTAGTGCACAGGGCAGGGCAAACTGAGTGATGTGGAAATGAAGTTAAAGTGTCTGCTGAATTAAGATGACTTCCACACAGTTGGTCAGGACTTGTTACATGATCACAAGCTGCCTGGGGATCATATTGCCATGGTGGGTCTGCAAAAACAAACAGAAAAAACTTACTTATCAAACAGAAGCTGTAAGAATCAAAAGGTAAATAGAATATATGTTGGTCAACATGGTTACAGGTATTTCTATCACTTGGTCCTCTAAGTTCTTGGATGACATAGGGATATGGGGGTTACTGTCTATATAAGTTAGCTACTGACATTTTACCATGCTTGTTATTGGACTCTACAAAAATAGCAGAGGGAAATGTAGACCAATATAGGCTTACACAAGCACCTTGATGTTTTATTGGATGTTGGGCATTTTTGTTGACCAAAAAGAAGAAGGTTACAGGAAACACACCATTACCTCAAATAAAACTATAATTAGGATTTGTTGGTTACATTTTAAAAGTAAATACACCATACAAATGAAATACATCTAGATTTAAAGGTCACATATTTTACTGCGTGTTAACATGCATACATTGGTCCCAGATTTCACAGAACATATTGTTGAAGGTTCTTACTAAAAAAATCCACTCTGATATTAGATTTAGGCATGCTTATAGACCCTTTTGTTTCAGCCCTGCTCAGAAGAGGCAGTGTTTGTAGATTCTCATGGGCCCAATGCCTTTTAAGTGCTGTACTCTGTTTGCTTTGGAGTTAAGACATGCCTTTCCATGTTCCTTTCACTGGAGACAACAATGTGTTGAACAAACACCTGGAACAGTATCTTCCATCTGGGGGAGGCAACAAAATCTCTTATGACATTGTGTTTTCATACAGACCGTTTGAGCCTCCTCCTCTGAATTTAAGTTTAAAAAGGGATTTACCAGCTAATTTTACAGTTCAGTGATGTCTTATTCTGCTGTTTAAGTGACCACAAATTATACGTAGGCAATATGGGAGCATTGTTAAGAGAACTGAGGCTTAAATTGTATACCGTAAAAGACAATGAAACATCCTGGAAATCTAAGACTGCCTGACAAGAGGAGTCTTTGTCTTTGAACGAGCGTCCATTTGCACCAACTAGATGTGGGTCTGAGTCCGTTTCACTGTCTGCACTGTACACATTGTCCACTTCGTTGTATGGCTAAAATTACACCCAGTATAGCATTAATAAAAGCAAAACAACCCAAGTGTAATCCCAGTCAACTTCAATGTTGTTGGTAGAAATGGGAACTGAAATTAAGTACCAATGCAGCATGAAAACCAACTCAAAGACTATCTACTAAACCCAATATCAAGACAGATTTAGGTGCTTAATATCTGTACACCATAGAATTTCAGAGACAAAGCTGCATGGCCTTCTCTGCTTTTTCTACTTTGTGAGTTGATCAACATTACTCATCCAGTTAAAGGCATACATCACAGAGGCATTATCACATATGAATAGTGAACAATATTAATGACCCTGATACTCTTCAAGGTCCCATATCATACTACTCTTTGACAAGTTTACAAAAGTTCAATAAGTCAACAAGTTTATTGCCCAAAACCACTCACATAGTCCTGCATAGAACAGGCTGTTATGGTGTAAAATCCTTGTGGCATCATAACCTGCCCATCTCAAGATATGAATGTGGCCATAGGTCTCCAGCACTGTGCTCTAATGTTTATTGTGGCTGCACTGACAAGTCTAAAGATGTTTCTTCCATATGTTCCTTCTACTGGAACCAGCTATGTGCTGAAAAACACCTAGCTCTTAAAGTGTTTTCATTTTGGAGAAGGAGGCATAACATTTTAAAATGCACTGAGCCTTCTCAAATTTTCTTAAAGGTGGAGAAAGCCACAGAGTGGGAGGAGGAAATTTTCTTAAGTAGGAGAGGGGTTGTTAATGGGCCGTGGACACACATTTTTGGATAAAAACCAAGAATTGCATTTTGAATAATCCGTGAAAATGAAAAGTATCCATTCAGGAACTGTCTGGGTACCAGCACAGTTTAAAAGGATTGATTTTACACTGATATCAGAAAAAATAACCCTTGTTATGTTTTTGAGCTTGTGTGTCAATGTGTTGAGACATTTAGTGAAACTTACTCCTATAGGCAAAAAGGATCTCAATCCATTTTAAACTGATTACTGCCTCAGACAGACTGACAGCATATTTGACCTGAAAGGAATCCAAAAGCATGACTGCAATTAGAGCTGAGGGTCTTTGGTTTATTTCCAGGATTTGTTTCCCCGGGATAAAGACTTACTGAATAAAATAACTAATACAAAAAACCACTGGTGCCAGAAGACTTATGTGACTTCCCCTTTAATCTGTTTGAAAAGGAGATCTCACGCATACTCAGGGTGTCTTGTTGAGTTTCCTCTTTCACTTTCTGTGTAGCTTCCTTTAAATGAAGGTCAGTATTTAAAACTTGAAAGTTGTGAGCTTGAGAATCAAAGATGTTACTGTCAGAAAGTCTTAACAAGACTTCAAATAATTACTTCGCTGGTCAAGTAGTCATTACTGTTGCAACAAGAGAATAATCCATTTAAAGCAAACCAGTCTTTGTTCTCTGGCCTATTTTCCTTTCTACTGCATCAGTGTAGACCAGTAGATCGAAAACGGTGTGGCTGGGCACACTGGTGTGCCTCCAGGCAAGACTAGGTGTGCCTTGGAAATTTGAACAACCATAAGTCATTACTACAAAGAACTCGTTTCACATGCATTCATTTTCTTACACAGCTGCAAATTCTGTAATTTACAACAATCTCTATAAAACTTTCCACATCTTTTTTAGTTAATAGATAATGAGGGTGGATAAAGTTATACCTTTTCTCTCTCCTATTTATAAATTCTCCTAATTATATTAAATGTAGCCTGTCCAGTTCTTATGTGTGTTGATAATTTTTTTTTAAATTTTAATATGTATCAAAGTTATTTTGCATTATTTGGACAGACATTTCAAGTGAATAATGGCTTTTGGTCTAATTATACAGCAGTTCATATAAATAAACATGTACGGACCTATACATATAAAATTGACTGGCTTTTAACTCAGCATGACAATTATGTGATCTTGCCATATGTATCTTATATTAACAAACTGTATGTTCTTATGTGTTTTTTTATTGAGTTTTATTCCTTTTTATACTTTATTGTGCTTTTTTATTTGGTAGTAACTGTCAGTTTTTATTTTTTTGATACTTTTTGTTTCCTCTGCTTGGTTGCCACTTTTCAGCAATTTGGTACACTTAATTTTTAAATGTGCTGTCTGAGTGGAATGGATTGATATTGCAAAACATGCTAAAGGGTTGTCCTCTATTATTATGAACATGGCGTACCTGAGTTATAGGCTTGATTTACAGAAACGTTTAAACCCACTGCTGTAGACTACTGTGTCTGTGAAAACTAAGGTGATTTTTTTTTTTTTTAAAGAACATGATTATAATATGATTATATGATCAATTTAAAAACATATTCCCGGTTTGGACAAATTGTATTTACCTGCCCATTTTCGCAATCAAAAAAAAAAAAAAAAACATTTATCAGTGCTTGTGGGGACAGTGTTTTCGCAAAAAAAAAAAATGTTCCCCCCAAAAATCTGTGCATTTTAGTTCGGACATTTTAAGCTACAGACACAGATGGTAAACCACAGTAACACGCAGATACAGGGGGCGTGGGACTCGCTGTAATCAATACGACGTGACTGATTTGTTTCAAGAGTCATACGCGTATTATTTCCTTTAATAACCTAATTTATTTCCAATGCACAACATTTCATGCCGACGGTTTTATATGCTAAGTGCGTTTATACTGACATTGTGGGCGCTGACACCGTCTTGTAATAAAGTTTTTAACCCCAGCACAAGCTAAATGAAGCTCTTGGCCAGCTCACCTTGTGCCTGTTCAGTCAGCCTCCTTCTTCGGCTCGATGTTTCAGAGCTGTGAGAAGATGAAACAGACATCCTTAAGAAATTACCACCCCGTTAAGTCCTGCACCAGCCGGTCTGACCTGCTCATATCAGGGAGAACAGTCGCTGCCGTCGCCTTGTTCCTGCGAAAGGACGCACTGCTTTACGGAGATTTAGACCGCGTGGCATTGTGGGAATTGTAGGCGAGTGACTGAAGTACTTAAAGGCACAATCCGCAATTGAATCACAGTGAACCACAAGTAGCCCCCAGTCTGTCCTGTCAAGGATCATACCCAACATCCGTGGCGTAACAAATACATACAGGCTGCTGCAAGGATCTCATACAAGTAAATGGGAAGTTGTCCATCAACCTGTGTAGCCCCAAAGTTAGTATTCTACCCCTAAACCAGTGGATTTCAACTTTTTTTTTTGCCCAAGGCATACATAAAAGTGAGCCAAAATCACTGGGTATATTCATATCTATGTAAAACCGCCTGAAACTATCCACTAGAGCACATCTTACAGTGTCTGCATGTGTCAATAACAATTTATTGATACATACTGAGATCTGACAATTTGACCGTTAATTTAAACAGCTGCACAATTCATAACATATTCATCCACAACTGAAGAGCTCATTTGCGAAAACAGATTTAAGAATAAAAAAAAAAACATGTTTATTAAATTTGTGTACTGCAGGTAATATCAAAACACAGTGGTCTAGCTTTTCCCACTGACAAATATTGACAAGTAAGAATTACAGAAAATAAATCTTTGATGAATATTGCTGGCAGAGCTTAAAACTTGTGTTATAAGACAGAATGAATGAACTTTTTTTTTAAACAAAGTTATCTGCTTTTGCAATGAGCTCTTCAATTCTTTCAATAATTTATTTGAAATTTAGATAACTTTTAGAAATTGAGCAAAACATATTCAAGCTTAAAAAGGCATGTTTTTAGAGAATCGGGGTACTAACAATTGAGGGAGATGAAAAATTAATAATTCACTCTGCCCATAAATATTGTATTCTTTAAAAGACATTGTTCCTTTGAAAGTATATTAGGTCTTTAAAGCAACAGAAATTACAACTGCATGTGGACATTGATGCACCTGAAGTACTGATAGAGAAAGATGAAAACCAAGTCAGAAGTTGTTGAATAGTTGCAATAACAACATATGGTCATACAAATTCCTAAGGCAGACCTCAACTCGTCTCAAGACACACCAGTGTTCCCCACCATTTGAGAACCACTGCCCTACATAATCAAGAACAATGACATGACAAAAATTATCTCAATGGCCTCTCCCATGGAGAACCACTATTTCAAAGAATGGTTGTCTTTTGCCACCATCATGTGTTATTTATCTGGTATTGCAGGTTTTATGTAACATTGACCCACCCAGGTTTTCCCCTGTCCGCATAATACACCAAAAATTGAAACTGGATTTGATTTTTCAGTGACATTGCAACATTAATGTCAAACTTAAGTTCTTTGCAAACAGGAGAGACATGAACTTTGCTACAAGTTCTCAATAAGATTCCATGTAAATAGCAATAAATTGACATTATGCAGGAGCTTGGCTGATTCTGACATCCGGGGGGATTTATTAGTTGCTGCCTGTCATATACACATGTAGTTTCACCGGGTCACATACATAAAAATGCCAAAATATCTTTTAAAGTAATAATCCAACCTTGAATTTAAAAAGGTGTTGTCAGATTTGATCACATAATTATGTTTTTTTTAATTATACACCAACATACCAATGAGAAAATAAATTCACTGTAATTCCGCTGATGCCTTTTTCTACTTATTAAACTTTAGATGATTCTTAGATTGAGCATGGGTTTCATTTTTATATTTTGTATTTTTTAACCTGGATTTAACTCAAATATGAGAAGCACTGAATATCCATTTCACTTTTTTGATCAGCAGGAACTATTATCTGTGATTCTTGATGGGGAAGGGCCAGTTTAGCTGCTTGGCATCCCCAGGTTATTTGCAAACTACATATTATCTTTTGAAGTAAATTAGAGTTGGACTTTAAATGACATACTTGTATTGGAAAGTATCCATTTTTGTTTTGGTACAATGGCATTTTCCAAAAATAAGCATTTTTTTCTGTAAGACATTGGGGAAAGGGTAATAGAAATGATTATGGTTTGCTTATTTACACCATATCATACCACTGCCTTTGAGTGGAATTTCACAAAATTTGTGTCATTGTTATACCACAGCAGCTGATAAATATCATCATAGGTCAAACTGGTCCAAAACAAATAGGTCAAAAACGTTTTTTAACAGTGTAACACAAAGTTATACCATACAGTACAATGGTCTGTATGACTAAAACTACATAACAAAGCCACTAAAGCCCCCTGTTCAGGACTGCTTACTCCATTAAACTACAACCTGCACATCTGAATCTCTACATCTGTTTTTATCTGTTGCTTTTGCTGATTTTATTGTTCTACTGTTGATTTTATTGTTGTTTTGACCTTGTGAACTTGTACAGTGTCCTTGACTGCCCTGAAAAGTGCTTTTAAATAAAATGTATGATTATTATTATTACTTGGTTTATGTGGACGTCTACATTTATGTAATTGAGACACATAAAAATGAGAAAAATGTGTTTCTCCCTTTATAACATTCAAAATACCAAATACCAGGGGGAAAAAGTAAAAAGTGCTTACTACAGCAAATTGAATAGTTTACTTGCAAAATAAACATTTGACTAATAAATGTTGAGGCCACAAAGACCTTGAAAAGGTTTTTGTGACCTTCATGGTTGCCCTGTCAATATTTTAATGTCAAACTGTTATCCAACCTCCTACCCTGAACATGTGTTTTCATCCTGTTGTCCCACCCAATCAACTGATCCAATAGACATATCAAAGCACCCACTTAGGTTATGAAAAAAAGAAACTGTCAATTCTTAGGGTTTTGATTGGCTCTCATAAAAGCTGACATACTGTAGTTGGAGATGGTTTGGTCTAGAGGCATTTAAGTTGTTTTTTTTTACGCTGAGCTTTGTTGCATATAAGGCTGGGAGCGTTCACTGCATACTTGGGAGCTACCAGGATCAAACTGCTGTAAAACCATGGCAAAGCACTGGAGTGTCATGTCTGTCCTGGCCCTAGCATTGCTAGCATGCGTGGTTAGGACAGTGGTAGAAGCTCAGGACTCATCATGGTCAAAGCCAGCACCAAAGGGCGCACCTCAGAATCCGCAGGTCTATCAACCTCCTCCACTACCAAAGGCTCCTCAATACTCTCAGGCGCCACAGTTCTATCAACCTCCTGCACCAAAGAAGGCTCCTCAAGCGCAACAAGTCCAAGGTCCTCCTCCACCTCAGGCTCCTCAATACCAGCATACGCCGCAGTACCAAGCGCCTCCACCTCAGGCGCCTCAATACCACCAGCCGGAGTACCAAGCTCCTCCACCTCAGGCTCCTCAATACCAGCAGCCGCAGTACCAAGCGCCTCCACCTCAGGCTCCCCAATACCAGCAGATACCACCTCCACCAAAGAGAGCTCCACAGGTCTCTAAAACACCACAGGTCCAAGCTCCTCCACCACCTCAGGCTCCTCAATACCCTTCAACTCAACAGAATCAAGCTCCTCCACCAAAGCCGGCACCCCAGACTCCTCAATTCCCTCAAGTACATCAGGCACAAGCTCCTCCACCCAAGAATACCCCCCAGGTGACACAGTACCAAGCTCCTCCTCCACCCCAGACTCCCCAGTATCAGAGAGTGCCTCAGTTCCAAGCTCCTCCACCAAAGAAGTCTCCTCAGACCCCCCAGGTGCAACAATACCAAGCTCCTCCTCCCCCTCAGACTCCCCAGTATCAGGAAGTGCCTCAGTTCCAAGCTCCTCCACCAAAGAAGTCTCCTCAGAGCCCCCAGGTGCAACAATACCAAGCTCCTCCTCCCCCTCAGACTCCCCAGTATCAGGAAGTGCCTCAGTTCCAAGCTCCTCCACCAAAGAAGTCTCCTCAGACCCCCCAGGTGCAACAATACCAAGCTCCTCCCCCCCCTCAGACTCCCCAGTATCAGAGAGTCCCTCAGTTCCAAGCTCCTCTACCAAAGAAGTCTCCTCAGAACCCCCAGGTACAACAATACCAAGCTCCTCCTCCACTTCAGACTCCCCAGTATCAGGAAGTGCCTCAATTCCAAGCTCCTCCACCAAAGAAGTCTCCTCAGATTCCTCAGGTCCAAGCTCCTCCACCAAAGAAGGCTCCTCAATATCCTCAAATATCACAGATCTATCAACCACCTCCTCAGGCCCCTAAATATACTCAAATTCCACAGGTCCAAGCTCCTCCACCGAAGAAGGCACCTCAGACCCCACAAATACAGCAGGCCCAAGCTCCTCCACCTAAGAAGGCCACTCAGGTTTCTCAAACGCCACAGGTCCAAGCACCTCCACCAAAGAAAGCTCTCCAATTTTCTCAAACACCACAGATCAGACCCATTTATACCCCAAGCTATCGTCAATATCCTCAAGCCTCAAAGTTTTCTGGAAGTCCTAGAGCTCTTCCTGAGTATCAGTCTGCTCAAGATCCACAGGAGTCCTCTGAGCCATATCAACCATATCAGCCGTATAAGCCACAGCAACCACATGATCACCAGGAGCCATCTCAACCATATCAACCATATCAGCAATACCAGCCACAACAACCATCTCAACCACAACCATATCAACCATCTCAACCACAGCAACCACAGCATCAATACCAACCACAACAACCATCACAACCACAACCACAACAACCATCTCAACCACAACCATATCAACCATCTCAACCACAGCAACCACAGCATCAATACCAACCACAACAGCCATCTCAACCACAGCAACCACAGCATCAATACCAACCACAACAACCATCTCAACCACAGCAGCAATACAGACCACAGCAACAACATAGACCAACTTCACCGCAGACACCCTCCACCTACCAACACAGTGCACCGAAGCAGCATTCTTTCCAGACTTGTGAGGTTGCAGAGAGCCAAAGAGTGCCGTGTGGGGGTCCTGAAATCTCTGCTCAAGCCTGTGACGCTATCTGCTGCTGTTTTGATGGTCAACAGTGTTACTTTGGGAAAGCAGGTTGGTTTTTAAAACACTGGTACTTCTGGCTATAATGCATATACTGAATTGTCAAATGATAATATTACTTTAGTCCCTGTAGCATGATTTGAAGTGAACCACATTTTTTAGTCCATTTCAAATTGGACTATGTCCTGATCAAAAAAGGCTGCAGCAATACTGGTCTACACAACCATCTCTTCACCAGAGCACTCTATCATATTTAGGTTATAATACTGGTGACTACAAATGGAGTCAAGATGTTATAAACGTAGTTTGGCATTCTGCAGCACCAAAGAAAAAAATAATATATTTTGGTAAAAATACATTTCATTGTTAAAATAGCACTATAATCTTATATAGACAGCTTTCTTTGGCCATAATATAGTTGGTAAAGTCACCTCTTCGATATGAACTAAAAAAAAATGTGGCGAATGCAGAGCTGATTTTTGTTTGTTTTTTGAGGTTTTAAAAGTCATTTTCAGGCAAAATAATTTTTCAGTAAGAGTTATTTGTCTATATTTGGTGCTCATTAGAGGAATGCAAAACTACAACTATCTCCTCTTTAGCTTTACATTAGCAGTTTCATTTGATATGGATTTGAGCATTTAGATCAGTTTACACAATCAGTAAACAGTAAACCATCAAATTCCAGCCTGAATAACTTAAACTTTGATGCATTTGCCATCTGAGTTGACTATGCCTAATTTTTGACCTATTACTGTCTGCTAATTTTTTTTTTATTTTTTTACAATAGTGACTGTCCAGTGCACCAAGGATGGCCAGTTTATCGTGGTAGTGGCCAGAGATGCCACTCTCCCCAACATTGATCTTGACTCAATTTCACTTCTGGGACAGGGTCAGGGTTGTACCCATGTTGACTCTAATTCTGCCTTTGCGATCTACCAGTTTCCTGTCACCTCCTGTGGCTCTGTTGTTATGGTGAGACACACTATTCTCTACCTTCTGTCAAATAACAGCAACTTCTGAGATTTTCTTAACAGCACATTTTTCCCTCTGTAGGAGGAGCCTGGGGTCATAATTTATGAGAACAGGATGTCTTCCTCTTATGAGGTTGGAGTGTCTGATCTTGGAGCCATCACTAGAGACAGCTTCTTTGAGTACATAATCCATTTTATAAACACTCTTCCAGCATCAAAATAAATGTTCTGACCAAAAATCATAACGCCAGTTTTCCTTTTCAGGTTGCTCTTCCAGTGTAGGTACACTGGCATTTCTGTTGAAACTGTGGTCACTCAGGTGTTACCATTAGACAATCCTCCCCTGCCAGTTGCGGCTCTGGGACCCATCAGAGTACACCTCAGATTGGCAAACGGACAGTGCAATACAAAGGGCTGTAATGAAGGTATCTGTGTTCAGGTCTGGCATTATTTGTTCAAGATCTCACAATGTTTGCTGTCAAACTTACTGGTATTTCTGCTCCCACAGAGGATGTGGCCTACACTTCTTACTACACAGAGGAAGACTACCCTGTGACCAAAGTACTGAGGGATCCCGTGTATGTGGAGGTTCAGCTCCTAGAAAAGACAGACCCCAACCTTGTCCTTACTCTTGGACGCTGCTGGACAACTACCAGCCCCAACCCTCACACTCTGCCCCAGTGGGACATTCTCATAAACGGGTATGAAATCTTTTGACATTATCTGTATTTGGCATTATGTTAGATTGTGATGGACCTGCTTCAGATCTGTTAGTCTTAAAAGTGAATGTAATAATGACCATCAATTTCCTCCGTACAGTTGTCCATACAGGGATGATCGCTACTTGTCAAGACTAGTTCCAGTTGGTCCCTCCTCTGGTCTGGACTTCCCGAGTCACTACAAGCGATTCATTTTCAAAATGTTCACCTTTGTGAACCCAGAGTCACTGGAGCCCCTGAGGGAACAGGTAATAAATGTGCACCCTCTGATAAGGAACTGATACAACTGTATATGACTTTGGCTTACATTGTTTCTCTTCTTCAGGTGTACATTCACTGCAGTACAGCTGTCTGCTCAGGTAGCTCTAACTATTCCTGTGAACCATCATGCTACAGAAGACGTAAGTGATGATCATGTAATCTCCAAAATCCATTGTTTAATTTATGCATACCTTCGTATTTTTATACAGACACTTGACCATGCTTGATTGATTTTCCATAGGGAGAGATCTGGAGGCTGTGCAGCAGAGATCAACTGAGAGAAAGGTTGTGGTGTCTTCTGGACCGGTGTTTATGGCCACTTCCTGAGAAGTAAATGACACGATGTCAGTATCAATACCACAGAGAAGAACTTTTAGTTAAAGAACTAAGGTCATAATAAAGAAAATATTTTTAAAAAGTGATTTGTGGTATATACAAATGAGATTAGTTTTCAAGATGTGACAAAAGTCCCACAATAATTGTAGCCATCATTACCATTTAGACTGAATTCATACTACATTCAGTCAAATGAATGTCTGTAATGAAGTGAGTTCACTCACTGTCAGCAAGAGATCAGTCTACCCGATACTTTTTGGGCTGGATTAAATGATGAAGTTGTACACAATTACACTACACTAAAATATTTTTTGTTCATTTGTATTTTTTTTTATGATCATCTTGTACATAACGGAGGGAAACAAAGCCCGAGAAAACAAATTTGAATGCAACTGTCTAATTCAAATAAGTATGTAAGGGGAGCCTAAATAAGTAAGACAACTATTTGCACCCTAAGACATGACCACTGTGAAATCAACTCTAGCCTGGCTCAGTCCAGCAGAAAAATAGAATGAAATAATATGAAAACCTAAACAGTGGTAATTAAAAATTAAATCTGTAAAATTGTATTTTTTCAAAGACAATGAGGTAGGCTAAGTAATAACATTTATTAGAATGAAGTGGGTGAGTTGCGCAAAAAAAACATGATTTTGCAAGCTTGGGTTTTCCAACTTTACCTGTTCAAAAACTGAGGAGCATACTCAGTCAATGGAGGTGAAAGAGTAGTCCATCATAAACTATTTTACATGCATTTAATTCAATGTTTTTTTAATGGTGGCATAATAAATATGGACTGTTGTATGCACTGTGATCAAAATGTGTCCAACAAAATAAAATGTTTTTAAAAGGACATCTCAAGATTCATTTTTGTATGTCGTTTTAAATGTGTTTTTTGTTAGATCCAACAGTAGTTTTTACATAATATTCGTAACAACTCACCTTCATATTTAACCAGATGGACCAGATGGATGCTTTAACAAATCTGCAATCAGGCAGATCAAGCTGCACGGCAAAATTATGAGATATTAATACTGTATGTGACAAAATACAATTATTGTAGGTGAATGAAACAAAGTATTAGTTGGAACTTCGCATTCATAATAATATTTGGTCTTATAAAGTCCTGCGTCTAACATTTTTGATTAAAACTGAAAAAAGGGAAATGGTTTTATTAGAATGGACAAAAGTGTAAAATATCGATCTACAGAGTAATGCTTTACCGTTGTTGAGAACATATCATGAAATATGAATATACATTGAAATAGATAATATTTATTTGAAGACAAAGGGTGCTCACAGAATGGTACCTTTCAAGATAGAAGAAAATTAAAGAAACTATCAGAAGGATAAACACATCAGTAAAAACAGACATCAAGTGAAAATAAGATGAGAGATAAAATTCTTTAAGTTTTTTTTTTTTAAACCTTGTAACGTTTGCTACAAGGCAAGTCTATAAAATTGAATCTCAAGGCTGGACTGAAAAGCAGGAACAGTGTCTTATGATCAAACTGTCAGGATACATTAAAAATTAACAAAAAACAAGGATAAGGACCCAAAATGCAGATTAAAACAAAAATCTTTATTAAAAAAAGCTAAAAAAAAAAAAAAAAAAAAAAAAAAAAAAAAACTAATCCTTTACAAAAAATTGCACAAAACAAAATCTGTAACAAAGTCACAGATCAAAACTGACAAAACAAAGAAAGAAAACTCAAAGTCCAAATCAAAGTCACTAAAAAGTTCAACAAAAAAAACAGACAAAGTACAAACACTGGGAACACCACAAACACTGGAGACACAAGAGACTTACTTAGGAAGTGTGACACATGGAAGACTAATGACCCAACAAAGACAAAGGGGAACACAGACGCTAATTACACTGGGGAATTATCAAGCACACACAGGTGGAGGGAATCATCATCAGTGGCACACAGAAGGGTTGGCAGGAAAAAAAACACATGGAACACAGGGATTTCAAAATAAAACAGGAAACACAAGAGACAAGGGAAACAAGAGGTCTAAACACTGGAAAAAAAAACATACTAAATTAAACCAAACTAGCTATATCATAACACAAACATAAAGCTAAAGACTCTTCCACTGCTGAAGTGCCATTACAGCTATGGCTCTACCTGCCTTTAATTGCAGACTTGGCTATGCCACATAAAGTTGGCCAATAAAGCTGATCTAAGGGGCCTTTTTGTGCAGCTAGGCATTTGTCCTATTGAAAGCTGACCTAAAGTGTGTTCCCCAGTAATAGTAAGAAGAGCATTGTAGTGATCCAGCTGTGAAGACATAAAAAGCTGAATATTTTCAATGTTATTGAAACACAGCATTGACATAATTTTGTAGATGTTCTTTGGCTGCTAAAAACTCATTTTGGTCCAATATAACACCTAGATTTCTGCCATAGTACCTAAGATTTTGGGATGAGGCTGAATCTGACCACATCATTTGTCAGGGTCAATAAGTAGTACTTCTCTTCCGTCTGAGTTTAGTTGTAGGAAGTTTTGGGGCTTCCAGTATATCACATCACTTAAACAGCTTTGGCATTTGGCCAGTTTGCCTTGTGCTGGGGGTTTTATGGAGAGGTAAAATTAAGAGTGGTCAGCAAAACTATGAAATGAAATGTTGTTATGGCGAATGATAGGGTCTGATGGAAGCACAAACAAGGAAATCAATGCCAAACCAAGACCTGAGATTTGAGCATGCTGCATGACGTTGCAGTTGAAGATTTAAAAGAATTTGCAGAGACATATCATTATCTGCAGTCTGGTTGCAGATAAAACATAAAACATAACAGAGAAATTAGAAAGGTCACAGGTTTGATCCCAGGGTGGGTAGGGGCCTTTCTGTGTGAAGTTTGCATGTTCTTCCTGTGCATGCATGGGTTCTCTCTGGGCACTCCATCTCCCTCCCACAGACCAAAAACATGCTCATTAGGTTGATTTGTGACTCCAAATTGCCCTTAGGTAAAAGTGTGAGAGTAAATGGTCTCTCTATATGGCCCTGTGATCGGCTGGTGACCAGTTCAGGGTGTACCCAGCCCTTTGACCCTTAACTTGACTTTGTGAAGGGTGGGGGTCAGGGGTGAGACACAAAGAAATATTGACCTTGGAGAGGAGCAAAAACTAAAATAAAATTAAGAACCACTGATTTGAATCAGTTTCTCAACAATTTCAGAGAAAAGGCCATTCTTAAATCAGTCTAAAATTGTTTCTATATTTTCGAAATAACAGATGAAGAACCTGGTCTTGATCTAGTGTTAAGGGAGCTATTTAAAATTTAGAGCAATATACAGTCCATGTTTTGGGTAACCTCTTTAAAGGTCACACACTGTCCTTCCTTTCAACAAATTTTTATTGGTCCCTGATATACTCACAATGTATTTAGTTGTAATTTTAAAACTAATACATTACACCTGTCAGTCTCCATAAAATGGGCTTACTAGAGAATAACTTATGCTGGAATTGTAAGAAGCATGAATGCACTTTTATACATACAATGTGGGTCCCCCTAGTTTTGCCTTTTCAGAGAGAGATCATCAAAACTATTCAGCAGCGGTTGGGTGTACCCGTACCTGAATCACTGCAATTGTGCCTTCTAGGGGACACGACTTGTTTACCTAAAACCTCAAAACCTGCGTTGGCCCTTGTCCTAACAGGCTTTATTTCAGCTGCTAGAATTATCCTCCACAACTGGGAAAGCCAAGTAATACCTGAATATAAGGACTGGGTTATGTTAATGACAGAGAATGCATCATTTGAGTTAATGACAGCCAAACTACAGCACCGTAAAGAATCATATTTGCCTTCCAGGGTAGGAGGGTCGACATGAGGGTTACAGTCTACATATGGTCTGCTTTTGGTTACTAATTAGTTAATTACTTTATCCATGAAAGCACCCTCGCTTTCTTTCACTCATTTAAAGTATACTGTAAAGGATAATAATGATATGTTTGAAATATTGTTTACCGGGAGGTCTGGAGACCGGGATGCTTTACACGATACCTGTGGGCTTGGGAGGCCCTAAATCGAAACAACTACAATTATGAATTTCAGGTTTGACATATAGGGCTCTAATTTCGTAGACCAGGCGCCAATGGGAGGTGTCCAGGGCATTTTAGAAGTTTCCTGCACGGCGCAATCCAGCGCAGCGAGGCGCATCAAAGCCTTCCCTCCCACTGGCACAAGTGGCAACGAGGGAGGACAGAGGGCATGAGTGGGTTTAACACAGCCAAGTCTTCACCAATCAAATGAATGCCTCTCCTCACCTTTGATTGAGCTGCAGGCGAGGCGCAGACAGTTTCACCCCAGTGGCGAAGAAGGTCAGAGCCGCTGTCACTTTTACAGCAACTGGAGGAGCACAGGGGCCATGATGCACGTCACTATGTGGACGACCTCGCGGGACAGATGTAATCTGTTCCTGTGTCATGAATAGGAGTACAAAATTAAGTGACGACTACATTTAAACACAGCAGCAGGCTAATCCATTCATTATGCTTGTGATCCACCTGCATTCCTGGTCTGTCATCGCCAAATAACAGAACCTTTGGTGAAATACTCCCTCCCGATATCTCCTCCTCATCCTCCTTGCAATAATGTACTCCATCTTTTTAAATCTCGTTAAGAATAAAGATGAAAACAGAGAAATATGGGCAATCACAGGTAAATCCTGAAGACACCGAGTGACTTACATTTATTCAGCGAGCGTCTCTCTCTTTTTTCTTTCTTTTGAATTTCATGAGATGAGAGAAGCCGGATACTCCGTATCGAATGATGTGTCTGGCTGAGAGATGTGAACTCGATTGTTTGCGTCACTTTTCCAGCTGCCGTCAGGTTGAGTTTCCATTATGACAAACGTCTCTGATATGACATCAGATGTGACGGGACAATTAATACAGATACAAATGTATATGCTGGTTCAGACGGTGACATTACATAGTGGTTGCTGTGGTTGTTTATTGCATTGAAACGTGCCTGACACTCTGGATACCTGCCTGTGAGGTTTTGGTGACGTGTGCGCACTGTGCGCCTGTCAGCCAAATTACCACTGCACCGGGTGCGCTTCGCCTGCGCCGAGAATAGACCAGGTTGGAGCTGGCAAGCTTTCAGCGCACCTTCCGCCCAGTGTTTTGGCTCAACATTGTCAGTGCGCCAAGCCGAATCTGTCGACACCTCCCCCTGGTGTGCTGCCACACCCATCTCGGCGCAGCCGGTCTACCAAATGTGCCAAATTGGCTGCGCACGGTGGTGCGCCGGACGACATTACCACTGTGCGGGGTGAGCCCTTTGTCACTGTGCCAAGCTGAATCTGTCAACACCTCCCCCTGGTGCGCCGCCACACCCATCTCCGCGCAGCCGGTCTACCAAAGGGCTGCGCACTGTGATGTGCCGGATGAAATTACCACTGCCTGGGGTGCACCACCCTATGCCACCCTGCGCTGCGCTAGGAAATTAGGGCCTATAGAGTAAGTCTGTCTGTGACCCCTTTACAATGCCACTGAGCTGTTGGAGTTAAGTATGTACTGTATATGTTACAGCGGCAATGCTGCTCTGTTAAGTCTGTGCCCCCTTTGTTTTTGTTTTTTTTACTTGAAGTATTTTATTTATTTATTTTTGGGGGGGCATTAGATTTGTTTTTCAGTTGGTTTTTATTTATTATTAAATTTTCTCTTTCTATATACATTGTTTTATTGTTTGTGTGTACACATTTTACAGTCTTGTAAAAATTAAAAATTTAATTACCAAAAAAAAAGTTTTGTATACATATATATATGTATATATATATATATATATATATGTATATATATATAGAAGGTCTCCTCACTGAAAACCCTATTAGATATTAGAAATTGGGATGTCTATAAACACTTCTCTTGGCCAGGGGCTGCTCAGAACAGGCCATTTTCAGTAAAAATCTTCATGAAGTGTGTCTAATTTTTCTCATGTTGTGGGTAGGAACAGGTCAACAGTTTTGCAATTAAGTAAAGTTTTTAAAGTCATGGTAAAATAATACTTGAAGCTCTTCAATAAACAGATTGAAACTTTATAACCACAAAGGACAAAACTTTGTCTTGAAAACTGACAAGGAAAACAGTTTGGATATTAAGCTAAATATGTTAAACTTGGTGCAGCATCTCATCTAAACCACCCAGCACTACACAACTCCACCACCAAGTTAAATTTAACATGCAATAACAGATCCTCCTACTGTATCCATGTGGCTTAGAGAACTTTCCTCAAATGTGGCATCAGAGAAAATTATGTTCAATCTCAAAAGAAAATCACACCTTTCTGATAAAAGCTGGTCTGGCTTTAGACACTATATGGGCAATACCTCACAGTTTGTAATGGGTTAACTAGAAGACATGCTTGATATAAGTAGACACTTATATATTATATTATATATTCTCAGCTGTAAATTGTACTCTTTTGTTCACCTATGTGGTTCCTGTCTGGGGGGGAGGGACTGGTCGTAAGGGGTTTATTTAATTTATTTGACTTATTTATTTATCCTTTTATTATTATTATTATTAGTAGTAGTAGTAGTAGTAGCAGTAGTAGTAGTAGTAGTAGTAGCAGTAGTAGTAGTATTTTATTTTATTTATTTATTTATTTATTTAATTTTTCCTTCTGCTGTTCCTTCTGTTTGTTGGATTGTTGAATTGTTGGTTTGTTAGTCTGTCTGGTATGTCTTTGACATATATATATATATATATATATATATATATATATATATATATATATATATATATATATATATATATATATATATATATATATATATATATACATATATATATGTATATGTGTGTGTGTATGCATATATATATATATTTATATTTATATATAAATGTATATATATGTGTATGTGTGTGTGTATAAATATATATATATATAGATATATATATAGATAGATAGATAGATAGATATACAATTACCTTAAATTCTTATTGTATCAGCCATTACTCCTGTAAATCTGTATCATTTTGCACTAAACATGGACAAAGATTTTTATATAAAAAACAATCAAAAAGTATATTTTGCATAATATGGTATCTTTGAATTAATCAATAAAAGCATAGATATAGCTGGTTAAAAGACAAAAACAGTCTAGAAATGTCCACCTAATTTTTCAGTGTGGTTGCTGGAGTACCAAAGTCAAAGGCTGCACAAAAGTCAAGCAGCACCGATGACCAGTGGGCAGATCGTCCCATTTTTATTATATATTTTTTTTAAGTAAATACAAATTTCTTTGAAAAACTTCGCCAACATTAAGGACTGTTAATTTAAAGTTTCTCACATATTTTACAGCTATAAGGCAATTTTGAGATTAGTCTATCTTTTTTAAATGATGGATCAAGGCCAGGTCTTTACAAAGCAGCTGAAGACCTGCTATTTTAATATAATCTGTGACACAACCAGAATTTAGGAAGCTATATATGAATTGGATCATAATGCAGCCCAAGTCGTTTATCACTTATTCAAACAATTATGCTGCTAGAATGACGTCAAGATTACAGGCTGAGAGTTTTGTGTAGGACACAATGTAATTTGAGTTTTATTTTATTTCATACTGGCAGGGAAACTATCTATCAGATGATGACATGGACTAGACAGAGTAACTGGGGTATTTAGGAGTTTCATGTTTGCATAGATCTAATGAAATAAGCTGGGAAAGAAAAAAGAAGAATGTCTCATAGTTATGGTAGTTTTAAAATGTAAAATAAAACTTTTGGATTTTGCTAATGAGTGGATATGAATCTACTGATCCCACAGCTCTTTTGCTGTATGTTTACATGCAATCATCTTGATCATTAAATTCTAGGTAACAGACAAGAAATTCACTTGACTTCAATTTGTGCTGTCATTCTACATGCTTTTTGAAGTTTAGACCCTTTGATCGATGGTTAGAGCTTGGCAGGGTTTATAGTGTCAGTGGTGAAAGGGGTGACAATGTCCAGAGTACTTTCACAGATCTAGTCAAATTTCTCATGCATCTTGTTGACGTCAGGATTAAATGACTGAACTGTGATTTTTAGTATTAAAGCACATAATAGTAAAATGTTACTCTAAAAGTTTACACAGTACCAACATTTAAATGTAGTGTTTGGAATCAGTGTGAATAATAAGCAACCCTTCTTACAGATCCACTGTTAGGTAAAAAAATAAACAATTCATGGCAAATAAATTCTACAGTCACAACGACCTTACAAGGGTGAATGTGACCTAAATGTTTGACTTGTCAATATAGACTTAAGAGTCAGAATGTCATCCAAACCAGTGATCTGCTAGAACACATGCTCCTCATTTTTGTCAACACAATTGATACTGTGAGCTTAGAAAAAGAGATATCAAATTGTGCAACTAAATAATGAAGAAAAACACATTACATAAGCCGTTCCTGAGGCTTCTGAGTGGCTGCTGAAAAGACAGAAGGCAGTGATTGGTAGGTGTATAGCCTCAGATATATTTTTTTTTTATCTTCAAACCGTTTCACATATAAATTTGCCAGAAGAAGAGGTAACCTTCTGACTCTCTGGCTCAACCTGCTGTCAAACCATGGTGAAGCCCTGGAGAACCACTTTTGTGGCCCTAGCACTGCTAGAATGCTTGATTGGGACCGAGGTGGGAGCTCAGGACTCAGCATGGCAAAAGCCTGCCCCAGGGATGTCAAAGAGCCCTCCTCAAGCACCAAAAGACCTTCCACGACCAGCAGCACCGAAGCTTCCTAAGGTACAACCTCCGCCACCACCTCAGGCTCCTCAGTATTCGCAAGCGCCAAAAGTCCAACCTCCACCACCACCTCAGGCTCCTCAGTATTCGCAAGCGCCAAAAGTCCAGCCTCCACCGCAGACCAGGCCAGCTCAGCCACCAAAGTACCCTCAGTTTACTCAATATGATCAGTCCCCCCAGGAGCCAGAGATCCCTCAACCACAGAGACCAATCCCACAGATTCCATCCAATCCAGGGAATGCCCAGCAAAATCCTATCCAGAGCTGTGATGTAGAGGGAAATCGGAGAATTCCGTGTGGAGGTCCTGACATCTCTGCTGCTGGATGTGAAGCTATCAACTGCTGCTTTGATGGCCAACAGTGCTACTTTGGAAAGGCAGGTGTGTTTTAGTATCTTATAGGTTTGATATAAAACTGATCAATTGATGAATGCACCAATTATAACAAAGAAGGGTGGAAGAGTTACCAAAGGATAACTTCATAATTTTGATTTTCTTCCTTTGGTCAACTTTGTCTGGTCTTTAAACTTATTATTACCTTGATTTTGTTTGTTTGTGACAATAGTGACTGTCCAGTGCACCAAGGATGGCCAGTTTATCGTGGTAGTGGCCAGAGATGCCACTCTCCCCAACATTGATCTTGACTCAATTTCACTTCTGGGACAGGGTCAGGGTTGTACCCATGTTGACTCTAATTCTGCCTTTGCGATCTACCAGTTTCCTGTCACCTCCTGTGGCTCTGTTGTTATGGTGAGACACACTATTCTCTACTTTCAGTCAAATAACAGCAACTTCTGAGATTTTCTTAACAGCACATTTTTCCCTCTGTAGGAGGAGCCTGGGGTCATAATTTATGAGAACAGGATGTCTTCCTCTTTTGAGGTTGGAGTGTCTGATCTTGGAGTCATCACTAGAGACAGCTTCTTTGAGTACATAATCCATTTTATAAACACTCTTCCAGCATCAAAATAAATGTTCTGACCAAAAATCATAACCCCAGTTTTCCTTTTCAGGTTGCTCTTCCAGTGTAGGTACACTGGCATTTCTGTTGAAACTGTGGTCACTCAGGTGTTACCATTAGACAATCCTCCCCTGCCAGTTGCGGCTCTGGGACCCATCAGAGTACACCTCAGATTGGCAAACGGACAGTGCAATACAAAGGGCTGTAATGAAGGTATCTGTGTTCAGCCCTGGCATTATTTGTTCAAGATTTCACAATGTTTGCTGTCGAACTTACTGGTATCTCTGCTCCCACAGAGGACGTGGCTTACAGTTCTTACTACACAGAGGAAGACTACCCTGTGACCAAAGTACTGAGGGATCCCGTGTATGTGGAGGTTCAGCTCCTAGAAAAGACAGACCCCAACCTTGTCCTTACTCTTGGACGCTGCTGGACAACTACCAGCCCCAACCCTCACACTCTGCCCCAGTGGGACATTCTAATAGACGGGTATGAAATCTTTTGACATTATCTGTATTTGGCATTATGTTAGATTGTGATGGACCTGCTTCATTCAGATCTGTTTGTCTTAAAAGTGAATGTAATAATAACCATCAATTTCCTCCATACAGTTGTCCATACAGGGATGATCGCTACTTGTCAAGACTAGTTCCAGTTGGTCCCTCCTCTGGTCTGGACTTCCCGAGTCACTACAGGCGATTCATTTTCAAAATGTTTACCTTTGTGAACCCAGAGTCACTGGAGCCCCTGAGGGAACAGGTAATATATCAACTGGAAAATTTCTAACACCAGCTTACATTTTGACATTTCGCATATTTACACTGGATTTTCATAGTGCTATACTATGTTAGAGCTCACAAAGTGTGAAGCACAAGTTTCATGGAAATGATTACAATAGTTATAATTTCACTAAATAGATAATCAAATTAAATCCTTGGTATTCAAATGTCCACCCTTAACAACAGCTTGTGCGGATATTTGAACAATTTCCACCAATAATTACATGTATTTTAAATTAGTAAGCAACTGTAATTATAGCAAAGAAGACAGGCTTTTACCTTAAAAACAGGTTACACAACACAGTAAGCTCATATATTTACATACAGCTAGCTTTATGTTTATTACGCTGTCGCTTTGAGATGTTAGCTTGTACTCACTTTAGCGGTTGTCAAAGCTAACAAGTGTGCTAACAGCTTCCCTATTTCGTTTTGTTGTTTAGCCATGAAAATCATGTGAGAGCTTAGTAGGTTCATACAATGTTTCCAGTTTCTCGCCTGGATAACAGCACATTACCCACTTGAAGATAAAGACGTTTGTACTTCCCATTCGAGGACTGAAGTGAAGAAAATGGCAGCCGTGTGAATGAGAATAACTGCCAACACTTTCTATTGTTCAGGTGTACATTCACTGCAGTACGGTTGTTTGTTCTGCTGCAAGTGGCCGCTCATGTGAACCATCATGCTTCAGGAAGAGTAAGAATTTTTTTTTTTTTATCTGCAGCATTAAGAAAACATTAAATGATATAAACTCTGACCGTGTTTGTATGACTGTCTTCAGGGAGAGATGTGGACACTGTGCAGAAGGAGACAGCTGAGCCAAGGGTTGTGGTGACGGCTGGACCAATAACGATGGCCATGTCTGAGGAGCACTGAGAACTCCAAGTACAAAGAATCAAAGCAATAAAAAAACTGTGCTCATTAATTTGGGGTATAAGGTGAAACACATTTGTATCACAGTGTTTGAAAATAGCATGGTCACAAGTGCTGCAGGGTGACTTCAAATGAGTTCTTCAAAAATCTTGACAGCTTAAGATAATACATATATTTTTTTTGTCCAAATTAGAGACAGGACCAGGGCTGGACAAACTGCAGCTCTCATGCTCACTGTGTGGCCCACAACTAAGCTTCAGAAATTAAGAGTAAAAATGAAGAGAGCATGGTAAAATCTTACATTAAAATGTGAAAATATAAATATTTTCATAATTGTCTTTGATTATTGGAATATGTTCAGTTCTTGAAAAGGAGTTGGAATTGTTTCTTTTCATTTTAGCAGCATCACTAAATGCATTTCTTCAAAATAAAAACGTTCATCAGAAAAACTTGTGAATATTATTTATAGTGCATTTAAAAAGAAGCTTGAATTTGCCTGAAATTTATGTTTTGCTTATCAAATTTATCACTATTTATGTTTCAGTTCAAATGTATAAAATCTGATCAATAAATTTTGTTTAAAAGCTATATCTATTCCTTTTATCAAATTAATAAATTAAATATATTAAATTAAGAGTAATTAGAGTTGATAATAATTTGGCCTTTGACAGTGTGGATGACATTAATGTAGCCTTATCTACAACCGAAATGTCCATTCTGGGTCTAAACCATCAAACAGACAGGTTGAAGTGTTTTTTCTTTTTTATAAAAAAAATAAAATGAAAAATAAAATTCTAACCATGCTTATACTGTATTAAATTATCTGCTGCAATACAAAGCTCTATGACTTCTTGCACGTGTATGCTTTTGCTTAATGTTTAAATTTTGACTTTAATTTAAAATATTGTATTGTATTTAACATTTTAAGGATGCCTTGTGACAAAAGCGATTTAATTTAAAATGTAGGGAGCAGAGACTCAAAAGCTTCAGCATGCTTTATTTGACCGAGTGTTGAAAATACTATTTTTCATTTAGTTTCACTGCTTAACATACTTTCACACACTGATTAAAAAATCTTTCCAACAGTGTCCTGTCATTTCACAACTACAAGACTTCCAAAAATATGTTTATTCACCTCAACTTTAGTTCCAACACTTTGGCACAGGTCATTTTTTTTTACACTTTAAGTTAACACTGGGTCTCTTAACAAAGTGAAGAAGGATTAAATGCATGACATAAATCAAACAATTAAACTCTGGCAAATGTATGAGGGACTTATGCTGAAATATAGCCTCTGAATCTGTAACAATTTGTTTCCCAAAGTTGTACTTTTATAATGGACAACATTACTTACTGACCCTAACCTTGAGACGAATTGACACATGGATAATTCTCACAAAAGTTAAGACCAAAGTTCAATCTTGAAGTCAGAATACTGTTTTAAGTTGTAACAGAAATGTTTATTTGTGTAATTTTGTTTTCAGATTATAATAGTTCCTCAGAGCTGAGAAAATAACCACCAGAGGGCGATGTGTGCTCAGAGAAATATAAAGATATAATCCACAGCCTTCAGGGGGTCTGGATATTAAACCTGTATGCTTTGTACATCCGATTTTTTGAGTGTTTGTGTGGAAGACTATACACACTTTATCCATGAGTGAAATACATGGATTCCCCTTGAGACATGTCCTTGTCAGTTTCTTACCATGACTCATCAATGATTGTCTTGCTGGTGAAAAAATACCATCAACACTTCTTCTCTGGCACTGAAGTGATATTATGTGACAAATACAACAGCTTGACAGGAGAATGATGTTGTAGCCTCTTTTCAAAAAATGAAAAATGGATGATTTAAAGGAAAATAAACTTTTAGGCACAGTGGACAGTCATTTGTTGTGTTTTCCTTTGCTGATGGAGGCTGAGAGTCCTTGTAAGTTCTTGCTGTGTGAGTTTTCTTGCCACACAATCGAATGGGTATAGGAAAAAGAACCTAAAGAGAAATCAAGACAACAAAAAACCCTCACCAAAAAGTGTGTACACTGATCCTTTGAGTCCTCTGTTGCTCTTTTCCTGCTCATAAACGCTAAAACAGGCTAACAAAGTGTGAGCCATACACCTCAGCTGTGTGCGTTCACACACCAACCCTTCATGTCAGTCAGATTTGTCCTTCTTTTTGCCCCCTCCTCCTATGGGAACTCTGCTGACCACTGCAGAGCCCACAGCACTTACTCCTCCAGCTACAGCAGACACTCCCCCTTTAACCAGCCCCACTCCCACCACTGGCACAGCAGCTACAGTGGTCACAGCAGTCTTGGTGATGTCCAGACTCTTTCCTCCTAACCAGGCCACACCGCCCACCGTGGCTCCAACGGCCCCTTTGGTGTAACCGTACAGGCCCCCTGCCAACCTGCCAAACATCCCCGGCTGTGCCTGTGGGTGGTCCTTGTTGTCTGCTACAAAGCAAAAAGAGAAAAACTTTAAGATTCAATATATCACTGCTAAAATGTTTAACAATATAGATCAGGTGTCATCAACTACAGTTGTTCCAATACTAGTCAATTACCAGCCACTGGGAGCCCCCCCACCTCTAAATTCTGCTATAAACTATCTAACATTGTAGTTTTATTTTTCCAATTTGATGCAATTTTTAACCGTAAAATGATCAGTCCACATCACCCATACAACTGCCAACTATATGGGGCAATAAAGATATTTTGTCCTCTGCCTTGTTGTCATGTTTTCCATCACTGGTTTTGATTTTCAGTTTACTCATTTCCCAGTTTAAATACAAGCGTACAATGGCTGTCAGACATGAAGTTATTCCTGATAATATTCCTGATAATTACTTGTTTTATCGGTTGCATTCACAGTTATATAGTTCGTAGTAATTGCATTATTGATTTATAGGGATGTCACAACAAAAAAATCCTCAAAACCAAAACATTTTTCTACCTCACTTTTTCAGAATTTGATAATATTTTGGGGGCCATATGGGAAGCTGAGGGGGGCCTGATGTGGCCCCCGGCTGCCTGCTGATGATCACTGTCATAGATGTTACAGTAATACCTGCTACAAACTGAACTGTGGTGGCACGAACTGTTCTTTTTAACACTCAGTGAAATCTGTTGAGTCTCGGCCTAAAAAGTGTAGATATTTTGGCTGCTCATTCTCATGTTTTTCATTCCTTATACAGTGAGGGTTGTTCCTGTTAATTTGTGCTTAAATTATGTTTCTGCAAGACTAGGAAATATATCAAGTGGAGATGCACATGATTTGCCACCAAAAGAACTTAAGAAAGAAAATTTAGAAGCCAGCACCAGATTTAGAGGTCTTCTTTTTCTTTTAAGAATACAGGCCAGCCTCCTCCTCCTCAGTCACTGTCTAAACTGTAAAGTCAGCCACCTAGTGCTGATGCATACTGTAGCTTCGTTTAATGACAACTGCCAGTGGCTAATATACCCTTTGACCTGCATATAAACAATATACACTGACTGAATGATCAGAACAGATGGCATCTCATCAGAACATTGCAATCTGGGAGAGTTTATACAGAAAAAAACAAGTTTTATGTAAGCTGTTTAAACTCGGTCATAATTCAACAGAAGAGATGAGAAACCTCATCTAGCCCAGGCTAAGAGTGTAAGCCTGCAAGGAGGATCAAATGTCAATGTAATCCAGTGTAAAATAAGTGGAGCGTAATCTTGACTGTTTTCTGATTGTTTTGTTGACATAACACTTCACAACTAAACAGGATTTAAATTTGCTTATATCTGAGTTTGATATTATCTGCTTTGGGATATCCCAAGTTTTTTTTAGACAAACCAATTTCTTCTCTGATCAAATTTATGGTAAGACAATATTGCAGATATTGGTTGTTCGTTTTGCATTAAAATAATACTTCACTCTTCTTTTGTCCTGATCTGCAAACTGGTGAGTGTTTATTATTATTATTATTTATCAGATATCTAAATACATGCCAGCCCTGGTGCTCTTTCATAGACTGCTTGTAATAGGAACCACTAACAGTGATCAGTTTATCTTGCTTAATAAGCATTTTTATAGCAATCAAAAATGAAATGATGACACTAAATGAATTTTTGGTCAAAAGACAGCCCTTGTTCTTGCCATTCTTTTCCAAGTCTTTCCTGTAAAGCAAATATCTTATCCTGGAAAAATACAGCTGAACAAAAATATATAAGATGGTGTAAATATTACATTTTTTCAAATCGTCTTAATGTAAAGAAAAGGTTACCTACTTCTTTTTCTAAAAGAAACTTGGTGCAATTAAATTATTATATTCATTTCACTAAAATGTTGGCAAGAGAAACTTAAGAGTTACAGTACAAAACCAGATTTTTAACATCACACAAATGATCACCGTTATATCACTACTATTGCTATCACTATATATCATTTATCATAATTTACATGTGTTAGATTTGCCTGGCTCTGGTCTCTTGTCACAACCCAATACAATGATAATAATAACAACAACAACAACAACAACAACAACAACAACAACATTAGTAATTGTAATAATAATAATAATTATTATTATTTCCTTATTCATAGATTTGGCTAATCTTTGTTTGGGATGAAGTATTATTTGACTGTAAGACTGTAGTTTAATCCTTACCCTGTTGATGGAAGGATACATACATTGTGCCGTGTCTCAAAATAGTGCCTTACCAAAGTGGGTGGTAATGGGATGTTAAGCCTGTGATAACTCTGCACTGTTTTTCTGGTTTGTTTTCTCCCACAACTCTTACAATTACACAGAGAGTTTGGCCCCATGTACAGAAATGTATAACATCAGCTCCGGTCCCGTCCCGAGTTTTTTTATCAACAGAGAAAGACCTGAGCTGTGACACTGTGGCACACATTCAGGTTCATGCCATATACCTCACACCCCACTTCAAAAAACCCGAACTGTCCCTTTAAGATACACCTATTGTAGCAATATTACACATTTTGAGAATCGTGTGTCACAATCTTGAGCAGCTGTCATTTAAAGGTTTCTGATAAAGACAGAACACAACATCGCCTCACCAAAACACTTACCAACTGAATCTCCATACATCTATTTTATTATAAAAAACATTATAACGGCTAAAGATTATAGACTCCACACTAGGGCTGAGCGATTTATCGTTTTCAGATCAAAATCGCAATTTCAGACAACGCAATCGTGTGATTGCCTAAAGCTGCAAATTTTTTGCAGTGCTCCTGACAGACCCAGGATCTGATGTGTCAATTATTTTACACACACAGTTTGACAAATTTGCAGACAATTTGCATTTACGGAAGTGCTGGTAAGCAGATCAACAACACAAAGTCTCTGTGTAGGAGTAGAATTTGGAGAATCCCTTAAATGATGAAAACAGATTATTTATCATCAATATTAGATGAATAATGTGTTACATGCTTTCGATAATTGATTTCCTTACTGTTGTCTATACTGTAAACACAGTGAATATTGCACTGAAGCTTGATTTGAAGAAAATCGTGAATCGAAATGAAATCGCAATGTCTGCCAGAAAAATCACAATTAGATCTTTTCCTGAAATTGTTCAGCCTTACTCCACACTGCACAGCTTATTAATTACTTTATACAATTAGTAAATAAAAGTTATTAATAATCCATTGTTTTTCTGTTTGCTCAGCACTTGTTCTTAGACCACAACTGCTTCCACAACTGACTGCTGTTATCTCTGCAAACACATTGGGGGTTAGAAACAGACATTTCTCCCTGACCAAAGCTCACCTGTAGGTTCTGGCTCATCTTTGAGGTATGCAGGCATGTCCTCTGGCACCTGCTCCGCCTGACTCATCTCTCTGGAAAAATAAATGACCTAATTACAAAACAGTGCCGTAAAACAACTACACATTCAGTGTAGGTGACTCAAGGAAAAGTTTTTTCAGTTGTTCTCATGTTGTTAAATCTTGTTTAAGGCCTGGTTGTGTTTTGTTAAAAATCTGAATTTGCTCTTTTTTTAATGTTTGAGGAACAACAGCTTGAGACTCTAAAATGGTTTTTATCCCATCATTCAGCACTTTGAAGTAATAAAAATATAGATATGCAAAAACTACAGAGGGGTCTTGACTTTTAACTCTTAATGCTTAAACATGAGGCTATAGCTAGCGTGCACATAAGTTTGAGACAGGATGTCTCCTGCTTTGGGAGTGCTGCTGATCCTAAAACAAGGCAGACCTGCTCACTGTCTGTCACAGAGCTGTAAAACTAACAGACGACAGGGAAAGACTCTCAAAAAACTGGGAATGCTACATTATTCACAAGCAAAAAGTGTCAGCCTTACATACTGGCAGAGTGTTAATAGGTTTTCGGGAGTATTTTTATTTTCATTTTTGCTGTTTTTTTTCTTTTTAAGTCGAATCTGTGCAGTTTTTTCATCAAGCACTTGGTCAGTACTGTCTTAGGAAACAATCCTGCAAACCTGTTATCAAGGCGAGTTTGTTTTAAATTATACACTATATGAAAAAGTTTATGGTTTAATTTAGTGTTCAACAGGTTTACTGCCTGTTACTGTTAAATATTTACTTTGACTATAATGTAGGCCTACGTGTAATACATTATTCTGCAGCATTTTCAATGCTTAACCCTTTCATACCTGAGCCCTCACCTGCGCAGTTATGCGTCCATCATCAGGTGATTTAATAACTATATCCAAAGTAACACCCCCACCAATTATTGTTTAAATCAAATGTTGTTTGTCCATTATTATTTTAAACAAATATTAGACAACCAAAATACAACAGATAACTTGTAGTATGACACAGCCTTACAATGTGTATATTGGTGTCTGCCAAAATATGTCTGAAAATATTTGGCCATCAAATATTGTCATAACTTTAACGTTCAACATCTGTCAATGGGATTGTTGAGTTCCAAGTTCTGGGGTTCTGAGGTGCATTTCAACATTAGCCACAACTTTTCTGATCATCTCTGCCCCTGTAAGGACAGTACAGAAGATAGCATTACTGCAGATGGGGCCAAGAGATCTTCTAATTCACCGAATACTAGGTAAAAATAAAAAATAAAAAACACAAGTAAAGAATTAGCATTGGTGATTTCATGCTGGACTGAGCACATTTACAATGCTTTACTTTAATGCTTGAGAGCCCCTTTGTTTTGGTGCTACTTCAGCACGCTGCATCATCATGTGTCCTTCCACCAGGAGTTAAGTTGAACTAGAACACTAAGGCTTGCTGCCACAAAGCATTGTAGATGTGTTCAGTTCAATAGAACCAAAAGTTTTTTGTTTTTTTTACTCTCACCTAAAATTTAGTAAGTATGTGGCACTCTTGACCCCATCTGCAATGATGTATAGTCTAACACAGTGTTTTTCAAACTGTTTTTGCCCAAGGCATATGTAAAGTCAAGTCACACCATTCAAAATGGCCCCTTTAATGTGTGTTTCAATATTTAACTGGCCAGTACAAATTAATTCATATCTACTGTCTAATCTCATCAGAAAGAAATCTCTATTGATATCAAAATCGGAAAAAAAATCATTTGAAAATTGTTAAAACAAAAAACATCAATGTATGCTTAAACTTGACAGGCAACATGTTTTTAAGGTTGGAGAACTTAATAATAGGAGAGAAAAAGTAGTAAATTTACCAACCTTCTAGTTCTATGAACTGCAAAAGACAGTGCATTCCTAAAGGTTTTATAGAGACTTCTAAGAGTTACAGAAATTGCAGCTGGATAAGAAACTGAATGCATCTTAAAGAGAGTTGTTATTGGTTACCACTTATAAAGGATGTAAAAATCACCAATGTCTTGTCTTAGAGTACATCAGTGTGTCCCATAACACCATCTGACAACCACTGGCCAAACCTCAGTGCCTGTTCCCTTCCAGCAGGGACACAGTTGATCAAAATGAGTGTCTATGAATTTACCACTGAAATGCACCTAAAACAGCTCTACCTCAAAATTACAGTACCATTCCTTTCAAAAGGCTCGTTGAAAAGAATCTAAAGCCAAAAAACGTTTTTCTTTTTTGATAGAGCCAATATGGTATTGATGGTTCTACTCCAGGAAGATGAAAATACTCTTAACTCGTGGTTCTTAAATGGTGTGGGCCGGCACACCAGTGTGCCTTGAGACAAATCCAAGTGTGCCTCAGGTAGGGATAGGAATCGAAAACCAATCTCACTTGAGAATTGATAATAATTCCCTCAAAGAATTGATATCATTGGTCTTTTTGCTTATCAATTCCCTTACCAATTCTTTCCACTTTGATCTGCATACTTTGCAAATCAAGGATGTCCTGGCCTCAGGCAGTCACAATAACAAAGAATTCAAAAATCGTGCCAGACAGGGGGCACAAGTGCTTATAGTGGATTTATTCTGGCAAAAAGATGCTTCCTGCAAAACTTTCAGTAAGTGGAGACACCAGCAACTTACTCAAGTATTTATTTATGCAGTATGGCATTTAACATCAGGAGTGCTGGGTGTTTGACATTGTTACCACTGAAAATCTAAAGTAGGTCAATTTTTTCCACAAAAAAAAATCAACAGGAATCGATAAGGGAATCGTTAAAGAACTGGATCGATGAGCAGAATTGTTAATGGAATTAAAATGAATAAAATCTTATTAATTATCATCCCAACCTTTGGAATTCATAAAACTGTGTTATTAAAACAAGTGTCCAGCATCTGGTAGTGAGATTTTAAAATGTAATTTGTCAATACATTAAAGTTTCAAATTTCTGTATAAAAATGTAAACCACTAATTATTAATGTAAATAATCCAAAAGCCTGGAAGAGTTTTGCAGTTAATTTGATTAGTATGTTAGAGAACGAATCAAAACAGACCTGGTTTGACATTCTTCAAGACCCAAAAATCAGAAAATGAAAAAGCTATTCGATACTTTGATATAAATATCAAACTCAACATTGAGTATCACACTTTTTGACCATCAACTTACTATTAATAAAATTAGTAATTCTGTGTTGAAATTGGAAGAGGTTAATGTGTTAGACAGATGTTTGTCAACTTCCATAAGCAAGGAAACATGTACAAAACAATCCAATACTGCAGCTCATGTTTTACAGGCTATTCTGTAAGGGTATGATTATGGTGTATCTTGAGATTTTAGCTTGACGGGTGCTTTAGGCGACTAAAGTTTGAGAACCACTGCTCTATACAATATTAACAGTACATATATCTTTGGTGTGGATATGATAAAACACAACCCACAGTTCTGAGGCCCAGTTACTTTTCATTATCTTCAACCACTGCGTGCTTATTGAAGTGCAACCTCTGTTTGGTCTGTAATTTTGTTCTTAAAAATGACTTGTATCGTGTTAAAAAACTTGGTTCTGTCAGAAGCATTATTCTATGTTGTTTATTGGATTAAAGCCGACAATGGATGTGTACTGCAGCTGCGAAAACACGAGCTTGTGGACCAACAGCTTTACATATCTGCAGATCTTCGCCTGCTTTTGACCTAAACAGATGCAGAAAGAGTGAAAAAGTGGCAGCAGGCCTGGCACAGGGTAAACTCTTGCTATGGAGCTAGCTGTAGCTTGGTGTCGTGGAACTCTGGTGTTGCGTTAACGTTACACCATAGGCAGTGGGAACACCACAGACGCTGATGCTTACACATTAGTCGTCCTATTTTTGGTCCATGTAACTTCTCTACCCTGATTTTCTGTGACTTTTCAGTTTAAAAGTTACACAAAAAGTTGAAGTTATTAGTCAAACCAGTGGAGTTTTCCTGTTAAAGGCCAAACGTTGAAGTTAGCATGTTTGTTGAAACATTGAACAGACACGTCACTTCTGACACGGTGAGCATCATTTTGAGTGTTTTGTTCAGAAGTCGGTGTGAATTGATCAGTAATTTTCCTAACCTATGAAATGTATCCTGACAGTCATGTTTTTGCGAAAGAAAGCTCAAAAGGTGGTTTTAAAGTATTTTACCCCTCTTTAACCATAACTATCGATGGTGGGTCTGCAGAAGATCTCGTATTTGACTCTAATCAGAGAAAGTGAACGCATCAACCTCCTCACGTTAGTTAGCACTTACCTTCTTTAATGTTAACAAACAGATCCAATGCACCGAGGGGGGCCTAAAAACTATGTGACCAATATAATCTCCAAGTTTCTCGGCCTGTGGTATCGTAGCTGCTGGTGGTTGTGCTGACTTGTGTTGTCTGTGTGACTAAATTTTGGAGGAGGATCCGTCTCCACCCATAAAGCACACAGAGGTACACACTGTCCACAGAGGGAGCTCCAGCCGCCCGCTGCACTTTCTATAGGCTGTTCAAATACATGGAGGAAGAGCTGTCTGCATAACAGTGGTGGGAAGTCTCTAATTACCTTTTTTCAGTTTTGTTTTCCATCAAATGATTGCCATAAAATATCAGGCTATCAATAAAGGGGAATGTAGACATAAACATAAAAACATATAAACAGTAGTTGATGAGATAATTTCATTTTTTCTGTTGCTGAAGTCTTTATGTTTTTCATTTTATAGGAAAGCCTCTCCATAACAGGATGTTGTCTATGGCGGACAGCCATTGTTTGTGATTTGGTGCCTCAGCTTTCAGCTAGTTCTTAATGATGGTTTTCTTTGCAGCTGCAATGTGAATCCTGATCAGACCAGGTATTAGTCGCTCACATCCTTCCAGATGTACCGAGTATAACACTAGACATGATCAAGGAATAACATAGCCAAAGAAACTCACTGTTGCCTTTTACGTCAAGATAAAATAACTCAGTAGTTTTTCAAGAAAACCAGCACTTAAACTTGAATATAGGTATTGGCTATTATACTTAGTTATATTTGTCAAAGCGTCTGAGTATTGAGTATAAAAATGAAATGAAAGGCTCAACCCATCAAGGTTTTCAACGTCTAATGTTGTCCCAGTACCAATTATTGTATTATGTCTTGCTATCAAGTGTAGTATTTCAATACACAATCATGATAAAACATTTCAAACTAAGAATACAAGTTTGATACTCACTTGATGGATCAGAAATGGGAAGTCCACATAGGTTGGTCACATTTTTGGATTGATAGTTTCTTAAAGGTCTCATGACCTGTGAAATCAAATTTCTTTGCCTTAATGTTGTTAGGAGGGGCATAGAGAGCAGAGGAACATGACACCTTTTACTAAAGCCTCATTTTACAGAGAAATGTCCTTTGCCTCTTACATTCAGTTTTTACGTTTTTTTTATGTATAAGCTATACATATGTGTTTTCATCGCAGCCAGAGGCCATGGCTGTTTTGAAAGTCCTATGCAACGTGTAACCCCTCCTTCCTCCTCTGATCAAGCATCATTTTGGCAGCCAGTCAGCACAAAGCTCATTATCATAACCTCTCCACCCCATCAAATTCCAGCATTTCCAAATGGGAGAAAAAACAGCTGCATCTGATCCTCTACAGAGATTAACTTTTCATTTTTTAATTCAACTTAAATCAAATCATTGCTTAATATACACCCAGCACATGATATAAATGGTCAAAAGCACTAGGACATGGGACTTTTAAAACAATGAGTGTAAAAAAATCCTGAAATTTAAGTGATTTAATGTCTGTCAGGACAAATAACTAATCTAAATTAATATTCGGCATTCTGTTTATTGGGTAGAATATAGTGTACTTGTGCAAAACTACAGTATGACTCACAGAGTGCAGAATGTACATATCCACAAATAAATTTAACATCCAATTCTGTATATCTTATGTCAGGACAGGTGTGATTATGTTGTGTTATTTGGGTCAAATGTTATTTATTTTACTATTATTTCTGAGACCATAACTAATCACCTCATCACACTACAGCTCTTGTCCGGAAAAGTGTACTCTAAATACTCAGTAGTTTGAGTTTGTTTGTTTTTTTAAACTAGGTGTTATTTACCATGCCTGAGTAGATTTATACAGAGCAACTTTTACTTGCAGTCCCAAGGTCCCATGTCTTTCTGTGTTTGACTGTTTACTTGGGTGTCTATTAAACAAGGATTTGATTAAACTTAAAACAAAAATGAAAATTTGCTCTGTCGAGGATCAGCTGCAATTCTTTTTCCCTCCCCGTTGGAAATGCTTGGATCTGAGGGAACAGGAAGGCAACAGGAGGCTATGATAATGAGCTCTGCACTGATTGGCTGTCCAAATGATGCTACAGGCCGTTATGCTGACTTTCAAACCAGTCATGGCATCTGCATGTGGCAAGCAGAAAACACACATTTAGGTGAAGGCTGTATGGCTATGTCATAACAAACTCCAGGAAGTACAAAACAGTGATTTCTTTAAAGAGACATATCGCGTTTCTCTGTGAACTGAGAGTTTAGTAAGAGGTGTCATGTTCGTCTTCTTTCCAAAAACATTAAAAACAAAGAAAATTGATTTTTATGAGACAAGGGACTTATAAATAAAAATGTCATCAAAGTAACTGTACTTTTACCTTAGTACAGTACTTACTCTTTCCACCCACGCATTATGCATTGGCATTGTTCACAAAAATAAATAACTTCATTTTCATAGAAAGGAATCATATTTCCTTTTTTTCAGATCATTTTAGATGTATCCTCTCTGGTCTTTAATCTGTTTTGGTGGTTCTGACTTTGCCTAAGATGGCAAAAGAATTCAAATTTTTACTGGACATATATCTTTTTGTTTTTTTTTACACAATGAAGTCAAAGTGATTTTATTCTCAAAGGGAAAAAACAAAACCTTGAAACTTGCACAGAAGAATCTTGTAGCTGAAAAAAAGGGCAAATTAATTTGCTTGGCCATTCTAGTACTAGAACTAAATCCAAGTACTATCTCCTGTTTGTGTTTTCATGTTAGTATAATTTTTAAAAATAAGCCAATAAATAGGCCCATCTTTTTCACACTTAGATACTTCGATTTTTCTTCATGAACAGAATGCAGAACAAAAATGACTGCATTCAAAAGTATTTTGTTTTAAGTATTAAGTTGGGGAATTTGTAATGTCCTAAATTGTATAGAACTATACTTGTGGATGTTTTCATTATTATTCAAACTCCCAGTAATATATGTAAACTTATTTCCATGTACAACTGTAAACTCTGTCTCTTGAAAAACAAAACTTTAAGGCTTTTGCAGCTAACAGAAGATGAAAGGCAGAGGAAAATATTGCTGTTTTGAAGCCCACTTAGCAGCACCCAATTTTCACCTGTCAGGTTTTAATGTCTGTTTCTAAATGTATTACATTTCACAAAGTTTATGATGATCTCTCTAAGAAATGGTTAATACATTTGATGGTCAGGTTAAATCAAGGCCTTAGTAGATGGAAATAAGCACATACTGACAAGATATAACACGTTAGAAAGAATAGTTCACATTGGTACTTGTATTTTTGCCTCGAGATATTTGCATGACTTTAGGTGTGCCTTGTGCAAGAAAAAGACTAAAAACCACTGCTCTTTTCTCCAGGTCTCAGAGACTCAGGGCAGCATATCACACTAGATTAACATGTGAGGCAGGTTAAGTTCATGCCTATGTGTGTCTGAAGCACTTTATCAATCAAATTCACCCTGCAACCAAAGTATTTCTCTTGTGATAAATCATTTAATGAAAATGCCTGAAGGCATTAGATAACAGCTAATGCAAATATCTTTGATCTCCACTGAAGATATAATTTATTTAGACTAAAAGATTTGCATGTGAACCTGTGGCTTAGACACAAATCCGACCAACCACCTTCATTTCTGTTGATAGTAACAAAACAAGTGTTTTAAATGTGCATCACAATGAAAAGAATGCATTTGATTTAATTCCTTCCCTTTGCAGATTTAGTAGTTTAAAGATCTGAAGAATAAAAATCTAATTTTTAGACAAAATAAAAACACAAGTTACCTGCAATACACAGTAAAGTTTGATGTTGTCTATTTAGTTCCTTCATACATCATAGGCTTGCCACTTTTTTCTCTAAGGTACACTTCTGTGGCCCTTTTTTAGGTCCCAATTCACCAGTGAACAGTGTCAGAAGGTGTTAGACACACGTCGGAAAAATAGATTTTATTAGTCTTAGGTGGTTTTGGTGGGTGGGTTAAATTGTGTGAAATGTAAGACAGCAAATGCAAGAAGTGAGTAAGGCAACGCAAAATGGACTCCTAACAAATCAGGGGCTAGAGGAATATGTAGAGAGACTTTTAATTAGCAACAGTTTCTTTTATAATTTACTTGCATAAACATTTAAAATTTTGATAAGAAACTTAAATTGTAAACCTTTTGGTAAATTGGACCACATAAATGAACACGTTATTTGATTTACAAAGAAAATTGTGTTTTAAAAAACATTTTAATACCTAAACATGTATGCAAGATACTAATAATTCTCAAAACTGTGTTGTAGACAGTACAGCAAGAGCTGGGAACAAGAGAGAAGAGAGAAATAAAGACATCAGAACGAAAGAAGAGTACAACCACTGCAGAAAGAATGAAGTGACATGACATGGGCGAGTGTAAGATAATTTTTATATCCATTTGTTTATTGATGTTATATAACAGGATATAGGAGAGCGGAAATGCAGCTCCACGTGACCCCCCTCAGTTTCCCGCCCGTATTTGTAATGACGGCTCTGGTCCCTGAAAGCTGCCGCGGGGTGAAGTCTGAAACAGGCTGAGCTGCTGAGGACTCACGGTCTGAACACAACAGGAGCCACGTTTACTGCCCCTGGACCGCAGATGAGCCGGACTGCAGCGGCGTGTGGGTGAAATAACTGAATAGCGACAGTGTGTCCCTCCGCCTCCTGTGCAGCAGTAAAAAGGTCCGCCGTCCGGAGAGACAGGTACTGTTGACAAAGCTGTTCATGATTCTCCAAGGTCTCTTTCTACCATTATGATCATTGTTATGAAAGGAGACAGGGAAGCAGGAGAAGAGAAGCTCAGCCTGTGTATGACTGTGAGTTCATGCAGAGTGGATCTTCATCGGCTATGTCAGCTGGACTCAGACACGGTCTGATCAGGCTCTCAGCTGGTGGGTCCAGAATGTGTGCTTATGGACAAATCATGAGGGCCCCAGTCAGTCAAGTGAACTAATGGATCGCTGTACATACGCAAGACATTTAAAAGGGGTTTACTAAGATAAAAACAGAGAAAAGGTACAATTGAGCGTTGAATACAGCAACAATACATTTAAATAAAACAGTAAATAATTCGACGTTTGGCCCAAATAAGAACTCAAAAACATGTGAATTGTATCTGGATGACAGGAATATCAGGGTGGCTGGGTGTGGGGGTGGTCTTGTGCTTCATTCTGTGAGATCATTTATCTCCGTTTCTTTCCTTTTCAGTATTCATTCTGGGTTAAAAATGGGGCTGGGCAATATATAGATTCAAATTATTTTCTCTACGTATTCTTACTTCAATCATAAGTTGTTGTAGGGCTGGGCAATATTACCCAATCACAGTTTCACTATTAATTGAAGCTCTTACCTCGATTACAATTAATGGATTGTTTTATGCTATGCTGGAACAAATTGGTGGCATTACCGATGGTTGTCAAAACATACTTCCTGCAATATTTACACTGAACTTCCTACTGCTTGGTGTCCTCTGCACAGAATCCAAAATGTGCCCAAACAACAGAGACTGCATTTTCTTGGGTCCTCTGATAGATTAGCGCTTGTCTCCTCCATGGTGGCAGCGCATCCTTCGCCCTTGGTGAAAGTTAACACAGACTGTATGGAGGGGGCGCGGTCACGTGACTTACACAGGGAAAATAATCAAAATAAACATCATGAGTAAAATTACTTCGATTAGAGGGTCTAAAATATCGGTTTTGATTATTTTTCAATTAATTGCCCAGCCCTAAGTTGTTGCAATATCTACATATTTAAAGACTAAAATTTAACATTTTCATGGTGGTAAGCCTTGTCGGCACATGCTAAGGCTTTTGTTTCTTAAATGAGATTGATTATTGATCAGAGAGTTCCATGATAATTTACTGTGGAAAAAAAGCTCAGCTTTCAGTGTTTATGTAGATAAGCCTGCCTACGTTCAAACTGTATAATCAACATTATGACAAAAATTACAGAATGCCTTTATTAACTATAAGTGGAAAAGTGTTTAGTTTTGGTATATACTTGATAATGTGGAAAGGTAGAATGAGGGGGCTATAACTGATTTGCACTAATGTAAGCCAGCCACCTAGGGACTTTCACCCAAGGAGTTTTACCAAAAATATAACCATGAAAGGCAAACATAGGTTCAGAAATCTACGAAACAGAGACATGGTTCAATCAAATCAAAAAAATTAATGAAAAATATGTCACTGGAAGTGTCTGAAGAGAAAGAGAAATTAGTAATAAGCAATACATTTCAAGTCAATGCTTATGTAAGTAATATATTAAAAGTTTACTACAAATTCTTTTTCTCAATAATTAAAAACACCTCCAAGTGAATTGATTAAAACTAGCTAAAAGGGAAGCGGGAGGCAGTCTACCAGAGGGAAGTGCACTTCCCCACCACACGTGAACTCACAGCAAACACGGCAAACAGGTGCTAACTATTGTGTCCCAGTGCGCCTATCACTACGACGAACAAGGTGCAGGGAACCACCCAGAGTGCCTAGCCTCCAACACTAACCAGTAACCACTGCACTGGAAGAGACAAGAGAAAGAAAAGTTAAACAAAAGTAAATGGATAAACCTGTATAAAGCCAGTTGGTTCAGCTAAAAGTCTGTTTTGATCACAATTGTTCAATAAAATCTTAAAAAGGAAACCAAATAAAACAGCAGCTCATACTGTCTGTAACAAAAATAGGGAACTACTACATTGTTTAAAACAACTGTGTCAGACACTTCTTGTCAAACATGCACCTACTCATACCTGTGCAGGTACATGTTACCCTGATGCCTCTAATCCCGGTTGACACCACTATAAAACAAATACAAATCTTAACTTTGGTAGAATTAAAAAAATATATTTATATCAAATGTGTTCAACAATATTTTTAAGGTTAACCAACCTCAGTTCAATGGACACCAAGACGACCAGGTAAATTGGAACAGGCTGGAAACTATTTAAAACAAATAATTCAGCTACTGGTTAAAAAGGTTTCAGATCATAAACTAAAGGCTAAAATGATCTGCAGGCCATGTTACCTACCTCAGCTCTGATCATGTGGAAACCACCAGGTAGACAAAGGAAAGAGGCAGCTATCCTGCCCCAGGTGCCTTAAATAGGCTCTGCCAATCAAGGGGGAGGAGATGACCTACTTTTGAGAGGCTGTGAAGCTGCGTTCACACTGAACACGACTTGGCAACCGAGATCGTGTTGCCCACCCAAGTCACGTCGCGTCTCCATAAATAGCACATTTTGGTTACCTTTGCCATCACGCAGTGACGCCACAGCCACTCTTGTTCACCGTGATCATATCATATATCATATAATAGGATGTATGAGCTGGCATTATTCCAACTGTATCCTTTTCACTCACCTACCAATCACAACACACTGCAGCTGATGATCCTGCAGCAGCATCGTCTGTGAGTTCTCTGCAGTCCCGTCTAGGCAGAACTAATGTACTCACTAACTAATGCTTCCCACATGGACATAGATTGTTACTCTGTGAACTGGAATAAAAACTGTCACAGGTACCGTCACAAAACCACATAACGCTGACTGGCTGTTGTGGCACAGCCACAGGCGATGTCACCTGAAGAGATCAAACTTTTCAACTTTGGCGACCGAGCGCCGAGCGACCAGGTTGCCCAGAGCGCGTCTGTCGCGTCGCGGGAGAGTTAACCCCGCCCCATCGCAACTGTACATTGACTTTACATGAAGAGTGGTCACCCAGGTTGCCCCACTTGCGTTGAGTGTGTAGGCGGCCTGAGGCCTGCAGCCTCAGCACCCAGAGTCTCTCTGCTACAATAACATAAAAGCAAAACTTGATTCATGTAATTTTTGTGTCACTTGAAGTTTTTTGAGAGGGGGAAAAAACAATTAAAGACATAAATGGAGTTTTGTGGAAAAAAAATCAGGGATTTAATTTTAAGCCATATCGCCCAGCCATAGTTAAAAATATATGCTGTGAATTGTCTTTCGAAGTGGTTTGAGGAGAGATGGGGATTTCACATTAAACATCAGGGTTTGAAAAATTTATCTGCTTAAAAAGCACACTGAAATTATTAGAGATGTTCAACAATGGACTTTTGTAGATATTCAATATGCAGATTTTCTTCATCTCATTAGTCCAATATCAAAACCAATGTGCACACACTTTTCCGGTTCCATAATAGATTATTCCACATTGTTTTTAAGTCTAAACATTAAGTGATGGGCTGCTCGATTTTCTAATTCGAGTCAACCAATGAAAGAAAGAAGTGCAACACATTCTTTCACAAAGTGTTAAATTGGCCAACCCCTTAACAAACCACTTCCACCACCATGAGCCAGTCCAACTATCATCACATAACTGAAGCCATCTTTAACTGGACATTCTTGAATCTTTTGTCTTGTTTTCCTCTTGAGAGCTGCTGTTTTTTGTAATCATTTATTGACTTTCTCTGTTCTAAGGCAGGATCAGATTTATGTGTATCCCTCAGTGTTTACTTAGTAGGTGTGGTGATCTACCAGTATTTACTGGCAGTCACAGGTAATAATAGAGTGTATGAGAAGTGCTATACAAATAAAGTTTGACTGATTGATACAGAGTCTGAAGAAAACAAAATGTGGTTATGAAGTCAGAATATGTTTTGTACTGACTTAGGGATTTACAAAATATGAACATTTCAGAGTGCTCAGACCCTGAGTGCAGAGAAATTTTGTTTATTCCCCGTGCCAATATTTTGAAGGCAGGGTGGCTCTTAGAAGTGGCTGACCCCAACCCTTAACTTAATGAAAGGGGAAACACTCATTTTGTGTAAAATCCAAATGTACATTTTTTTAAGTACCACGACCACTACTCCTAGTTCTTGAATTATGTGCAACAATCAGATGCACTTCTCTAAGGAAGATTGTTTGAAAATTTTCCCCACACATGTGACTTTATTGAAACCTAAATTACTATATCATCAGCATCTAATACTTTCAGTATCTTAAAGCAGTCACTGACAAGAAAAGTCTATATGAGAGCTTGCAAAACATTTTTGATAATATTGATTAATGCAATGATTGTGCATTCTTTCATGAAATTGCTTGTTAGTGCTGTGAAATTCAGTCTATATTTTTATACACTTTGCATGTCAATCAATGGACGTTAGTGTAGCCTGTCATTATGAAACCATCCAAATTAATGAATCACAATCAGCAGCGATATAGTGTAATATAGCAAAGCTACCAGCAGGTGGCAGTGTGACTTCATTGTTAGCTTTCCTCTTTTAACACCTGACACTGTTCATTGGAAATTTGTCGGCTTAATGAATGAAATCCTGACGTAGCTCCTCTGCAGTGATTAAAAGGCTTAACATATCTAGTCGTCAGTATTGTTTATATCTGTTATTAGCTCTTTATTTTAAACTAGTGTCCCAACTTTGGTGAGTTAAAATCTGGAAAGCTATCAAAATATGAATGTTGATGTTTTATCATTCAGGAATCTTGAGAGTTACAGCCTCTGAAATGTGTAATGCAAGTTTAAAACCACTAAAGTTTCACTCTTTATTACACACTTTAATTTGATAAGGAGATTTTATAAGTATATGTTTGGGGTGTCTCTGTGTGGACAGGGAAAATGACATTTTGGGTCTAACATATCGCATTCTGGACCGACCTCTCCTCGAGATGATGTCACTGTATGCAACATTATCACTGTTGTTTATATGGGCTGCAGTGGCTCTTTAAAATGTTGATTAATGGACTATTTACATGCCACCACATATTTTTGTTGCTCCCTCACAATGATGCTGCTTTAAAACCACACTGACGGTACAATCATTGCCAGTGTTTTGGACGAGGCCAGTTTTTGTTTCACAAGGTACCTTTTACCTAATGACCCATGTGGTTGCTCTGTTGTGGGTCCTTGTGTCTTTGGTTGCTCGGGTTAGAACAGTTGTTGAAACCAGTGAGTATTCACAAAATATTTTAATAGCAGAATTTCATCAAGATTATGTTAAGTCTCAATGAAATATATGTGAAAAATTGATTACTAAATAAACACACTTGCTATCACCAGCTAACATAGCCACAAGTTTAACCACAACACCACTCAGACCTTGTGGTTGGAATAGATACAAAATAAAACTGCTTTTATATGAAAACTGCAAAAAAAAAAAAAAAAGTCATAGACATGGTAACAAGGTAATGGACAGAGTTTAACAGTGTGTTTTTGCGTTTTCGTGTGGACAGGATAATTTTTGAAAATGAAGGAGGAAAACCTCAGCTTCTGAAAATACCCACCTACACGTGGAAGACGGAGGGCAAGGAACAACATGCAAAAAAGGAGGCACAGGCAGATTTGAAGTGTGTGTGTGGCCTATGTTAAGGACAACAGCCTCAGCAGACACAACACACATGCAGACCATAGACTGCAGGAGGAATTGGATGAAGTCATTGGAGTATTGTTAAGGCAAAGTCATGGACACTAATACTGTACATGTTGTCTGACCTGAACTTTAGATCAACCTACTGACAGACAGAGAGGCCATTTAGAGTTGGGGCTTAAGGCCATCTGACTGGTAGCGACACAGCGTGGGCTCATGTCCATTTCACCCTGACTATCCAAAACTGGAAATTACCTCCCCACAAAGTGAGAGCATTTGGATATTTTGCATACAAAGACCAAAGTGGTTTGTTGAACTTGGCTGTAAATATGTTACTTTAGGCTGTAAAAAAACGTCTGTACCCCTAAAAAATTTGAACTGCGTTTCCACCAATCAGTGTGGTTCAGTTCAGCTTTGGTATAGTAGGCAATTGAAGGTGTTTTTACTTACAAATATAGTGAAAGGTACCCTTCTGTTGGGGTGCCAGTAGAGTCTGTTGACTGGTCGCATGAATTGTCACTTACTGTGCAACAGCAGCTACAACAAAAACAACATAATGAGACACGTTAAAATCGCCTGTAGATTTGGGGGAGCGACTTTTTAACTATTCTGCTCTGAAGAACGTTTGGACGCAACAGAACTTCACTGAGTTCTTCTGAGGTGCACACCTTCCTTGCCATGTTGGAGAGGAGGACGTGCAGACAGAGTTGGATGTTGCTGGCGAGACTCTCGTCTTCCACTGTACCAAACTGTACTGACCCAAAGTGGACACTTGAGGAATTGCAGTTTTTGGCACTTTTCCATTGGCTTACGCTTTCAGACACAACCACTAGGGTACTGGCGCCCCTTTTTAAGTCTGGTTATTTGACATGTTCTTCTAAGTTGTCCATATCCCATCACGGGTAAGTTATTTGTAGATTAATTTTTAAGGTCAGTACTGGTTTGTCCCCAGAGCAGTTACAGGATGAGGATTGTCATTAGTTCTTCCTCTTCCTCCTCCTCCTCCTCCTCTGCAGTGTAAGCAAATGATATACAAATAAAAAATTAGCACTGGCTGCTTTATGTCAATAGAAAGTGCAACAAAGATGCTACACATGGTAAGATGTCATTAGTGAGCAGGTGGGGATGGAAAACTGGGAGCCGCTGCCTCTCCAACTAAGTAATGAAGAGGTTTCCGTGGCAACCAGGCTGCCTGTTGCCATCCCAGTGTGTGAGGGCAGTGGAGATCAAGGTCTGCTGCCTTTAATGCTGCTGTGAGTGGAGGGTTAAATGGTGGGGTTGTGGGGGAAAAGCCCCTCATTAAACTCCACCAAATCTGCTTTAAGACACAGCTGACTGTTACTCCAGCAGGTAGACGTATTTAACCCCCAGACTTGTGCCGCTGTGTGCTAAACAAGGATCCGATGTAAGTTTTTAGGCTCTGTTTAACAGAACATAACCCATGTTTAAATGTATGTTTACATGTACCTGAGGAAATAATGTAAATAATGGGATTTGAGTCAAGTGTCACTGGATCAGCCTCTTTTTGGGAGAGGAAGATGCTCAGTGCAGCAGAGGGGAGAAATGCTGATGCATCATCTCCACATTCAGATACAAAACAAGTGCAAACTGCTCTAAGCTGCTCGATTTTATGTTAGTGTTGGTGCACTATGATGAGTGACGTGCTTGGGAAATCTGACCTTTAGATGGGGCAGTTGGCAGAGCAAAAGAGCACATTTGATGTTGCTATGCTATAAGTCTTTGTTTTTTATGGCATTATGAATAAAACATTTGTTATTCTGATTGTAAATATGCTGACCATTCATGTTGTCCCTTCATTTTGGCGTTGGGGTGATGTATTGGCAAGAACCTGGGGATGCTTACAACAGTACCCGGGGAATGATGTGGTATGTTATGATATATCGTGATCCTAAAAGCAGGGTAATTTATCAAGGTTTGTTTTCTTTGTTTTGTTTTTAATTATATAGTTCTTTTCTTGAAACCATAGTATTAAGAACCTGCAGAGTTATATTCTTCAAAACACAGTTTCCAATCAGTGTTATTTATAAAAAAAAAAGCATAGTCCCTGCAACATGGATAACTTTACCAGGTCTTACTGTGACAGAAAAAACTCCTAGAAATGCTCATCGAGCACAACCCTCCACCAAGGCATTTCTGACATCCTTAGCCAAGCCGAAAATGAACTGAAGATGTCATTGAAATCGGTTAAGGAGTTACTGACTTATCAGTGAAAATGTGGAAATCTGACCTACCTTGCAATGTTAACCAAGCCTTGAAAAGAATCCTGTATTTTCATCAAGATTGGATCACCACCAAAATCATATCACTTCTTCCTTGTGCCATGACTAACATGCCCTGAAATTGTTTATCAAACTCCTTAACTTTTCTGCATATCTTGCTAACAAACAGGCAAATGCCAGCAAAAACATGACCACCTTGGCAGAGGTAATCGATGTAAGAGGCAGACAGACAATTTATGCAAGAGCTCTGCAACAAAGCTCAGGCATCATTATGCCACAGATAATTCACATTAATTCCACGAGAATGTGATATTTGTGTTGATTCACAGTGCAAAATGGTTTTAGGGTATGAGAGAGTGTGACACGGCACACATGCCCACAGACACTCACAGCCCTGCCCTGCCCTCTGAAGCTGCCTGCTCCCTTCTCACCTTCATTACACCTCTGGTACACCTCTGGAGACAGAACTGAGGGTCACTCAACTAGTCCCCCCATTCCACTGGGGTGATATTACAATAGAGGCAACACGTCAGTGTAACTGGGGCTACAGAGTCAAATGCTGCCAACTGGTGACAAAAAACTGAACTGCAGTACAAAATAAGTGTCCTGAATTTAATTTTTTTACAAATAAAACATAAATAAAAATACAGATAAAATATTGATATTGCATGAAAAGTTTATATATAATGTATATTGTACTATATTTGTGCATCAGTATTTTCTTAAACTTCTATTTAGGATAGTAGTGAGTCTCAGCAGTACAATACACAACTAAACACAAGCTTGATATCCAGATATAAGCCATATTTCTCTATTTCTAGTTTTTAAACATTATAAAATAAGCACTGCGATAGTTGGCCCCTGGGTTTTTGCTTGTGCACACCCAGTTTTAACCTTTACACAGAACTGTATCAATTTGGAAAAAAAAGTGCTTAATGTCCAGCAGATGAGAAAAATCAATTTGCGCTACTAGTTTTTGGCTTAAGCAGCCACTTAACAAAATGTTCCAGATATCATTGGTGAGGCATTTTACTCATGAGCCATGAGCTGAGCTTAAGAGGTCCAAGCTGAGGCCGAAGTTATTATTATATACAGGACTGTAATTATTATGAATGTTAATTATGTTAATTATTATTCATGTTATAAAAATCTGTGCTTTGGCTGCTGCTTCTTTGTTGACAGCAATCAGTCGATGCCAAGGAGCTGCTTCTGATGTTTGCCTCTGTTTGGTCTTTCAGTCTTGGCCTGTAGAGTTGTAAAAGGATTACCCCATCTGTTTGGGGGGTAAAAGTGAGCACTGAGGTGTGCCCAGTGCTGTAGGACGGCTCTAATTAGATAACTGTAACCCTCATATGAGCTGCCACAGTCCTGGTGGTCCTGTATATATTGGGCCACGCTGGGCCCAGCTTTTTTACTTGAGAGCTGTGAGAACAAGCAGAGTCGAAGGCCTTACAGGGGGGAGGGGGTCCCTTAAATCCCTTTTAAGCCTTTTGTCATTTATACAGGGATTTATTTGTCATTAAAGAATACTGACAGCACAGTTGAGTCTGCAGTTAAAATGTGGACGTTTTTTATATTTTTAAAACATTTTATTATTTACTAGGTTATTCATTATTTACTTTACCAGAGGCCAAATGAAGTTAAAAAGTATAATGTTCATTTAATGAAAAAATAATCAATATATACAATACTGTTTTGCAACATTATACACAACATTAAACATTGATTAAACTTAAATAATGTAATACATTTCCCTGCTCTAACTCTCCTGTCACCTAATATACATAACTGCTAATTCAAAGATTTTTTTTGTAGGACAACTTTGATTTGATTTTCTGGTCAAACATGATTTGTGCATGCTGATATATACATTGTGCTGCTACATTGTACAGACTTTGTGAGACTTTAATAACTAGGCTGCTGATTTATTGCCTGTACTCAGCAGTACCTTTTTTTTTTTTCTTTTTTTTTTTTTTTTCTGGAGAGAGGAGCAGAGACAAAAGCCTAGACTGCCGCCCCCTCACCCTCCTGATGTTTTTAATAGTTCTTTAGGATGTGCAGGAGAAAAAACACTGAGGTGTTTGAAGGGGTGTCTGCAGACTTGAATGAGGGAAAGTTTGAGGAATGAATACTAAATGAGAGCAGCTTGGAGAGGATGAGATTTTTGTTTTTGTTGTATGCAAATTAAGGTTTTCTAAAGGCAATATTAAAAGTGGTTTAAGCTTGACAGGGGTCTAACAAAACCTCACAAGGACTGGAAAATTGAACTGATTTGATTTCATATCCAAATAATGACAATATTGTAATTTACGTTGTCTGACATAGAGTTAACAAGAGTGCTAATTATTTGATTTTTTGTCCAAATAAAAATTATGTGATTATTTGATTTTTAGTTAAACCCAAGCTCCTTGCTGGTAGAGATGGGAATCAAGAACAAGTCTCAGCCGACTGTAGGTTCCATCAGTCTTATAGAGGCAACAATAATATTTGCCTTCATGCTTAACAATTCCCTTATCAACGACTTTCACTTAGTTCAACATGTGCAAAACAATAATGTCACCCTCTCTCAGGAGGCAGTCAACATGAACAACAACACAGGAGTTGAAGAAATGATTGTGGCAGACAGGAACTGCCAAAGTATGGTTTAACTTCACACAAAGTGATGCTTCCAGTGCTTGTATGTGGCTGTGTAATTTCAAACAATGGTGCAAACAGCACTAAGATAGTCAACGCTTCTTTTTAGCAGAGGGTTGGTGCAACTTGTGGCGTAAAGCTGTACCCATTTCTACAGTGAGAACCAGGGTCCACTGCTAATGTTACACAGTGCTAAAAAAATGCAATCGTGGCACTCTGTGGAAATGGAGTGGACCAAATTCCTGGAGGTCCACCTTTAGATGAACCATGAAAGTACTTTTTAAGGTGGAGAACTAAAATTTTAAATCAGTGTAATATTACATTTGCAACTGATATGACAAATGTATGATAAAATACTTTTTTCAATCCTTAAAGGGTGTTCTCTGCTTTGTTCTTTTCCTGTCATTTCAGTAACCAAGGAGGAGACGATAAAAATTAAGAATCTTATACGATCAGTAAGATAAATATGAAAAGGGTGTATTTGCATTTTTTTGACAGAGAATTTAGATTTTAAAAAATTATGTATTCGTTAATCCCCCTCAGATTAGTGTCTTAGTTTCAGGATACATATTTTATTGTGAGTTTAGTGGATTGTTACATCTCCAAAGCTTAGTAGTAACATTTTCTTTCAAGAGATTACTTGAAAAACATTGGGGATGCATGACTTTATCAGTACAGTATAAATATTGGCAGATAATTTGAATTGTTAAATATAAGTATCTGCATAAATAGTGTATCCCTTATATCAAATAAAATTAAGGCAGAATATAAGAATTTACATTCATGCTTCACCTTATTTTTCACTAACTATCCACACTGAAAAATCAGTAGTGTCATTTTCAGTGCATGTCGTGTTTTTTTTTTTTTGTTTAACATCTGTTTCTAACAAACTGCTACATCTTGAGAAAAAGGTCAACTTTTGTTTGTGGAGACTAGGACCAGACAATATCAGTATGGTTATCTGTATTAACGATTAAGGGTTTAGATATATAGGGATGGGAATCGAAAACCAATTCCAGTTGAGAATCGTTAACATCTCCAAAGTATCAATATCATGAGTCTCCTTGCTAATCAACTCCCTTATCAATTCCTTCCACTGACAGGATTCAGAAGCGGTCAACTGTGGCTTAATTTTTTACAAAAGGCGCCTACTGCACAACCTTAAGTGAGTGGAAACACCAACAACTTGCAGAAGCAGGTATCTATGCTGTGACGTGTGTATGACATTGTTGCCACTGAAAATCTACAGACCAACATTTGCCCACATGGAAAATCTGCAGGCATCAATACGGGAAACGTTAAAGAATTGGATCGATTAGCAGGATCGTTAATAGCATTGGTATCAGTAAAATCTTATCAGTTCCCATCCCGACAGAAATATCAACACATCGGATATTTTTTTTTTAAATCTGCTATCTTACATCCATAAAAACATGTAATACTTTTCCTTTGCACTGTCAAATCCCCTCGTTCTCCTCTTGTGTTGGTCCCTTTCTCCTTCCCTGGTTGCCCTGTGGAGGGTGATAAGGTGCTGCTGGACAGTCACTCGTCTTATCTCTAAAGCTGCTCTGTTTTACAGCTTGTAGCTCTTTTGGGTCCTGTTGGCTCGCTGATCAGTCATTCCTCGTGGAAGTTATTAGAAGGTGGAGGGTGGCTTTGGAAGAGAAGCCTCCTCCTCCTCCTCTCTCTCCTCCTTCTCTGTCTTTATTGAATCCCTCCTCCGGATCATTTATCTCCGCACCCCCTGGTCCCTTTTCCCTTAGTTTGAAGGGGGCCGTTAGGGGGCACCCTCTTTTCTCTCCCAGCTGGGTTTGTTGACACACAGTCAATCTACAGATCCCTTTCACCTCTGCCACCCCTCTTTTTTTTTAACTCTCTCCCCTCAGCTTTCCCTGAACAGTAAAGCTGCCACAGCTGTGAACTGTATTAGCATAGCTGCTGAGGGGCAGGGGGGGTTGCTAAATATATTGCGGCCATTAGCTTTTGTTCAACATTTGACAGTTTTAAACATTTCAGCTCCTCTGTGTGCTGAGGGGGCGATGAGAGGGATGATTTCAGTGTAACAGCTTTTTAAATGTGGGACGCAGGATGGAGGGACAGCAGAGTAGAAACAGGTCAGTAACTAATAAGTGCCGTCAAACAAAAATATGCAAAACATTGGAGGCTGGATCTGTGAGGTCATGCATTTTCTCAAAATACAAAAGATAGGATACACACCACTAGAGCTGTGCATCTTCACTAGTCTCACGACTCGTTTATGTTTATTTAGTTAATGATTCAGTTTGATTTGATATCATGATGCATCACCATATAATTCAGAGTACTGTCCTTGATTTCCCATGTTACCGCACCAGACTACTTCATAGATTAAAAAGTACAAGCAGTTAGGTAAATATGAACTCCTTTTATGAATTAGAAATTACTTTTTGTTTAGGTCACATCTTTCTGTATTTTGTTTTCTTCCTCAGAAACGAAACTGATACGGCACTCTAGTAGCAGCGTCTGCAAGATTAATTGATTGCCTCTGCATCTATGCATCTTTCTCTATGTCCACATCACAGTACATTGATTATAAGATCATTCTTGACACTCCTACACATCACAGGAGACCAGCAGAAAGTTTGATGCAGTTTGGCAGTCTTTTATTTACTGCCTACCTCTTAACATATGAAGCTGGTGTTGTTGTGCGAACATACTTACCCGTGAACTGGTTCTTTTTTAATCTATTTATTTATTTTTAAACATGTTCTGTCTGATTTGTTTGCTTTAGGCCTTTTCTCTCTAATTCTGTCTGTTTGTGTTTTTCATGTTACATTCACACCCTGTTCATGTTTAAAACTTGAACAACTAGAAAGTACTCGGAGATGGCAAACCTCCGCCAAGGTAGCTCATATATTGCTGCATCATACAGTTACCATCATAATATGATTCATTGACCCTTAAAAAACCCACACATAGCACTCAGAATCATGTAGATATCATTATTATTATTAAACATTACAGCGCTTCAAGCCTGTGACTACTTTTGGTTCATTGAGCTTAAGCTTCAGAACTCATTAGCCAATCAGAAGGCAGCTTCCTAAGGCCCACCCAAGGTCAGAATGGGTCAGAACTACAAACAAAAACTCAGGGAGCAAAGAACAAGTTAGAAAGCAAAAAAGTCGGAGCAAATGTAATAATGATCTTTGCAAAGAAAAAATGTATTGTTGAACATATAAAATACAATATTTTTAAAGGTTAAATCAACATTTTGTTTGCAATTTGTGTATTTTCATTTTTATGGTTCATTCTTGTTTGCTCAGTTCATAAAGTTTTACTTGCTTTGTTAAAAGTGTTGTTTGATAATATTGACACGAATCTAATTCCACTTGACAATCAGCACAAAGGTCGTTATTATAGCCTCCTGGAGCATCCCCTCCCCCTTAGATCCAAGGGTTTCCAAAGGGGAGGAAAAATAGCTGCATTTGATGCCAAGTTTGGCCCTGGCCAAATTTTTTAAAGTCACTGTATGTCAGCCAGAATATAACCACAGATAAATTTTTAGACATAATTATTAAAGACTACTACTTCTGATGCCCTGTGCTGTTGTATTTCTGTTTGCTTTTCTTTCTTTCTTTTTTTTAGTTTTATTAATTGCATAGCACTAGTACCACAAAATAGAGACTAGATATTTAAGTTATATGATAGTTTGGCCTTAGTGTGTTGTCATTTTTCTGGTTATCAACAGGTTTTGGAATGAACAGGTCCAGGTCCAGTGGGGATAAGAAAGTCTCCCAGCCTGCAGTCACCACCAGGTTAACCCGCAGCTCCAGCTCCCAATCCAGACACACAGACCCAGCAAAGACTCAGGACCCTGGTCCAGGGCCGTATGGAAAACAAAGAAAGAAACAGTCGGACTCTGCTTTGGCCCAGAACCTAAGTCAGATGACAGTGAGTGGACAGGATGCCTTAGCTTTAAGGTGAGACGAAACAAAAATGACTGTTTTTGTTTTTGTTAAAAAGTAATGTGTCTGCTTTATGTCCACTAAGTGATCTGGCTCAGATTGGTCTGGTAGGATATGTAGTTGTGCGTGTTTACATCATCAAAAATTTAGGAACTTACTAAAATAACAGTACCACCTTTCCTTTCTGGCACCCTTCTGCAGGGGCACCAACAGAGGGTTTTCTACCATGTGACCTTCTGTGGTTCAGAACAGGTTGATTTAACGTTGTATAGTAAAACTTGATCAGTCTTACATTTCTACAGTTTGCCCTACCCCAACGTGTTAGACTACTTTGTGTCCGGCTCCATCCTTTAGGCCTTTTTCCCCTCAAGCATGTGACTGGTACCTGTAGATCAGTAAACAGACTGATGATTCTTCCTGGTGCCCAAAACAAGTGCATTTCTTTAAGAACTGATAGATACTACCTGTAGCCGTTTTGCAGTTTAATATACATGTATCATAATATAAAATACCAGGACAAAAAAGGGTCAATCTTGCATTACAAGTACAGTAATGGTGAATATGTTGGCCTGTTAGGAATGTGGCATATATCTATAATAGATGAACAAAACAGCTGAGTAATTATATATCTGTATTCTAGCATCATATCATAATCTGTTTTCAACTAATCATACCTTCTAACTTAGCACTTAATTTGATCAAGAACTGTGGTTTTGACTGTTTTCATATAACACTGATAAATAAAGTCTGACTGTTTAATATGACTAGCAAGGTCTTAGCAGAATAACATATTCTAAGATTCATATTTACATCGTGGAAAACAAGATAAAACGTGTTTTTTTATTCATGCAAACTCACACAACATTCAGCAACAAGAACTAATTTAATAAAATGGCCTGTTATGTGGTTAGCAGTTTGATGGCTAAGCTAGCATGCTCTATGAAAATCCACCATAAAGGTTTAATGTATTTAAAGTACTCTCGGTACATCCTGGCCTCACGATTCATATGGCTATGACTGGACTTTTGTTTGACTTGGTTCCTGAAATATTTGCAAGTGACAATTAGGTGTATAGGGGTCAGGCAAGTACTCCTGGAACCCCAATAGAGGTGTGCCAAAAAAAGAGGACAGTTCGGATAAGTTATTTGTAAAGATGGGAATTGAAAACCAAATCCAGTTGAGAATCGGTAACGGCTCCCTCAAAGAATGGATATCATTATTCTTTTTGTTTATCAGTTCCCTTATCAGTTTCTTTTAGTGACAGGGCTCAGAGGCGTTCAGAAAAGTGACATAATTTTTGAAAAAAAGGCACTTACTGCACAACCTTTAGTAAGTGGAGACACCAGTAACTTGCAGAAGCATTTATCCATGCAGCAAAGCTTTGAATCAGGGTTGTCATGTGTTTGACATTGTTGCCACTGAAAACCTACAAGGCCAACTTCTGTCCACAGGGAATTTCAGCAGGAATTGATAAGGGAATCGTGTTAAAGAATCAGATTAATTTGGCAGGATTGTTAATGACATTGGTATCAATAAAATCCCTTAACAATTCCCATCCTTCCTTAGTTGTTACCTTTCTCATCTTTTCAACAGTTGAGCCTGTAAGTTACATTTGTAACTATTTAATGAAAATCACACCACATCTCACTTTGTGACTTGAAGAGCAGAGCAAGACACACTGCAGTCTACCAAGTAAAATTTGTTGGCCGTGGAAACGCAAAAAAGATCAGGGTTTGCCTCACCAGACTTTGCCAAACTGTACCAAACAAAAGTAGACCAACTAGTGAAAACACACAATTGTCTTTCCAGAACTGAAAAGAACATAATGAACCTAAACAAAGACTTTTCAGATGTAGCTTCAGTTTTAATATGAACAAGTTTTAGGTAGGAGAAGAAATACAGAAAAAATGTGTGGTTAATGAATTTTTTATTATTATTATGTATGTCTTTTCTTCTTGTTCTCCTCAGTGAAGGAAAAAATTCCCAAGACATTCAAAGTGCTCCTGTGCAGGCTTCTCAGTCTCCTGAGTTTAGATCAGATCAATGCAAACCGTCCATGTCTGCTGTCAAGTCCCCTGCCCGTGGCGGTCTAGCCTCTGTGGCTCGGTTGGTGAAGCTTGGTCGTTGTAAGAAGGTAGTGGTGGTGGCCGGGGCAGGAATTAGCACGGCCAGCGGCATCCCAGACTTCAGGTCAGTTTCTTTCCCCACTCCCATCTCCAAAGTGGAAGGAATCTAAACCTGTCAAATTTTAAACTAACTTTTCAGGGAAAATCTGAATATTTGTCGCACTGAGTGAAGTATTCACCATGTTTCCCTAAAAGTATGTGAATGTCCTTGTGTCCAGGACTCCCGGAACAGGTCTTTATGCCAACTTGGAGAAGTACAACCTCCCGTACCCAGAGGCTATTTTCAACATTGACTATTTCACCAACGACCCGCAGCCTTTTTTCTCTCTGGCTAAGGCTCTGTATCCTGGCAGTCACCGACCAAACTACATACACTATTTCATCCGCATGCTGCACCACAAAGGCCTTCTGCTCCGCATGTACACACAGAACATCGACGGTTTGGAAAAATGTAAGTGAGGTGCCTTTAAAGGACCAATATGTTAAAACTGCATTGTTGTTTGTAATTGTGTGGTTGGTATAGAGGGTATGAACATGGCGTCACAGTGAGCACAAGTGAGTCAAATACTTTAATTCAGCTTAAAAGTTTCAAGTTTTCTGCTATCGTTATTTAGTAATATTCACTGCAGTCAGAGAAGATCCAGAGCTAATGTTATAGAAATGTTTGGAGCTACAACGTCATCTTAGTAAAGAGGACGAAGCCGTGTAGTTACAGCAACTGGTATCATATCACTGAACGTACATGCACTCGGGTAATAATGAATATGAACCCCACTTCTTTCTCTTTCCTCTAGTTTTGACTTAAAAGAAAAATCAAGACATTAAATTTCTGTAAATTAATCGTAACATGTAGGATAAATATCTAAAATGACAAAGCACTAACTCTATGGCTCCAAAAGTTTATTTAGTCATTTTTAAAGCATAAATCAGACTAAAACCTGCATTTTACATAATGAGCATCATCAAAAAAATAATGCTTACTGAAAAATTACTAAGAAGATGGCCCTTTTGGGGTGAATTAAAGCATTTCCCTGTTTCTTTCCACTGACATCAATTACTAGATGTTGTTCTCTTCCACTTAGTGTGTGGAACTGCCAGTCTGGTGCACAAATTGTGACATCATTGTATAACCTTTGTGAACCATGTTTTTTAGTGGTTGCTGGTGCATGTTAAGTGAGAAGTAAATATGAGGCTAAGTGATCTTGACCTATGACTTACAAAATAGAGTCTGTTCATTCTTGAGTCAGAGTATAAAGATCATTTCTAAAAGTCTTCTTGAGACAATGTGTCTGCAAGCAACGAATAAACAAGACCCAAAGACATAAGATGGCTGCCCTGAGCCGGTTTTGTGCCACTCATATGTTCTTTTTTTGATTTACTTTTCTTCTTCTTACTGTCAGTTCTAACATTTAATCGTTTCCTCACAGTGTGTGGCATCCCGGATGACAAACTTGTAGAAGCTCATGGTAGTTTTTCCACAGCTTCCTGTCACCTGTGCTACACTGCGTATTCGGCTGAAGAGGCAAAGGTAAACCTGACATTTCATAGTCAACACAGTCTCCGCTTCAGGCCATTAAAATGCAATTAAATGTTTCCTTTGTTTGTTTCACAGCTTAAAATAATGAATGACGATGTTCCCATTTGCTCATTCTGTGCTGCGACAGTCAAGCCTGATGTTGTGTTTTTTGGAGAGGACCTTCCACAGAAATATTTTCAGCACAATAAAGACTTCCCCAAAGCAGACCTGCTAATTATCATGGGCACATCTTTACAGGTAAACATCAGTAATACACTGTATTCATTTTGAATACATTTATTGCCGTGCTTTAAAGCCTCGGCTCAGTTTATTCTAAAATCCATTAAAATTTTTTTTTTTTTTTTTTTTTTTTTTTAGATTGAACCATTTGCCAGCCTGATAAACACAGTGCGCTCCACTGTGCCCCGTCTCCTCCTGAACCTACACGCCGTTGGTCCGTTTGAGAAGGTACCCCTGCGCAGAGGAGACCACATGGAGCTGGGTGACCTAGCAGACACAGTGCAGAGGTTTGCTGAAATGCTGGGCTGGAACGATGAGATTGAAGAGCTGATGAGGAGTCAGGAGATGATGGTAGGTTACAGCTCAAACAGACAAGGAGAAAATGCAAAAGATACCAAAGGGGTTTTTTTTGTTGTTCTGTTCTTTGTCTTACCAGGAATCAGGAAACAAAGTGTATTCTACTAAGGAGTCCTGGAAAGACAAAGGCATATAAATAGACAATAAGTGTAATGAAAACATCACTGATTTAGCATTTCACTATGGTATTATTGTCAGCCATAACAATGAGAGGTCTAGTTAATACAAAGCACTGACACATCTGTTTTGGACATTCAGATACCAAGTGATTACAGGAAGTACTTTATGTGCCAGTGCAACCTTTCAGCACGCACTGAAAACTGTTTGAAAACTGAGAACAGAGGTGGTGCCATCATCCTGATTGTCTTAGTCGTGGGAACAGAATGTGCAATGACACACAATGAAAAGAAGATGTGAAGATCTAGAGAATTCCTGCTGCTTTCAGTGATCGTGATCATTGGCTAAGCTCAGTAAGAAGAGCTGGTCTCTCTGCTTTCAAGCAGCTCTCCATTTGGTACAATTTTGGCACTCTTATGTCTATTAATCAAGAATAAAAACAGAACAAGGAAATAGCTCCAATCATTCACGTAAAAGACTTGGCCCCTAGAAATGGCTTGAGAGAAAATAATAATGTACTTTTCTATTTGTCTAGTTTTTTTTGTTTTTGTTTTTGTTTTTGTTTTTTTTGGAAAAACTGCTCATTTGAAAATTCATGGATCACAATGATAATAATATTTTAGTATTAAAAATATAATTTCAGTTAAAGGGTTTCTACATACTGGTGTATTAACCATTACAAAAAATAAAAAAATGATGTGGTGATTACCAATACTGTTAATTTAAGGCAGCTGTGGCATAGAGCTTGTGTTGGGTGGTGGTCTAATAAGGTTGTTAAGATGTATATATATCTATATGTGGGAGATGATTGAGCTCGTAAAGCACTTTTCTAGTCTTTCTGACTACTCAAAGCACTTTTACAACACTGGTCACAGCTACCCATTCACACCCATTCAAGTCTCACATTCACTCACTTATGGTTTAAGTTGCACATCAGTATCAGCAAACACATGCGTGTTCTTCATACCCATTAACGCAGCTGATGCAGCACTAGTGGGAGCAACTTATCTTGCCCACACGGTGTATTACAAGAGTACCAGTAATTGCCATGTGAATATTTTGTCCCACCCCTACGTTTGTTGATAGCAACTCTCCCTCTCTCCAGAGCGTCCCTCCTCTCATCAGCAGCCGTCCATCAGTGACTGAACACACACCTTTGCAAAGCAGAGAAGCTTCAGAGGACATGAGCAGGTCCAGACCAGGAGCTCAGAGAGCAGCAAGCATCGGCAGCGAGGACACCGACTCAGAGACGGACAGCAAGAGCTCTGTGTCGTCCACCCGGAGCAACTGACACTGAATCTTTGGTTAATCGTGGCACTGGGAATGTTTGAAATGAACCCTGCATATTAAGAGATGATGACTTCAATAGATAAACGTGTGTGGCCGTCATTATGTTGTATAAAGAAACATGTTAGATTTCTACATATAGGGTACATTTAAAGTTACACATGTAAGATGTAGTGTTGTGCAGTAAACTTGGGGTAGTGATGTCAAATAGTTGAATTGCTCTTTTCTCGTCTTTCCTTGAAAGAGTCTGCTAAAGACTCTATTAAATTTAACCTGAGTGCAGTTTTAGTTAAAAGGGCAATGAGGGAGCAGTTACTGTGATGTGGATCAAGGTTAGCACAATCAGGAGTACTGAGAGGAAGAAAACAACTCCCTGACATCATTACCCAAGTTAACTGCACCAAAATGGCAGCCTGAATGTGAATCTGTTTATTTCCCTACATTTCCCCAAAATGGAGATTTAACATACGTACATGTAGAGACACTATTTCTAATGTAATAGGTGTAATAACATGTCTTACTTTGCAGGGGGGGAGGGTTCACACCAAGACTGTTCTTTTAACTGTGTCGAGTTTCAGTTATTCTCTTTATGTTAGATTTGCAGTGTGAGTCTTACCCATATGTTTGTGTAAAGCTCCTTTAACAGTTTGTCAAGCTCAAATGTTATATTTAAAGCACTTAATCAAAACGGAGGGTTCACGAAGAACACAAGCAAATAAATGAGCCCCGTAACAAATGTTTCTACAAATGTTTTGTATGTTCAGCACAACACTATTTTAAACAGTATTTAATAAAAAGTATCTGAAATGTGCGTCTCTGATTTCTTGATTTCATGGAGAATGATTCGGGCCAGCTATTGATCAGTGGTAGAATAGGTCATCTCTCTGCCAGAGATTTAGTTTGTTTCTATACCCAGCTCTGGCAGTCAAGCGTTGGTGTGGCAAAACATACAACCCTGAAGTGCCCTGCCACTGTGTCTTGGACATGCAAGGGTGCCACTAAAGAGTGATGCAGGGATGATGCACTTTTTAGGCCGCCGTGGGAGTTAGCAACGTGCTGGTTCTCTCTGCTAAAAGGGAGAGAAATTATGAAATTAACAGGTGTTCAATGTGTTGATCTTAAATCAAAATATCATGGATTTTCTAAGCTTAAATGCAACCGAGAAGAATAAAAAGCTATTATGGAGCTACATGGAAACTACAACATGGTGCTTGGACCTGATACGCCGTTTCCGTGTAGATGACATGCCTACACGACTAAAAATGTGAAGATACACCTTAATCCTCCATTTGGACAGCCCCTTACCATTGCTTTGAAAGACAATGGGGAAGTCCTGAAACCATTCCCCATGAGGATTCTACTACTAAAATCATGACTCTCATCCTCACCTCTCCTGACCCAGAAGGGGCTCTAGACTCTAAAAGGCCATCCAACTCTGCCTCTCACACCTCAGAAACACCTCTCTATACTGGAGAGAGATGAAACACAAGGGACCAGACTGTCCTCTCCATCTTGAAGCACTGTGCTGTACACCAACAACTGCACCTCCTATCATCAGTCAAGCTCCTCAACTTTGCAGACGACACCACCCTCATCTGACTCATCTCTGGGGGGTTGAGTCTGCCTACAGGTGGAAGGTTGACCACCTGGTGCAGTGAGAACAACTCAGAGCTGAATGCTCGAAAAACAGAGGAGATTGCTGTGGACTTCGTGAAGGACACTGCCAGCCCTGCCCCCATCACTCTCTCTGAGTCTGTTGTTTCCACTGTGGACCACCATCACCCAGGACCTTAAGTCCCTCACCATAAAAGCACAGCAGAGGATGCACTTCCTGGGGCAGCTCGAGAAATTCAACCTGCCAAAGATGATGATGGTGCACTTCTACACAGCCATCACTGAGTCCATCCTCACCTCCGCCATTACGGTCTGATATGCTGCAGCCACCACAAGGGACAAGAGCAGGCTTCAGTGAATCAGTCACTCTGCAGAGAAGGTGATCGGCAACCTTCCATCTCTCTGCAACCTGTACACCTCCAGGACCCGAAGGTGTTTTTTTTCTTATAAATTATATTATATTTTCGAATAAATTTAATATTAAAAAAAAAACACCAGGATGTGGTTTTCAAAAACATCACTTCTTTTTTTCTGGAAAATTTACTGAGTTTTCTTCATTGAAAAAGTTGCCCTAATACATGTGACAGGTGCAAACAAGCCCCTGTAAGCTTACTACTTACGTTCTGGGCCTGTCCAAGACTATACAAATTTTGGGAATCCATTTGTGATACTCTTTTCAAAATATTAGAGGTGCCAATAGATCCATCCCCCCTCTCACTGCTTTATTTGGTATCATGCCGCAGGGTGTTTATCTAAATAACTGTAAGAGTAATATGCTATCCTTCTGTACTTTGTTGGCCAGGCGCCTTTTACTGTTCAGGTGGAAAGACCCTCTTCCTCCTAAATATTTTCATTGGATCAAAGAGATTATGCCATATGTCAAGCTTGAGAGGATAAGATACTCTCTCAAAGGGACTGCCTCAAGATGTTCTCAAACCTAGAAGCCTTTCTTGATGTTCGTATAGAAGTTAGGAGCAGAAAATATAATCCCATAATTTATTTTTTTTCTTCCTGTGTTGGCTGGTGGTAATGTGGGACAACTGATTAATTTAGCATACTATTTGTCCAGTGGGTGGGTTTATTGGCAGGGCTTCCTTTGATATTTTGTATATGTTTTTCTATATCCTCTTTCTATTTTGTATACTGCAAAACTTTCAATAAAGAGACCTTGACTAAAAAAAGTGTCGCTAATACCCATGTTTAGCGGGTAAATCAGTAAATGCTGATGGACATTGAAAAGCCTCCAGCATCAGTGTGTAGATGTGGTGTGAATGGATAAATGTGACTTTTGTGTAAGCACCTTGAGTCGTCAGATGACTGTAAAGGTGCCAAAAAAGCTTGAGTCTGTCTACCATTCACCATCAACAAGTGAAAAAAATATACCTGATGTCCATTTTATTAACATTTCAGAGGAAGGTTCACTAAATGAAACAAAGGTTGTACTATACCAGTGAAGAGTGCAAAAACAACAAAACAAGAAATATCCTCTCCAAATGGAGACGTAAGTAACATGCATCTGAGTCACAGTCACTGATTTAAAGAAGGCATTCACACAGGTGAGACAAACTGATGTACAGACGCAGGAAAAATCAACGGGACAAACCTGAAGACATGAAGGACAAATATAAAAACATCAGACGACCAAAAGTTAAGTTTGAAATCAAACCTCTACCGTTGCACTGCAGCTGTTCTTCAGGCTTTGGGTGACTCAACACCTCAGTAAGACACTTCATGCTGTTTTTTCCTTTTTCATTTGTGACTCATCTATTTATCAGGCAAACTCATGGATGACCAAGAGGAAGGAGAAAAAGTTGCTGATTAGAGAGTAATCATAATGGTCAAGTCAGTCTCAGACTGACTCCTTTTTCTCTACTGATCTGGATTTTGAGTTTAGGCAGAGAGTATGATGAATAAGGTCAGGGGAAAAGTCTGCCTAAGATCCTTCACAAATGAGTAAAACTTCATGACTAATTGAAATATTACCTGGTTGGGCAATAGTCAGGAGCAGGTTTCAGTCCTGAGACCAAATGTGAAGGAAATAGGCTGAATTCAGGTCTAGTAGATTTAAAATGATGTGATAACAGTTTACATTGACTACACATCAGTAAGCATTAGTAAAGACTTAAAGGCCTAAAAAGCACTTCTCAATTATTCACTGAACATTTAACAACGCAGCTACACAAATCTTGTTCATGCATAATTAAAGTACTGGTAACTACTTCCCTCATCAACTGTAAACACAATTAAAGGTCCCATGTCCTGCTGTGTTTGACAGTTTACATCAGGTCTTGGGTGTCTCTTCGGTAATGACTTCATTTAAATGTTTTAATGACTTGTGCTGCTGACCTCTTGGCTAGGTCACAGTTATAAAAGAGATCTTGATACCAATGGGTTTTTATCTGGTTAAATAAAGGTTAAATATAGATATATAAAATACAAATAAAATAAACCCACAAAAAACGGTTCTGTTGAGAAGCAGATGCAGCCCCTTTCCCTCCCCTTTGGCAACACTTGTTTCTGAGTGAGTTGGGAGGCTATGATAATGAGCTCTGTGCTGACTGGCTGCCCAAATTATGCCTCGTGGAGGCGGGGGGGTTTCAGGCCATGGGGCAGACTTTCAAAACAGTTATGTCGTCTGCCTGTGATGAGCAGAAAACACACATGTAGCTGGAGCCTGTATAGCTATTACATCATAAATCCCAGGAAGTAAAAAACGGAGCATTTTAAGGGGCATTTTCTTTAAAGAGGTGTAGCTCATCTCTAACTACATACACTAAACAAAGAAAACCAATGTTGCAGGAAATGGGACCTTTAATGAGTTGATGTTATTTATAGTTAAAAGTGCTTTAATGATACATTAGTAAGGCATTGGTTTAGGGTTAAGTAAGGGTCAGGCTATGGTGAAAGTATCAATTATAATAAGGCATATATAAGTATGTTTATTCATGAAATGTTTATGCTTAATTGATAATGAATTAAATATATTAATGCTTTACTAAAGCATCAATTAATGACCTAAAGAACTGCAGTAATTTATGCCAACAGCTTATGAGGTAAAGTAGATGATGAGTTGTGTTTTTACCAATGCTTCAGCTTTACCAATGTATTAACACAGCATATAAAAATATGCCCTAATAGTGACCAATACACTATTTCTTAATATTTTACAGGTGATCACTCAAGTATTAACCAATGCTTAACTTGCGCCTTACAAATGCTTAACTGATGCTTAATAGCTGTAGTTAATATAAAGTATTATGGGTCTAGTATTAAATCGTACCAACATCTGAACTTAATTTTGTTCTTGTAGGACAGACGAGTAAACTTGTGGATTTATAGAAAACATGACAAACTGGAAAAAAGATAACATTAAACTGATTTCCACTCATGCAGTTTTGGCAAAAGTTACATGATTAAAAAAAATATTCAAGTTTTACACATTTCTTAGTCAAGAGCCTGAAAAAAATTCTGCTTACGCTTATCAACAAAATGTTAAACCCTCCCTCCATTTAGAGTCTTATATATTCATCCTCTGTGACTGGCTGGAGTGCGGCTATCACTGATGGCCAGATTTCTAAATAAACCTCATCCATGCACTTTATACAGGGCAGGACTTCTTCTTCTAAGTTTAAACCAATGTGAGCAGTTTTACTGATTTATGTTTAAATGTTTACAATGAGCACTTAAAGTATTCAGAAAAAAAACAGTGAAAATATATGAAACAAAACAGCAGAAAGACGTAATATTTAAAAAAAAAAGTAAAAAGAAAAGCACAGAGGGAATGATGATTCAGAGTCAAATACACTCACACTAAAACAGCAGTGCTTTCAACATGATTGAGCATTCATTATATTATAACCTCTATTTCTTTACTAAGAAAGCCATCAAGGAAAAAGTGAAGGTGCAGCAGTCACTGTGGAGGCCTCCGGTGCATCAGAGTCTTTCCTGCACACGGTGAGTCCACGTCCACTTTACAGAGCGGCTTTTAGCTGCAATCAGGCCTCTGGAGTTTCCTCTGACATGAAGAGCTGTGTCCCAGTTCAGACCTGGACCATAACAAACCACATTCTTGGACTAATTACGCCACAAGTCAAACAGGACTCTGCATTTTCTGATTGAGCTTTGAAATGTCCCCACTAAGTCTCACAATGCTAAGTTTAGGAACTGTGCTCAAGTGATTGATTTTGTTTAGCAGTGGTTTTGTACACGTGTGCTTGAGAGTTTTAATATTTACCAGATTTATGTGATTTCAAGGTATGGAGACACATATATGACACAGAAAGCTAAGCATTCGGGAGTGGGAAAAAACACTTGTAAATCATATTAAGAGATAAAAAGACTAAACTTTGAGAAAAAACTTCAGAGTTTGGTATAAAAAAAAATCATGTCATACTATTGACTTTCATCTCATACTTTAGACTTCTTCTGTTACAATATCTACTATTTATTTAATTATGTTTTTTAATCTTAGAATTTTGATTCTTTATCTCATAATTATGACTTTAACAAACAAGTTCACCTTTAATCGCATAATCAGGATTATGTAACCTTATGATTTCAACATTTCTTCTAATATTTTGATTATTTAATCTCATCATTTCACCTTTATCCAATTTTTCTGACTTCCTATGTCATTATTTTAACTCCATCTCATAGCTGAGCTTCTATTTCATAATTCTATCTTTTATCTCATAATATTAACTTTGTGTCATAACTTCAATAAAGTCTTCATGATTGCTTTTTTCTCATAATTACAGCCTTCTGTCAAATTATTTTGACTTCTTTTAACATATCTTTGGACATATTTAACTTTCTTTTTTATCAAAATTTGACAATTACCTCAAAGTTATGGCCTATTACCCCAGAATGATGTTTTTTTTTATCTTAAAATTACTGGTAAGAATATTATAAAGCAAGACCAGAGCAAGGTTGGAATAATGAGGCAGAAATAAACATAGTATGTTATATTATGTTGACATGTGTTGTGTACCAGCTGCATTTGTTGTAAATGATTTGTGACACAGAGAAGACATTTTAAACCTTTCTTTCGTTTTTAGATCCATTTGTACTTGGTCAAATCAATCTAATAATAGTGTCTGGTATATAAGGAAAGCAAGCTGATCTGTTAACTCCTGTTTGCTCTGTGACAGCACATTTAATTTAAGGTATGTCAAAGTGTATACTCATGTTCAGCCAGCTCTGTTGAAGAACCTTCTCCTTTTGTCACAGGATCAGGTCCTTGAAATGGGACACAGCTTTGAGTGTTTTAGGGCCTGGTAAGCTCAGCACCCCAAAAAAAGCAGCCTCACTGCCCAGTGCACTAGTCAGAGTCAGATCCCGAGTCGTGCTCAGGAGGAGCAGACAGTGTTTCCTCAAGAGGTGCTAACGTCCCGTCAGGTCTCACCCCCATCGGCCGGATCATGTTCTGCCTGTAAAAAAAACCCAGACAAACCAAAAGTTTCAGACTATTTGCTTGTTACTTCAGAAGTTTTCAGGCACGATATCATCAGCACAATATCATTACAGAAAGATAATGAATAAAAATCCTCTATAAATGATGAGCAGACTGACATAGAGACCGAATAAAAGTCCAGTTATTGAACACAGTAGGTGTAAACTGAACTCAGAGACCTGATGCAGCTACAGAATTTTATTTTCTCATCCTCATTCCTAAAACTTAACAGTGGACTCTCTGAAGTTCTATATGTGACCTACACTTGGTGTAATCTTTTGCTCTTGAGGGGATCATCTTTTGTGTTATACATGTCAGGAACCTCCTTGCAAACCAGTTGTTTAATTAGGAGAATAACAACAACTCCACACTGGCAGCAGCTGAGGCTGAAAGCATTATGTTTTCAAGTTCCTCATACATCTGTCCATATGTCCATACAGGCCAGTTCTTGTGAGCGGGACATCTCAAAGGTGACTGTCCTTAAACTGAACAAATGTCGATTTAGATTCAAGGACTAACTTCTATTTGTAACCAGCAGATCCTTTATAAAGGCTGTTAAACCGTATTGTGGCATGTTTTGATCAAGTGCTGTTGAGAGTTTTCTGATCCTCTGAATTCAGATTACTCAATGCTGCTTCACTTTTACAGGTTTTTATACTTTCTGCTGACGTTTATCCTTGCTGTAACATATTTTTTGTCAGAATAAGCATACTTTTTTCTTAAAAAAATCAGTCTTTTTATGAATAAATCTACTGATATTAGGGTACAGTTTAAGGCCATTCTTCATCTGTAGTTTGTGTGTTACTGTGGTTTGTCTCTGTTGTTACGTTAAAGTCTTACACTGAGCCTATCACATCTGGATTCTTATCAGCACTAAAGTCTAACAAGATCTTCTCTTTGCCATGACCAGCATTTCCTGGAAATTTTATCAAAATCTATAAGGAAATTATTGAGTTATTAGCAAAAATGTGGAAAATTACCCCATCTCTCAATGTTAACAAATCACTGAAAAAATCCAGGATCTGCATCTGGATTCAGATCGCCACCAACATCTAATCACTTCTTTCCTCTGCCATGACCAACATTACCTGAAAACTTCATCAAAATCCAGTCATAGGTTTTTGAGTTATCCTGTTCACACTAAAAATTGCAGCTCTCAAAGTCAAATAAAGCTTGGTTTTATTTTTACTGTTTTTATGCATTTTGTTGGTAATGCTGATCTCATCTAATTAAATTACTTTCAGTTGTTTTTTTACTAGACGTCTTTTTGAAAAAAAAAAAAAGAGAAAAAAACTGTACAGTCTATGGTGAAACAAAATATTATTTAATCTTCTTTTACGTCTCCTTTCATGAGTAAAGTGTGACAGGAAAATCCTGCTACAGGAGAGACTTGTTCTTTACAACAAAAAAGACTTTTTATGTTGCTCTGATATTTGTATCAACTTAATTAAGTTTGGAAATGTCAGCACATGCCAAAAAACTCAACACAGTGCACCTCTAGGGAGGCTGTAAACAACATTCACATTACATTTGCCTCACTTATGTTGTTGTGTTAGACAAAATTCGGGCCCTTTATTTCGAGGCCTTTTACTGGTACATCTCTACATTCTTACATTCGCAGCTCAAGGACCCTTATTTCAAGACCCCACCCCCTTCAGGGACACTCACCCCAGTCGGGCCATCCTCTTTCCCCCTCCTCTCTTCTCCTGTGGCATTTTAATTACGGGATCAGTGCTCTGACTAATCTCCTCAAAGCCACGGCTGCCCCTTCATCCTAATCCAATTATACCTGCACCGAGTGTCACCACTCCCTCTGAGATGATTTATCAGAGAATTATCCATCAGCGATTTAGAAAAGACCCATTTCCATTCATTTGAAACAGATTTCATGAAACGCCCATATAATACTCACTGATTCCTGCAATTAAACTGAATGTTCCAGGGAAACTACAGGTTAAGGTATTGAAAGGAAAACAGGGGGGTGTTTTAACTTACAATTGGCATACATAACTAATATTAAATGGTATATATGACATAATTCTGGTGATGACACCTTTGGAAAAAGTCAAAGTCACTGTTCAAAGTCAGCAGAAACAATGAAGCTGAAGAAACCAAAAAGACAAACAACAAGTAACATCAGCCCTACCAGTTAGAGAAACAAAAACTCTTCATCCAGCGCTCTTCATAATGGAGGAGTAGGGTAGGATGGGGTAGTGTGGGGGTCTGGGTGCAGAATATGTGCTAATTGGAGGACCAGTTAAGCAGTTAGAGGAGCACATTCTTGCCTTGCTCTGACTGATCTCCTTAGAGGCTGTACTCCTCCATCGTCACATCTTTCTCTGATGAAGAGAGAAAGAATCTTCTTCTAGGCACACGTGCCTCATTACAGCTCAACCCCCTTTTTTTACTATACAATGACGAGGTCAGCTTTTTATGACTCCACGTTTGCTCACCTACGTATTCTCCTCATCCACGTTCCACCAAAATTGCTTTGTCTACTTTTGCTTCAGTCTCCATCCTCCTATCTGTCTGACCAACAAACGACTGACTCCTCAGGATGAAAAGAACAAAGTCAGGACGTGTGTTATTAAAGAGCTGAATGCGGCACATAAAAAGACGAGGACTGTGTGTGCCAATTAGATGATAATTAAAGGAGTGACGGTGATGATGCTGCAGTGGCGTGCCGGCGGCCTCTGACTGAATGCTGTGGCACGCTGAAGTCTGGGTCTAATTGAGGCTTCAGCTAACAGTGAGAGATTCTTCCTTTGAAAAGTCAGTTGGCAAGGAGCCTCTCACGGTTACCTTTGTCCTGGCGCCGTGCCCTGGTAACATTTGCCTTTGCTCTCTAAGAAAAGGTCAAAAGAAATTCAGCAGCGCTCTGTTTAGAGGAAACAATAATTTGAGCCAGAAAACAGACGGCAAAGATCTTCATGTTAGTTGAGCTTCTACCAAGAAGAAAAAAAAAAAAAAAAAACAAACATCAGATGTCAAATCTGTGGCATCGGACGTTTGTTTGTTTGTAAACAGGATATCTGAAAGCTAGGGCTGCTGAATGCTTGCTCAATCACACTGAATCATAGAAATTTGATGGAAAATTGCAAATAATCCAATTAAATATATCTAAACATTAAGATACTGTTTAATATAATGTACTCTGCGCAGATTAAATTTGTTTTAACAGTCTCCAGAATGCATTCATCGTTCTAAAACTTTTTCTTAACGCTAACAAAACCAAACTTATGATCTTCTCTGAAGCCATAGATCTTGATTTGAACAGTCTCCAGATATCTACGCTCAGTGGTTACGGCACTGAATAACTCACAGAACATAAATATCTCAGTAATTGGCTGGATGAATCATTTACATTTAAGTACCACATTAAATGTCTTATTTGCAAACTGCAGCAGAAAATAATACACTCAGCCCATGGTGCAGTACCTACTTCGCTCTATTGGTAACAGTTGTTGGTTCAGTCTTGAAAGCCTTGGCTGACTGGGGTGCTTTAAAAAAATCTGTTCTATTCTGAGACGTTTAAGACTAATTTGACAAGAGCAGCAAGGTGTTATTGAAGAAAAAAGGCATTTTCTGTTTCTCAAACACTTATTTATTTTCATTCTATTTGATGCAGCTTTTGATATAAAATTTCAAAAAAGTAAAAAAAAACAACTTTCAGGTGCTATTTACTCCATGCTAACATCTGTAAAATCTACTTTATAATGCTGTAAAAACAAACAACCAAATCAATAAATCAGAGATGCAGACAGCTGAAGTTATTCAAGTTCAGACAAAAACTAAGATTTCTCTATCTTGAAATTACTTTTGAACATATCAGGATAACATTTAATTTCTTTTTCTAATTGTTGTGTTTTGAGCTTTTAATGCATTACAGTATAGCGCTTGTTGTCTGCTTGTTACAGCTAATTAATGCTCATGAAGTGTGTTTTTAGCAGTTATCTGGACAAAATCAACACAGATTTAAGATGGGGTTACAGTTTCTGACTAATTGGATTTTTCAACAAAGTCTGGGTGTGCTTAGCGTGGCTGTTCAATCAATCAATCAATGAATCAATCAATCTGTATTCATATGGCTCCAGTTCATAACAGGCGTTATCTCTATACACATACTTACATCCGGAGATGTATCCAACCAGAAAGAGACAAAGGGACTAAAAATTAGAATTTATGATAGCGACAAACCCATGGACGCCCAGATCATAAATCTGTCCTCAACACATTTGTCTCTGCTGAATATAGATTCAATCAATCAATCTTTATCTGTACAGCACCATATTTGTCTTTGCTGAATATACATTTATTAAAAGGTAAGCCCCTTCAGATGCGGCATCTCATTTTCAAGAGTGACCTCATGTCTACATGGTGGTAAAGATAGTTACTATGGATGAATAATCAATATGGATAGAGAGATCAATTTAATATCATCAATCCACATGTGTGCTTTTTGCAGGGACTACCATGTATTTAATTTTGTTGATCTCTCTAAAGTCATAAACAGGGACTGTAATGATAATGAAATGGGGCTAAAAGAATGGACAAATAAATGTAACTGGCTGTTCAGAGCAGAGGAGGATGATATTTTTTCTCTCTGCAGAAGCCAGTATGTTAGGTATCTTGCAGTGGAGTATCCAGAGTGTTTTCTCCAGTGAAAAGTAATGATATGTTATGTTTAACCTGCTGATGTGCTTGGACTTTATGTCCCCCCTGCAAGACCTGATGTACTTTTGTGCACCAGAGGTTTGATAAGATTACAGTATGCTACAAGACCTGGATATGAGGCTCATTAGCAGTAATTAATAGCCCAGACATTATGAATTGTCAGGTTTAGCAAATGCTGAATTACTGTCACCACTAATCCCACCACAGTGTAGAAGAACGAGGGTCCCTCATTTTACGCGTGGGTGCATGCTGCTGCTCCTACTCACAAAGACGTAGTGTGGTTTCTTGACTCAACTTTAGCACATCGCTACTTGGTGCAGAAGGAGTCTCCTCACCCGTGTGCGCTGACTGACGGGCAAAAACTCAGCCAAACAAATACAGAGAGAAAGGGGTAACGACAAAACAATAAAAAGCTGTTTGTGCTCAAAACTAAAAATACAATTCACCTCACATACTGAACCATAGACATTGTACTGTACGGTTAAAATTTGATGAATAATTGTTTCATCTCTAGTAGAAACAGATGCAATTTTCCCTCTAACTGTAGGAAAATGTTGTTGAAACAGCCTTTCATCAGATCATAATAATATCCTCTATAGAAAGGCTCCCACTGCCACCCTCAAATCCTAGGATTCAGTTTATCACTCTGCTGGTAGCTTCATAACCATTCATCACTGTATTCTGTGTGACAAAGCTGCTTGCTCTTCTTGGACCCAGACATGGTAACCACTTGTATCTTTTATCTATAAATTGCTTACTGGACATTCACATTCTTACAAATCATATTTGCTGAACTAAAACACTTGACTTAACCAAACTCACTCAGCTAGCTGTCTTATGCTTCAAGTGGGAATCAAATAAATATAAAGGATATTCTTAATGATAATTTATATAAAGGAATGTTCAATGCATTTCATCCTGCTGTATACATCTAAGGCAGTAAAAAGCATAAAAATAAAAGTTTCTAATATATCTTTTAAAATAACATCTTTTTTTAAATAATCCTACTTTCCCTCTCAAGATTTTTGGATCCACATTGCTCTTGCTCAGTGTATATTTACCTTGTTAACTTGTCAAACATATTGGCAAGTATATGTGCTTCATACTCCTTTTGCTCTTCTGTCATCTCCTCTATGGGGTTTGGCATTGGTTCCTCCACATGACCAGTGATGGGGTTGATACTGAAAGAAGTGGAGGAGATACAGCCATGTTTAGATGCACAGTGGTATAAAGATTATCAGACATACACAACAAAGTATAAAGGATGATCACACACTGTCAGTATTTTGATAAAGCTATGTAAGGAGCGCTCACAAAGGTTTAGCAGTTTTGTACTCCTCTGTATCCGAGTCCTCATCCTCAGAGTACTGAGTCTCTCCTCTCCCTCCAGCAAGAAGTCCACGAGCCACCAGAAGTCCTGCAGCATTTCCATATCCAGTGTACTTCAACAAGTTGTCCACTGCAGAACACAAATGCAGAAGTCAATAACAACATGCAGCAGTTATGTCTGTGAGCTGAGCTCTAGACATGCAGTAACCACACGTGAGGATGTGCACCGCTTTAGCTATTTCATCCAAAGAAAAATCGGCACACAGATGTTCACGCCATCCTCACTCACCGCTTTCTTTGCACAGAACAAAAAGAAACTCTGCGGCTGTCTGCTTCACTCCCATGTCCACATGTGTCATAAGGCGAACCAGCTTGTTTCTGACTGCGCTGCCGATCTCAGGCCTGATCTTCACATCTTTCAGAGGAGGGAGTACCTGAGGAATAACATATATGATTAATAATCCAGAGCACTGTGCACTGGAAGACAAACTGCTGTGCTTAAATGCATTGTTGAGTTGAGCTTTGGTTACAGCTTAACTACTGCTGATGCATGCATCAGTCATCACACTTAACTGATGGGGGCATGTCTGCACTCACTACAGCTGAAGGAGATAGGAAACCATTTCAGTGAGTCACAATTGGACCTTCCTTTGATTGATGCCCTGTATATTTACAACATTTTCTACTCTAGGGTTGAATTTTGAGCACTATAATGCTATTGACCTCAAAGAAGTGGGCTTGGCCACTATAGTTTACAGTTAAAATACGTATGTGCAACATAATATAGTTGTATATAACAAAAATGTAAATATTTACATGAGCTAATCTAAAATTGGATTGGTTTTATAGCATGCTCACAAAGCTATTTCCTTGCTTATATCAATGTGTGCTCAAAAACAACCTTACAGGAGTGGAAAAAAATTTTGGTCACCCTTATAATTTTACGCAATCTTACATATTATCCTGAAATATTGGCAGAGAAATCTTTTTTTGTGTTTCAAAAGGTGTGGCTCCATCAGACAGACACAAACAGAGGATTTTTTTTTGTTTCATGGTAACAAGAAAAAAATAAAAGTAAAATCCTTGACAGTTTCAACATGTCAGTTCTCAGCATTGTTGGTATCAAAGTCAACAAATAACAGAGGATGTGTTCAAAACTGAACAAAAAATAAACATCACATAATCAAATTAATATTTCTACTATTAGCACGCAGTAGAGCTCTAAACCTGGCTGTCATGTTCTCCACCACCCTTTCACACTGTTGAGGGGTAATCTTGCCCCATTCTTCCTAAATAACTTCCTTTAATTCTTTCAAATACTTTGCTTTACGCTTTGAAACAGATTTTATGATAATCCACCACAGATTTTCAATTGGGTTGATGTCTGGGGATTGAGCTGACCACTAAAGGACCTGGATATTGTGCTCCTGCATCCAAGTTGTACCTGCCCTGGATGTGTGCCAAGGGGCTTTATCTTGCTGAAACGTCCAGTTTTGACTTGACAGGACAGTGCATGTGCAGAACGGTGCATGTGGGTTTCAAGAATGCCATATAATACTTGGCAGAATTCAATGTGCCATCACAGACAGTGAAGATGACCAAGACCAGCCGCACTCATACTTCTCCAAACCATGATACTGCCTCCACCATGCTGAACGGTAGCTACTGTACATGCTGGAGATAATGCTTTAACTGGCCTTCTGTGTACCCTAACATTAGCAGGAGGAGGATTAACCTGAAAACTGGACTCCTCCAGCCACAGAGTCTTCTTCTAGTTCCTGGCTGTCCAGTTTTTGTGTGCTCGGGCCCAACGATGCCGGGCTAACGTCTGTCTCTCATTGATCAGGAGCTTCTTGACAGCCTTGCAGGACCTTAAATCAGTTTGGTTTGACTGCTGCTGCAGACGCTCACTTGATGTCATTCAGCGGTTTGCTCTGCACCTGCACGTCATTTCTTGCTGAAGAAACCCTTGGACACAGAGAACTTGGTTCATCCTCCAAGCTGTTGGTTTGTTTGTATTTCTGCAGAGTGGATCCAACAGCTGAGTGACTGCATCTGCACTTTCTGGCCAAATGGCTACAGCTGTACCCTTCCTGGCTGAGAATTTGTACCTTCAGGTGTGTTTCCATCATTAGATTCCTTGTTTTAGCCATTTTTGTCTCTGAAGAACTTTCGAACGTGCTGCTTTATATAGACACAAAGCAAGGCGACAATAAAAAGCATGACCTTACTCACTAGTTGATCAGTGGTACCAAAATGCAGCAATACTCAAAATTTCTTATACATTTCTAGTCTTTAATGGCTTTTCATGATTTGTTTAGTGTTTTGACTGTGACTGTACAAAAATAAATTACACTTGGAGACTCAAGAGTCCCTTCATGCATTATATCACAAACGCATGGGGTGTCTGAAAACTTTTTTCCCCTATTGTATGTCACCTTTTATCTCCTCACACACACACATACAACATTCTCCTCCACTGTCTCACTGAAGCCCCTCCTCTCCTCTCCTCTCCTCTCTTCTCTTGTTTGTTTACTGCTCTATTGACAAAGAGTTCTAGCAAGAATACTATATTTTATGAGATCAACAACACAATCCAGGTTTTAAAAAATTTTACTTGCAAATCTGTACTGACAGGTGTGCCGGTCATTGTTGTGCGTGTGGAAATAGACATGGTGCAAGAAGAGCTACCAAGCAGTAAACGTCAAATGGCCTCACGAATGTAAACAGACCATGACCAAAGTCTGTGTTCATTTTTATAATCATCAAACTTAGTCAAAGTAGTTGTAAAAGCAAAGGTTTTATAAGCAGAGACTTTTTCTTATCAGTGTATCAGTATTATTATACCGTAGGAACAGGGCATAAATCTATTTTAAACAACACTCAAATATGGCACTGCTGCATTAATGTACATCATGCATTATGTTGTAGATGTTCACGCTGTTCTAGTTTTAAAATTCAAAGCCTTGTACTACTGTATTTCTCCAAATACTAAATAAACCAATAGTCAGTAAGTGTTCAGTCTCAATCTCATTATTTTTCTATATAGAGACAGGTATATTTTGCAAATGTCCTAAAAATATTAATATAGTTTTGAAGCCATATCACCCACCTCTAATGAGTGCCTCTCATTAACAGCATTTACAAGGGATACAGCCAACAATGGCACAGTAAAACAGTGGGTGTATTCGGGGGATGACTCCTGGATCAGGTTTGGCCAGTTGTTGGGCACCATTAAGAGTCAATCCCAGGGTAAATTATTTTTTATCCCGATGGAGAAATGGCAATAAGTGGGTATCAGAAAATGTTTTGAAAGTAAACAATTAATAAAAAACAAATATCCCAACATTTAAAATAATAGTCAAAATAATTTTGGCCCAAAGCGTGCGCCCCTGCTATTCCCTATACCTGTTGCACACAATTGATTCACTTGTGCAATCAGTTGTGCTTGTACTGATATCCAAAACAAATGAAAATGTGACCTCTGCTATGTTATATATGCTTACTGACCATCAAAGCACATCTTGTGCACAATGTGAACATGTGCACAACACTTCATTCAGTTTGGGCCCATTTGAGGTGTGTGCATGCAAAACAAATATCAATGAATGTCAGTTAAATACCATCGGACTAAATACTAGGTAGACTGGAGTATCTTGGTGATGATGGAGTTTTTTTTAAGTATCCTGGTCAACATCTATCCTGACTTACGAAACGATTCTGAACCACCTTCATTTTGCACCCTGGAAAACTCAGGCAGTCATCAGACTGTGTCATAGATATACCTTATCCCAGTTTCTGACAGCTCTCTGTAACAGTGTAGTTGTGAAAAAAAATCAGTGCAAATAAGATGCTGTGATCAAAAAGCTGGGATACTGGTATACTGGTATTTACACTATCATTTATACAGAGAAATTAATAATCATTTTTCTGTATGTGTATGTGAACTCCGTATCCTGATCATGAACAAAACTGCTTTTAACCATGATACTTGATTCGATACAAACACAGTCAATCCCAGCTGCCTTATCTCCATGTTTTTGTCCACCTGTAAAAGCTATGAGTTGGTACTGTATCCGTCACGCTAACATGTTAATACACATTTTAAAGTCCAGTTTAAGTTAGTCTTTTTAACTGTTTGTTACTACATGTAAAAATACAAAGGAACCTTTTTAACACACAAAAAACAAAATCATTACAGAACTTCCAAAAATTTGATTAAAAAGCAGTGAGGCATTAGTTTCACTGTTTGTTTTACTGTACCTGAGCTTTGATATATCTGCGTATTTCACGGTGGTGTCTGGACGCTTCAGTCAAAAGGCTAAGGACCGGAGTCAGGCCCTCTTTGAAGTTGGAGCCCTGCTTGGAGCATAACAAACCCATAACAAATCACAACCTTAAACAATAGATTGGTTTTAAAAGGAATAAAATTGCGATTCTGACCATTCCCTCTACACACAGCGGAGGATGAACTTTACCTTATCAATCCTTTTCTCCATGAAGTCCAGTAACACCTGGACTGCATCCATGTTTTTTCCGCCATATTTGTCTTGACCCCCCTGAACAGGAACATCGATCAGTACGTCCAGGCAGGAAACAGGCAGGTTATTCAGCAGGTTGACTGCATGGCTGGAAAAAAGAAATATTTTTACCTCTCACAAAACTGCCATAAACACAACAGATGTTATTAAAAAGCACTTTGCATATTTTGATATGTTATCATACTGCTCTACTCAGGCACTAGTTTTTGCTCCTCACTATTACACACTTCATATTTGTATATTTCGCATATATGTGATGGTAGATCTATTAAGTGTGAGAGCACAGCTTAATGACACAATGCTATGATTCATTTACTACACGTTACATATGTCTGAAAAATATTTAAGACGCCTATACAAAAGTGAGTTACCTGCTGTTATTATTCCATATTGCTAAGAGAAGAAAGAAATTCACATCTGCACAACTTTGTGAGTTACCTGACCAAACCTAAATACCATTTATTACCTCCACCAAGGAGGTTATGTTTTTACCAGCATTTCTTTGTTTGTCACTAAGATAACTCAAAAAGTTAGGAATGGATTTTGATTAAATTTACAGGGAATGTCAGTCATGGCACAAGGAAGAAGTGATAAGATTTGGTGTTGATCTGAACAGGGAATTTTTTTTAAGGATTTAACATTGTGAGACAAGGCAGCTTATTCTATGAGCATTTCTAACAGAACTCAAATACAAAGATTAGAGGATTCTTTCACATTTTCCTTGACTGGATAACAGAGCAGAAGAATCAGCAAAAGAGTGGAAAGGTTTTATTTAAGAACCTTAAGGTGCAGCATAGAGTACGAAACACAGGTGACTGAGTCAGTGACCAGGGGCATCAGATCATGTATTTTCAGTGAGTGTTGCTCTGTCATGATCACCTCCCAATTAATTGGGGCACCTTTAACGTAAATCTTTTGAAAATTTAAAGACTGGATACTGAAATAAAAATAGTACATTCTTATTTTCTAACGTGCAACTGTGTGATTTAAGTATACGCAAAGACTAAAGGAGGATCTTGAAAAGGCAAAAGCTGTTTGACATCTTAGAGGCTTTAATAATTATCAAAGTTGTACATCTACATTTTTGCAAACCAAAAAAGTATTAGCCACAAGTAAAACTAATGATTTTATCTATTCTGTAGCCATATAAGATGTTATAACATTTAATTCCTAGAGAGTTGACCAAGATAAACATTCCTCTTTCTCATATTAAGTTATAAAGCTGCAGCACTAAAGACAGTCTCTCTCTCGCTGGGCTGAAGTGTCAGTGCTGAGTGGACAGAGCAGGATGCAACACCTGTTCTGTCACGCTAAAACAACTACAACAGGTTGTTGGTCAGCAGGTCAAACTCCTGAGACTAGTTACTAGACTAAATCTCAGTCCAGGGTCACAGATTCTTGACATTCCTGCATACTATTACAGAGGGGGAGGGGTCCCACAGCAAGTTTAAGAGGGCTTCCCTACATTTTAAAGATGAAACTGAGAGACTGCACATGGAACAAGCGATCTTTGGTGTTAGCAGGTCTCTCACTGGCTAGTTCAGCAGGTAGTATTACAGTCAAAAGGATACAAGTTAGTCTGCTGAATATAAAGTGTGAGCTTTTTTTATGCAAACCACTGTTAAAAGAGGTTAGGTCAAACTTTTGTCTTTAACAGCAGCAACTCATTTTAAACAAAAAAAGGCAAGCACTAAAAGGAGAAAGAGACAGTCATAACTTTTGATTTGCTTTATGTTACTGTTTTGCTTTTCCTGCACTTAGCAGAGAGAATTCATACAGCTCCGACAGGGTTGTGAGCATAAGCAGTGACCTCTCACCTGTGTGCTTCCTCTGTTTTCTCTTCCATCTCTGTCTTCTGCATCAAAAGATGACGTAGGATGCCCACTATGAGTCGGAACTGATGGTCATCCTCCTATAAAGAGGGAAGCGAAAAATAAAAAAGAAAAATTGTAAACGTTGCAATGGTAAAAGAAAAGGAATGTGGCAGACATGGTTTTTCAAACACTTGCCTTTAGTTTAGGAATACACCAAACCATTGCCAAAATCAAGTCTCAGTACTCAAACACATTCAACATTATGGATACTGTACTCTGATCATTTTATAGTATTACTTCAGCCTCTTGGTATTTGAGAAGTTTGTAAAAATGGAGCAATGACATGATGCAGAAACTAAATCACAATATTTTCTGGGTAATATTCTAAACAAAAATCTTGCCTGCCAGAGGAGAGGACGGCTTTAAATTTTCTTTTCTTTGGAATATTTTTATTAACATTATTATAAATAGACAAGGAACCATAAATAATAAAGAAGAGAGAAACAGTGAGACTATGCATAAGAGGAATAGCAACAAAATGACTGTTTCCTCCTTGCCTTTTTCAGTTTTGTCTGTGTTTTTGTAATTTTTATAGCATTTGTTTGTGGCATGTAAAAGGCTGTTAACATGTTAGTGATATACTTTCATCCTGGTTCAATTATAATAATGATATGAATAAAAATGTCTTTAAAAAGTTATTGCTAAGTGAGAATGGCAGCAAAAACAAGCACCTCTCACTGTATCATACACTTCATGACAGTGTTCTATAAATACAGTGCCCAGCATAAATGAGTACACCCCCTATTAAAAGTAATGTATTAATCAATATCTAAATAAATAAAGGAACAATTTCTAAAGATTTAACAAACCTGAGATTAGCATATCATTTTTTCCATAAGATAAACAAAGGATAATATGACAACTAAAATTTAGCTTTGCTCCCTCCCCTTTGATTGGGGTGTACTCATATTTGCATCCTGATCTTAAAATGAGAAAAATAATTTTGTGTGCAACTTAAAAAATCTTGTTTGCAATCAATGGCCCACATTTGGAGTATTTTGTGGTATAGTATGCCATAGAAAAAGTTGATTTTAGAAGGAAACTAAAGGTTTTCTGACAAATCTAAAGGGGTATACTCATTTATGCTGAGCACTGTACCATGGCATTTTATTATGGAACAAAATTATTACTTTCTGAGTTTGTCTTTGTCCAGATACAAAATGAGGCTAAAAAATGTTTTGATGTCAAAGAGGATGTTGCTTGACAAAATACAGTATGTACTATAGTGTTCCGTTCTATTTTATTTCTATGCTGACATACACTCTTATCCAGGTAAAATTATACTTTTATTACTTGACATTTTGCTTTGTATTGCTATTTTTTTTTCTTTTTAATTTAATGCATTTATCTCTTAAGGTAAGGATTGTAAATAAGCCATCACTGGGTTTCTACCATGTGCCTTAATCATGTTCACTTCATTCCCATTGACTTTTCTTTTAAATATATGTAATATATGCATGTGCATTCTGTGAGAATTCAGATATTAGTGCTTGTACTCCTACTTGCACTTGGTCTTAAAAAAGTGCCACTGATGTGCCCCCTTATAAAAAAAAGGCACATTTTTCTTGGTCTCATGCCCAAACAGAGGAGAGCAGGAGTTAGTATAGCTCATAAACAGAGGAGACAACGTAGTTTTAGGAGGGAAGAACCAGATGAAGCTTGACAGCAACATTAGGTCATTTGTCTCTTACTTTAAACACTGACAAATCTTCATCAGTGACTTACACATCACACTCACCTCACTACGAGAGCACGACAGCGTGAGGTTGAACGCAGCTTTGAGTGCCTCCATCGCTCGCTCATTGTCCTCTGCAGGCATGGGTAGGGCTTTTGGGTCTGGCGGGGCTGCTTCATATGGACCAACCCAGTGTACATCCATGGTGTGCTCCAGCACTTCAGTGAGGAGTTTTACAGCCTGCCACTCCCTCCTTAAAACCCCTCTCAGATCAGGTCTCAAGGCAGAGAGCAGGAAAAGAAGGCGCAGTGTGAACAAGCCAACCTCGTGGTGCCATGAGCTGGCTGTACGCAGACTTTTGCAAAGGCCATGAGCTAACTGCACATCAACGCTGACCTGCTGAGCTGCAGGGCTGTTGTAAACCACATTGCAAAGGCACTTCAAAGCCTCAACTACCACCCTCTCTGCTTCCTCTGACAGGGCATCTTCCTGAGAGTTTTTCTGGTTCTCCTCTCCTTCCTCCCCTGTGTGCAGCTTCGCCATCCGTCCAAGGATCAGCATGCCCTCTCTGGTGGCTACAGGTGAGAGGACATGTTTGTCTCTGGACAGGATGCGGAGAGTCTCTAAACATGTCTTCTGGCAACTCGGCCGTACCTGCCTCCCCAGTACAGTCAACACACTCTGACACAGCTTCTGAAATGGCACAGAGAGACAATACCATAGATTACAACATGACTACAGACAAACTTTATGACCTCAGCCAAGGAGGTTATGCTTTAGCTGGTGTTTGTTAGTTTGTTAAACGGATAACTCAAAAAGTTATGAACAGGTTTTGATTAAATTTTCAGGAGACTTTGGTCATGGCAAAAGGAAGAGATGGTTTGGTTTTGGTGGTGATCAGAATACAGATGCTGAGCCTGGATTTTTCTTTAAATATTTTTTTAACCTTGCGAGATAGGGCAGTTTTCCATATTTTCGCTGATAACTAAATAAGTTCTCAGTAGATTTTAATACCATTTTTAGGGGACGTTGGTCATGGCACAAGGGAGAAGTTACTTAAAATTGGTGGTGATGTGGATCCAGGATTTTTTTTCAAGGATTTGCTTACAGTGCAAGATAGGGCAGTTTTTAACATTTTCAACAATAACCCACTTGACCAGATCAAAAAAATGCTTTGGCAGAGTTTTGTGCTCTCAGGGCACTTGTAATTTTTTTGCTTAATGTTAAAATCATGCTTGTGTTTTTTGTTCAACTTGTTGTATTATAAGATGGTGTCCAAGCTGCAGGACATAATGGAAAATACCTCCCACCCCCTCTACAACACACTGGATAAACGTAGGAGCACATTCACCCCACGATGCACCATAGGGCGTCACAGGAAGTGGCCATCAAACTTTATAACTCCTCCCTGTGATATTACTTGCTCTGTCAGGTCCTGGAGATTATAGCGCATTTCACTGCTTTCACTCTGTGACTGGTCATTTATGTTCTAATGTGCTCAGATTACTTCAAATATACTAATGTATACTTCTGATACTTCTTCTTAAACAAACACAATATCTGGTGCAATATCTTACCGCCAAGCTGTGCCTTACTGTCAAACAGTGTTGGCATAATCATATTCAAATAGTATATGTTTTTAATGATAAATAGTGTAATTCCTTAGCCTTGTTCAAAGTCTCACTTTTACTTATTTTGTTCCTTCACAAAGGGAATTGTTATGCCTTAAAAATTCTGCACATTGTAACTTCTGCCTCTTTAAATCATATCATCCTCTCCTCTTGTTTCACTGTCTTTACCTGAAATGTGAACTGTTATACAGTGTCTATGAGAAACTGAAACCTTTATTGTAGTTTCCCCTTAGGGCTTAATCAAGTATTTCTGATGCTGATTTTTGGAGTTGAGCTCCTCTTATTTGCCCCAAAAGCTTTTGCAAGCTCACCTGGTGTGTCCCTTTTACAGTGTCGTTTCATTGTGATTTTAGTTATTTGATTACGGTGTGTTTATGATCAATGAAACATCAACTCATCAATCAGAAAGCTAAATAATCTAATATATAACATGACAACTCCACTTACACTGCGCAGGGTTTCTTCCTTTTTCTCAAAGTTGAATGTGAGGCTGTTCTGGAAAAACAAGAATAAAAAATGAGGATTAAAAACTGCAGCCGTTCGTTTTAAAATCATATTTACCATCATATTCTAATGAAAACACATCCCTGCCTCTAAGAGGAGGATGTCCTTCACATGTGCCCCATTTATGTGGTTAATATTTGCTCATAATTATATTGAAAATCACTAAATGAGATAACATGGCTTGAAAGCAGGAGTGATAGCATTAGCATCCCCTCTCTGAAGAGGTAAAGATTATATTGGAACACTGGGGCATCATTTACACATAAGGTGATTTGCGTTTTAAGAAGAACATTTAACCACAAAGCAGGGCTGAGGTCTGAGCAGAGCTGAGGTCTGGAGGGTGTTAAGCTCACTGGGAGCTAGCTGCTGAGCTAGCTAGCAGGCTAGCGTTAGCACTGCCGTTTGTTTTGGTTGGTGCAAAAAAGAGAGGGCTGAGACTCACCTCTCGATTATAATGCTGAAGGAGCTTCTCAGTTTCCTCCTCGTTGGCATTTTCAAGCTGCGACAGAATGTTATCTAAATCCATAATGGCTGTGTGATGGGAGTGAATGGTGGGCTTGGTTTAGACGTGTTAGTGTTGTGAAACTAGCTGTCAGGCTAGCTGTGCTGTGTGTTTGAGTCTGCGGCTGTCAACAAGGAAACTCCCCTCACCGCCTCCATCACAGTCAGGGCAGTGCAGCTGCTGCACCGACTTTAACCAGCCACAATTAGTCCGAAAAAAAAAAAAGATAACTAACTGAATGTTTGTTTAGTTTTTTAAAACTTGGGCTAATAAGTGATGAAAGCAGACAAATTGATTCAAAAACAATACAGAGTAATTCATATGTATATTTTATTTTGAACATGCAAAAACAAACAGTGGGGGAGACTGGGGTAAGATGAGCCATTTTTCATATTTCGGATCACTACATCAAGGCAATCATAGTTTTGTCTGTAACTAGTATATCTGCATATATTTCAGGATGTTTTGCATCCCTGCAAACCTACAGAATGAGTGTAAACATAACTGTCTTTATAATCTAGCATGTCTAAAAAAAGTGGTCTTGTGGCACAACTTATCCAGTGTACACATCTAACTGTGATGCATTGTTTATTCTGACTCCTTTCTGTCAAAACCAGTATAATTTCTTCAGTGATTTGAGCAACAGCTCAATGACCCAGCTGCAGGTTCACGACTGTTCCTTCCTTTTGTTAGATATTGATCGCTGCAAGAGCTGCAGCTTTAGAGATGCTCTGACCCAGTCATCCATCCATCACAATCTGACTCTTGTCAAACTTGCACAAATCCTTATTCTTGTCCATTTTTCTTGTTAATAACATCAACTTTATGGACAAATGGTTCACTTGCTGTCAAATATATCCCAACCACTAACAGGTGCCATGATGAAGAAATAATTGGTGTTGTTCACTTCACCTGTCAGTAGTCTTACTAAACCTGATCGGTGTGTATATGAAACTGACATCAGAAGGTACACTCTTGCAATAAATTGATGACTTGGTCAGCAACAATAATCTGGTTGCCTGTGGCTTTTAAGAGATCCTTAATGGTGCTAAGGGGCACACGGTGTGCCAAGAAAATATCTCCCACACCAATCGACTTCTGAAAAAAAGTTATCTTATTAATGATGCCAATAATATTTTTCTACTAACATATCAATGAGTGTGCTTGAATTTTCTTAGGTAACTGGCTGGTTGGCAGTAATTTTGTGAGAGAACCTTATTTAGATCTCTATGTTCAATATCTCTTACCTGCTCATTCTTCTCTTGTCCAGCTGTCTGACACAGGGATGTTGTCTCTCTTTGCTAACTTGTAGGCAAGTTCAGACTCCATGCCGTCTGTGCGAATCCTTTTAGTCTCTGCTACTCCATCATAGCCTGTCTTTTCAAAGGTACATTTTCTTTTTTGTCAGTGTACCTCTTCAGTGTCATTCTATCTATTTTTGCATCCTTTGCTGCTGCTGGAATAGACTTCCCTACTCTCACTTCACTGGCGGCCCTTTCAAGAACATCAGTGGTGGTTCCTTTGCTTGTTTTGCACATATATATGAGTCATGATGTCCACTCTGTAATCATACAATTGCAGAATCTTGATTTAATATTTAAGACAGGCTAAAGCCAAAATACACAATTTTCATCATGATGGCTCCCGGGTAATGATGCAGGCAATGCAACAAAACTACAATTCCCAGGGCCAATGGCTGTCAGGGTTTTTTTTTTTAAGTTTTAAACAATTTTTTTAATCTGAAATATCACTTTCCCAAAAACTGTATTATCATTTTCATCCAGATAGCCTTTGTATTGCCGAAAGATAATTACCTCCGCCAAGGAGGTTATGCTTTAGCTGGCATATGTTTGTCTGTTTGTTGGTCTGTTTATTTGTTTGTTTGTTATCAAGATTACACAAAAACTACTGGACAAATTTTGCTGAAATTTTCAGGACATGTTGGGAATGGCCCAACTTAAAATGATTAGATTTTGGTGGTGAGCAGGTGATCCAACCGCCATTAGTGAATGATCGTCTTTGCTCAATTAGTGTCTAACTATATTGATATCAACATGATTCTGAGTGCTAGGTGTGGGTTTTCAGGGTCAAGGAATCATATTATGATGGTAACTAACTTAACAATAGTCACATGGTAACTTTATCAAGTAACTATTGCTTGTAGATGTAACAGCAAATTTGTGAGCTACCTTGGTGGAGGTTTGTGCTCTCAGAGTGCTTTCTAGTCAACATTGCAAGACCAGAAAGATTTCCACATTTCCAGTAATAACTCAATAAGTTCTAAACAGATATAGATAACATTTTCAAGGGATGTTGGTCATGGCACAAAGACTTGGTTTTATTCTGATGGTAATCTAGCTAGAGGGGTCCTTTCCCTTAGGGCGAGGACCCTAATATTAATAAGAAGAAAGAAATGGACGAAAAACAGTAGGGTCCTTTCCCTTAGGGCGAGGACCCTAAATAGCATCTTCTGATAGTAAATTTTGTCTAAAATTTTATTTTGAAAGGCAAATTGCCAGCTTCCAGTTGCAGATATGCCTATGAAACCTGAAAGACATTTCTGTGTCTTGTGGAAACAAACATTCCAGCATTGGTTTGATCTCTCAACAACATTCCTACAGGATGTTACGGCCATTTTAGTGTTGTTGTTTTTTTTGGTGCCTAGGTGGTGCTTGAGAACTTATTTTGGCATGTTGGGGGGTTATTTTTCCCTTTTATCAGATTTTTCACAACATCTGAGGTGTGCCAATTTTGGTGAGTTTTTTAGCATGTTTAGGGGTCAAATTAAGGTTTAAAAACCTGGTTGAGTCGGAAGACAGAAACGGACCTTAAAAACAATAGGATCCTTGCCCTTAGAGTAAGGACCCTAATAAACTGAACTGACCTCTTTTCAGCGAGGATGCACACAGTTCCTTTTTTGCAAAGCAAAATTTTGGGGATGATCCAAATGGGAATGTGGATCTAGGATTTTTTGAAATACACACATGGACAAAATTGTTGGTACCCTTCTGTTAAAGAAAGAAAAGCCCACAATGGCCACTGAAATAGCTTGAAACTGACAAAAGTAATAATAAATAAAAATAAACAGTGGTTCAACAGAATAAGTTTAAACACAGAACGATGAAACAGGCCTGGACAAAAATGATGGTACCCCTAGAAAAGATTGAAAATGATTGGACCATAGGGACATGTTAAACTAAGGCGTGTCCTGTAATTAGCATCACAGTTGTCTTAAAGCTTGTAATCAGTCAGTTTGCCTATTTAAAGGGGGAAAAGTAGTCACTGTGCTGTTTGGTATCTTAATGTGTACCACACTGAACATGGACCATAGAAAGCTAAGGAGAGGGTTGTCTCAGGAGATTAGAAAGAAAATGATAGACAAGCATGTTAAAGGTAAAGGCTTAAGACCATCTCCAAGCAGCTTGATGTTCCTGTGACTACAGTTGCACATATTATTCAGAAGTTTAAGGTCCACAGGGCTGTAGCCAACCTCCCTGGATGTGGCTGCAAGAGGAAAATTGATGATAAATTAAAGATGGTACGAACGGTAGCCAAAGAGTCCAGAACAACTTCCAAAGAGATTAGAGGTGAACTCCAAGGTCAAGGTACATCAGTACCAGATTGCACCATCTGTCACTGTTTGAGCCAAAGTGGACATAATGGGAGGACACCACTGTTGAAAGCAAATCATAAAAAAGTGAGACTGGAATTTGCCAAAATGCATTGACAAGCCACAAAGGTTCTGGGAGAATGTCCTTTGGACAGATGAGACAAAACTGGAGCTTTATGGCAAGTCACATCAGCTCTATGTTCACAGACGCACAAATGAAGCATACAAAGAAAAGAACACTGTACCTACAGTGAAACATGGAGGAGGCTCAGTTATGTTCTGGGGCTGCTTTGTTGCATCTGGCACAGGGTGTCTTGAATCTGTGCAGGGTACAATGAAATATCAAGACTATCAAGGCATTCTGGAGCGAAATGTGCTGCCCAGTGTCAGAAAAGCTTGGTCTCAGCCGCAGGTCATGGGTCCTCCAATAGGATAATGACCAAGAACACACAGCTAAAAACACCCAAGAATGGCTAAGAACAAAACATTGGACTATTCTGAAGTGGCCTTCTATGAGCCCTGATCTAAATTCTATTGAACATTTGTTGAAGGAGCTGGAACATGCGGTCTGGAGAAGACACCCATCAAACCTGAGACAGCTGGAGCAGTTTGCTCATGAGGAGTGAGCCAAAATACCTGTCAACAGGTGCAGAAGTCTCACTGAGAGTTACAGAAATCACCAGATTGCAGTGATTGCCACAAAGGGTTGTGCAACAAAATATGAAGTTAAGGGTACCATCCTTTTTGTCCAGGCCAGTTTCATTATTTTGTTTTTTAAAATTATTCTGTTGACCCACAATTCAAAAGCAATATCTGATTTTCATTAGTTGATTTTCAGTAAATTTTTATTTATTATTACTTTTGTCAGTTTCAGTGACCATTGTGTCTTGTTCTTTCTTTAACAGAAGGGCACCAACAATTTTGTCCACGTGTGTATATGATATCATTGTGAGAGAGGGCAGCTAATAACTCTTTAACTTCTCAACAGATTTGGATGGCACTGTCATCAGTATGTCCTATTTTTAATAATATTCTGGTGTGACATTTCCTTTGATAAACACATTATTAAGATGTAGCAGTCATCTGTATTGTTTGTAGGAGTTCCTCATTCCAATCCTTGTGGCGGTTTTTGTTCATCCATCAGCACACACACAGCTGACAAAGATGTCCTCCAGCACAACCAGGATTGGTAATCTTTGTCTGGAATCTTCAGCGGATATTGATATTGACACTCAGGTCAGGTGATTAAATCACATTAGTGGCTCCTCATTTTTTATGTTGCTCTTAACATAGTTTCTGTATTCAAAGAGTGGCTTGTGAGTCTACATGATTTAATAGACAACACCAAGGGCATTTGTTCCTATCAGAGATTTTTAAATACATTTTGTCATTACAGGTGTGTTAAAACTGAATGACTGGGGTGCAATATTGAAAATGCTTTCTTAAAGGGGACATATTAATTAATGAAACTCATTTTTTGTATTTTTTCACTCATTTTTGGGTATCCTACAAAATGTTAAATGAGTCAACCTATTTCTGCTCCCCATGTGACATCATGGTGAAAGGTTATAATAAAACTCATCATTCTGGTATTTCAATCCATAAATCTCCACCCACTGTAGTGGAAGCATGCAGCTGTACTCATGTCAGCACAACTCCTGGAGAAGAGGGTGGGGTAAGAAGGAGCTCATTTGCATCTAAAGAGTGTGAAGGTGCTTGCGGATTTATGTGTTCAGGTTTAGCCCATAACCAAATTTCCTTCCATACTACCAAATTTCCAATAATGTTTTTTATCTGGAAAATATGTTTTGGACTTTAATAACTCTTTCAAGAGAACCATCAAAAACAAGGTGCCTGAAAAAGGCTGTCAAGCTGGCTTCAATAGAGTCAAAAACATTACAACGATTAATATATTTTAAACTTTAACCACAGCACAACACAAATATTCATGTAAACCATGGAGGGAGACATTTAAAGGATAAATGGTAGCACGATATGTCACTTTTATAGTTACTTCTTCAACAGTAAAGACAGTGGGCTGAGGCAGGACCTAAGCCTGCGTGAAAAATGACACACCATGTCCACGTTAGTCAGATAAGCTGCAGCCTCATTATTCAAATTTCCACAAAACTCTTGGACTTCAGTTAATTGAAACAGATTTTTTTAAAATAACCATTTTCAGTTATTTTATCAGACTGTTCTGACATCTGCAGCAATAAGAGGCCTGTGAGGGATTCCTTATTTTTTGCAGCCATACTCAAATGGACACTGAAAGAACTACAGTTGTATACACCGCCATGTTTGCAGGATGTAGGATTCCACTTGTTTCCAACAAACACAAACCTCAGCAGGGGTTAGAGGTCATAGGTCATGGGACTGAGGTGCAGTGACCCCTACACAGCAGGACATTTTCTCAATAGAAACGTAATTCTCTCTGCAGTGTGGGTCATGAATCACCAGCCCAACCCCCACTGTGCCCTCACCCCATGATGAGAAATGAGACTCAGCCAATTCAACATCCAGATACAAGCAGGATATTTGAGATCTAGAGAAATGACAGGTTTTGAAAAGGGAATGCATTTTAATCAAAGATCTTGAGAAGATTTTTCATTTTGTGGATAATGTGGTGGGCCATTCCTCTTCGCCGATTTTGTTCTTACTAGTGTAAGCTGTGTTTCTTCTAACAATAATGTTTTTCAGCTGTAAATAAAAAGTAAAATATTCACTTTTATAAAGGATATTAGCCATTAAGTTTGTGTAGCTTCTCAGTCAATCAGGTCATGGTTATCCAAGGCTGATCAAAGTGGCAACTGGACTGGTTCAGATTCATGAAGACGATGCACCTCTTCTCCAAAAGGCTTCTTCAGGTCTAAGAGTTGACTGGGGAAGAGCTAGACTAGAACTGAAGAAGCCTTTTGGAGAAGAGGTAAAATGTCTTCATGAATCTGAACCAGCCCAGTTGCCACTTTGATCAGTGTTGGATATTAGCCATGAAGTTTGTTTTTGACACATGCGATAAGTAACCCAATTTAACAATTACCCCCCGCAGAAACGTTTAAGGCATTACACTCTCTAGTAGCCTTGTGTCTCTTTTGAAGTCTGGTTTATAAATGGCTTAAAGCCATCCATCCAAAGACATACATTCATCCCACTGTTTCTCTCTCAAGGTTGCAAGGGTCTGGAGCCTGTTCCAGGCAACACTGTCAGCCAGTCTCAGGGCTGACAGTGTGAGTGGTTTTTGTCTGAATAACACCTACAGGCAATTTAGAACCAGTAACTACCCTCACAAGCATTTTCTTGCTCTGTCCCTGGAGAAAAAACTGTGCATGCACAAGGAGAACTAACAAACTCCCCACAGAAAGGCCCTGTACAACCAAGCAGTCAAGGAGATAGCAGCACCATATGATGCACTACCACCCTGGATTTCGTAGTAAAGCAAATGCACCGCACACTAGAGCGCCATGGTTTTGCTCCAACCAAAAGGCTGGCAACATTGCCCACAGCCCTGAGCAGCTGGAAGGGGAGGGCACAAGATCCCCAGAGAGCCACAAGCTCTCGAGTGAATTGCGATATCACACAATGACAAAACAAGTTATAAACTGAGAAAAGAAATAAACATCACATCACTTTGCTTCTCTAAGGTCGCTTTGCTGGTCCCAACCATATAGCTCTGTGATTTGTATTACTTCTAGCATGGGTGAGTACATGATTTATGTTTTGATCACAGTTTCGTGTATTTCGTTATTAACTGGTTACTGCATTTGGATGGCTTATTCTACAAAAAGAATAAACTGTCATTTAATTTAATAAACGTTATATAACGGTTCTTGACCTGATGCTCATGCCTTCGGTTGTGATGTAATGACAACCTATTGAGGAAATTTACGTTCAGGAGTCCGTGCAATGTGTTTCATTTTGAAAGTACTGAATACTCCACGTTTGTCTTCCTTTTCTGGTGCTTTCTGAATGACTGGAAATTTACGAGGTTTGGCAGCGGTCGTGCTGAAAAAAAAGACCTGCAGCGTATCTTGAGTGAACTGGTGCTCCAGGCACACGCTGCTGCTGGACTAGAGTGCCGGCTGTGGAAATGCTCCGACAGACTAGAGAGGGAGCGAAGCACGATTCGCAGCATGTTCGCTCTATCTGCAAATTGGGGGCCAGGCTATCCAAATATAGGACATTTTTCAACCAGGAGGGAGGTGGCATATCCCAAAATGACATCATTAGGGGGGCCTTCTTTAAACAGACTGTCTGGGTAATATTTTCTGAGGTGGAGACGGCAACAGCAAGAGAGGAGGTATTTTTTTTAATGGTTCCTCGTGGGGTGGTGGTGTTGGGGGATGGTGGGGGTTGTAGACAGGCCATGGACACATATTTTAGCATAAAAGTATTACAAACATGTATTTTGCAAAATATAAGACCCTGAATCTGATAACAACAAGGAAATAATCCAACACAAGGGACTCACTGTTTAAAATTATGACATTATTTATGAGGCATTTTTGCCCACATACACATCAGTTTCCACTGTGATAGTTCAACAATTACCACAGACAGTTTCCAGTGCTTTTATTTACAGAAAAGTGACTAGACTTCATGTTACTGTACACTTTGATATTTTCCCTTCTTTTTATAAATACCCATAGGGTAATAGGTCCTCAGTAGCTTTGAGTGCATTATAAAACACACAACCCTGGGTTAATGCGTCTTTTACTAACCATACAAAACAGAAAACAAAGTACCAATTGTAACATAGAAAATAAAGGATACACCATGTTACAAAGTTACAGAATACATACTTTATATATATATATATATATATTTATATCGCACAGTTTCTTTTCAGTCACAGCATTCAAACAATAAAAAACTTTAAGATGAAGACACCTAAACCAGCGCTTAGGGAGTTTGTGTGTCTTACAGTGTTTTGCTTTGTGCCGAAGTGTGTACCTGGAGTCCTAAAATAACATTAAGGCAGTACAGTTCATTCACATCCATGAGCCCTCGACGAGATGCTGCTCAGTGTGGAGAGACAGGAGGAGAAAGTCGTGTCACTGAGATTATAAAGGCGTCAGTGATGGCACGTGATCCTGCAGTCATAAAACAGACCAACGATCTGTGCACACATTTGTGAGGCTGAGAATGAAAAAAACTGGCAGAGGAGTACATTCTTTAAAGCAAAGGCACAGCTTGGCAGCAGCATTGCACTCATGATTTTGCTGCATGTTTGTAAATCTACATGATTTGAAGTGGTATTTTTACCCCACAGTGAGCAAAAACATTGATTGTTGAAGAATTTTCACCAAACCGCTGTAGGAACTACACAACAATCACTGGGGTATTTCCAAATTGTCAGTACGTCCTTACCATGGTTCCTAAATAAGGTAGGCATTGGTACGCTCCACTACCTGCTCCTCCTTTTTTCAATGCACATGATTGGAAGTGTTCAGACCCTTTGCATCCATCCATTTGACAGGAAGGCCTTCAGTTATTTGGCCCAGCCAGTGGTGGCCTCTCCGTTGATGTAAGCAAAGCCAGGGAAATGCTGCGAGTGTTCGTACTCTGAGTTCCTGCGTGGGCCCAAAGGAGAGTACATGTCACCGGAGGCGGCATAGCGGGATGAATGCATAGGTGGGCTGGTGTAACAGCTGTTAGCTGGTGACACATCTGGCCATCGGGGGGCGACAGGTGCAGGGTGCAACCGAGGAGTGCTGCCCATCAAGCAAGGCTCCATGCGAGACATCTGACTGTTGAGTTGGTACTGAAGAAAGAAAATGAGGTAGGAAGTTGTTACGGATCAAGCTATTAAAGGGACACATCAGCAATAAACAAGCAACAGGTGAAGTTATGAAAACTACTATTCCCATTGTCTCATTTGTGTCTTATTATTTGGAAATACACATCATTTTCTAATACTTTCTTTTAGACCTATATGAATACCTGAATTTGTTTATATTTTGTAAATCAAGATTACAAATGCTCCAAAATCAATGTTAGGAGGGTCACTCTTTTTTTAAATATTATTTTTTTAGGCATATTGTGCCTTTATTGATAGGAGAGAGACAGTAGGAGAGGACACTCTGCAAACTGGCCATGGGCTGAATTCAGTGCCAGGCCAGCAGAAGCATATATATGTGGGTCGTGCCTGGCTCTTTACCACTCTGCCAAACCAGCAACCCAGGAGGGACACTTTTAAAAGCTTTGTCCCACCTGTTCATTTTGTATGCACATATCCTCTTCCATATGACTTTCCTCCTTCTTTTGCACATATGAATTAGGAACTAAAAAGATAAATTCAAATAACATTAGAAAAACACCACCAGAGGTATCAGATCAGGAGATTTTTAGAAGGTGGAGACAGAAAATGTTGATAAGCTACTTCTGGTTAGATAAACTTTCACCCAGAACAAGTCTTTTCAGTGTGTGTTGCAGTGACATTGTGATCTTAATATTTGTTCCTTAACATGGTTGAATGGTTTGTTTGGGGTGTCTGAAAGAGCAACCCCCGATATTTAGATTGTAATGCTGGAGTATTTTTCAATCCAATTTCCTAAACCACAGTTCCACTAGAAGAGCTCAGAGATCACACCATTCCCAAGGCATTTCTCAAAATCTTAGCCAGGTATAGATATAGCTGAAAATTTGGAAAACTGCCCTATCACAACAAATTAACAAATCCTTTAAAAAAAAAAACAGGACTCATACCTCACATCACCACCAAAATCTGATCACTTTTTCCTTGTGCCCTGACCAACATTTCCAGGAAATTTTATTAAAAATCTGTTTAAAACTTTTTAAGTTATCTTGCACACAGATGGACGGATCGACAAACTGACAACCCCAAGCAAAAATATAACCTTGGCAGAGGAAATGATGGAAAATACCCACTTGGATTTGATTCGATAGACAACCATACTGGCAGTTGAATTAATTTGGAATCACAAAGATTTTTTTTATAAATGTTCAAAGGGGAGACAACCCTTCAAAACAGACAATATGTCCTGATGGACATCAAATAGGAAGTAGGGTTGACATAATTTAATGCTGAAGCAGCATTTTTTTATGTAGTAACATCTAACAGTTCAATGTTAGAGCTGGTCTGGTAAAGTATATCAGGATGAGAAACATTTGGTTTTTGCAAAATAAGGATTTTGTGATGTGCCACAGGCATGTGTCCAGTTTCAGCCAACATCACCAGCATCACACATCTGTAAAATTCCAACAGAGGTAACAAGCTTTCAGAGATCATTATACCATCAGACACTCATCAATATTTTTGTCTGAAGTCTTTCACTGAGACCGTGGTTATAAAAAAAGTAAATCATTCTCTAAGACTGTTTCTATTCAGTCTAAGCTAATAATTTGATTCTTAATGTATCGGTAAACTCTATAATGACTCCCAGCTCATCACATGTTGTCTATAGAGAATTATTTAGACTATTATCAGTTTAAATGTTGCTCTGTCTGGTTTATTTAATGTTTTGAGGTCAGTTTTGAACTCCGATGTCTTGAAATTTCATTGAAGTCCATCGTGTTGTTCCATCCAATCAGTGAGTGATATGAGAGGGCTCATCTGTCAGTGAAATGACTTCAGTGAGGTCTGCTCTGTTGTATCTTTGCCTTTCAGTCCACAGATGCTGGCCCTCTGTCCTCAATTCTCTGTCCACTTTTTGGACACTTCAAAGCTCATTTTGATCATATTTTTATTATTAATCCTATGTAATCAATTTTCACAAAGTTGTTTATTTTTACTCAGTTTTCTGAATTTCAATGATATTATGCTCTATAATACTTAATCAAACAGAAAAACAACTTTCATGACCCTGTGTCAACTTTTTGGACACTCTTTGGGTCCTATGTGTTCCATTTTAGTCAACATCTGACCTTGCACTAAAAATGAAAATGCTTTCAAAACCAATAATCTTGTTAATCAATGACATGTCCCGGACTGTAAGACCCCCTCCAAAATCCCCACTTGCTCTTTTATTTTAGGAAACAATTATTTTTACTTTATTTATTATCTAAAATATTGTGGGCTTAATGTATCAAAAGTGGTACTGAAAGTTAAAGTGTAAAATTTAAAAAAGATTTGATTTTCATGGAAGGAACAGGAGTTTTTAATATGATTAATTAAGTTTAGTAGGATTTTTTTTTAAATAAATTCATTATGAATTTTAAGACATGTCCACCTTTTGGAGATTGGATGTATGAGTTACAATTTTTGGGGGGGCATCTAAGAGTTAAGAGACATGGTCTAGTCCTTAATATGGTGGGTTGGAAACTATTTCCAGCTCAAGCAAGGACAGAGGACAAATACTTTAAGTGGCCTGGCATGCACTTTCTCTAACCTTGAGACAGTAACCAAGGAGGGTGGGGCTTGCCAAAGGATCCCCACCTGGTAAGGGCGGAGCTTGAACAAAAGGTCAACCGCTGCAGTGAGGACCTTTTACGCGCCACAGTGAGAGCTACAGAGCGCCCTATATTAGTGAAGTTTTAAAATAGTGATTCAACAACTCATTAAAGCCTTTTCATAACGCATGAACATACTGTAATGAAGCTGCTGTTGTTACACTTAAAGACTTTTTATGATAAATCTGCAAAGACGTAATACTGGTGTCAATTCACAGTCCGACTCAGTATTGAAGGAGTGCAACAGAGCAAATCAAAGCAGACAAACAACAGCAGACAGCGCTCCCCTGCTGGCTCTGCATGCCTCTGTCTCACATACACTCCCTCTGATATTACATCTTGAGACACAACATAGATGGGGTCAACTTGTTCCCTGTTACACCTCCCTGATGTTCACAGTGAAGTCGAAACATCACGGGAGTGTGAATGTAATGCCTTGAACTGGCATTGTGAATGAGAATTAAAATACTTGTAACAAGAACAGCTGTGATCCACCATGTGGGACAACTGGATTTTTAGAGGCGCTGACTTCCATGTCCTCACAGGTAGCTCTGGCTCTGCTGAAATCTGATTGGATATCAGATCTGATGCTGTAAAGGCCTGGGTGCTTGGACTGAAGTGACCCTGTCAACAGTAATTTCCTGTGAGGGGAAATTGCCTCAAAAGATGAAGCGCAGTGGTTGAAATAGAAAATTATGCCACTTAAGAAAATTAGGCATGAGCAGACAAAAGTGTTTTTTCCTGTTATTTTTTGTCGCCTGTGGAGACTGAACTCAAACAGTGTGTTGACAAGAATGTGAGGAACAGATGTGACCAGACAACTTTCTCTGTTCATCTCTGCTCCGTTCCATCCTCTAACATGCACAGAGCAGAGGCATTGTGCCCAATTTATCTCAGACAGGCTTAAAAAAAAAGTGGAAGTAGGACCCTTTTCCCTTTACACACTAAATATAAACACGACAGTCACTTCCATTATGAGGGATCACGGCATGGGAAAAGACAGTCAGAGCAGGTCAGAGAGCAGAACGGACGGTCCAGCTGTCTCTTGTTCACAGGCAGAAAAGACACCATTGAATAACAATATTTTAATAAACGCCCCCTGGCCCCGCTCTGTAGCTGCTGCCTCACACACACGAGGAGTCCATTGAGAGCCGGAGAGGGGAGTGTCAGAGCAAGGCCCCTCCTGGCCCCGGCCGAGCCACCTTTCACTGTCTGCTTCCGCTGCGTTTAGAGGGGGATTCTGGGAGTTAGAAAAATGCTGCTGCTGCTACTGGGGCCCAGCTGATTCCCTCCCTCTATGAAGGCAGTGGAGACTGGAGGGCCCTTCACAGGAAATTACCATCAAAAGAAACAACTCACACTAGACGCCATACAAGCTGGAGCATCAGAAACACCTTCTCTTTTGTGTTCTTCTTACTGTTTAAATTTCTCCAAATCTCTTTTAAGGGCAGTCGAGGTTTGAAAGGCCGATCTGATAATGGTCTCATCATCTACATTCGTTTTTAGATGAATTGTCTTGGTGCATATGCAGATTTTTCTGCTTCTTATGTTATAAGCCACCACAGCACAGTTTAAAATTACTTTATATTGTAGAAAACTTTAGTTTAGTTTATACATTGATTTTCTCATGGACTGACCTGACTCTACTCTTGTCACACACACACATCATTTCTACAATCAAAATATCAGCTTCATTTTGTTTTTTTTAGAAAGACAGCAGGAGTGCTTCTGTTAACTCTAACCATACATGCTCATGAAAATAAATGCTTAAAAGGGAAGAAACAGAAAGGTCTCATATTTTGCTCTTCTTAAACATGTTAAAACTGGCCCCTGGTCCCACAAAAATATTTCAAAATTTTCTTGCCTAAGAATCTGCTCTGATATTTGACTTCAGCATACCTGTAAACCCATCTGTTTCAGCCCTGCTCAGAACAGGCTGTTTTTATGTGAATCCCAATGAGCTGTTTTCTGACTACTGTCCTTTAAATAAATGAATGTGGTTTTGGTAGAAGGAGTGTGCTTGGAGCATGATGTGGGCTGCACAAACACATGGCTTAAGGAGTATCCCTCACTTGGGGGAAATGTCAAGCCCTGAACGACACCATTAAGGGAAATTTTAGAACAGACTGTTTGAGAAAAACAATACATTTGCATAATTTGGGACCTTTAAGCTAGCTATAATATACATTTTAGAAAAAAATACTGAGCTTTCTGATAATTTTTAACCCAAAACTGCTTAAAAACTTAAATATAAAAGGACTTTAATCACATCACTTACTGTAGTAATTAAAATTAGTCAGTTATCAGTAATGGCCCTGGGCGACATTGGCCCACCTGACCAACATGGTAACTAAACCAGCAACCTTTTTGCTGTGAGGTGCGTGCACTACCTGCTGTGCCACCATGCTGCCTTGGTTTTTTATCTAGTTTTGGTTAATTATAAATCAGTAACATGTCAATATTTGCATTTAGCCATCACTTGACCTCTGATAACTGACCTGTGCAGATGAGCGGTGGTATGTCGAGTAGTGGAGGGGTGGTGGGATTGTTGACTCATGGGTCAGACTGGGGTACTGGCCCTGGATGGAGTGAGGATGCTGGTTTGTGTAGCTGCCATAGTTGTAGCTACCAGTGTACCTGGAAGAGAGTATAAGGACAAAAACATCCATTAAGTTGTTCAACAAACTGAGAATCTCTTCAAACTGAAAATTTGATACAAAAACTAAAATGAAAATTACCCATGCTCCTCTCTGTGCGTGTAAACTGGCATCCTGTGTGCAGAGGATAGAGGAGGGACTGGAGCACTGTTCCTCATACAGGACAGCTGCTGGCCGGCCTCTGGAGTGGAGCCACCTGCTGTTGTCACTGTGTAGGTAAGGGACCAGGTATATGACTGAACAGCGCCTGCCACACACATATACACACAGAGATACACACGTGTTGGCCCAGAGGAGCTACGTGCTTCTGTTTATTACAGGGGTCGCAGTGTGACTGTGAGGACGGCTCACCTGTGGTGGGGGTGACTCCGGTGTACTCAGGGGACACGGCTGCTGTAGGGGAGCTGGCAGAGGACACGCCCACTGAGTGGACAGAGCGGGCTGGAGAGAAGGACCCTGGAGACGGAGATGTGGGGGTGTTTTCTGTCAACGTGAACTCCTCCTCTCTCTCTGCTGAACAGGATGACAACGATCAAGTCATTACTACAGTGTTTAGGACAAGACTAGAGAATGGCATTGATAAGATTTTATTGATACCAAAGCCATTAATGATTCTGTTATTGATCTAATTCTTTATTGATTCCCTTGTCGATTCCTGCTGATTTTCTGTGTGGGCAAAAATTGGCCTGTAGGTTTTCAGTGGCAACAATTTCAAACTCATTTCACCCTCCTGATTCAATGCTATGCTGCATTTATAAATGCTTCTGCAAGTTGCCGTTGTTTTCACCTACTGAAAGTTGTGCAGCCGGTGCCTTTATGTAAAAAAATTAGCCACAGCTTTGACCACTTCTAACCCCTGTCAGTGGACGAAACTGATCAGGTAATTGATAAGCAAAAGGACTAATGATATTGATTCCTTGAGGGAGTTGTTATCAATTCTCAGCTGGAATTGGTGTTCGATTTCCATCCCTAGACAAGACAACAAAAACTGGATAAAATCTTTAAGCTGCATGAGTAATCCTCTGCTGGGGTTTGTACAGAAAATTACCTATTATTAAAATTAATACTTTATCAAGACTCTTTGCATCTTCAGCATCACTTTACATTAATGACACATTTATACAGTATGTGCTGATTGTAAATTAGCACCTGAACAGTCCAACTGTGTCATAAGTTTCTATCAGTGCAGCATAGTTCCGATTTTTGGGTGAGAATAAAGCTAGGGAATATTAGCTGGTTCAATAAACATAACAAGGTTTTTTAAAAAGGAAACCAACATGGGGTTATATAATCAAAAAATAAAGAAAATAAAGCATAAAAAGATAATTTAAAAAAGTAATAATAATTGTTCACATTTTTAAAATGTCACACTCTGATAATAATTAGAGATACACACAATATTGAAGAGTACTACCTGCACTTAATGACCATTAGCATTGTGAAGATAAACAGAGGTAATGTTTCCAAGTGTACATGGTATGTGAAAACCTTATTATACATTTAACTTTTCTCAGTACTTTTTAAAGACTGCAAAGAGGTGGAAAATTTTCTTAAAATTTCCAGAAATTATCCAGATACTCAAAACTGATCATTTCCATGGGAATTAATGTAATGCATGGGAACCAGCTGTAAACTGGAGGTTATTTAAATGAACAGTATCAAATTCAAAAAATTTTTTTTTTGTCAAAGCAGACATCCATGCAAAGATACAATAAAAAACATTACATTTCAACAGGTTAATTTGTAAGAAGAACATTACCAAGATTTCATTATTTCATTGAACAATCAATTTCATCTTCACTTTCTGCAGTCCACGGGCTCAAAAATGTGGCCTCAGTGGTCCAGGGTTCTAGAATCATCTGTGCATGATGGAGGCATGTACAGTGCATGTAGGGGGCGCGGCCTCAATACCCTTGCAGTAAAGCAGTGTGCTTACTGCAAGGGTATTGAGGAATATTATAGATATTCTCAAGTATACTTGTGTGAAATCTGGTTGTTTTAGACAAAATTATGATAAAATATATTTTCCCAACTATATTTAAAATCTCTGTTTAGGGCCAGCATTCAGTTTTGTAGATTCCGGGTTAATTCCAGTTAATTCCAGTTAATTCCAGTTTATTCTCATTAATTCCTATGGAGAGTTTCCAACATCAAAAATTCCTGGAATTTTGCAACCCTATTAAAGAGCTTGATTTTGTTAAATTGAAATATTTACTTAGCTAAACTTTACTTAAAAGTCAACCCTTTGAACACAGCACCTATCTCTGTATATCCCTTCCATCCAATATCACACATGCACATCAACCTTTGTACACCGTTTACATCTTCATCTCTCGTTGCTATGTACATAGATTTATTTTTTCAGATACACAGTGCTTGGGTTCTTACTGCTGATATCCATTTTATTTTCATTTCATGTAATGGGTAAAAGATCAAATCTTGGATTTTTTCACACCAAACTTGACTAAAAAATACTCTTTATTATATCAGTAACATTTGATAAAGTCAACCAAAGTTGCCTTTAGGGTTTCAATGTAATCTGTAAACTTGTCTAACAGTCATCTCTGCATTAAAGAGGGGTAAGTCTTTACATCAACACTGGGGTCTTAAAGTTTTTCTCTGCTAAAGGAACAGACTGAAATCAATGCTGATGTCTCTGTGAAGCAAACAAGCCTATCAGAAGCATATTGATTATTTTTTTTATTGGGTTTATTCTTTTATCAGTACTTCTAGTGGATCATCATCAGATGAAAATATCATGTCACCCTTACCAAAAGAGTGTTTAGTTATAAGATCTCCAGAGAAAATTAAGGATAAGTGATAAGAATAGTTAATTAAGTCTGTTTATTAACACTGATTATACATGAGCAGTGTTTAATTAAAAAATAGATCAATTTGTTATCAGGGGTCACTAAAACTTACAAAATTAAAGGCTCTGTGATTTGCGATAACTTTTGGTAGATTCACAGTAAAGTAAAAAATAATATTTTCATTCATCAAGTCTCAATTTTCCAAAAAATAGATTTCAAAGAGAGCTGATTTATTTCCCAGGCCTTGCTAAGACTAACAATGACACAAACTTCCCTGCAGAGTTTATTAAGTAATGCCAATTCTGGGGAAAAAAAACAACAACACAAGTTTAAAAAAAGGTTTAGGTTCTTTGTGAACACAATAATATTACAAAACCATAATACAGAAAATACAATTCTACCTTAATTGTGTCCTTTTTGTAATACTTTCTAAAATGTCATTTTCAGTAAAGCACTGAAAAGATTTAAATACTAGTAAGTCTTCATCTTTAATTTCTTGTCAAAATGTCTGAAACACAAATTCTGAGCCTCATACACATTTTTGACATCTAACTTTAAATGTCAAAAGACCAAATTGGGGTCTAATTTGCTCATATTGATTTAGAATACCTGGCAGTACAGCAAGTAAATTTGACGTGAGTGTCTTGTAAGAGACTCTTATATCCTAAGAACTGCATCTCAATTCAAGACACACAAGTTAAATGAGAAACAGATGTTTTCAAATACATATCTTTAAAGGATGTTTGCTGTTATTTATCAAGAACTAACCCCAGAACAGTGAGGAATACTGTCTCTGTACATGGGATGTAAGGTCCAAGCACATTGAGCTAAACCAGCCCCCACCACCAGACCCTGTAAGTATTATTTATTTGTTAATTCTTTGGTTTATTTATTATTATACTTGAGAATGTGTTTGTTATCTCAACAATAAATCACTAGTTTCTGTATGTCAATTTTTTTTTTCTCCTGTTTATTTTCAGCTCATCTTCCATCTGTTTATGAAAAATGTCCATCATAGTCTCAGTCAGACACGACGTCTTCAAATGGTGGTAGTCAATTTTGTTTGAACTGGCAGTTCGAAATGTTCAATGTTTTCAGTCATACTATCCTCTAATTTATAAAATTTACACTGCTAAAACTTAGATTTTACTGAGTGATCTCTTATTTCTGAAATAAGTTTACGCACCCGTAACATAATTATTGCTTATGTATGTGTAATTAAATATAATTTTTGCAAAAAAATAGACAAACAGAATTGCTATGATTTGAGTTTTGCTGTTTAATCTCTAGATTTATGTATTTGTGCAGCAGCTGTTTCATGGGTTATTCGTGTGACCGTTAGGTCGTGGTCTTACCTGTGCTGCCCTCCCCCTTCATGGCCCTCATGAGGTCGCTGGCTCTCTCCTGGCAGTGCAGAGACTCCAGCAAGTAAAGGACGTAATCATCGAACATGAGATGGATCAGGTGAAAGGAGCCTGCAGACACATATGATAAATGTTATTTTTTAAACAGGGATAAATGATAATGTATTCAATATGGCACAATTTTTTTTAAACTAATTTTAGCTGATACCAATGTTAAAATCTTAGACCAAGACAAACAACATTTAACTCTGTCATAAAATATACATTTACAGCATTTTTAAAGTAGAAATCAAGTCATAAAAGATGAAAAGTAATTTATTTGGATAACAATAACACATATATGAAAAATTTCTAAGACTAACTGTAAAAATAAACTTCATCTGACTTTTGAGGGCAACAAACAGCACATTAACAACCTGCTAACTAAAAGCGAGCTCTGCAGAGCACATTAAAATGGCCCCCTGTTATATGGAGCTTATATCTTTAGAATAAAAATAATTCTAATTCAATCTCAAATGGTCTGCATATCCAGGTAGAAACAGATATTTGACAGGAAAAAGGAGTGATGTGCATGAAAACGGCACACTTTATTTTTTTATTTAAAACATTGAAGGGTGGTGTGGACCAGGTACTCATGTCATGTGACTTTATGACTTGTGTTTGTTTTATGGCCTAATGCACAACAAATTAACAATAAAATAAAAGTAAAACATATACATTTTTCATATGTTTTATTGATCAATTTTGATTTATAATTTTATTCCTCAATTTGATTTACCAGTGTGAACATTTTCATACACATTTATTAGAAGTGCAAGGTGATGCATTACAATGTTTTTAGATCAATAATTTTCATAATGTTAACATAGGCTCACAACAGGGATGGTAATTTAAAAGTATTCTTGTGTTTGATGGATATTTGAATTCTAACTGTTTAGTTATTTTACTTGCCTTAAAGAGGTCATATTTTTCCTTAACTCAGGTTCATATATTTGTTTTTGATAAATGCTTGAGTATGTTCACGATCGCTAATGTTCAAAAGTCTTGTAGCTTTCATACACTGAGCACTCCTGATCCACCTGTGTTTTCTGTCTGTCTGAGATGCTCTGTTAGATCTCCAGCTTCTTTAAGGCTCCCTGCCTCACATGGGCCCTGTCTGCTCTGTTGTAATTGTTCAGTTCAGCACTACTCGCCACCATGTTGTCAACGACTCTGGATGACTTCTACTGTCTCTGCTCTGTACTGGGCTCACCACCCAGTGATATGTATAACATGAAAGAAACGAGGGTAGGACATCACACTGGTAGATCTATTCGGGAGGGCCGGGGGAATGACCCGTTTTAAACAGTTAAGGGTGCTGTGAAGTGGGGAGAGGGGGAAGTCCTGAGAATGTGGACTTTTTGTCATGTGCATAGAAGTGCTCTATTGTGTGGTGAAGGATTGATAGGTATATTTGAGGGGGGAGAGCCATTTCAGGCAGGTACAGGCGCTGTTTACAGGAGGAGAGGGAAATGTCCTGATGCCATTCCTTTTGAATTGTGTGTAGAAGAACTCTATTGTGAGGAGGACACATGGAAAACAATCGGGGCATATAAATCTTGAAAAAGTACAATATGACCTCTTTGAACCTTGGATTAAAAATACCTAAAAAAGAAGCCAATGAATGGTTTGACAAACATCTCTAAAGTTGTCAAATGGGCAACATATTCTGGGAGATACTGACCCTAAATTAAAAAATCTATACCAAATTTCATTAAAAGAAACAGATAATTTTACCACATTTGCCTTGATATTTTAGAAAATAGACATAAATCAAATTTTCCAACACATACAAGTCAACCCATTTGAGGGTAAAACAATAGGCTTGTGGGGCGGTTTCCTGAGACAAGTCTGAAAAATTGCTTAAAAAATTGCGCAAAAAATAGATCTCAAGTCCCAAAAGATCATACTAGCTGAAGTTCAGATCTAAACTTCAGTCCTTAAAATGAAGTTTCAGTGGTGAGAATGAAAAAAGAGAAACACATCAGCTGAAGAAAGTTTATTGGCTCTAATTAGAAATCCAATCACTTAACGTTATCAAGTGAAGCACTACGGTGCATCAGTGCATTCTGCTGATAAAAATGGTCGGTAAATTTTCTGTCAATCTCAGCAGAAATTGTTATTTATGCTGATCCTGATATTTAACTCTTAAGCTTTCACTTTCCGAGACCAATAATATGCTGACAACTGACACACAAAGAGAGTATGGACGTTATGAGGTGACAATTTCAAATGGTGGAAAAACCAAACAAAAGGACATAAAGACTGGAGCGTGTCTAAAAGCATCTGAGCGCTGACATCACATCCTGCATGCTGACAGGACGAGGACTGTTATTAAAATGGAACAAGTGCCATTTTTCCGTGTACAGATGGAGTTCTAGAAATACATCCGCTGACCCCAGAGTCCCACAGAAGATGGGACCTCAGCATGTGAGGGAGTGTCACAATTGTCTCATTGTATTAGTCACTGCGGTCGCAGTGCGCATAATAAACACTTGTGGCTATTCAGGGGAGCGGGGGCCGTAATACTGACCGGTCATAAAATGGAAAAGACAGGCAAACACATCAGGAGAGGGGAGGGGCGGCTTTTGTTAATTAGCTGTTTGTGCACGGAGACCTGCTTTATCGAAACACTGCAACCAGCTGTGTCTTTGATATTCACAGACACAGGGAGAGGAAAGAGCGGCCATTTTCTTTCATTTTACTTTAACTACCCCTCACTTATTGCTAACCTATGTCATGCACAACAAGCTGTTACAGGGACCATTTTAGTTTTCCTCCTGACCAATCCTCTTCTTTTTGGACTTGAAATTCATGCATGACAGGAATCCCCTAGATTCTCACTACATCAGTGAGAACTCATTTAGACTATAAAATATTAAGGTGAAAATACATGTTCAAAAAGGGACATGTACTGTGTTATAGAGTATTTATTACTCACCTAAGAGTCATTTCTTAGACATGAAAGTATCACCCTTCTTCCACAAGATCTATGGACACTGATTTTTAGAAAAAGTAAATTCTGTTAACATGTAAACCAGTCCTGTTCACACCATCATATCTAATAGTACTGTATGTTTACTGCATCATGTGCACTCCTTACCACTGCATTAACGTCTATTCAGGCTTGTGATTTTAGCTCTGACTTCCTACTTAATATTAGTTTGTACATATCCTCTTTCTGACCTTTATTTTATCTAAAAAGTTGAATTCTTATTTCTCTATTCTTATTTGTATATGATCATATCTTATAATCTGTACTTAAAGAGTAAAGTTAACCGGAGTCAAACTCTTTGTATGTCTAACATACCCGGCCAATAAAGCAGATTATTATTCTGATTCTGACACACTAAAACTGAAGTTAAATCAAATACTTTTTATAGCCACTTTCAAGATTGTCCTACTACATTTAAAAACTTCATTGCACCTTTAATTTCTGACATTTAACAACAGAAACAAGGCAGCACAACAAAGCAGTCCTGGTTTTGCGATAAATTCCTTATCATTGCTCTGTAATTCAATCTATTGTGAACAAAGTGAGAGAAAATAAACTAAACAACTAATGTCAATGGAAAAACAAATCATCATCCAACCAATAAACAAAAAACTGAAAAGTTTAAACCAAACAAAAAATATAAAATCACATTAAAATTGTGAATATATTGCACACCCAGACAATATTAATATTGAAAATAAGCCATACATATTAATTCCTTATCGTTTTAAGTAAGATTTTTTAATACTATAAGTAACTTTTTAACTTTGAAAAAAAGTTCAGACCCGGCAGACACCCTGGGAAAGAAAAGAGCACTTATAAGATTAACATGAAAGAATTTTGTTTCTTTCAAATCACTAATAGAAAGCTGACTCACTAAGCTTTAAAAAACTGAAATGCAAATGTTGAAAAAAATATCTTTTTGCAGTTCAGAACTAAAATGGAAAATCGCAATAGAGGATCTTTACATGTCTAAGTCTGAGATGAAGCTTTTTGTGGTAGTCTGCAGTTTTACTAAGTATTCTATTAGAATTTACAATGTTACATGAATGTATGAAGACATACTAAGGTCCCTGTGTAAATATGTATAAAAATATATGCAATATGGTCGGCACTGTCTACTTGAGGTGTTTAACATTTATTTTACTTACTGACTTATTTCTTTACTTAATTTGCATGAGTGGAGAATAAAAAAGTCCAAGTAAAAAATGATATTAACAGTGATTAATTATTTTAAAGCAACGGAAGTGTTTATAAGTGCCAAAGACACTGACTGACTGACATTATGAGACAGATGCCACTCTTGGGTTTTATAATCTTGTGTTAAATGGGTAGTTGACTGATATTAAACTTATATCCTCATGCTGCACAGTAAAACCTGTGGACCTCCTGTCAGTCGCACTGATGAAGCATGACAAAGCATTATCAGCTCACCAAAGCTGGGCGCGCTGTGGAGGGTCATATCCCTGATGACTCTGGTACCAAAACACGACCACATCAGCAGGAACTGTTGAGCCACCTTCTTCAGGCGCCCGGGCCTCTTCCCTGCCACCTAGAGAGAACATTTCCATGAGAAAAGAGGGGGAAGGGTCGGGATGCCGGGGCAGAGTTAACCCCTGGGTCCGCATTGGGGCTTAACCCTCAGGAATGAAAAAACATGTCAACAAGTCAACTATTTAATTTGCCCCTAGGGACACGCCTTCCCATTGAACTATTGTCTGGCCAGTCCAAGACGTTGCCAGGGCGACCAAATTTTACAAGCCAATATCTGGCACATAATGGACGCAAATGGGAAGCTTGAAGACATCATTAACTGGAAGGATTGCTACGTAAGTGCCTGTGAGGAGGGAGAGGTGCAGGGACGAGTGGCTTACAGCAGCAGGTGTCTCTCGAGGGCAAAAAAATCCAACTTCTGCTGCACAAATACTTCAAACATTCACTTAAACCAACGCCTATTACAGTTAAGAATAAACAGCATATGATGCTAGAACAGATACTTAACTCTAAAAATGCTGAGTCAGACAAGGTTTGTCGTTCTTTTACCTTGACAACACATCGGTCGACCATTGAGTCCAGCCATTCGATGTACGCCTCGATGGGGGACTGCTCCTCCAGGAGACGATCAAACTCTTGATACACTGTAAAAGCAGAAGAACACATAAGCTTACATCTTAAAGGGTTAATCCTTTAAAGCTGTGCTGTAATAAAAGGTTTTGTTTTCCATGACTGTTCCAAATCTCTTGTTTTTGAGTTTTAGCACCTCTCCTCCGAGCTTAGGCCTTTTACCTCCTAAAATGCTACAGCAACATTAACAGTTCTTACATTTTACTTCTTTTCAAGGAGACACTGGCCCCTGATGTCCCCTAACTTTTTTTTAAATAAATATTCTCTATTTTGGCATGCTAAAATCCAGACCAACCTGATTCAGCCCTGCTCATGACAGGTTGTTTGGGTGTGAATCCTCAAGGGCTGTGTCTGACCATACCCCTCTTAAAAGTAAATTTGGCTTTCCGGGCTGTGCTCTAATGTTTACTGTGGCAGCACAAACATGCATAGACATTGACTGTCTACTGGAGCAGCTTGTGGGCTGGACAAGCACCTGGCTCAGGAAGGGTCTCTTATCTGGGGGAGGCAATATAACCTCTGACGACATCATTAGGGGATTTAAAAAAAAAAAATGTTAATTAAGGACATGTTTTCCATGAGAGAGAGTTTTTTTCTTACACTGAGAACAGACCATGGTCATATAGTTTGTATAAAAACATTTAAAAGTGTAGCTCTCACAAGATGAAACATTAAGACCTTAGACAAACATTGAACCTTTTGCATATCTTTCAAAGCAACCTTAGTCATATTAAGATGTGATTTTTTCTGGATGTGCTTGAAACTGTGCATAAGAATTGCTGTTATTTAAGTCGTAGTACCCAGTTAAACACAGCGAATGATGAGCAGCACTTGAATACAATCCAACAAACGCAAAAAAGAAAAGAGAGGAGACATCTGATTAGTTGAAATTTACAACTTCTAATTAAGCTGAGGTAGAGGACGAGAGATTTTGGTACTCATTTGGCCACTAAATGAGAAACAAATGGAGAAGTATACTTCTGATATATCAGCATGCGAATCTATTTTGTTGCTTTGACTTCTGCAGCTGTTCTATGATATCACTCAACTCAAAATCATGCACGGGATGTGCCCATAGTCAAGCAGTCACCTAGTGCTGTGCAGCAGACCAATCACAGGGCTTGAAGTCTGCATCATTTCACTGAGCAGTTTCATTTTGCAGGATGTGCATTTTAGAACAAGAGCGTGGTCTTCTTTGTTGGTTTAGGGCTACACTGACCTATGTCATAGGTTATGGTATAGGCTATGATGTAGTTGTGACACAGTGGTATTAATCAGCCTTTACAGTGCAAACATGCTCCCCCTCCTGCAGCTGGAAAGAAATAGGCCATAGACTTGGCAGTAATGGGTATGTTTCTCACCAGATTGTTGAAACTTGACTAAAAAATTATTAAAACATGCTCTAAACTTAAATTTTGATTAAAGTGAAAATTTAAAAATTTAAAGCACAAATTTCAAAAGCTTTCTCTCACACCTTAAATGCTGTATCGCACAGTGAATTGACCCAAATTTGATGTCCCTCTGGTATTATTATGATTGCCTTGAGGTGAAATTATTACAGAGTGTCAGTGTTGTGCTTTTGTGTAAATACACTGTGAACAGGCAGGAGACTTGCCTAAAAGCACACTTGTTTGCCCCACCACACCATTTGAAAACCACTGCTATTAAGAAAATGGCGCACATAAGACTATAACAGCAGTTTTTATTAGAACTGGACATTAGTTCAATAAAAAAAAGAGCACAGATTGACAATAATAATGTTTTGCGTCTCTTCTGATCAGTTTGGTAAGGGTTTTGTTTATCAAATGGCTAACGCTATAAAGTTTTCTCTGTCACAGTGCCAGCTAGGAATGGGAATTGATAAGATTTTATTGATTTCAATGCTAGCAATTAAATTTTTCCATCGATTCCCTTATCACTTCCTGTGGATTTTCTTTGTGATAAAAGAAAGTAACACAGGTCTTCGGGGTTTAGTTAGTGTCTTGCTGTTTAAATTAAGCCACAACTTGTACCACTTCTAACTCCTGTCTGACATGGTGACATATTGGACTTTTTATGTTGTTTTTGCTGACTGCCTCTGATAGGCATGATACTCTTGATTTGTGGGGCATTCAGAACAAAATGAAAGGAACTGATACAGGGGTTGATTTCAGTCCCTAGTGCTAGCCCACTGCAACAATTTCTCTGATAATCTGGCAGGCCCATAGTTAATTGGCTAGACATGCCATTAGTTCAACAACCCTCCTTTTTTCGGGTTCTGCCTTTTCCAAACACCATCATTTGGATTTTGACCACATGGACTGATAAAACTAACTTCTACTTTTGCAATAACAGCATGTTCAATCTGTAATAACACAAAAACATGCATTACTTAAAATTTTTATTTTCATGATTAAAATTCTCATTTAGAAAAAAATCCTTGTTATTCAGAGAAAAAAATGTTTTAGTCAGAGGATAAAACACAGCAACTCATCCTGTCGGTATTCCTAAAATCGCCCTGCTTCACATTCAACATTCGTCGTATCTGCGGCCTGTGATCATGTCAGGCCTGATTCTGAGGAGAGGTGGAGTTGAATCAGAGATGCTCTGCAGGGTGTTTCAGTCCACGGTGAACTTTTTTAACCTTTTGCTCCTCATCATTAGTTCTTTGACTCGACTGGTCGTGGGAATGATTGTGCTCCTGTGTGTCATTTGTGTTGAAGCAGAGTGTATCTCTCTTGTTTTCTGCAAGTGTTGGAGTGGAATCAGCCTGAATGTTTGGACTTACAGTGGATAATAAGCTGTCTGTGCTCCTCTTGTGAGTCCTCCATGGTGTAAAGTGTCTGCTTGGTGATGCTGTTCAAGTCCACATTCCTCCAGTCCTCCAGCATTTGAAAGGTGATGTCTGCGCTGTTTATCACTGTCCGCGATGCCTGCAGGACAGATAAATCAACAATATTACCCTCACAAGCATACCCATGGCCCTTATCGGTGCTGTTTGTTCATATGGATTTTATTAAAAGACAAAACATTCAGGACGTGACACCAACCTGACATAGATGGTTTAATGAAGTTTGCCGCTTCAGAATCTGAGAAAATCTCCTGGACACTGAAAACAATAAAAATAGGAAACATATGGTTAAGCCTGAGAGTATCTGGAAAAAAACAAACAAACAAACATACAAACAAAAGGTGAATGTAAACGTACGTTCAAACTTGATGTTCCTCAGGTTTTCAGGGAGGTCGTGAAGTGCTATTTTAAGCCACTCGTCAAGCTGTTTGGCAAATTTTCGAATGACCTGAGTCAAACTGTTCAGGTGAGGAAAACAAGCATTAGTTCTCTTTTACAGCAACGACTGAAGTTTCATTTTCATAAGAAAGGTTGATTTATTTCTGAACAATATTAAACAATTTTCCTGAGGAATCTGAATAAGCTGAGAGACTTTAATGTGCAGTAAAAGCTTGCAGAGAAAAAGCAGGAAAGAGAACCTCAAGTCAAGTTGTTCTAAAATCACAAGTCAAAGCCAATAAACTCCTCTGAGGTATTAAGTACACTTTAATATATGACACTGGGATAATTAACAGTGTTTTGCATTGCATTAGCTTATAGTTCTGAACATCCATCTTAGCTTTAGACTGATAACTGTGGGAGTAAAATTTGTGACAAATGTTGCAACAAGGCTGTCAGAAACAGCACCTTATGGCAGCAAGAAACTACTGAAAAAGAGGACTCTTAAACCATCAAAGCTCCAGTGACTGACGTTCAGTATGTGAGGACATAAACAAATTATCTCATCTCCTGCTTTATCTTGTCCTTTTTATGAACAAGTAGTTTATTCTCCTTTTTTAACACACACACACACGCACACACTTATATACACAAACACACGCACGCATCTCATTCTGCTTTATTTTAACAGTTAAATCTGTCATTTATCGACGTCTCTCTTTACCAACACCTACCCTGCAACAGCTGTTTCAGGTATTTCAGGAAAAAACATTAAAAAAAACTTTGTCTTTTGTAACAAAAAAAGGGACAACACAGTCAAATCTGAACTAGCAAATAACTCTTCACAGGAGTTTTAAGCAAATTCAGAAAACACGTTTTCTTGACTTACAGACCTAAATATTAACTATCAGTTTCCGTCCATGTTAAAGTAGCAGCTTAAAGCTTGTTCCTGTTTGTGGATATTGACAACACCGTAAATATTATTGCTTAAAACTGCACAGTGATCAAGGTTTGAAATCGATGCTGATGCTTCCTGTGACGTACCAAAAGGACTATTCTTAGTCAGGGAGCAGTAAAAGAAAATTAACTCAACTAGACACTCGTTCCAGACACAATCCTGATGTCTTTTCCAGATGTGGCAGAACATATAGCATGCTAAAGAAACATATATTCATTTCATCAATAGATGCTTTTTACTGTTAGGATAAAGTTGCACTGTACAAATGAACAGATCATAAGCAGCAGAGCTGCTGTGCCATGTAATGCACCAAAATCAACAATGTCCAGAAGTTTTCTTGATTTCTTTTCAACTCAAAAATGCAAGCTCACTGAGCTAGTTGATAAACCATTGCATTAGAGGAGTATAAGATAAAAATGCTGGAGGTTAAATTCAGTACTTTTCTGGGCCCTCTTGAAACATTCAGACCCCACTGTATCTTTTTTTTTTTCTAACTGGACAGACTGGCGCGGCACCCTTGCTCCATGTGTCGACTTCAGATTTTTGTGTGGAAACAACGTTAGAGGCAACAATTTGAGTAACCAACCAAAATGAATGTTCAATTAGAGAGAGAAAACACTGAAAATGACAAAGAATTTTAAGCTGCAAATGTGAGAGTTTGAACATTGCTTGTATTGTTTGATTAATATTTGCATTATGCAGATAGAGTCAAAGAAAAAATAAGTCTTCCATCTGATGAAAGCTAAAACTTGCACTACTTGCGCTTATTTTGAAAAGTTACAACACATGCTCACCTATCAGGCAGTGCTTGCAGGACAGTGGGCATCAGCACCCCAGAAATGGCTTTGTAGAGAATAGAGTCACAAACACCCACGATGTTCACCACCGTGGGGGAGCCGAGGACAGGGAGCATGTGGGGGGGCATGCCCTGCCAGAAGTGCAGCAAGAAGCTCTGGACCTGAAAGCACCGTGCACACAATGGATGATATTCACACAGTGTTATAGGAAATAAAGCTTTACTGCATTCTGGAGAGAGATTTTTTTATGTGTCCCATCAGAATATTCCACAATACCCATCAATAATACTACAGGAGGTAACACCAAAGGACTCAAATAGGAGGCATGTGAAGAACTTGTAAAGCATATTACTTACAGCAACCTCTAATGTGACTAATTTACAGCTAATTACCAGGATTACACTAGTACTTGGATGTCCCAAGAAAGGATGCGGTATGGCTATTAAAAACAGACTAATGCTGTAATACAATTTCATTTTATTTTGAAAGACAAACGCCTTTCTCCTTGCTTAATGTATTCTTTTCTTAACTTTTGACACAGGCTTTTAACGTGTTCCTTTGAGCACAGATCTGATCTCAGGAGAAAGGAAAAAGTCACACAGTACCAAATCAGGTGAATAGGGAGAGAGACCAAGTGCTGGGATTTGTTTTTGAGCCAGAAACTGCTTTACTGAGAGCGCAGTGTGAGCTGGCATGTTGTCTTCATCAAGACTGAAACCATTTTTCCACAGCTGCGGTCTCTTTATTCAGACTTTTTTTTCACAGTTTTTCTAGAACCTGTATAATGTTGATTCACCGTTGACCCTGCTGGAACCCACTCATCCAAAATGAGACCCTTGATGTCAAAGAAAACAATCAACGTGGCCTTGAATTTGGACTTGTTCTGTCCTGCTTTCTTCATCCTTGGTGATGATGGTGTTTTCCAATTCATTGACAGCCATTTTGTCTCAGGGTCATTTTGAAAGTCCTGAGTTTCATTGCACATAATCACTCCTTCTAAAAAATGTTGTTTCCTTCATTTGTTCCAAAATGTCTCCACAAATGTGCGTGTGTTTTTACTTTGGAGAGCACCAGAAGTTTTGGGACGACTTTGTCACACACCTTTGTCATGTCCAAATTTGCCAAATATGTCTTTATCAATGGAGACCATTTTTGCTATCACTCTTCCGTTGATCATTTTGAATGATTTGTTTAATTTGTTGAATGTTGTATTAGAAGTTTTGATGTGCAAAGGCATCCAGAATATTCTTCATCTTAGACATCCTCTCTACCTTCACAAAGTCTTTGGGGCAATTCAAACACTCATTAATGTGAGTGTGCCATGTGTGTTCCTCACACACCTCAGTTGATGAAAAAATTCGAAAACGAAAAATTCGGCTGTTGTTTTGTTCAGTTTCACCAAAATTTTTCAAGTTAATACATTGCCTTACTTCTAAGCTTGACAATTTCCAACGCCTTAGCAAAAAAAACTTTTATCAGTAGCTATCACTGAACTGAAAAGGTCACTTATTGGAAGCTTACAGCAGTTGACTACACAACCTTTAATACATAACACTCAGTGTGACTGTGAACCGCGCGGTTTTATCATCTTAAGTCTCATTATTTAATAGCCATATCTCATATTGCTGCCAAAAAGTAATATTGGATTTTGGCATGCAAATAATCCTCCCTTTCTCAACCCTGCTCAGAACAGCGTGTTTTAGTGTAAATGCTCATGAGCTGTATCTGGCCACGACCCAGTGAAGAAGCATGTGTGGCTTTTGCTTTCCTGCTCTGTGCTCTAATGTTTACTGTGGCTGCACCGACATGCCTAGACATGGTCCTTTCACTTGAGCTGCTTATGGGCTGAACAAACACTTGGCTCGGGACGTGTTTCGAATCTGGGGGAGGTGGCATATCTCCTAATGATATCTCCGAGGACATTTTCAAACAGACTGTTCAAGCACATATTTTCCTGAAAGGTGGAGCAAGCAACAGAGGAGAGGAGGGATTTATTTTATGTTGTAGATGTTTGTGGACAGGCCATTGACATTTTTTGGGTAAAAACCATTACGTATCTTGCCTAATATAGATTTTTTTTCAATTTTCTTTTTACTATATTGTATTTTTATTGTTTGTGTTATATGCTTTAGTGGCTAACAGCTGAATTTAATGGTACAAGTGTTTACATTATCAAAGCTTGATTCAATCTGATAATGCTGGAAAAAGGAAAATGTCTGTGCTGTAATGCTGATGAAAAAAATCAAACAAACAAAAACAAACTTTAAAGATTTAGAACAAGTAAAAGTTCATCTGGAACAAAATACTCTTTGGTCAAGTCAACTTTGGACCTTGGGTGGAGCAGACTCTGATGTGTAAAATGTTCAAAACATGGACCCTTACCTCATCGAAGTTCGCTCTTATAACGGTGTCCAGTATCCTCTGACAGTGCGTTCTGTACATCATGATGAAAGTCGACACCTGCGGTAAAAACAGGTTTAATGCTATTGCACCACAAACTGTGAGGTTTTCAGCTTCTCATTTGGAAACTTAAATAGGAGTGGTGGAAAAACAAGAAAATAAATCTTGTAGAAAGCATGTGAACCAATAAATACATGTAACAGGTCTAGGCTGGAGCGGAGTAATATAAAGCCAGCTTTAGAGATCAGCAGAACACAAACCATTTAAAATCATGGCCCCTCTTTAAAAGCCCGACAGCTAGTGCCTGTCCTTTGTCCAGTGCGAGATCTTATTATCTCCCCCAAAGATTAAGAGTTAGTGAGGAGCCAGCATATAAATCCTTGGGGTCCTTCTCTAAATGCAAACCCGGAGAAGGTCCCGGGGCAGATAAAAGGCTGGAGCCAGAGGGGGCACAGAGATGGAGAGATGGTTTAGGAGAGGTGAAGGGAGGGAGGGTAGTAAGGATGGACTTTTAAAACTCCTGTTTACCCTCTCTTCTGGCAGGCTGGCAGGCAAATTTAGGTCTTTGACATTTGGAAACTCTGGCAGGAGCGTCCCAAGTTTGGAGCGCGGTGAATACGCCACTGTCTGTTTCGTGACCTCTTTCTTCCCCGTCTCGTTCACCCACGCCGCTCCCTTTTTGGAGTACATCACGTCATAATACTGAGAGGTCTCCTTCACAGCTATGCCGTAGTAATGGTACCTGAGGTTAAACAAACGAAGAGCACGGTTTACGAAACAAGTGGGAACACTAGAGACCATTCAAAGTGTGAAAGAAAAACTGGATGTGGAAAAGAAAAACTGCCTGATGACATTTTACATGGAAAAAGTTATGTCTTTTTGAGGAATACAATGATAAGATTTTTTAAAAGGCATTTATTATACATGGACTTTTTTATAATTCAAAGTGTTCTAAATGTTTCTAAACAATTTAAAGAGTCTAATTAAAGACTTTTTAAAGACGCATTTGAAACATAAATTAGGAAAGACTGATACCATTCATGCTCTGCAGAACAAACAGAGGTCAACATAAGTGTCGCATATTAAACTTTTCTTTCTAGGTTGTATGCATGAATGCTGATTTGTTCAAGTGAGATTATTATTTTAAATGTAACAAGCTAGTATGACAGATTTCAGTTTCATCACAAGATATCAAGTTGCATTTTTCCACTCATGAATACCAGTGCAAGAGAACACACTGTTTTGTATGGAGGTATGAAAATATTGAATAGCCTTCAATCAAACATCACAAGTTTAACGAGCAAAAAGAATTTGAAGAACCATATCTTATATCAACAAGTTTTTCTTGTTGCCATGAAATTCAGAATCGTGTCATATATCTTTTAGAATAAATTTAAGCAGTTGTTTGCTCAAAATGCACCATTTTATGTGGAAACATTCATTTACATATTTTTTTTCAATTTGTCAGTTATTTATTGATGTACATATATCCTGGTCTATGGGCATCTAAAAGACTATCTCTTTGATTTTCAGTAAGTACAACTTGTTTTCTCTATTGCTGTTCTAGCTTAAGTCGTGTTAAAATTGCTGTTGTTTTTTTATTTGTATATTGCTTATCTTACTATATTCTTTTCATAGCATTTTAAATGTGTGGATCATCTTTTAATGTGTGGACGCCGGGAAGAGCAGTTGCTTCTTTGGTACTAGCTAATGGGGATCCAGATAAATAAATAAATGAAAATAAATAATATAAGAAAAATGCTTTTCAAAGACAAAGAAAGAGGAGCAGACATAAAAAAAAGCCTGTGAACGCATATGGGCAGAAGAGTTTATATGCTTACTGTACAAGTGGCACATTGTACTGAAATACTTTTTTATTCTCTCTTGTTCCTGCAGTCCATATATTAATTAATTTTATAAAATTTTTGTAACAGAAAAAAAGACGTGTGCAGCTTTGCAAAAGCACCCATGTAACTATTTTAATAATGAGGTTTACCTCAATCAAAATTATGTCAAAGAGGGTGAAAGTTTAAGATTAGGAGAGATTTACAGCAAAAAAGTGATGCCATCCATCTGTAGATTCAGGCGGCTGAATCTTTCTGCACTTTGCTCCTCATTTTTTCTAACAAACTAATGTCACCTCTGAAGGTCAATTTATGGGGAAGAAAACAAACAGGTCTGAACATGATTTGTTTTTTAAGGATTAATCATAGAAAAACACTAAATCTAGTTTCCATTTACAGACAGAATATAGGATTAAAGAAATTTTCACTTTATCTGTAAAACAAATGAATCTGTGGTTCAGTTCATTTTGAATCACACTGCAAAAAGGAATCACTGAAACTAAACCCCAAAAGGGTCTTCAGTCTACGGTAAAGATATAATCGATGTTGTCTTCATCAAGTAAAATAGTAAGAATACTATCCTTGAGACTCAAGAGTCACTAATGACCAGGAATGACCTAAACACATAAAAAGTTTATTCAGATCATAATGAAATACATGACGGGCTAACGCAGATCACAAAGGTGTGAGCTGCAGCTTCAGCTGATCACACCCAGACTTTACAAACAGCTCATACCTGCTCTTAAAGACAAGCCTTTAACTCAAACTGAACAGATCCTGTAAATAAGCTTGTCTTTGCTTATGTGAAAAGATATGTATTGTAAATCTTCCACAAAGTATGTAAATTAAAAAAACAAAGGTACTGAGTAACTTTTATGTTGCTCTCTAGTGTTCTGTTTTGACTCATTCATGCCGCTTATTGTTTTTGCTTTGTTGACTTGATGGGAGGGTTTGTGATTGATTCAGGTGAGATTTTAGAAGCAAATCTAACGACCTTTTTTACTTTTCTTAACCAAGAAAGCCTCACTGAGATTAAGAATCTCATTTACAATTGTCCTGGCCAAGATGAGCAGCATTATAGATACAGAAATAAAACAATTACAAACACTGGTAAACACACGTGAACAAATCAATTCAGAGTCACAGAGCAGAGAGTCAAGAGCCAAACTATCGACAGCCTGAAGCCCCTTCCTTGAACGCCTTTAATCTGCTTTTGAGAGGATTTTCAGGGACCAGCTCCCTCGACAGCAGCATATCTAAAACTTTTACCCATTTAAAAGGTTCACTGATGTCTATGAGCCATGAGTTTGTTTTGACATTGTTGTGATGTGTTGTCATTCGAGATTAGTTTATTAAAATAAATAGACTGTCTTTATTTTATTTTTTGTCAAAGCTATGTGTTTTTTCTTCATTACTTTTTGCCTCATTTATAATTTCTTGGTTTTTATATATTGTATTAATTATACAGCACTATTTTGGTCGGCTGCAGCTGTTTCTAAAATGCTTTATAAATAAACTTTATAAATAAACTAAAATTAAATTCAAGACTTGAATGAAGGAAAACTAAGACCATTTTTACACTGCAGGATAAAAGACAACCAATAGAGGTATGGCATATTAAATTATTTATATGACATGCCAAAATATTGTTATAACAGTGGGCTTGATATCAATTCAATAAAATGTGATCAAGGTTAACTTTCTTGTCCTTGCAAAGCAGCTGGATTTGCCGGGTCCAGTGTCTGTCATCATGTAGATCCATCTTGGAAAGCTTCAGATTGAAACAATCGGTCCTGGTCAGCAAATGCACATCAGCATCCATTTAAGGACAAAGCGGCAGTAGCTAAAAATTGTGTTTTAGTTGTGCTGAAAGCAGGGAGTGTCTGCAAGCCTCTGATTGGCCCAAAATGATTGTGACAGGCAAAACATTTGATCAGTTTCCTCTAGTTTTTCTTAGAAGGTTTCACCATTCCCAATCACTTTCAGACGTTTCCCAGACGGACTTGAAATAAAACTCACAGGCATGTGATAAGTCCATCTGGTGTGTCAGGGTGTATTTTTCTCCCAAAAGCAGGAAAAGATGTAGACATGAGAGAGCATGGGTAGAGAACTTTTTTAATATGTACTACTGTTTGTTTATTTTCTGTTTTCTGAAGCAGTCTTTTAAAGTTCCTAAACAGCTTTGATAAAGACTGTTCAGATTAAACTGCCATCGCATTTTAAGACCTCTCACTGGGAAGAAAAGACTTTTCAAGACTTTTTAAATCACTGCAGAAACCCTTTAAACTTGACTTTGATTATCTTTATCCAATGTAATGCCTTGATTGAATGGGTTTTACACATTATTTTCCTGTTTAATAGATGTGCAATAAGCAGATAGTATTTGACAACAAAAACTCACTTTGACTGCCCTCTGGTCCCAAGTCTTCTGGTAGTCAGCGCTGGAAACTGCTGCCTTATAATCTGTTTGTTAAGGAAAATGAAAAAGTTATTAAGGTGCTGTTATGTCAGGCAAAAACAAAAATATACATATTTACTTTAAATTTTGGTGTATCCCAGCCTTGGACAACTACTCAAAATAGAAAGATAAAAAGAAATAACAAATTACTCATGAATGGCTATTTGTTCTAACTTTATTACCTAGTCAGTGTAAACACAACAGAAGAAACTATATTTCACCACAAATCTATCCCTTGAGGAAATACACTTGGTGTTAAAGATTAAAATTGTAAAAAAAAAAAAAAAAAAAAAAATGTAGTCCTTTGTGTGGTTAATAATGAGAAGTGTATAAAAGTCTCTAAGCAGTGTTAACAAGGAGGTCTGTGAGGGCATTTTCTATAGTGGCATCCGTTTATGAAATCCAGACCTATTACTTTTCATTTCTTTCATCTATCCACCCAGCATCCTCCCTCCTTTTTTCCTCTCCTTCTCCCTTTCCTCTCTTTTTGTCCAAAGAGATTGGCTCCTTGGTCCAGCTCCTGGTGCAGAAACTTTAGCAAACAGTGTAGCTCTCCATTGTGTGGGATGAAAAAAGAGGCCAAGCTGTGAAGTTTCTGTCAGGCCCCGCTTGATAAATGAGCAGACAGGGAGGCAGTCCGGGCCCTCTCTCGTTTTTTTGTCCTGAATCAATGAAGCCTTCCTAAAGGACACCCCACACCGCTCCAGCCACTGATCTAACATTCCCCAACATCTCACCCTTCCAAATTTCCTTTAATTACACATTAATCCAGGCCCCTTCTCTTTTTCAATATCTTCCGACAGGAGCTGCAGAGGCGGGGGTGGGCCGAGTTGGGGGGGGGGGAACTGGGGCCGGAGTCCAGGGTACAGAGGATAGCTGGGGGTAGGATGGCTGAGGAACTTCTCGGGGTTGTGGGAACAGACGAAAGCACATCTCCTTTGGCTCTAGATTATGTGTTCAGTGAGCGGCTGCGGAGCTTTGCTCGCTTCACACTGAGCTGATGCTGATATTACTTCAGCAGCAGCAGCCAGAACCGCTGCAGCACAAACGAACACAAGCAGGAGACGATCCACATTATCAACGCTGTTAGGCCAAAACCTGCGATCTAAAAAAACACATCTTTTCGAGAATTAAAAAAAATACTTTACATCTTTTAAAATAAATAAACACTGTATCATCTTGCTGGTATTATGCCTCTTTATATAATTGGTTGAAAGTATGTGTCACTGAATTATTGAAGCTAAAATGGTGTTACAAGGATATGGACCGACAGTTTATTGCTAACATAGGAGTGATTGATGCTAGCAATTTGAATGGCTGGATAAAGGCTACATGTGCACTAGTTTTTCTCATTATCTAATACTTTTGTCCATTTTTTTTCTTTTTGAATTTACTCTCTAGGCTTTTGGCCTTTTTAATAATAGGGAAGAGACTTGGAAAGAGGAATAAAGAGTAGGGGAAGACATGCTGCAAATGGGCTTCAGTTCGAATTCTAACCTGGACCCACAACAACGAGACAAGAGCCTCAATATCTGGTAAGGGGACGGTTGCAACACTCCACGCAACCAGCACCCCCAAAACATTTATAGCTCCCTGATTAACACAGCATTACTAATGACTGAACATCTTTCATTGCACATCAACCTGCTATGATTTCTCTGCACTCTTATCGACTCGAGAGTATTACTCCTCATCAGAGTAGTCGTCATAGTCCAACCCGATACAGAGTGAACAAAACACCACACTTACAAAAAACGAGGATCCCACAACTTCTCAAGCACTTTCAAGGTGTATTCTTAAGCTTTTTTCAACACCCCGTGGTTGTTATTAATAGTTAATCTGTACAAATAAATACTTATTAGTTATTGAGACCTTTTAGGACCTAAACTGTAAAAAAAACTTTTTGGTATGCACAGCAAAGTGCTAAACTTATGTGAGGTATCTCAGATGTTCTTTTCTTTATTTTTCTGATAAAATGTTGATTTGTTGCAGTGAGATTGTTTTTTTTGTTTTTTTTACTAAAAGCTTATCAAGCAAGGGTGCTAAATATGAACTTATGGACAAGATACCAAGTTATACTGCATTCCCAAGAGAGGAAAGTGACTCAGAGAACACACAGATACATCTGGACAGAAACTTAGATTATTTTGCCTGTGACTTGTTGCAGCCAAACCTTTTCTGGTGTTTTCGGATGTAGCCCATGAAGTAGCCCAAAATAGATTCAAGTCAGTCATAGCTGATCTCCCATTTAAAGCATACTCCATTTCACAATAACCTGCCGCTTACATCCTCATACCTGTCATTGTCTGTCGTGTTTTGCTGATTTTATTGCTTATTTTTGATTTTATTGTTGTTGTTTTAACATGTACAGTGCCCTTGTCATTAAAGGTACTTTAAAATAAAATGTATTATTATTTAAGTAGAGTTTCAAGACGTTATTAGGCCTTAAATATCAAAAGTTGTACTCGTGATCTTTGAGGACACTGATAAGAAAAGCACACAACAACAACAACAAAATAAAAATAGGTGGTGGCCAGCCACACCACTTATTTCCCACTATTAAAAGTTCAGTGAGAATTTATTTTAAACCCTTTAAACGAGATTAAAAAAAAATAATAATCTGGCACCACAACACAAAACAAAATACAGATTTGGGTTTCAAATTTTCTGAACATGCTGCCTTTTACTTTCAAATATAAAAATCATATTTTATGAATTTTTATCTACATTTTCAAATACAGAATCTGATTTAAAGTTCTTGGTCTGGTGTGAAGAGTGCTCTATCCTGTTATTTCTCACAGTGATGCAAGGTCCCGTCCAACTGACTGAAAGTTTGTTTTTTTTACATACATTTGCATTCCTTAATTAATGACTTTCTTATTTCTGAATATTGACTGGCAGAGATTGTTCTGAGCTTTAAATGGCATTTAGAGTACAAAAGTCTACTTAGTTATACAATTTCACCAACTTTGGCAGTACAAATAATGAGCTTTATAAATCTTTACACTAATTTATACTGTTTTTTTAAATAAAAATTGAATGAGTTTATATGTTTTATAAGCATGCTGTAGGGAGGATTATTGTCCTTTTGCAAGCTGGACATGTGTGAAGGATGAGCTGCAGTCATCCTCCCTGATGTTTGAGTCATACCTTTCCAAAGCTGGCTGCGTTCACAGGCTGTGTGTCGTGCTTCTCGCTAAAGTCCAGGTAATGCATATAGAGGGCACTTCTGGGGATACACACTCCTTCGGCTATTTCATAGTTTTCTTCTAACCTGTGAATGAAAAGGGGAGTGATGAGCGCAGAAAGAACATTTGAGGTGAAAGTTTGAAAGTAGAACATTGTCTATTTATAAATATAAAACAATTCTGACTCTAAACAAGCTATTTATGGTTAAATGTTTGCTCAGGACATTATGCACATTTAAATACATTTATTGTTTGACTGTTAGGTAAACCTGTACATATTTTCACCCCTAAAAAGGACAAATGCATTATACTGCAAAAGTTTGACTGCATTATACTGTATTTGAACTAAATAATCCAAGTTACTTTTATGTATTAACTTTAATTCGCAATACAGTAACTGGAACTATCAGAGAGCATTATTAAATGTTTTAACACGTAACTACTGGCAGAGAAGTGTTAGAACCTAACTTTAAATTCCTAACCCAGCAGACTTGAGGCACCTCAACCAAGCAGTTCCTACTGCACTTTTTAGTTAAGACAGCTACCTTAACAAGATGCCCCTCTTACCTTAACAAGTTTTGCAAAATGAAAAAGTGTTAAAAATAAATATAGTTAAAAAACAAACAAATAAACAAACCAACAAACAAAAAACTTTAATTAGGGTCCTTCTTTGGACAGAGTCAGCCCTGCTTTGTGTTCAAACATACAAGCACAGCATGTGTGCGCATAGCTGATTAATATTAAGAACATTTAAACCCTGATGTCTTAGTGAATCCCTCACTCCTCTCCAGAGTGTTGGTTGACATGTACAGGAAGTGGTGTTTTATTGAAGGAGAGCGTACTCTGATGAGGACAACTAAGCTTGACCTTTCTAATTTTACACTTTTCCATTGGAAAAGTTACAGTATACATTATATATCACACTAAAGAAATGTTGAGGTGAAGTGTTCACTGTACCTGGCTGCAAATTCTGTATATTAAAATAATAAATGTATTTTGAGGGAGTTTTTGCAGTCAAATTTATGTATAAAGAACTGCTGTAAAGGTAGACTTTTATAATGCAGTCCATTTTAGAACAATATTCTATGAAACTTTTTCCTACAAAAGGGGAGCTCTTTCATTACACCATGGGAAAACTCTCCAGCTTTTTCTTTCTGGCAGTGTCTCAAAAATTATTTTAAAATGATGCAACTCTCCACTGCTGCATCATCAAACCACCAAACAGGTCCCACTCTTTGGTGGTGTTCCCCAGGGGTCCGGTTCTGATCCACTTTATTTACAATCAGCCTCTGACCTCTTTTTTGTTCGAGTAGATAAACATGACTGTCTGTGCCAAAAGTTATTTCACAATTCCTGTCTTGTTAAAATTAAACTGGACATGCCAACAGCCCTTGTTTTTTTTATAACGTGTGTAGGGGTGAGTGTAGCACTTTTCCAACACAAAATTTGTTGGCATGTCTTTAAAACAGCTGAATACTTCAAAAACACGTTTATTTCAAAAAAGGTTAGTAAGTAACATCAAAGCAAAAACAAACATAAATATAAAAACAAGGAATGACCAAAATCTAAGCCCTGGTATTTGTGGCACAATTAACTGTTTGCTACTGGGGACCTAAATTAAACAATTTAAACACAACACTTCTACTGGGATACTTTAAAGTTATATATTCAGGAAAAGTGTGTACATATTTTTTAGATGATTAATTTTGGTACTTAGGGCTTTTTCTCTTTTACAATGAAGACGTCAGCAGATTGAGAAAAACACATTTTAGAGAAGAGGGTTGATAGGAAGACATTTTTGACAATAATAGGACAGCAATATTTACAAATGTGAGTCCGCTGCAACTTCTCAAACATTAATACCAACTCTCAGCACTGACTGAAATCTCTGAAGGAAATCAAATACAGCGACGGTAGGAGGTGTTACTTATATTTCAAACTTTTAGGACGTTGAACAAATGTCATAGATATTCACCTCTTCCCTTTTCAGAGAAGGACCCTGAAGTTCAATGAATTACCACATTACTTAAAGGAGTAAATTCAGAGTTTACAGTCCTTTAGAAAATCAACCATGGAATAAAAAAATAAAAAAACATTTTTTCCACAGCCTGTAAGAACATTTCATTGTCTTTAAATGTTCTCTGAAAAAGGTCTCTGGAATCATCCTTTTTTTATTCTGTTAGACAAAGAAATATCAGTCTTTTTATGTTTTGTTTTGGTATGTATTTATAGACAAACCTTTAAAAAGACAAACTGTGGTCAAGCAGCTCATGTAAGTGCACATTCCCTGGATTAAAAATATACTAGAGATTCATAAAAAATGTGTTAAAAATAATGTACTGTCTTCACCCTGCTCAAAATGTAAGTTAATTTGTTGGGTCAACAACGATCAAATGGAAAATAAACCCTGATGTCACTCAGATCTGGTTTTATGATCCAAAAGCAAATTTTAAATCGCATATTTACTGTAAAACACAGCCAACAACAATCCCAGCAACAATGTTATAATTTGTGTTATCTCTGCACTTGGTTAAATAAAAACAATTCAAATGGCTAAAATGCTAAAAAAAAAAAAAAAAAAATTCAGGCTTCACCAACACCAACAATTCACCAGCACTGACCAAAGTGTCACAAAAAATGTATAAGGCAATATTTTTAATCCCTCTAGACTGAGGAGATTTCAGTAGAAATACAGTAATGCTTTATGCTGTTTATTAAATGTTAAGGACTTTTTTAGCCTCTGTTTTTAAAGAAATTAAATGTTTGCATTTAAACACAAGAATTTGACATTAAATTAACTTACATTGTTTGCATGTTTACGTGCAAACATCTCAACACAGGGCACTTACAGAAACTCTAGAGTCAAATTAAAAACTTTTTCAAGACACCCCTCATCTATCATTAGACTCCAACGCATCCTCAGTTCCTGACCGCAACAAATATACTGTAGTGTACTTAGTGTGAGATAATACAGCTAAATGTCTTGGTTTAACACAAGTCATTATCACTGCAGCCTAAATCACATTATTGGCGTGTGCAGTTGGGAAAAAGTTGGGTAGCTGACCCAATCCATGTTATTTTTAACATATTAAAACAGAAGACGGGGTAAACAAAACAACGGAAAAACAACAACACAAAATCTATAAAACTCTTAAGATGCAAAATTTGATATTTTTAACATTTGATATTTTATCTTTTTTTAATCTGTCACTTTTTCAATAAATAGATAAAAAAACACAACATTTTATGGGGGTGACACCAGAGGAGAAATGTGTCCTGTGACCTCTTTGATGAAAATACACACTGAAAACACAACATTAAATTTAACCCCTGGTAACAGAGCATTAAATACTTCATTGAAGCTTTATCAAATAATCAACTTTTAAGACTTTTTGTGACTCTGTTGACGATATGCTCCAAGTCTGATGCACGCTGATAAATAAAACAACAGTTTTTAGATTACTTACCATTCCAGAGTAGCCGGTGTCGAGTGAGGTTTAGAGGCTCTGTTGTTTTCTTTTTCTTCATCTGTGACAATTATACAGGATTTTAGGGAGTGTGAGTTTTTCAGGTCATATGAGCCATCACAAATGAGACAAAAGTGACAGTTTACATGCTGACACAGTATTTGAAAAGCATAACATTAAAAAGTGTTGGTTGGTTTAGACTTTAGTGAGTTATATTCCTTATTCTACAACATAAACGTTAAATCTAACTCCGTCTGGAGGAAACTAATGACAGTTACAGGATTCCTACAGTCATGGTGTGTGTTTCTGCTTACGTTCGTCGTTGGACATGTTCCCCAGAGATGTGTGACTGGAGTATCTTTTACTCTCGCTCTCATTGAGGCATCTTTCAATCCAACTCTCTGAAAACAGAAAAGGTGGACCATCAATTAAAACTAGGGACAAAATGTAACTTTGGTACCACACATCATAGGATCACAAACACAGACTTTTTTCGTTTTTACAGATTATATTTATCTTATAATACTGATTTATCCATAAAGGCATTAGATCACCTTGGGCATAGAACAACCTCCAAACACAGCTAAATTCAGGTTAACTGATGCCACTGAGTAAATTTAAGAGGATGATAAAGAATCTGGTTAGCTGTTTTTTCTTGAAAGGTCCCTGAAAGCCTGTTTTAAATGACTGGGTTGTTGTGCTATTTAACTTTTAATGTGTTTCTAGAATTTTGTTTCGGCTGATACCTTGGCCAGGTTCCTCTTGTAAAAGAGATTTTAATCTCAATGGGACCTCCTCATAAATGAAGGTAAAATAAAAGTTAAAAAAGGAACAAAGTCTTTTAAAAGAGAGTCCTGGCCAAAAAAGACAGCAGCAAAGTGATCAAAGTATCCAAACATGCAAGAATAACACCAGATATGTTGATATAGTTCATGAAAATACTTTAGTAGGAAGTTAAACCATCAAGTATTTGCAGAAATCAACCACAATTAGAGCTGTTTAAAAAAGAACAGCTTTTAGGGGAATTTTAATGTATTTTATTTTCTCAGTTGGACAGAACTAAACCTGAGGTTAGGAAAAAGTGATATTTTATTCAGATGTAATGTTTTTTTTCTGGTTTATCAAACAAAACAGCATTTTAGGCAGCTACTGATGTGGAAACTGAATTAAAAAAACACTATGAGGTTTGAACTCATTTTGTCCAGGAGCAGAAAAGAAGCAAAGCTTTATTTACATAAACAGTGCAAATCACTGCCTATAGAGGACACTTTAAATGTCACTAATGTGACAGGCCGAGCTGACAACAATCGATTGTATGGGCAGTGGTGGCGGCCATGGCTCTATTTGAGATGTTTTCACCAGGACGGCAGGAATCCAGCTTTGTTCCCAGGGGAGTACGAGCGTACACACTTGCTTAAAAGAGCCTGTGCACATTACTGAAGCAGTCTGCTGGAATAGAGGCCATTGTCCCGTTTTAATTTCTACTTAGAAATAGCTCAACTGGTGTTCTTTTTGTGAGCAAGCTGCAGAAAAACACCACAGCAAAGCAACTGTCGGACAAAAAAGATTAAATCACGTTGAATTCTAACATTTGCTTGAAGAAAGAATTTTGACTGCTGTTAAATTTGATTGAGAATGAAACTAAACATGACTGGAGTTTGTGTTTACAGCAAGTTTGGTCCTGCTTCCGTTAAAAGTTCCTATTTTATTTTGTACTGTGAAACTTAAATAAATTTTTTTTTTTTTTTTTTTACTACTGAAGACGAATTTCCAGCTCGCTGTACAGGACTTGCTGCACTTCATGGAGTTTACAGACTGCCCTGTGGTCACAGATTTTTCCTTTTACACTGTTCTGGGAGACCATTATCACTGCAATATTAACTTTATCTTTCTTATTAGTCTAATCATGCATTATCACCAGCGTCACATTACTGGCTGAGTGTACCTTCTTTTTGTGGCAGAAAAATTATGAAGACCTCATTAAAATGAAATAGTTTCAAGAAAATAAAAGTACTAAAGCAGATGATGTGTCTCATCTTTTTCTGGAGAGCTGGCATTTATAAACAAAGAAAAAAAAAGCTTAAATTAGAAAAAAAGAAAGGCTGAGAAAAGGAAATCCATTTAAATCAAAACTGAACTCACTGAAGTGGAGCTAATTCTCCACAGAGGCTTCAGCCTTAAGCTTCATTTGACACAGGGACAGATAAGTTGGGATCTAAATAATTGGATTAAATTTGATCAGCATGTTAAAGTGGCTGTTCACTCATTTATTAGCACACATTCAGATTTAAAATCTCTTCACTGCAACAACAAAAATGTAATTCTGTCTTCTGACCTTAAATCATCACTTTTACAGGATTGGACCATTGGTTAGCAGTGAGAACAAACTCAATTATTTACTGTATCTAAATCAATTTTTCACTTAAGAAATGTATTAAAAAAAAACTAACACTTTAAGGAGAGATGATACTATAATACAAGACAAAGTTTTCAAGCTCAATAAATGTTCTATCTTTTCACATTTTTGTCTCAGATACCAATAGAAAAGTGGCAAACAGCAGGTGCATAATAGTCTCAAAAGTGATCAGAATGAATCACCTTTACGCATAAATTGAGATCTTTAAAAAATATATAATAAAAATGACATCAGATGCTCAGATAAGCCTTTACTGTAGATTTATAGACTATTCCCAGCTTCCTGTGCATTTTCCTTTATTACCCAATGAGGATATCTTCAGAGGCAGCACTTCTAAAAATCTGCATGTCTCACACATCCATTAACAAAAAGCTCTTTAAGAAATTAAAAAGTCAAAGAAGAGTCAAAAAGGTAAACTTAAAAAAAATGCAGAGAATAAGGGTCTTTCCACTAAATGACTTCAGAGAAAGTTTCCCAGTGGCAGCAGCAGAAGCTCTGGTCCTGTTTCTTAACAGAGCTTAGATTTCCTAACACATCCAAAGTGAGCAGAGCTGAACAGGACTGACCTGTGGAATCCATATCAGGCTCCTCCAGCAGCCCGCAATGCATCCTCTTCCCATCAACGACGCTGGTTCCTCCAAGAAAATGGCTTTAGTGCACGTTTCCCCCTCCTCAGCGGCTCTCCCCTTTGCTCGCTCTGTGTTTCCGTGACCACTGCCCGTCACGGGAGATGTTGAGGATCTGAGGTTCGAGCGCAGAGGGGTGGACTTGGCGGAGGAGAGGTGGTGGTGGTGGTGGTGGTGGTGGGGAGAAGGGAGGAAAAGGAGGTGGGGAGGGGGGGGTTAGAGACTCCAGAAATCCAGCGGGGGGAAAGCCAGACCCGTCAAAATGTTTGCTGATGTTTCATGGGAAAGGGGCTGATTTTATAGGAGCCCTGATGGGGACATGTCATTGATAGGCTTGGAAGGCTGATGAATGGCCCCAAGTCAGATGGGGATGTGGCAAGGCTCACTGGAAGTCTTTTGTGGGGCTGTTTTGAATAAGAAAAGCTCCCTCCCAACGAAAAAAAAGAGGCTTAGATCTACGCAGTCCTAACACTGTGGCCTCCCCGTCTTCCATTATGGCATTTAATACGTTTTTATACACCCCAGAGCTCCATATAAACATACACCCCTACATCACTGCTGCTTCTTATCATTTTAACTTCCACTTTACCTCCTGAGGACACTTGTTGCATCGTTTGGTTTGTTTCTCACTTTCCTCCACTACCAAAGCATCTCTGTGCCAACTTTTTTGGGAGTCAACATGTTTTCTGCTCAGGCTCACATCCTCAAAAATCTTTAAAAAAACACCCAGAGTGAATTTTTCAGGAGTTCTCCCCCTCTTCTCCGCTCACTTTTTCGCTGTGGAAACCTTATTTTTGGTGTGCCTCTGAAAAGAAGGAACCGTCACAAAAGGGGGGAAGTAAAAGTGCAAAGCCCGAGGCTGGGAGGGCTCTGATGGAGTGCCTGAGAGCTGGAGAAGGGAAAGCTGTGATTAGAATATGAATGGAACCACAGGAGAGGGGGAGACGAGAGGGGAGAGAAGAGGGGAGAGGAGAAAGGCGGATTATGGCTGAATTACTCACCACACCATGGATAGTAAAAAAGGAGGACTTTCTCCACTAGTGCGCAGGCGTGGGCTCCACTGATGCTGCAGACACCTCAGAGCAGGTGTGGGACAGGGCGACAGCTTCACACTCTGCAGGGACATACGTGAGCGTCCATCCAGACTCATGCAGAGAGAGGAAAACTCTTTTAGAGTGACTGAAAGGTAAAAAAAACTGTCAGTAAACATGGAAACAATTTTGACACATCTGAAAACTTGTAGAATGACACAGGGTGAGACCGTGTACCAAACGTTGTATTAGTATAGGTTAGGATACTATGAAATGGGATAGGAAGGGATACAGGAAAGCACAATGTGACAACACGGGACAGTGTGACACAAAAGAAAATAGAGCAATAGGTTTGAATAAAATAGCAACAGTAACATAAGATGGGACAGATTACCTCAGGGTACAGCTGGACAGTTTGATGTGATAGCTTACAAAACAAACAATAAAATGTTGTACAATGTGACACATCAAAAACAATATGATAAAAGAAAAGATTTAATATGATGTACAGTACAAAACACTTGAGCATATCACATACTTTGACTACTCAAAGCAGCTTTTACACTACAGGTTACACCTATCCATTAAGTTGCTGATGGTTGGACTTTCGATGTAAGTTGTCAGTATCAGTATCAACTAACACTTTTACAGTCTTTCATCCCCATTTACACACCACTGACACAGCAGTGGGAGCAGCTTAGGGTTATTAGGGTTGTTTTGCCCGTGTGACAGCTGTAGCTGGGTTCAAACCTGCAACCTTCTAATTACCAACCAAGCGCACTATCAGACTGCGCCGCTGACCCACCTGATAACAGTAAGACATAATACAATTCAACAAGGTCCAATTTTCTTTACTTTGAATGTTGTTAGTTTTAGTTTTAGTCTTTTGCCAAAAATATCTTTTAGTTTTAGTCATAATCTAGTTATCTAAACTGTTTAAATTTTAGTCTAGTTTTAGTTGATAAAATTTCACAACAATTTTAGTCGACGAAATCTACTGTAAATTTAGTCGACTAAAATATGAAGTGTAAAGTGTAAGGTTTTTTTTTTTTATGTTTCCTTGAATTTCTGAAGTCATATTTTACACTTGGATCCTGCAACCATGAAGCTAAGGCAGTTGTGACTGGATGCCCCTATTAACTCATCCAACCTTTCCAAACAACCAAAGTAGCTGTGATTGGATATATTCCTAACTTGTTTCTACTTTCTACATGACAAAATTAGGTCTGATTGGATTTAGTCTCTGTCAAACATTTTAGTCTAGTTTTTATCTGTTGACCAAAATGTCGGTTAATTTATTTTTAGTTTTAGTCCATGTGCACTTGTTTTGTTTTAGTTATAGTCTAGTTTTCATCAGGGGAAAAAAGGTTGTTGATGAAAATAATTAGTCAACAAAATTAACACTGTTTTACATCATGGGGTTTATTATATAATAGCTATGCAGGCTCCACCCATGTGTGTTTTTTGCTCTTCTCAGGCAGATGCATGGCTGTTTTGAAAGCCCAACTCCCCCTGAGTGTTTCCAATGGGGAGTGATAAGGAGCTGCTTCTGATGCTTTATACAGTATGACTACCATTACATTACAATATGATGCAGACTAATCTACATTATTACACAATCCAATAAAATAAACTAGAACACTACACTGTACAATACAATACCTCATTTTACAATACAACATGGCAGAAACACTTGTTATGTTACGATATTATTCAATATGTTATGATTCGACACAGTATGATTCCATAAAATTTGTAAGGACAAAGCTTTTCCCTTTTCAGTCCTGTATTTACCAATATTTCCAAGTTTCAACTTTTTAACTAATTTTCCCCTATACCTTATAATCTGTTTTTAACTTTTTACATTTGTTTAATTTTCAATAATGTGATGTTGTCTCATAATATCATAATATGTGTATTTTTTAATTGTATTCTATTGCTCTTAATCCTATAATAACCTTTGCCAAAAAGTTTGTGTTTTTGGCGGCATTTGTCTGTGAGCAAATTAACTCAAAAGTTCTAAATGGACTGCGATGAAGTTTTCTGGGACTGTCGGTCATGGCACATAAAAAAACAGATTAGATTTTGGTGGTGATCCGTATCCAGATGTTGATCCAGAAGAAAAGAAGGCAGTGTATTCAAATTTTCACTTATAACTAACTAGGCAATAAAAGTGCCTTATTACTTTTTTTGCTCTATCCTACTTGGCCCTCTGTGTTTACATTTTATTCTTTTCTGTCTTTGATTCTTTCAGGTTAATTTTCCCCTTATTGCAAACACAAAGACATCACCTGTGCAGTACTGATCTGAATCAGTTCACTCTGTGCTACAGTTTACACACAGAGACAATTTATACTCAACTTCCTTTAAATAACTGAATTAAATACACTAATACTGTGATTTTAAGGTTCTTTTGTGCTTGCTCATATACTAGTAATTGAGTGTACAAAGCTGTGCACATTTCATTTTAACCACCTCAAGAGACAGAATGGGCCCACTGCTATTTTGGGGTCCTCATGCTGAAAAGTTTTAAGGACCCCTGTGAACAGTACAACATAGTACATGATCACATAATGAGAAAAAAAACAACACATATCGCACACAATCTGCAAAAAAAACAAAGAAAAATATAGTAAATACAAAAACAGTCTAAACGAACTCAATCAAGCTAAATTAAAAATCCACAGGACACTAAGACAAATGTTAACAAGGCAACAAAACACCAAAAATGATGTGCATACAATTCTTATTTTAAACCCAACAAGACAAACTATGATTTCAAATCATGGATCGTGAAAGAAATAAAAGTCTACAGATGTGTGCGCCCGTAGAGTGATTACGATCTAAAAAAACCTGACATATGCAGACATCTTCAAGTAATCAATCATCCTGACTATAAATAAACTGACCTGAAGATCCATTAGTGCGAGTATTTACAGAATCCTGATTAAATTATCCAAATAAGGGAGCTGTCATCTGACTCCTTAAGGTTCATATTTGAGTGATACTTGGCATGCAAATCTCTGCTTGCAAAAAAAGAAAAAAAAAATATCACTAGACTGTGATTACGTCCTGAAGCGTTCTCAGTACAGGAGTGGATCAGTAGTATTAATATCTACATAAATTAAAGAGTCAGTTTTTGTTTGCATCAACAGAGAGATGTTTTTATTGAACTCTAGCCTCTGGGGGTTAACTATGTAAAGACTCAGTGAACTGACTTTGTTTTGTGAACAAGTGAACAACCATGGACCTGAAGACACTAGCTTCATCTTAGCCAGTTTACTTGACTTCCTCCCTTCTTGATTCTTTCTCTGCTGTTTTTAGATATCCTGTGTACAGTCTTAACTGCTCCAACCTTGTCCTTAGTTCCTAATATTCAAAAGCTGAAAACTGCTCAGAAAAACCAACAACAAAAAAATAGCTAAATCCAGAAAATCACTGTAACACGCTAATGACACAACACTATAAGGTCACTACAAAGCAGTGACTTTACAGAGGATCTAATTAATTTCAGCCAGAAAAGGAGAGGGAGGAGTCTGCATCTCCTTCAGTGGACGTCCTCTGTTTTCAGAGCCGTTATCTTCTTATTAGAGCCTCATAAAATAGGACAGGTGCAGCCACCAGAAAGAGCCTCCTCCACCCTTCCTATTCTCACACACTCTGCACGCACAAACGGATGTGTACTGCTTTTGTTCACTGAAAAGGCCCCGATTGAGTTGTGTGTGTATGTGCGGGTGGGGGGTATGGCTACGCTACATGCAACATGGTGTTGGATTTAAAAAGAGGAAACCATATGATTCAGATGATTCCCCCTCTCAAAACAGGAGGAAACTGCTCCGTGTTTTCTGTCATCACTTAACAGGACAGGCTGTGAGCCAAACACCCCGAAATTCTAGTAACATACAAATATCAGAGCGGAGACGACTCATATCTGTGATTAAATAAGCTGTTGGTCTTTGATTGACTTATTGTTACCTCTGCCAAGGAGGTTTTGGCTGATGTTCGTTAGTTTTTGTTTTTTTGATAGATTGTGATTAGAATAAGTCAAAAAGTTATACACAGAATTTGATTAAATTTTCAGGGAATGTTGGTCAAAGCAGAAGAAAACAGTGATTACATATTGGTGTAGATACAAATACAGATGCATATACAGTTTTTTTAAGGGTTTGATACATTGCAATATTTTCCACATTTTTGCTTCTAACTTAAAAAGTTCTTTAATGATTTTCGTTGAACTTTTTTTTAGGAAATGTTTATCATGACACAAGGAAGAAGTGACAAGATTTTGGTGGTGATACATACCCATCTGTGGATCCAATAATTTTTCAAGGGTGTCTTAACAGTGTGAGATAGAGCAGTTTTCCACATTTTTGACAATGACTCGTCCAATAATGTTGGAAATACTTCAGCTCTCATAGCACTTCTAGTTTTAGCTGCAAAATCTGACTTTACAAAAAAAACATATCTAATCAACAACCTTGTAAGATCTAAGATCTTGTTTAATCTAAGATCTAACCACAAAAATAAAAACAGAAAACAAGATTTTTTTGAAAAAAAAAAGAGGATCATTTACTGACTCTGTGAAAAGTCAAGGACAGTTCGATGAGGAAGTGGAGGAGGCATTTTTTTCTTGTTTCTTTCCTTAAAGTAACCTCGCAACATAGTTGACTTTCATCCGTCTCATGAAAATAATAAATTGCTTCAATAACATGTCTTACCTGACTACTCTATTTATATTTATATTCAACTGTTTTATACCAATAATGATGTTGTGTCTCAGAAGTATTTTTCCTTTCTTTTGTGATGTTTGATTTGTTAAGTGGCACACACCCTTGTATCTGTTTTGTTCATTCATATATTTATTTTGTCGCTGTTGTTGAAAAATAAAACCATAAAATATTGTTAAAAAGCTGGCAAAAATCTTCTGAAATACTTCTGACAAAAAAAAAAAAGATATTCTGATAAAAGCTGCCAAGACTAGTCATCCCCCTTTAAAACTTCTACAGCAGGGAAACTTAACATTTGAAAAATTATCTTAGGATTCTGAGAGCATATTTCATAATTTCACTATATTCTTACAGAGGACTAAATAAGAAAATCATCCCAATATAATTTGATATTAGCTATATAATAATACACACATCATGTGTGTATGGAAATTATTTCAATACCTGTGCAAGAGAAAAAAATATACAAAGCAAGAAATGTTTCTATCATAATGTAGGGCTTCTCAATTACAGAAAAAATATCAATTTAAGATTAGTCTGATCGATATCTGATCACAATTATTTAACACAATGACTTAATGATTTTACATGTCTCATTCTTTAAATGACTTTGTTTAATCTCGATTAGCTCGTTTTGATTGTGGAAAACCAAAACTGTGATTGAGGAGACATGATTAATTTCCCTGCACTGTCATACTGTCATCCTCCTTACCCCCTCCCCTTGAGTTTTTTTATATTGTTTTTTATTTTAACAGCTTTTCTTATTTTCTCAAAAACAAATTACAGCCCTAAAACATAATTTGGTACTTTGACTATTTTATCAATATTAAATCTCTGATCTAAAGTAATTTATCACAATGAGATGGAATATTCAGAGAGCAGATCTCAAAACACATTTTTTACACCCGTAATTCAACGCAGCAATCAGTAAAAATATAAAAAATAAAGTTCATTAGAGCCCCAATAGCTGTGTCTGACCACACCCCTCTCCAGAAGTGGATTTGGCTTTGGCTTTCTGAGTCTGTGCTCTAAAGTTTGTGGTGGCACCAGAAATATGCCTAAAGATGTTTGTTCCACTGGAAGCTGCAGCTCTCGTGATAGAAAAAAAATCTGCTACCGAAGGATGAATGGGCAGAGTCACAGGGCCAAACAAACAACTGGCTTTTGGATCAGGTTGAGGGGGCATATCATGCTTTTATGATACCACCAGGGCAATTTTTTAGACACACAGTCTGAGCACAGTTTTTCTGAAAGGCAGAGCAAGAGGAGAGAAAGAAAGTCTTAGTTCTCATGTTTGAAGGGCCAGACAAGCCATGGACACATATTGTTGTATAAAAACTTAGCATATTTTGCATAACATAAAACCTTAAAGTTGTTTGTTTTACAAAACAAAGTACAATGATTGTGTGATAAATATGCATATCTACGGTATGAAGTAATCAGAGTAAGACACAGCAGCTGAAAATGACAGAATAGGTTTGTGTTTATTATTTACACATAGAAAGCGCAAAGTTGTTGAGAAACAAACAAAAAAAACAGTTTTGGTTTGTAAACACAAACAAGAGCATTTTTGATAAATCTTTCACCTGCTATTTTAAACTCAAAGTCAGCTCTGATATTTAAACAGATTATTCAGGAGTAGAGTTTTTAAAGAATCTCCAACTGTGATTCTGTCCCTGACCTTTTCACTCGTTGTAGCGTGACAATTTAAGTCGGGGGATGATGTTCATGGACTGAAGCTCCTGGAAAAGCAGCTTGCAGGCGTAAGGGATACGCAGTGAGGAAACGTGACAGGAAGACTTACAATAGTGACACCTGGAAGAGGAAAAAAACAGAATCAGACTGGAGACAAACCAGAAGGACAGGATATTTATAAGATTAAACAAGTCTTGGTTTTGAAAAAACTGGCAGATCTTATTGACCTATCCTGACGTTAAGACTCGTCTGGTGTTCCTGTAGAGTTCCTATTTTTAGAGTTTTTACCTTTTAAAATGGTTTAACAAACTGGGGTCCCCATTAACCACCAACTCTAACACCCCAAAGTAACCAATCCAGATCTTAATTTACAAAATAAAAACTGCTGTTCCACTCACCACCCAGAGTATCCCAACAGGCCGCACTGTCCGCACACGTCCACCTCAAAGGCATCACTGGAGATCATGAGGCGCTCCAGCAGCAACATGCTCGCTCCGTAGCCAATCAGACAGTCACGCTCCATCTCGCCAAGTCGCAGACCTCCATCTCTGGAGCGTCCCTCAGTGGGCTGCCTGAAAGTAATAAAAAAAATAATAATAAAAAACAAACATCCAGAATAGAATCAGGGGCAACAGATTATCACTGGTACTGCTTAATGTTTGAAGATTAACCAAAACATTTTCTTTTTCAAATAAACATAGTACAAAAAGTAAAAATGTGAGTGTTTGGTAGATTATTTCTTTGTTGTAGCAATGCGTCTTGGAAATAAATTTGATACCTTTGAAAAATTTGTTTATTTCCCTTTTTAATGGTGTCATATTTGTAAGGAACATGTATTTGTGGGATGAGCAGCAGGGCTGAGTATGTGGGTTGCACCCATGAAAAACTGGTCCAATTCTCTCTGCCAATGGGGAACAGCTTATTCTGCTATTGACTCTTGTTTGGGTGATAGGATGATTGAAGTCTGAAGAAACAAGACATATTGGCAATATAACAATTGATTCATTTAATAAACAGGAGCCTCAGTAGTATGTGGAAGAACCATACGCAGCCACAACAGCCTGGGCCTTCCTCCTAATGCTGGTCACACTCTGCTGTGGGATGGCATCCAATTCTTTAACCAGCATTTGTCACAAGTCAGCCAGCGTGGCTGTGTTGGTCACTCTGGCATGAACAGCATGCCAGGGCTGATGTTGGGGTCCCATTGGGGTTGAGGTTGGACTAGTGGCGGCTATTCCATCCTCTCCACTCCAAAAATCAGGAGGTAGTCTCTGGTAAACTTCGCTCTGTGAGGGCAAGCACTGTCAACTTGGAGGATAGAGTTCGGTCCCAGACTGTGGAGATATGGTTACAGAATCTCATCTCAATACCTTTCTGTTTTTTTCAGTGAGAGCGATGCCACCCCACAGCATCATACTATCTCCACCAAAAGTTGTTACACTATTAGTGCAGCAATCAGAAAAGCGTTCTCCCTGTCTTCTCCACACTTTTACCCTACAAAAAACTGCTGTAGGCAGCGTCTGGACTCATCGATGAACAAAACGTTCCTCCACACGTGCAGGTTCCAGCACACGTGTTGCTGACACCAGTGCAAACGGGCCTGACAGTGACCCTATGGGACTGGAGATTGACTGCAGTCTGTTATGATTGTCTGAGCAGTGAGCCATCAGCCATATCGTCCCACAAACCTTGACTGCAAATCTGTAGAAGACTGCCAACGGTTCCTAAGTGCTGACAGGATGGGAAAACGATCTTCTTGAGGTGTCATCTTCTTGGGACACCCACTTCCCAGCCTGTCCCTGACATCCCCCATCATATGGAACTTGGCCTTCAGTATAGAGATGGTACTATGGCTCACTCCAATGCTACATTTTGGTTCTGTGGAACACCACCTTTAAGTTGCTCGATCACACAGACCCTAACCAGATCAGTCAAAGTGGCATGCCGATTCAAGGAGTGGACACAACTTAGCCCACGCTCACAGGTGCTGACGATCAGGTGCCAACGGAAGAGGAACCAAAACCTAGATACTCAACTCTGTTGCTCATCCCACAAATGCATACTGGCAACAGGCTTTAAAGCGGTATTTGCTTCAAAGAAGCTCTGTTACAACAAAGACATAATCCACTGAACACAAGTTTCCTTACTTTTTGTGCTGAGCTTATAAATGATGTAAAATGACAGGCACATCAGATTTTTAAGTGGTTAAGAATCTGTTCAGAAACATCAGAAGAGACATCACTGTAAGACAGAGGGTTCTTTCTGTTGTTATTTTATCACAGCCATAATGCTGAAGTTACCTGGTGAGGACGGCTCTGGGCCCTCGGGCTCTGGCGTGCATTTTGTCAAGAACCATGTGCTTCAGTTTCTGATAATACACTGGTCCAAAATAGATGTACGCCTCCAGAGGTTCCCTGATGATGAAGCACAAGTCAAACAGGAAAAAAGCTTAGGTACACATAAATAACTGTTTTTTCTTTGTAACAATGAATTGCATGATGCTGGTTGTCACAAGTAAAACACAGGAATGTTTTACGCTTTTAATTTCAAGGTTCTATTGGACATTTTTTCATCATTCAAATCTTTCAGTACTTGAATTTTTTTGCAAGTTGTTATTATTGATTATTCAAGCTATCATTGGCATGTACGATTAGTACTTTGTGAAAAAATGTCATCTTGTTTACCCTGTGATTCCTGAAGTGACAAAGTCTTTGCCCTGGTAGTTGTATCCATATCTGATCAGATCCTCACAAACGTCCTTCACCTTACTTCCTCCAAAGGCCGTGCCGTAGTGAAAACGTCCATCCAGGACCCCCGCCTTCCCAGCCAGCAGCTCCATCAGCTTCCCCACCTGACAAAATCAGACACACACTTTTAGGTTCAGAAACATAACAATGGTTCAAAATACAACTGGTCATGTGATCTACTCTCTCCTTGCACAAAATGTGGGGGAGCTTAGATCACATACCCCTCAGAGTTGGACTTGCAGTCTCGGGATGACTGATTTTAACAATTCCTCTGAGGTCACATCCACAGGACCCCTGACCCCACCACATAAAAGGAAACACCTACTCTCAGGCCACAGAAACATCCTCCCGAGCCAAACATTTCTGAGTCTTTTCCATGACGACCACAGAGAGTAAACATGTTGAGCAGTGACAACTTCAGCAGTAAAGATCGTCAAGTTTTTACAGTGTATGGAACAAAAAAGGGCAGAAGCAGAGTCAAGTCTCATGTCATTCTCATTCAACTACATCCTTCACTTCACATGTACTGCACACGTTTGATAAAACTTCCACACAGTGCTGCAGGCTGCCGTCTCCGCAGCAACAAATATCTGTTTCTGAGCAGTGAGATTGCTGCTTAGCGGCGTCAATAGACGTGTGCTCTGGAGGCCAATGATAACCCCGAGAAGAGAGGAGCGCGGATAATGAAGGCTTTGTCTCAGGAGAGCAACAAAAACACATGAAGAGCAACAAAGTTGATTCACAATAAACTCAAAGATAAACTGTTTGAAGTTACAGCAGCATATTTACAAAAATCTAGTTCAATCAAATACTTTTTATGACCCTCTCTATACATTTTAAGACCCCATTGTAACATCAAATTTTTGAGGATTAAGCAACTCAGTAAAATGTTTTGTACAGACTGTAAGACAGCACAAGTTAATAGCCATGGTTTGTGGCAACTCCATTATTGAAGAATTAGAGGATGAAGGAAGAGACAGAACTAAACAGAAATAGAATATAACTGAATCCAATGATTTATTACATAAGTAAGTCAGTCAGTAAGTAAAAAAAAACAAAAAACATCACAGATCATCAGGGCAGAACATCAGGAAGCATGAAAAACAACAGAATTTCATAAGAATACCAAAAAAAATATTTAATGTCAACATAGAAATCAAAAAGAAAAAAGACAGCTTGCAACCTATTTTGGTGAATACAGAAATTGAAAATCAGATATTATATTTAATGAATTGTAAATTTGCATTTAATACTTTTAAAGGCTTTCATTTTTTGGCTTCATTCATTTATAATTAATTGTTGATATTCTTTAAGGCCCTATCAAAACTCTGTAAAGAAGAGGATGTTATAATACAGCTATTCACAAACAAGGATTTGACTTGTACGATTAATTCTCACTGAATATGAATGATGGACCAATAAGTTGTTCACTTATGGAATCAATCGCCATTATTGTAAAGATCGCTTAAGACACTTGTAAAAAGATGAGTCCTTCACCATTTCCGCTGCCAAGATGTTTGTTTTGTTTTTTTTTGTCCAGGAAAAATATTTCCTCCTAAATATGTAGAGATTTTTCTTTTGGCTCTTTGACAAAAAGGATGCCATTATGGTTTAAAAAAAAAACAACAAAAAACATTTTTTACAAATCAAGCAAAAATATAATTTGTTAAATTATTTGGCGCACTGGGCAAAACTGAATAAGGGCTGAAAAAGTAATCATCAAGTAAACATCACATATCATAACCATAACCAGCAGAGGCTGAAATAATGTTGCAGATATGCTATAGAAAGGATAAATGCATGCTTTTTTCATATGTGTGACCACAATCTTCACACTCCCCTCTTTTTAAGTCCATAAGGCAGTGACTCATGGGCTCCACCTCTTCAGAAAATCTACAGATCTAAACATGTTTGTGCATAATTTTAATGTCATTTACTCTAACCAGCTGATGGATCAGGATCTATGGAGGGCTCTGTTGATAATGGTGCATTTCATTTGCCTCAAAACTTGGATGGTCGAAGTGGGAATAACGTCACACCCCAGGTAGACACGTTGCAGTAACGAGCTGGTAAAGTTGAGGAAGCTGCAGATCATCCAACTTCCAAGTGGGAAATTCGGCCTAAAGGTGGCTTTCCCTGTGATGTATCTAATTTGCATCTAGTTGATTCTGAGTTAAGAGATCAACTGGAACACACCATAAGCCAGAGAGAGTTGAGGGAGGGTTAGTACATTTTTCCTTCATCAGAATCAGCCAGTGCATTGTCTTCTTGTGGCCAGCAGCTCTCTTTTGTTGGACAGCCTTTTCATAAACAATATAAAAAACTGGAGAATTTCTCTTATTCAGTAAAAAAGGCAAAGTTTTGTCAAATGGATACAACAAAGACTTTGACCTTTGCATAGTTAGGGCTTTAACCACTGAGCAAAATGATGAAATGATTTTATTTCACCAAAAATGTGCAGTTTATATACGTATAAATCCGCAAAGTAAATAATCACAGGTTTCATCTTCCTTAAATGATGTGAAGGGTCATACCGTCATTCTGGAGGGGTATCCATGAGGGTTCATGATAATATCTGGACAGATGCCTGAGTCACAGAACGGCATGTCCTCCTGAGGAACAATAAGACCACAAACACCTAAACACACACACACACAAACAGAAATATACATACAGAAAGAAAGTGAGAGAGAGACAAAACATGTTGAAATCCGCAAAAACACTTGTGTAGAACTTGGCAATATGGACCAAAAATCATATATTCATTTAAGTTTAATGGTGACACAAAATTTCTCTTTATATGTTTTCCAGTAAAAATGTACAAAAGAAAGTCAGATCTACATCGGCCTAACACCAAATGTAGGGCATGCACAATTAATCTCAGATAAATTCAATAATTTGCTAACTTTTTTAAGACCCTCTTCATACTCCTTAAGATCCCATTGCATTTTCAGTGTCAAAGTAAATCATTTAGGTGTTTTGGTTTTTGTCCTGTAGGCTGCCCGGGATCGTTGGTGTGGGAGGCCTGCTGCTGTGTTCCTAAAAAGCTTCAACTGTCACAGTTACAAATATTTACTACTATTTACTTATTTAATACTTTCCTTTAGCTCCATTCCATAATCACTGCAGTTCCTTCAATCAACCTGAGTGATCAATTAATTAAGATACATGGTGGCTCCTGCAAATAACACATATATTATTTAGCTGTGACTACCAACATGGTTGACCTGCTGCTGTGGACCTGCTCCACTCCAAGGGCTTTATCCTACATTAACATCAACAGAAATGACCTCAGTTAACAAATTCTTATTTTTTAACCGATTAAACCTAATTTCATCACAGTTCAACTTTATACTGCTGTATTATTTTGTGTCAGTCTTCTCCACCTCATAAAGCTTATAGCTGTTAATTTTAATATTAGATCGATCTCTCTATCCGTGATTGTTATTGATTTCACCACCGACATAACTACTTTTACAAGCATACAGAGAGGAGGACCCTCTTGAAAACAAGATGCCACATCTATTAAATTTCAATTAACAAAGACAAATATGACAGGGACATATTTACAGTCTAGGCCAAATTGTCGCTATAATAAATTCTTATTTTAGTCCCTTTGTCTCTGCCCACCCCCCTACCTCTGCCCACTCACACCCCTAACAAGGCTTCAGTGGATGGCTGATCAATATGGTTTTGCTCAAGATTTCCTGCTTCTTAACAGAGCTTTTTTAGTTTGCCACAGCAGCTGTTGCTGATTGTGTCAAAGTGCTGTACTCATAGTGGATTCAAGCAAGGCTGGATCAATAAGTCAAAAAGGTTAATTAAATAATATATATTTACAAAATGAAGAGTATGAAATCAATCTACTCTTTTGTAAAGAGTAGGTTGACGTAAATAAATATTGATTGATGCACTGTATGTCATACCAACTGTAGAATACTGCAGCTAAAAAGTTGCAGTTTATGAAAAATCCTGATCATTGCTGCAGTCTCCCTTTCAAGTTTGGACCTCTAAAAGTACATCAACAAAAGAAAAGACAACCGTTCAATCAGACATTTTAATCTAACCACTACTCTCAGCCTCATAGAGTAAAAGATCCTTCTCCATTCACTTAATATTTATCTAATCTCTAAATAAATTTACGTAAAATTTCAAAAACCTGCTACAAATAATTCAGTTCAAAGCAGCTGTGTCATCAACTTAACCCACAAGTCAGAGCAGTTTTTCTGACTAACTTAACAAACTTGTTGTCAAACTTTTTTTGTGTTCACTGCTGCTCCTCTGGCTAAACTGAGCATGACATTTCCATACTCATGAGGACCGGCAGGCTCGTCTTTTGATTCACATGACGTTGGGGGCGACGAGCACCCTGGTAGCCGGGAGTTTAAGTGTGAGTGCAAATGTTTGCAGAGGGGCCGAAGCACTCTTGCCTGGCCAGGGTAAACAGATTGTCGGCCCATTTGCAAATGAAAAAAAGAGAAGGAGGAGAGGAGAGAAGGAGAGCAGGAAGTGGAGGAAGGTGCTTAGCTTGACAGTGAGACCGGGATTACACATCCACGACTTTCAGCTCAACTTGAAGGAAGTGGAGAGGATCAACTGGAGAGGAGAAATTGAATCTGTGCACGTGGGAAAAATTCACTATTAGCTGAGCGGTCAGCGAGCGACACAGTAGACTGCTGATGCCCGACAGGATGTAGTAACAGGATGCTGACAGAGAACAAGTGCAGCGATTTACTGGAAAGTCATCCAACAGCAGGAAGAAGGTGTAAAAGAGAGGAGAAAAGGCGAGAACACCCGGCCAGAAGAAACATGAAAAGAGGAAAATCAAAAGGAAGAAAAGGGAGTTAAAAAAAAAAAAGTTTAAAAAAAAAACGTGTTGGGATGAAAATAGGATGAAAAGAGCAGAAGGAAAGAAAGTGGAGAAAGGAGAAGAGGATGACAGAAATAATTAGAAAGAAAGAGAGGGAGAGAGAGAGAGAGAGAGAGAGAGAGAGAGAGAGAGAGAGAGAGAGAGAGAGAGAGAGACACTAGTTCCCATAGCAGACATCATTGGTGTTGTTTGTTTTGTGTGAAAGTGAATGATAAAAGAGGCATGAAATCAGCAGAGAAAAGCAAGACAACAGCAAGGGTCCAGAGCCCTCCATCACAGCTCATACAGCTCCACAGTGGCGGCTCGCACAATGGGCTCCTACAACTAACTACCCCTGCACCTCCCCCCCACCTCCACAGCTGTGAGTATGTGTGTATGTGTGTGTGGGTGTGGGTGTGTGGGTGTGTGTGTGTGTGTGGGTGTGTGTGTGTGACCGGTAAATAATTAACTTATTCTGCTCTGCTGACCAGGACTTATGAGACTAGTCATGACGAGCTAAGAGAACTAATGCTTCAAAAAATCCCTTTTAATTGAACAATAAAACACGATTTAGTTTTGTCTATGTGAAATTTTTAAACATGAAAAACAAAGTAACTGTGACCTACAGCTGGGCTATGACAAGGTCATTTTAAAGATTTATTTTAAATTGAGATATTACAATATAATACAATACAACAAACTACAACTTCATTTACATAGCACTAAAACAACCTAAGTGAGCCAAAGCACTGTACAGCTAAATAAGTAAGAGAATATAAAATAAATTAAAATACATAAAAGAAATTAAGAAATTAAAAAGTGGAATGCATAAGTTATAAAATAAATTTCATATTAAATATCAAATATTAGGGTAAGACAATACTGTTTCACACACTTCCAGTATAGAATGCTCCACTTAACCAGCTAATAACGTTAATTATGAAATTCAATTTAATTATCAATTATAATAATTATATTTTTTTTAATGAAGGAGTTAATTTTCAAAAAGAATCACTGACCAGTTGGGGAGGTAAATGTCAACAGAGGCCCCTTGCAAGAAAAAACCCAGAGAGGCAAATAGTGGATTAATGCTGTCAGACCATGTACTTTGTAAGTTACAAAGGCAGTACAAACAAACAGACATTTCTGAATCCTGCGATAAAAAATTGTGTTTATTGTAATAGAAATATACTTCTTTAAAAAAAAAAATACTAATTGAAAGTGACATCTGACATGATCCTGGTACTATAATAAAGAATGTTAAGGTGCTAATGGTAACTTGTTACTCACAGATGCTCTGATGATCAAGTATTTCTTGCCTCTCACTTGCCAAACAGCAAAGTAACTGGTCCAAACACTTAAAAAATATGTTCAGTTGAGAGTATATCTGTAGATTTTCAGTCTTGCACTCTTTTTGGCCTCCGGCTCTACACACTGGGCGCATGATAAAAAGCTATTGCGTGAAATAATCTACGCGGATGTTGGAAAAAAACAGTGGCAGCCCTATAAATCGTAAAGCTATTGTGCTTTGTTTAAAGGACATTTTATTTATTATTTTCTTTTTATTTTTTAACCACAAATGTTCTTTAAGGCAAATGCCAGTGCTATTACCAAACTAACATCATTTACTAATTCTTCATTACTTCATTACAGCATTAAATATTTGTAGTAGACTCAAAATTAGTAAGTACATTAATTTTAGTACTTGTGCTTACTCCAGAGTTTTAACATAAATAGTTAAATCATGCTTCACCTGCCCTGTAGCTACGATGTTGGGCTTTTGAAGCAGTTATTTTCTGATACCAGTGGCATACTGATGATATTGTGCATTCCTAAAATAAAAGTTAAAAGAAAACTTTATGGAGAAAAGATCCAAGCACACATACATGTATGGTCTGTACTGACATGGGTACCTGTACCAGTATTTGATGTAAAAGCAAAAAAGTAAAATAAAAGAGGAATGTTGATTAAAAAAAAATTATGTTAGGACATTTGGTCAGTGTTGCCAAATCCTACTGTTAATATTGAAAGGTGAATTCAGAGACCCTTATTAAAACTCTCCATCTATCAGTTGCACATCTGTAGCTTTCCATTAAAGATCTCCAGCTCACCCCACAGCGACCCCTCTCTCTCCATCACTATCTGAGACAGGAGACATTGCCCCGTCCTGAGCTGACCGCCCAGTGGCCACGGCATTAATGAGGAGAGTAAATTATGCATGGCGCCAGTTAGCTTTTTGATTAAAACATCATACCAGCCCTCTATAGGGGAGGTGCTGCAAAACAATAGAGGTTGTAAACACTTTTTCCCCGAGCAGCAGCAGAATACTGCTGGGGTGTAATAAATTTGCATAGTCTGGCACTGGACAAAGGGCCAATTAATTGAAAAGAGCTCTTGAAAGATGAGGACAGGGGGGCAGTGACAGAGCAACAGCTACTGGGACTTGACTCAACAAATGCTCAAGCACTAAGACCAATTTAAGTTTGTTTTTTTTAACTCGGTCATTTACAATCGTTAGTGAGGAAATATGGGGCTTCAGGCTGGATGAATACAAGAACCTTTTTTCACCACGCTCTGTGCTGACCACATCTAAGTTTGAGCTAAAAGCTTACGGTTTTCACAGAAATGATGATGTGTGAAAGTGCAGAGGTCGGTACCTTTCTGTCCATGCCGACTGCTGAATTTGTCTCCAATCTCAGGTCTCCTGGTCTGCCTCAGGAGGATCTTTATGAGGAAAGCGTCTTCAGCGTTGGAGGATATCATCACCTTCTCAATGTATGAATCTGTTGAGCCCTTGTAGCTGCAGAGAGAAAATGAAAAGACAGACATTTATTTTAATGAGAGGAAAGTGAGTAAATTATTCCATATGTTCTTAGATATTAGAAATGTGTTTTAATCTCTCATGTTGAAGGGATTCCAGAGAGGATTGGTTTCTCTTCCATAAAGTTGTTGTTTTTTTAAAGAAAGGCAAATGTTGAATAGTAGCTAAAAGTTAACACATCTTTTTCTCTTTGTTTTCAATGAGTGCATTTAAATGGACTTAAGTATTAACTTAACACACCAGAGGGACTGTTTTACATGTCCATGGGATATATTTCTCTAGTTACTTGGACAACATCCTATATAAAGTGACTGGTAAGGGCAAAACCCTCAAGACAAAATCAAGAGGTGATTAAACAGACGTTCTGTCTGTCACATTCAGCACAACTAAAATAACACCCATAACTACTGCCTTTCTGTCGTCATAAGGATGCTAAAAAGTTGGTTTCTTCCATGACCGGGAACAACAGTTTCAGCTTAAGGCAGGGGTGTCAAACTGATCCAGTAAAGGGCCACTGTGGCTGCAGGTTTTCATTCCAACCAAGCAAGAACACACCTGATCCAACAAATCAACTGTGTAAAGACAATCCAGTTGATTGAATAATTTGCATCAGCTGTGTTCTTGCTTGGTTGGAATGAAAACCTGCAGCCACAGTGGCCCTTTACTGGATCAGTTTGACATCTGTGGCTTAAGGCTTCACAAGACAGAACTGCCTGATGACAGACAAGGAATGAGGTGAATCCATCTGCTTTGCAAGGATACTTTAATAGCTCACTTTTAATCGATATGATTGATTGTACGTTTCCTGTTTTGTGTTTGGTAATATAAACACAATTCCCCATTTTCAAACACCATGATAGACCTTCTTTCATGCTTTCAAATTTTTTAATTTTCATCTGGAACTAACCGACTCGCGTCACATATTCCTCCGCGCAGCGTGAGTTCCAGATAAACTTTATTTTTTCGAAAAGTTAATGCGCTCAAAAAATGTTCTAGGTAGCGTACTCTTAAACTGTGTTATTATTTTTTGATGGGAGTTCTTGTTGGCGGGGTAAATACCCTTTGTATTTGGTACAATACTTCCCTGTCTGCGGCTGGTTCTGCGTCACAAACTTTTACAAATTGTGGCTTACTGAGGGAGAGGAGAGAACTTTCTACTGCATTTAATGTACTTAGTGGCCACATGGAGCTCATAAAACCCCACTTCAAAAAAACTGAACTATCCCTTTAAGGCATATTGCCCACCAAAACAAGTTAAAGACATCTCAACATGAAAAACGTTGGGCATGCATACGAGGAGAGAACTTTCAAAACTTTCTGCGAGTGTCACGTTGCTGACACTGTTCTATTAAGACTTCTCACAAGAAAAAGCAAGGCTTGTAAAGAATTTTTGGCTTTTAATTTCAAGAATCAAAATTCAGACCTTTAAAGACTTTTTCAAGTTGAAGAAAATGATCAAAAGGCACCAGCTGTAAATGTAACTGATGTGCTTTCCCCAAATGAACAGAGGATGTTATCCTGCTGCCTCTTGGCCCCACATTAATCCCTACTATCTAGTTCCACTTAACAAATCAGTCCAATGCTCTTTTCTTGGCAATACAAGCAAAAACTAATTAAAAAAGATGTTAAAAAAAGGAAAGAAAAAGAACTCAAGATATTAAAATGCGTCATATAATTTTCTACAACTGATTTCACACAGAGGCTGATAGGCATGTTCACAAAGAGGTGACGCACCGAGGTCACAGTGAGCATGGTGAAGTGTGTGTGTGTGTGTGTTTGAGCGTTTGAAGTGATAAAACAGACTCACCTGACGGGCACATCTCTGTACTGGGGCTGACCTGGCTGGGTACTGCCCTCCAGTGGTGTCTGGGTGACAGTTGGCATTGACTTGTTCACCAACACCTGCTTGTTCTCCACTCTCTCACCTGCAACAGGAAAAAGACACATCTCACAGCCTGATACAGTGACAGGTAAGTCCGTCCCATTACGTGACAGCAAATGTGTTCATTTCCACCATCAAGGTTGGTCAATGAAGAGAAATACTTCAAGAAAACATGCAGCATGATTTGTATGCAGCTGAAATTGAGCCCCATGTTCTTTTACATGGCACAAAACACAAAGATCTAAGAAAGTTATTGTTTCATTCCAAAGCTCACAAAAATCTAAACATAGTGGTTGCCATATGAGCAAAATCTTGAAGGCTGCTAAAGTTTGATGCTTTCAGCCTGGCAAATTTATGACAAAAGCCTCCTATAAGAATAATCGTCTTTTACGATTTTTTCATTTTCCTCTCTTTTTAAATCAGTCAGACCTACGTTTTACTCTGATCCTGGAAAGTTTAAATTCATGGCATCATATAAAGAAATGTGGGCAGGGCAATAAAGTCTGTACTACCCAATAAGAGAACACAAATTTAAACTTCTCTTCCCTGTTTTTCTGTACAACACCAAGAACTCACAATATTATTTTAATAAAAATACAGTTTCTATTTGGTGTTAGTTATATAAAGCCCGATCCCTGCATCATGAATACACTTTGTTGTCTGTTACAGTGGCAGAAATGCTGAGATTCAAAGGCTTATCATTTTATTTTATTTTTTTATCATTTTACTTGTTTTTGTTATGATCAATTTAACTTACATGGTTGTTGATTTCTTCACTTACCTGTGATATCCCATGAGCCTGTTTTGAGCGTGCCTGTTCACTGATGCGTGACATAATAGCAAACTTGAATGAATGCGATCTTGTTAGTACTCACCAGGTGAGCAGATGCCGTCAGCATCCAGGATGCTGTGCCTCCAGATGGGTTTTCTTGTAGCAGCATCCAGCATGGGCCCCATCACCTTATCAAAGGTTTGGTTAGTGTAACGTCTCAGCGTGCACTTTGCATTTTTATAAACCAGGCAGCGGCCAAATCCTACAAGGAGAAAACAAGCATGAGGTATACATAATTACTGACTCTGAAAACAAACTTTAAAAAATCTTATTAAAGACAAAACAGAGCAAAACTGATACCTTCTGTTAAGAAACACAACTTTCAAAAAGGAGATGGGAAGTTAAACTTATATTTCATTATTATGAGCTGAAATGTTAAATTTGTTCAAGACTTCTATGGCACTAAACTGGACTTCAACATTGTGCTAGATATTAACGTAATAACTGAACATCAGATCTGATCTTTAAAAAAGAGTGAGAGTGATGCTTCACATACTGTACATATGAACAGACAACATTTTCATGCTTACTGCGCAAGTGACAAGTTGCTGCCATATTTTTGTCTTTGTTTTCTGTTGCAGGCCATAAAACATCCCAGAATAAAATCGATCAAGGAGGTCTTTGTCAACGTGCCATCTTAAATATATAACCTCTTTCATGTTAGAATAACACCTTCAAAATGTTTATGGCTTTCAATTAAAATAAACATTTAAGGCATTCACTGATTTGTAGAAACCCAAAATAAAATCAGCTCTAAAGCTGAGAATAAATTCCAACATGCTCTCACCCCTGTCAAGAGAGGCTTTGTTTAGGACCAGAGCATCCTCAATGTCATAGCCGCTGTAGCTCATCACAGCCACGGTGGCGTTCTGACCAGCTGGAAGCCTCTCGAAGTCAATCAACTCGATGGTTTTTGTTTTGACCATGGGCCTCTGAGGATACGCCAACAGGTACATGAGAGTGTCAATACGATTCCTCTGGTTGTAGCCGATAGTACCTGCAGGCAGAAGACAAATGATTTCTGAAATAATACTTCAAATCTGAGTAACTTTCTGTTACTCATATAGCAGTAGTGCTGAACGATACGGAACAAAAATCAAATCTCTTTTTTTCTCCTTTTTGCTTGATGGAAATACAAGGAATATGTCTATTTTTCCTGTGAAGAACTATCGAGAGAAAAGTTTGCTTTGAGTGGATCCTAATTTCATATATGCTCTTATAAAAAGTCAGCTGCACAATTTCAACATGTACAATAATGACAAAAGAAATACTTTCATCAAAAATTAAAATGCTACATGAAAAAAAAACTGATAAAGTTATGAGTTCTTATTTTGATCGCAAGTGTTAAATAAATGATCTTATGATCAATGATCACATTATTGTTTGTGGTTCTAACTGAAACTGATCTTTTTACCAAGCATAAGGCCTGCCTTCTGTTTGTTTAAACATCAACACAAACTTAATCAATATAGGAAGGCCACTTGCCATCCTTATGGCAGAAGGCAATAATATCTATACTCTCAAAGGGAGGACAACACCCTGAATACTGCAGCAATTACACACCCATATCCATCCCAACATAGATTATAAAATACATACATCCATCTTAGCTAGATGATCTGAAAAATTTGTGAATGACCTTATCGATGAAGATAAAACTGGTTTTATCACAGGACACCAGATCCAAGAAACAAACAAACCTAGTGCTATCTTAATAAGCATGGATGCAGAGAAGGCCTTTGATTGCGTAAATTGAAATTTCCTATACCTAGCACAAAGATTTGGCTTTAAAAGGAATCAATTAACTTTATCAAAAAAGTAATTTAAAACCCTCAGCTAGAATCAAATTAATGGGAATTTAACAGGGAAAATAACATTAAATAGAGGTACCCGACAGGGATGCTGTCCCCTCTCGTTTGCTCTATAATATTGAGGTGCTGGCTCAGGCAACACAACAGAGTGAGGAACTGGGGGAGTCAATATCAAGTAACAAGAGCATTGCGAATGACATTATGATATACCTTCAAGCCCTGACACAAATCTTAGTCAGCTGATAAACCTCGTGGAAATATATGGGAACCATTCTGCAACTGTGAGACTATGTGTTACAGAAAATAGAAACTTAGGAAACACAAATAAAGCGATAGAATTAACAATAAAAAATATTTTTAAAAAAAATCAAAATTACATTAATGCTTTACCAAGCCTTGAGAGAAGGAAAAAAAACCCTTCACTGTATATATAAAGAGGAAATGGGAAAAGGAACTAGATATTGGAATCACAACAGACGAACAGATGAGTGTGTGTGAGACACAATGTAATTCTACAAACTCAAGGATATGGGAGGAATAAAAAATGGTTCACATGTACCATGGTGAAGGTTGTGAGGAAATAGTAAAGCACACCGTACACACATCTTCTGGGGTTGTCATAAGGTACAACCATGATTAGAAGAAGATATATGGAATAATTAGAAACATTTTGGGATATGCAGTACCTTAGGACTGTAAAGTGACAAACCTTGGAAATATAAATAAAATCCGATCCCCATCAGCACAACAGTGGCTTGAAATTATAAGAGAACTCTCCTTAACAGGAAAAAAATACTTAAACTAAGAATGAGAGAAGTTGTTTTCCACAACAAATGGACAAAATGGATGAACTATGACCCAAACTGAACACAGACACTGGATCTGTACGCTCCCCTTTCCTCCTCTCTTTACAGATGACCATCATTACTGCTGCACTTCTTAAATGGTTTTGTTTGTCCCTTTTCTGTTCTTGTTCCACTGTTATCTTTTTTCTCTTATGTTTGATATACTGTTCATGCTGTTGTAAAATGAAATCAATGGAAAAATCATTTAGATTTTGATCTGAACCCTGTTTCGTATCCATGGATTTTTTTAAAGGATCTATTTCAATTGCGAGACAAAGCAGTTTTCCACTCTTTTGCAGATAACAAGGCTAAGAATGTAAGAAATGCCTTGGAGGACGTTTGTGCTCCATGAGAACTTCTAGTTTAAAATGTTTTGGGGGCTTTTTGCCTTTATTGAGAAAGTAAAAAGGCCAGTGAATAGAAGAGCAAAGGAAATAATTACGTTTTAATTTAAAATATGACCTCTCACGATTATGAAAGGTGGATAATTAAGAATTAAAAATCCTTGTACTGCATGTGATATTCACTTACTAGTCCAAAGGTTTGTCATGTCATTGTCTTTTGTTGTATTTTTTTGGCCAAAATAGCACCTCATTACAAGTTCAAAAACTTTTAATTTGCATTTAGTTTGATAATTGCTTATGGTGAGGATGCTGTAATAATTGAGTAGTTATGTTTATAATCATGACCTTAATATCAATAAAAATAATTATGATTTTGGTTCTTGCATTTAAGCCAGCCTAGTGGAAAGAAAGAGGGCAAGAGAGCAGGGGAGGACATGTGGGGAAAAAAGTTAGCAGGTTCGAATTGAATGGTAGCTGCCTGCATGGGATAAGCAAGCATATGGACTAATAACTTATTGTTTATTTTTCAAGCATAATGCTGTTGTCACCATTTATTTCCTGTAGTTTTCTCTTAAAATCCCTGACATTTTTTGATGAGGACCATCCTAAACAAAGTGCCATCAAGTTTCAAGACCATTCACACATGTAAATAAGACTCAAAAATAAAGATTAAGGCCTTCAATTCCAAAAGATGAATTTAAGACTTTAGGGCCTGCAGACACCCTTTACAGATACGTCTCAAAAACCTGATGTTTTGCCCTGCCCTAGTTCTAGTTAACAGGAGATTTTTTACATTTTACCCCCCTGCTGGGCGGCTGCATCAGGGCTGGACCTGGTTCGGACTCGCTCAGTACAGTGGATTTGAGGAGCAGGGTGAGTTATGGCATAAAGCCTGGCCTCTTCGGAAGCTTTGACATTTGTCAGATGCTATTACTTCACAATCAGGCTACAATTTCAGGGTGCGCGATAATAGGCCCGAGCCACACAACCAGATTTGCACATGTATAGAGCTGACTACACAAAACAGACAAGGCAGAGGATATTGGGCCAAATATAGTTCCAGTCTGTGTTTTTGTAATAGTCGGGGGAGGGGTGGAAGGGGCGGACGGAGGTAAAGCGGTGGGGTGGGGGCTCTTACAAATGTTAGCTGGGCTGTTTGGGGAAGTTTTGGTTACCAAGGAGTTGCGGGTGCGCACTTTGTGGTCTTTTGCAGCTGAGCACACTGACCCCCTGAGCACAGCCAGAGCAGACACAATGAATTGCTAATGACACTCTGGGTGACTGGCAGGGAAAGGGCCTCCGCACACACAGGGCACAATAGAGAACCTACGCAAGCGCCCCATGTTTGATGTCCATGCGCATACACACAGCAACATGCACACACACATAAGAAAAACACTCAATCACACATACAAATGTATTCTGACAAGAAGTAGAACAGGAGCGGGGTTTTTGGGGGAGACTAACCAGCAGGCTGCTTGTATCTTTAGTGTTTGTTATTCTAATGTGCTTTTGTATGATTTCAACTTATGCAAATAAAACTGTAAACTCTGAACCAGCAGGTTTAAAAGGCTTAAAAACAGTGTTAAGGGAAGATCAGATTACTGTCAGTATGCACGCACAGAGTGAAACACTGCAGTTGTGTGGAGGATGTTTGAGGAAGGATTTGAAGCCTCTACAGTTCAATGACCAATCTGCTGACTGAAGCTGCTCTATCAGCTGACTCTTACCCATTGCCTGCTTGCCCATAGCACATTGGTACGTGTTCCTGGGGGACTGGTTGTGGTGAGGGTAGGGGATGAGGCCAGCACACACCCCTAACAGCGTGAAGGGTTCAATTTCCAAGTGTGTGGTGTCTCTGCAGGAAAAAATAAAAATTTAGAGAGGCTATCACCACTGGGTGTTGAATGACAAAAAAAAAGGAAATTCTAACCTTCGACTAAGAGTGAAATAGTAGGGAAGCACAATACTTGTTGATATCTAATATGCCAAGATTTCCAAACTAATTTTGGCCTTTACTGTACACATAACACTACGAAGAACACCAAACCCCATTCACACTTAAAAAAAAATGCTGAAATTACCCAGACTTGATGCAGGTGAGCCGTATGTATGAACGCGAACAGACTATTTTTTCACTCAGACTTTACCCGGGTAATTTCCTTGCACCCCCCTAGTATTTTAACCATATGAGGACTGAGTGAGCCCAGAGAGGGCAAGGGCGGAGGGGTAATGACATCAAGCCTGTGCAATGAGCGTAAACAACAAAACAGGAGACTTGACAGGATGGGTAAAAACAACATCTGCTCTAAACCAATCACCATCTCGTGCTACCAAAGAGCGTTCTTGCTGCTGTTGGATACGGAGATAAAACACTGCGGCTTCTTCATCTGGTGTGATCGCTGTTCACTCCAGTGATGCTGCTTCATACTCACCTTTGCATGCAGCAGTGTTCTTCTCAACTCTTTAATCAATCATGTTAATGCACTTTTTAACATCTATCAATTAAGCTAGGATATAAATTGTGATATAAGTTGTTTGTCTGCTATAATATTATGAACACTGACTACCGCCGCCATTTTGACGCCGTGTGCTGCCTATCGGTAACTGTGCCACCCCCAAGGAATTACCCAGGAGGGCTGCCCAGGTGTTATTTGGATAATATGAGGGTTGCATGTGTGAAAAGGCCTCAAGTCTCTCCTGTAATTGAATTTATCTGTAACTTTTGATGTGATAGTCTATTTGCTTGTAAAATACAACCATAAAACAAGACAACTTCCATATAACTCAACAATAAATGACAGATGTATTGGTTTAAAATTTACACTTTAGGAATGAAAAACAAAACAAAAAAAAATTGGATTACTTGTACATTACATGCTAAATGTAATGATGGTAAAAACAAGCTCCTTCTACTTAAATAACCTACTGACAGACTGGGATCTCTGTATTACAAAAAATAAAATCGTGACTCTTCCTATAGAACTTAAACATTCTCTAATTAACAAACAACTTTGTGAGGTGGTATCCTGAGAAAATTACACATGTATAACAACAATAACAATAACACATAAGACACTCGTCAGTGCAAAAAAAATGCTGCATTTTACACCTAAAACTTCAGTCCATGAAACAGACTTGTAAGTTAGGGGAATAAAGGCAAAAAAGCCAAAACTTCAGCTGAGGGAGGTCTGTTGTTTTTTTCTTAAAATTTTTCAAGTAAATTATTGTGCATTCATATTTTGCCAATGAGTATGGCTGACATTCCTGCTGTAAACATTAGCAGATCTCTTCATATCTGATGATACCAATAATTAATCCTTTTAGCCTTAATATGATAAAGAGGATGATATTTTGACAACATTGATAGTTCAGGTGTGATGTCACACACTCACCTAATGCACCCCTGGTTAGCAAGAAACCTCTGTACATCGTGGACAAGTTGACAGTCTCAGTTGTTGTCTACTTATTTTAACCAGATTAAGTGTCATGTTTTAAAATGAAAGACAGTAATATGACAATTGGACGCACTGACTAATAATGAGACAAGCTCAAACTATACTGTTAAACGGCCCCACCTCAGAGAAAAACTGCAGAGAAGAACACATAATGGATTAATGCTTTACATCAATGTGTTGGAAAGTCATCAAGACAACAGTGCCCTCTACAAACCCTGATTTATATCAATGCATTGGCTTAATCAGAATATTAATTTAGCAAAAAAAATGCTGTCCCCGATCACCGAATGAAGGTGACAACAAACAGTGATCCTACAACGATCAATAACTAGCATTAACTGGTTAGTGCAAGCTCATTACTCATCTATGTTTGCTGATGGATTTCCTGTTCCACACTTTCAGAAAAGCAGAATTACTGATCCAAATACAATGAAAATACATAACACCCATTTAAGTAGAAATGTATCCTGGCAGTGGTGTGAGGGGAAGGATTCTCCAGTGTTACACTGTGGAATCACACTTAAAGAAACACCCTGGACAAGACCTTGCTTTAAAAAAATATTAAAATAATGCCCCAAGTACTGTATAAGGGTTAACACTGCCTAAAAAACTGAAATTACTATCTCCAATAACCTATATGAATATCTCAATACTCCTGAGGTTTCATGGGTCACTTTGTAGAAACAGAAATGCAAAGCCTGTGAAGCAGCTCCACACCGCGCTCAGTGTTAGCTGGCCCTCTTTTTGTCCTCTGTGCTGGGCACATGACTGGAAGCTATCAACCACGCATATCTAATGTTAAGTAAACACACAGGCCACTCACTTGTTGATCATGTGCTCATACAGAGCGATCTGACAATCGTTCTCCTCGTTCACATCCAGGTACTCCACCAGGCCCTCATGCAGAAAGTCCTCAAAGGATCTGGAGGGGAGAAAATGAGATTTAAAGTTTTACAATGTCTGTGTGAAAAATTAGATAAAATCCCCAAAATGAGTTGTTTAGTTTTTCATCATACTGTGCTGACAGCTACAGTTAGTTCTCCTGACCCTCACCTGTAGCCCTGTGACAGATCTTCAATGTGTTTGTTCTTTACCATCGGCTGTCCTTTCTTCACAATGATGTATGGCCTGTGGAGAAGGAAACAAAACAAAAAACAAAACAGAAAGCAAACAAACAAAATAATTATCAAACCACTTTTGTGTCTTTATAATGTGTATGTTTTCAGTCAAACCTATGCATTAATGTATTATTCACAGATATTGGTAAATGACTGCCAGTCTCTAACACCAAAAGTCTTTTGTGGCGTAAAAATCAAAAGCCTTGTGTTTACAGCAAAGGTTAGAGCTTCCTGACCTGCAGAGACGTCCTCCATCAGAGGAGATGTAGACACAGCGGTCGGTCAAGTTGGTGGAGATGGACACAAACTCGTTGATAAAACCTGCCCTGCGCATAAGTCTGAAGGTGTTGACTAGCTTGTGATGATCTCGAATTACACCCAGAATGTTACCTGTTACAAAATATAGACAGGCAGAAATAAAGTGGGATATCTCAAACAAACATCCATGTCTTCATGTCTTACTCCATGCCTGTGTTTGCAACAAGAGATGCACTTCACTGGATTTTTGCAGATATATATTTTCAAACTCATTCCGGCTAATACAACTACTAATAAAGACACCCCTTTATGACTTAAACACAAAGTAATGAATAACTAAAAAATATTTACCTAGATTACTTTTAAATTTTATGAAAAATGCAGTTTTACATTAACAGTAAAAACTTTTTTTAAAGCAACAAACAGCACTGTAACTACCTGCTAACTGACAGTAAGCAGTAAGCTCAATATGGCACTGAATAAAACGTGACTTTTTATGGACTTTCTAATTAAAACAAATACTCATAAATAAACAACAGGTTTACAGGGTGGCAAGCTTAATATGCACAGGCAAACCATCGAACCAAAACAGAACCAATAAGTCAATTTTCTCTGAAACAAAAACACATTTGAATCTAAAGACAGCAGATGGCTTTGTTGAGTTTTATCAGACTGCAACATTGTCTTTAGTTGTGAGCGATTTCTTTGGATTTGAGAAATTTTGTTAATTTTAAAGGTCATGTCCAAACTCAATTCCAAAAAGTCAGGATGCTGTGTAAAACATAAATAAAAAACAGTATGCAATGATCTGCAAATCCCTTGCGACCTATATCCAATTGATTTGACAATATTCAGACTGATAACCTTCATTGTTTTTTACAAGTACTACTTAATTCTGAATCTGATGCCAGTGACTGTTCCAAAAAAGCTGTGACAACGGCAACAAAAGACTGTAAAAGTTGAGGAATGCTTAAAAACACCTGTTTTGATCATTCCACAGATGAACGGGTCAATAAGAAACAGGCGAGTGTCATGAATGGGTATACAAGAAACATCTCCGAAAGGCTCAGTTGTTCACAAGCTAGGATAGGGCGAGGTTCACTACTTCGTGGACAACTGTTTGAGCAAGTAGTCCAACAGTTTAAAAACAGTGTTTCTCAATGTACAATTGCAAAGAATTCAGGGATTTCATAATTTACAGTGTCATAAACGGATCAAAAGTTTCAGAAAATCCAGAGAAATCTGTGCACATAAGCAGCAAGGTTGAAAACCATCATTTAATGCCTGTGACCTTTGATCTCTGCATTAAAAACTTACATCTTTCCATACAGTGTATTACCACGTGGGCTTAGGAACACTTTGGAAAACCACTGTCAGTTAACACAGCTCATCGCTATATATACAAGTGCAAGTCAAAACTCTACCATGCAAAGCCAAAGCCATGCATCAACAACACCCAGAAACAGCACCAGCTTCTCTGGGCCTTAGTTCATCGGAGATGGACTGACTCAAAATGGAAAAGTGTGCTGTGGTCTGACGAGTCCACATTTCAAATTGTTTTTGTAAATCTTAGACGTCTTGTCCTTCGGGCTAAAGAGGGAAAAGAAATACCCAGACTGTTTTCAGCGCAAAATTCAAAAACCAGCATGTTTAGTGTATTTCATTGTATTCTGTTTTATGTTTTACACAATGTCCCAACCCAACAAGAATTGTTTTTTTTGTTAGTACTCAACAAAATAAATACATAGAACACGTCTTAAGTCATTTTAAAAGTGGTTAAGATGTTTCTGTGCCAAAACTCTACACACCATTTCTTCAAACAATATTTGAACAACTTCATTCAACAAACTTCAATAAAAAGCCTTTATATGTATAGTAGTGTGCTGTGGTACACAGGAGCTCAAACATCCTGCAGCGATTTGCTCATATCGAGGGTGACAGACAAACAAGTGGAGAACAGAGGAGACACTGTGCTCTGCCTCTGTGTGAGGCCACACGTGCAGCAAACTCACTCTGAAGAGCTTTGACACCTGCTGCTACCAACTAATTAAATGGTATGGCAGCTAATATAATTTGACAGTTATCAGTGTAGAGACAACATATACAGTAATTAAAGGGCCAAGTTCTGACTCAAGCATAATACTTACTGCTGCCATGAAATTAATGACTTATCAGCCTCCCTGCAAAATACTAAATTGCCTTCTGTAAACTAGACAGAATATTTCCCCTTCATGTTCACAAGCAATGTTTTCAGAACATGAAGGATTTGACTTTCTTTTCATGTGATCTGAAGAGACAGCATCCAGTCTCCTCCCGGTTTATATATTTATTTATTTAATTCATACTGTTGACAGGAGTTTTACCATTGAGGAAGACAAGGAACACGCTCGGGTAGGAGAGCTCCTCTCCACAGAGCAAGTTGACATCTTCTACCCCGAGGTTAAAGGCCAGCTTGATGATCGGACCGTCTTCCATGTCAGTGGTGATGTGGGTCATTAAAGCAAGGTTCTTCACTAGACCACAGGCCTACAGACAACAACAATCATAGAAACCACATTCAGATCTGGGCAGCTGGTAGAAAAAGGAAAGCAAGACAAGGCTATTCTTTTCTTGCACAAAAAAGATGAGGAAATCTATTTTAAAGGGATAGTTTTTTTTTTTTAGTGGGGCTGTGTGAGGTACATGGCACAAACCTGAACATGTGCTTGAATGCCACAGCTCAGTTCTCTCTCTGTTCAGAAAAACCTTGGAACAGACACTAATGCTCTACATTGTTGTACATGATGCCAAACTCTCTGCATAATTAAAAGAACTGTGGGAGAAAAACAAGCCCTCATAACACTTTACAGTTTGTCCACATCCACTTCGTTTCCACCACCAAGCCACAATAGGCACTATTTTCAGACACAGCAAAGCCTACATGTCCATCTGCCAGCAGTGTAAGGATCAAACTATTGTCTTACTTGAATTTTGCCACATACACAAATAATACCTCATCCCAAATAAAGATTAGCCAAATGTACAAATGTTTAAGGATTATTCTGGTGATCAAGCGCGGTGATTTTAACAAAGAGCTCTGTTTACCCTGACAACAATGAACATGCTGTGTGCTTTATGAAGTCCACTTATCAATGAAACCACAAAACCACAAAACAATCAGTATAAGCTGAATTCTTACTTTGAAGATGAACTTTCATTCAGCTCCTCTGTCTTTTCCTAATAGTTTGTAAAACAGTGAATCAGCTCCTCTGTCTTTTCCTAATAGTTTGTAAAACAGTGAATCTGGTCCATAAATTATGATGTCCATTAAAGCAACGAGGCTCTGTGTAATAAGAGCTGCTCACTGCAGACAAACACATAATCGGTCGTATCGTCTGACCCAGAACATCCTGAATCATCCTGAGATGACTATTGTTTCATCCAGTTTGATGACATGAGCTCACAATTTATTCACCTGAATCAACAGGTACCGTGTGGTTCTCTGGTCTTCCAGTTCTCATAGTAGATTCTACCATTTTCAGTTCAGACCTGTTGATTCTCCATCTACAGAAGTTCCACCTGTGTATACTCCATCTTCCAAAGAATCCAGAGTAAACGGTGGACATATTCACTACAATATTCATCAATTTATCCTGTTTGGTAGCGGTTGTCTCCCATTGGGAAGCAAACTAGTTGGCGCTGCTGGTGGAGGGACATGTAGGCTATGCCATTTCTCATAATAGTGCCTAATCAAAACGGGTTAGTTTAGCTAAGCGGATATAAACAAACTGTTTCTAGAGTGAGATGACTGCTCTGTTTTTGTGGCTTGTTTTCTTCCACAATTCTTTTATTTACACAGAGGGTTTGTACAGCAATGTGTAGCATTAATGTATGTCCCTAGATTTCTGAACAGAGAGAGAACTAAGCTGTGACAACATGACCCACATTTCAGGTCATGCCACCATACCTCACACAACCCCACCTCAAAAAACCTGAACTATGCTTTAAAAATAACTAAGAATGGATTTTTCAAATTCTGTTGGAACCTAAAGTGGCAACCAACCATTATATTTACAAAAACATTTGATTTCTCTTTAAAAGCTGTTCCATTTATAGCTAAATCTCTTTGGCATGGAGACAGTTGACATCACAGGGATCTTCAAGAATACGTCAGTACTGCTTCCACAAACTTTAATAATTCAAGTCACTGCTTTTAGATTAGCATTCACAAGAGAGCTAAAACTGCCTTTTACACCAGAGGTAAAAATCTGCTCACTACTGCAGTGCACTCACCTCTCCCTCAGGAGTATCAGATGGACACAGCATACCCCACTGCGACGGCTGCAGGGAGCGGGGACCGCTCACCTTCCTGGTCTTCTCAAACTGGGAGGAGATCCTCGTCATCATGCCGAGAGCAGAAATGTATGAGAGACGAGAGAGGACCTGGGTAACACCCTGACGGTCCATCTTGAATCTTTTCAAGGACCAGTTACCCTGTGGATAAAAACTCTGTTTTTATTTGCTCTCAAAATAAGTAAAAGGGTTCTCTCTGCTTTTTTGTTTTTACTACAACTATATAAAAAAGTCCTTTTAAACTGGTCCTTGTTGCTTATCTGCATTTTCTGCATCATTCTTCAGTCATTTTACAGAATGACGCTGAAATGGCCTCATTTTTAGGATGTTTCCACACCTAAGAGTGGGAGGGGGGTGGAAGATCCTCCAGTGGATTGGTTTGAATGAGCACAGCAATCAAACAGTGTTTAGGTAAAAAAAAAAAAAAAAAGTGACAATTAAATCTAACTGATAGAAAAAAAACTACAAACAACAATGGTTTGCTCCGATAGGGTCACTTTCTATACTAAAGCAAAACATACCACACAAATAATGACTTAACATTACTCACTGTCTCATTAGCTGATAATTGCAGGACTTGACAACAACAACTGCTTCAAAAACTTATTTTGATGCATCAAGTCATGTTATCCGGTGTCCTCTGTTGACACCAGCAAGCAAAAAAACCCCTGTTGTCTGTGCACAGAGGTTGTTAATGTCTATATTGTAAATTGTGTCTAATTATAAAATATGCTGATCTATAGAATTGCTTGAGGCATTTGAACTCTTACTACCTTCCCATAATGCATAGAGTGACCTTTTAGAGTTTCAGAGTCAGGCTGTATGTAATGACATGATGTAATGTAAAGGACAGCCCTGCCCTTGTGTTTGCTTCAGCCTGCTTTACAAGTCCGCAGTGGGAACATGAAATGATTAAAATGAAAATTCAAAACTGTGTAATTTTTTTTCAGCCAAGTCTGAATACAGCAAACGGACTGTAAATCTCAGGACTTCATGCGTAAAAATGGTTATGGATGACATGTTCACCTCATGCACTCACACCCATACCCACAAATGAAATGACAGAACACAAACAATAAGCACACCCAACGTTGTGTTATTCTTAAATATTATGGAAAGATTCTGGACCCTAAAGTTTTAAAATATTTTTTAGAAAAATACTATGTGTGCAGGGGGCTTTGCCCACTTACCGTGGATATGGCATTGACCATCCCATTGGTTATTTGATCCTGACGCATGTGTTTCACCACATCAAACTGAGCTGCTCTCTGCTTTGGGATGATCTGGTCTGCAATCTTCTTCAGCTCTGAGTTAAACTTCTTAAACAGATCTTCAAACAGCAGAGACAGGAGCTGAAGGGTGCAAAAAAAAGAACACAACTATATAAATCACATTCTTAATAACACTGTTAAGAAGTACAATGCATCATGGCATCTTCTGTTATGCACTCATTAATTTCAACTGTAAAGAGAAGCAACAGATATCAAGCAGAAAGTAAACACAGCTGTGTCAGAGCATGTGAAGCTAGCTCAATAAACTAGTGAGATGTCAAAGAGGACACCTTTTACTTTACAAAAATATCTTCATTAGACAGATTTTTTTTAAGTTAGGGACAAGAACTGCTTTTTTTCATACTGTATGCCTCTTTCCAGTACATTGTCAGATTATGAACATATTTAAGAGCTGTTATGGTTTTATGGAGTTATTTTGTTATTAGGCTGCAGAGCTACATTAACAGGCCATACTCTGGGTTGTAGGGCGATAGGTAAGGTCACACATTCAGAAGCAGGTGTACAATCAGTTAGTTACAAGTTGTTTTTACCATCAACGTGCAGAACAAGTCACAACAGGGTTTAAATTTGCTAACACAAATGTACTTGAATGCCGTACTTTTCTCAGTTTGTAATGTAGTAATGTATTTGGGGACTTTTCAAAGACAGTAATCTTGTAAAAGTTAAAAGTTAAACTACACATCACTGAATATTAAGTCTCTAAATTGGATATTAAAAAGAGAAAAGTAATGACAGAAAAACTGTTGTCATTTCTTTTCTCTCTCTCTCTCTGATGTCCTGACACTTGACATCTGCTCTCGACTACCATCGGTGCGGAGCTGCTCAGGTTTAATAACCAGGTGTGACAGCTTTATGATAAGCCTGACCTGGCCTCCATCCTAGGTCCCTGTCCTCCTGCACCGGGGCCTACAGGAGGCAGCCTCTCCCACTACACCTCCCCCAACCCACATCCTCCTCCATCCTGTGTATTAGCATACATCAAAACAAACAGGCAGCGCTGCTTGAAATTAATAAAGAAATTAAGCTTCCATCGCCCAGCCAGGCCAATTAGTTGAATGTCAGGGAACCATAATTGGAGAGTGAGGAGATTGCTGGCGTTGTTAGTGTGTAAGCCCCCTATTGAAAGAAGGCTCTGTGCCCCCCTCCTCCGTTCTCCTGCTCCTTATACAGCGCAGGTTGGGGGGGAAATTAAAGGCCTTAAGACAGCAGTAATTACATTATCAGAGCCGGGCCTGAGGATTAGCTCAATCGCTCCAGTCAAGGCAGCGTTTCTATTGTCACGCAGCTGAAAAATCCCCATGCTTCCACAGACGCTGGATTTTGGTGCCACCTCATATCTCTCTCCCGACAAAGCCAGGCTGAAATACAGGGGAGGGGGGGAGGGGGTGACAACAAAACATGGAAAAACAAAGCCGAGGGAAAATGAGTCTTATTAAAAGAACGAGGCAGGAACAAAGATGCAGGTGAGAGATCAGGGCGAGAGCAGCCGCTGTCCTTTGGCTCAGCACTGTGATCAACTGGCACTGAAGATTATTTGTACTTTTCCAGACGTGGCTTATTATTTACAAAAAAAAACATGCTTTGTTTTAAGGTGGGGAAAATGTAGTAAACATCTCTAAGCTTAAAGACATTAATGGACTGAAAAAAGGGCTCTCAATGTGAGAACTGGGGCTGTAATAAACCAAACTGAACTCTGGTGCACACCAGGGAACTGTACCAAGACCAAACTGGAAATGGACGGTGGGTCCAATTTAATGTGGAGTCTGGACAGTAGATTTGCAGCCATAATGAGAACCAACTCGTGCAGAAAGCACTGAGCTTTTTTTGATCAAACCCAGGGCGGCCTCTCTCAATATGCAGGACATGCACAGTGTGAAGGGCCTCATCAGCTGTTGGGGGCCTCACTTGATGCCAAAGTGTTTTCTTTTTTCCCCATTTAACTGTGGTCTGTATGATAAACATCAAAGAGGAAATGAACATTCAGTTGTGTCCACATCACTTTAGTAGGAAATCACGTCGATGAGCATTGACAGTCAGTATTTCTTTGAATTTTCTGAGATATTGGACAATGCTTTGCCACCCCTGCTCCATGAAGTGCCCGTTTGATAAGTGAGCAAGTGCACATATATGCACACACGCTGCCATCACGCAGGGAAACTTAACTTAATCTCCTTTAACTGCTGTTGCTTTTTCAGTACCTTCTTCTTTATTAATGAACTTACATTGATAATCAGTGAATGCAGCTGTAAACTCACATCATTATTAGCTAGATACAGTTTAAATGCTGGTGTTAATGTCGAATTAGTGTAGCAAAAGTATTAATTTTCCTTGTCAGACAACTCTGCCAAGGTAAGAAGTTGCATGTGAAATTGGATAAGAACTTGAGTTACGCTCCAACTTATGCTCTTCATGACACTGCAGAAACTAAGACATCCTCACATACTTTTACCTTGCAGTGCAGATGGATCAGCCTGATTTAATGTCTGTAATCAGACAGATCCATCTTGCCAAGCTCCAATCTATAAAGACTGTGAGTGGTCCAAAGCGGCACGGCCCAATCAGCATCCTTTAGAGCAGGAAGAGGTGGGAGCTACAAACAAGATGACAGCAGGAAGTGACTGCATGTATTAAGATTACCATAGATGCTAAGAGCCTCAGTAGCAGTTTTATCAGATCTGGGCCGTATTTCTTGAATGAATGGAAAACAATTAACATCACTACAAGCTTTTGATAGATAATTGTCACTCCATTTCCAACATGTTTTGTTGAGAATGGCTCCTGTTCTGTCGTGTACACCCTGCCAGTAGCATCCACCTACTACATTACCTGATTGGCTCATGATCAATGTGACTGACGGAACAAACATCCAATCACCTGCTGGATATGCATTTGAAAGATTCTTCCCTCCCCAAACATTTTCTCTGGGCTCTTTCCCAGATGAATTAGTGAAATACACTGAATGGCTCATCTGGTGTATCAGGTTACAGATACTCAGAAAGAGGCAAGGGAGAGGAGGGGAGCGAGTAATGATGAGAGGAGGGATGTGGGTCTGTGGGTGTTTTTGGGGAGGAGTGGGAGGTGAGGAGAAAATTATTTATTTCTCCTTTCTAGGAAAACTTAAAATAGATAGGGCTGCTCAACAATAGCAAAAATCACAGTTGCAATTATTTCAATATATATTGAGATCACTCCTATGAAACTCGATTACTCATTTATTTTAAAACAAGCCCCACATGCTATTATTCAACATTCATTCTTTTGTAAATATCATTCTGAACAGATGGAAACAGAAAATACACAGAAATACACATGTAAAAATATAAATACCTCAAAATAATGCTAATGAAAAAAGATGAAAAAAAGTTCAACATGACATTTGGCACAGTAATCTTTTACACATCAGTTTTCATAATATTAATTGTAATTGAAATTAAAACGTGATTAACTGCCCAGCTCTATAATACAGTGTAATAAAGTCTGTAATTGTAAAAAAGTGACAAACACCGCATCATAGGATGTTTTAATATTTAAAATGTGGTGCTACTCTGCTGCTGCAAGGAGATATACACCTCAATAACTGAGTATGAACATTAAAAAAACATTAGTTAAAATAAATCAAAGATAAATCAAAGATACAATTTGTAAAAGAAAACCAACAAGGGTCTGTAATAGTAATTTTTTAAAGATTAGTACAAGTGTTGGGCAATTTTCTCAAAAACGTGAATACATTAAACATATATATACACATATATATAAACATACATACATATATAAACACATATAAACATATATATATATACATATATAAAAAAAGCATAACATTGATCAGTAATTGTGCTAGAATGACTTTCAATCAGTGAACACTGATTACATGTAAAGAGCAATGAGCTTACCTGTCCTGCCAGTTCAAGACGTTTGTTGCCATAGTAATCTCTGTCATCCACCTTGTTGTCCCCTTGAGCCAGGATCACCCTCCGCACCATTACAGCCAGGTAAATGCACTTCGCTCTAAAGTTAAACTCTTTCACCTGTCAAGAAAGAGCAAAACATAAGGACCATGTGGCATCCACAAATAATTATAATTATAATTTTTACAGTCTGTCAGATGACATACAGGCACATGTGTAAGGATTAAAGACGCCAAGAGCTCTCTGGCCTCCTCCATCTTGGTCTTCTTTGGGCCTCCCCACATGCGCTGTCTGCGAACTTTATTCCCGAGGTACCTCAGAGCCTAAAACACACAGAAAAGCAGAGGTCATAGGGCTGTACAATGTTTTTTAAAAGGTGTTACATACAAGTGCCTATCTGAGGTCCTGAAACTTGGACAAAAACCATGACAAAATAGTTTGTTTGTCAGGGGATTTTCCAGTTGCTAGCGGTATCTGCAAAACCTTGGACAGTGAGAACAAAGGTTGTCACAAAAAAGTGTTATTTTGATATTTTTTCAATACCATGTTTTTAAATTATACTATGTCATAAAAATTTATTTTCAAAAATACTGAAGATATAGAAACTTACAAATTAGATCTGAAATGAGATTTTCAGTCCAAGGACACCAAGACTTTGTTCCCATAACAGGGAAGAACTAATCAAATTACAGTGGCAAATAGTTTTTGATAGTAAGTTTTTAGTTCATCATCATGAATGATGCTGTAACTGTTGGATGTGCTTGGTGTCATGTGAGGGCAGCCGGGCAAAGACCTCACAACCCTTGTTGCCTGATAAGGGGGAAATCCCTGCGTAGCAAGCATCTATTAGTTAGACTTGACATTGCTGGTGGTGCTAAGGTGTCATTGACAAATGGTTCTCAACTGTTTTGGCTCAACCGGAAACAGTCGATCTGAGTGGGTGCCTGTAACGTGACTTCTCTTCAGGATGACTGCGGCATACCTACGAGGTGTGTCAGAAAAGTTCCAGGACTAGTGTCACAAAAGATTTATTTAGAATCCAAACTACAAGTTTTCCCCTTCGAAATAATCCCCCTGGAGTCTAATGCACTTTCCCATCCTTCTCTGCCACGCTTTCATGCACTCCTGGAAGGATTCTTCCAAGACCCTCTGCAGCTCCGTCTTCACGGCCTTTTTGATGTCGTCCACGTCTTCAAAACGGGTCCTTTTGATGACCCCCTTGGGCTTGGGGAAGAGGAAAAAATCACACGGAGCCAGGTCGGGTGAGTAGGGAGGTTGCTCCAGCACGGCGATGTTCTTCTCAGCCAGGAACTGTTGGATGCTCAAGACATTGTGAGCAGGGGTTTGTAATGGTGAAGCAGCCATGACTTGTCCTGCCACATCTCTCACCTCTTCTCACGCACTGAACGAAGCAAATGCCGCAGTATCTCTTTGATGCTGAGATCCTGATGGAGACTGTAGATATCCTGGTGGGGGCTCTAGAATTGCTGAGTGGGGAGGCTGAATACTGGGACTGCAGGTCTCCTGGGTTAAAAAAAAGATCCTGGCTTTCAGGGATGTTGGCATCAAGTCTGTACCTGTACCTGAGCATGTAGACGAAAGTCAGAATCTTTAGATCTCTGGTCCTACCAGTCTTGCTATACTCTTGCGAGGCCTGGACATTGACTAGCAGCCTGGACTCCTTCATGACTATTACCCTTCAATGCAATTTTGGGTATTGTTGGTAGGACCATGTGTACAATGCTGACGTGCTCAGAAGGGGCAGGAATAGGAAAGGTCAGTTGCTGGATAGCTGTGCTTCTATGGGCACCTGCCACACTTTCCTGGACCAGACCCAGCTCATGGGATACTGGGTGCCAAGGACTCAGTGGGCTGGACCAGACCATGGGAGGAACCACGTGCATCGTGGAGGGCTCAGCTCAAACGATACCAAGAATTGGAAAATTGGGCTAGCACAGGCCTGGACAAAGGCCATCAGGAGGCCAGGGAAGTACAGGGGTGAAGTTCTGAATCTGCATATGATCCTACACCTGACCTAAAGTTTATCAGTTTGAATATTAATTTTTTTGTCTGTGTATTCAATTGAATATAGTGTGACGACTCTGCTGTAAAGTGACTTTTATGAAGACTTTTCCTGCTCCTGCTCTGTGTTTTCGCTCCTGCTGCTCTCTCCCTCTCTGAGAGGGCGTGTTTACTTGGAGCTGAGGCTCCATGCAGGATCACACCTGTTCCTCATCTCTGCAGCCACCTGCACCTTTAAAAGCTTCACGTAGACTCATCACCAGTGCCAGATGATTCCCACACCTTCATGCGGTATTGTTGTGATCTCAGTTATCTCTCATCATTGGTTTTTTGCTCGTGCCTTTGGCTTTTTGGAACATTTACTTACCTGTGTCTCTCCTCCTCTCCTCTCCACGAGCCCATCACTCGCCACGCTCTGACCCTTCTCACAGTCACTCTCACTGGATGTCTCACCCCCCCTTCAGCCCTCACGGATTTCCTCCCTCCTTTTCCCTGGATTTCCCCTCAATAAATTCATTGATGCTGTATTTTTACTCTGCCTCAGTTTGATTTCGGGTCTGCCTGAAAACCTCCGGGCATCACTCCCTAACATAAAGGTCAAACAGGAAATGCAAGTCACTGAATTCTATCTTTATTTTTTTAACATACTGTCTCCACTTCACTGAAATTGGGGTTTGTTCATAAACAATTGTTTTCCTCATTTTTTACTTCTTTATTCCCTACTTTTTTGTCTGATTAAAGGCCATAAGGCTCATCTGAATAATAAAAAGGCCTGGTTCTGCTCAAGGAGGATTTATATATGTATCTATTCTCTGTGAAATAAAATGGAAAAGAGTCCAGACCTGCTTTTTTTGTCTAAAGATAAAAATAAAAATAAGGATGTTTTAGAGAGTGTGTACTGTTGGGGCTTAAGATGAATGTCTCTCTCACTCTCACACACACAAACACACACCTGAGTCAGCTTGCTTCTGACGCCCTCCAACCATTTAAAGAGGTCAGAGATTAATGAGGCTGAGGACCACCCACCATGTTTAACATATTGTGAATAAAGTCTATGAAGGTATAAATATATTTAGTCCTCATAAATTGGATTGCAACTGTGTAAACAATATGCAAGTGTAGAATTAACAGACCAGCAAAATAACATTAATTTGATCAAATCTGTTTTTTAATGCGATGACAAAGTTTATCTGGTAAAAATAACATAATTAAATGTTATTAAAGCTGACTACTTTCCATTATCCAATAACATTGTTTCTTAAGCCTCATCTGTTTTAATTATATAGATTTAGGCCTCTTTGTACACTACACAACAATCTAATGAATACCAAGAAAAGACATCACAGTGGTCGGCAGACAGAGAAACACAATGGTGACGGCCGGTTGCTGGGCAGCAACTGTGGCCTCATCAATGCATCAGCAGCAGCTCTAACAACATAATCTTTATGAAAAACAAATTGGCCGATTGCATTCATCTGGAGATGTCAAAGAAAACAGGCGGGTCTCTTGAATAGCACATGAAAAGCATTACTTAACAGGCGGGCACAACAAAATCTTGGATATCTGATCACAGAAAGACAAAGAAAATACTCAGTCAACAGGAAATCAAACGTAAGTGTTTCTGAACAACATTCTGTTCCTGAGTCATTTATTTGGCACATCAAGGATGGCTCTGAGTAATTGCAGAATTTTTCCATCGAAGACGCCTTTTGCCGAGAATTTTTTCAAATTAAAGCTTTCTATTTTATAAACTTAACTGTTTGAAAGAGGCTGAAATTTAAATCCTGTCAAAATAAACTTTTCCCTCTTTTCACAGAAAACCTGCCTTACCATATGAATAACATTTTTGTCCCATTGCCCTCAGTGGACAGAAGTCTGGATAGAGTAATAAACATGGGAATAGATTGTGGGGATGAAATGTGGTAGAGGGCTGAAGGCTGGACCTGAACCCCCCTAGCTGCGGGATGAAGAACTTAGTTTCACTGTATGAGGCCTCATTTGAATTGCATGGATACACCTTCAATCTTCTTCCATCATCATAAACATTATAATTACACATGTTAATATCAGCATATTGAACTTCATTCTGTCTTGTACATGCATACATGGTGTTTTCTGATATGAAAATCTCAGCCTACCGTCTTTGAACAGACAAATGTATCAGTCAGATATTGTTTTCTTCAAAACTAAAAATGGCTAATTCTCCTGTATGCTGCTAATCAGTTCATTTGACAACTCCCCCGGGGGATTTTAGGCATTAACTTGACTAAAGAATTGAAACTATCTTTGAATCATAATTTAAATTTGCTAGACAGTCTTTATTTAAACCCTCTCACAAAAAAATAATTTCAAAAACATCTTTAGCCTGCTTTATAATTACAAACACAAAGGAAGTAACTTCAGCCCCTTAAATTGTTTACTTTTTACTCAGAGCTGAAAGATTACAAGGCCACTGTCAATTCTATACACAACATATATGTTAAGGAAAAAAAGTAGGAAAGAGGGAAGCCGCTCATCCAGATTCACAATTAGTGAAGTTAACATTTATAGAGCTCAGTAATAACAGTTACATTTAGTTTGTTTTATCTGTTCAACAATGGACACTAAACAACAAATTGAAATTTAACAGGGCTGAGTAATGACTTACCGACAGTTGTTGGCAACCAGCAAAGACTCCAATAAGTACGTTTTAACACTGGACAGAGTCAGACTAACACTGCTTCTAGCCATTATGCTCCGATAACATCAGCAAAGCTTTTACTTACCGTTGGCAAAGATTCATGATCAACAAAACTGAGTAGAGTGGTAATAACCTGGTCTTTAACTGGTAAACTTATAAAAAAGTTCAAATGCAGGACAGGTCACAACTAAACAAAAACTTCACTCTATATTTATCACCTTACTTGACATTTTCTGTCTGCTTAATTTTCATCCAACTACCAAAATGCACTTTTTGAACCTCACAGGCTTAGTTAAAAAATCTTCTGACAGACAAAAAAACCTTCAAAATATGAGGGTGGCATCACTTAATTATGATGCCAAGTCTTGTATTTAATCCATTACCTTCAGAATAAGTCTCATTTCTGTATTTGACCTCTACACACATTTTAAAAGAAGGGTCATTAAAGTCAACTACTTTTTTCAAATCAAATTTTAAGATATTTTTTTAACTGAAAGGTAAATCACCTGTCACCAGTTAACTGATTTTTATCTCAAAAAATCAGAAAACATCCTTTAAAATTGATTTCCCTCTTTGGCAGAGATGGACCGGAGAGGTACCTGAGTCTGTGTGAAGATCTGGGCCTTCTGACACTCCTCCAGGCTCGGAGCAAAGCTGGCCATAACGTGCTCCTCCGTGCCAATCATCTGCACAATCTCCTGATCACTCTCTACACCCATACCCTGTGTGAATGACAAGCACACAGTCAAAATATTTAACAAAAACTTGGATTTATGTTTTATTAACACCATGAAGATCTCGTAGTGGGGAGACATAGAACTTAACAATTTGTGCCAGGAGCCACAGGGCGGTGAAGTGTTTATTCAGCGAGCCCTGGGGTGAACTTAAAGTCATATGTTGTCTGACATTTGCTTATGGAAATGTGGAGCTGTGGGAACTAAATTATTTGCCCCAGACGATTCTGACTGCTGCAGCCAAACACTGGGAAGAAGTCACCCAGGACTTGAAAATACACAGCAAACAGGGTGAGCAGACAAACTCTGAGCAGTGGATAATGACTTGAGCTCCCTGAACGCCCGACGCACACAAGCTGACGCGTTTGGAGACAATCGCCCTCAGAGAGAAACAAGTTAATGATGCCAGTTGGCTATCTGACATTTTTGTTGAGAGCACAGAGCAACAAATAAATCTGATAAAGAAAAGCTGGAAACATCACTGACACAACACCAGGATTAAAGAAAACATGAGACAAGTGAAACATCATCTTAAATTCATTTTGACAGACAGCTCACATGGATAAAATAAAACAGAGGAAACCAAATAAACATTCAGGAAACAAGCAGAAGCTTTAGTTCAAGCTTAGGAGCAACTACAAAAACAGAGGAGCTTTATCCATATTCCTTTAACTGTCCAACAGCACCCTCTATTGGCCAAGAGGTATAAATGAGCTGTGCCATCTCGTGTACCTTGAATATGATGGCTATCGGAGCGTCCTCTGACAGAGTGTTGTGCCTCAGATAGAATCGTCCTTGCTTGACGATCATGTTGGTTCTGCTTTTCTTCTCATGGGTGGAGCTGGAAAAGAAAACCGTATTAAATACAAAGATTTTCAAGAAAAATCCCTGCCCCTCAAAAAAAAGGGAACTGGAATAAATTGAGACAGGAGTAACTTACAATACACAAACATTTCATTTCAAACTGCAGTTACAGATATTTTGAAAAAGTTTAAGGTTTCCTGTAAAGTTTTACAGAAAAGTTCATCTGTTATCATAAGGGTTGTACCAAATTAGTTTCATGTGCATACACTTGTACACACTGTGTCTGCTGTATATCCTACTGATAAGCAGCTAAAATCAAAACAGAGGAAAAGGATGAACCATGAAGTGGAGACCATGGGAAGGATTCCCTGGTAACCTCAAATGAAAACAGACTTTGACAAAACCATATTCAAGACAAACAGGCAAAGCAGACCAAGGACAAAAGCATGGGTGACAGAACACAGCTGATGGCAGAGACTTATGTCCATCAAAAAGAAGGAAACAACAGAAAGAACAAAATAAAGATATAAAACAGCATTTCCTGATTCCTTTATTGTTGACTTTGGTGTAACATCTGGTCTGCCCACGACAATGGAGCACAAAATCTTCAGTTCACTCAAATTGGCCTGTTTCTTTCATGGTAACAGTACAGACGGATGTGAGGCAAGAAAAACTATTTTGTTCTTCAATCAATGATCCCTTATTATGCATAACTTACATAGGTTCATACATAATTAGGATATTTCAGTGTAGAATACAATATACTTTAAGTAAAGTTCACATGCTGAACATATCAAGGTTTTAAAAAACAATGTCTTGAGACACTGTTGTTCAGACCTGCATTGGCTCAAACACTTGGCAATAATAATGCCTTTTTTCACGTTTATTTCTGCATGTCAGGTTATCAGGTCAGGTTAACTGAGGTTAGTCTATTTTTTAACCTACTAGCAGATCTGTTGTGAAGAAAGTGAGCCGGCCTCCATTTACACCAGTGAGCAGTACAGGACAAGACAATGGACAAAGTGACCAGCAGGGCCAATGATTAAAACGGTAACCCTACATAGATGAAGTAAATACTATGTCATAAATATAAAAAGCATAAAGATACCAAACAGTCGGGCTAAACAATTTGTGAAAAATAGAAACGTGATTATCTTGCGACTTTGATATGATTTGTATTTAAAAAAGGGAAAGACAGTTCATCGCTCATTATTCTCTTTTAAATGATAACTATATTTAGAATGATCATTATAACATTATTAAAATGACCCATGAGCAGGATTTATCTGCAATTTTTGCTAAAAAAAAAAAGTTTTTTATTTGTGTTTGACACAAAGGCCAGAGCACCTCTGCTGCAAATTTGTAAATTAAATAAGTATTTTAACACATATTAAAGAAATATTGCACCATCTGCTACTTTGAAATTACAATGGGCCCGACTGGGTTTTCACTGTACCTGTGATGAAATGTGTAACCCCACTTAAAGGGAAAAAAATAGAGCAACAATAAAATAAACGTGTCCATATGACCCATAACAGCGGTGTTTGGTTTGATCATGCAGCATCAGTACAGTTTTGTTTTCACTTGTTGATCTCACCGATGATTTTTTGTATTACCGTAATCCATTTGATATTGTTTGGTTTTACAGGCTGACATTTTCGGCTACTTCCTGACAACAAAAGCTGAAAATGGTTACAGAACTGTTTCAGTACCTTGTCACCGAGGCTCCGACAGCCCCCTTCCTGTCTTGCTCAACGATGATTCGATTTTTGGACAGCTGCTCTTGGATCAGAATGACTTTCTCCTGACCTTTCACAATAAAATAACCCCCTGTGAAGAAAATTAGATAACAAATTTTAGAGAAAAAAACTGCTTACACACAAGCAGTATTATTATATGTTTTCAGTGTAATCCTTTGTGTACCTGGATCTAGAGGACATTCATTAAGTTTTGAAAACTCCATCGGTGTCTTTCCTGTGAGGACACAATTTGAGCTTCGCAGCATGATTGGCATTCTTTGGGACCAAAAAAAGAAACGCGGGTGTATAAGCAAGACATTTACATATCAGATTAAATTATTTGCTATATACAGCACTTCTGACGGTTTACAAATAACTGAGAAAAGATGAGGAGCACAGAATCCTTTAAAAAAAAAAAATCAGATTAATTCACTTCTAAAGTGGCATGTTAAGTTACATCTTCAAACAGGAATAATAATCATAATAATAAACTTTATTTATATAGTACTTTTCAAACAGGGTTACAAAGTACTTTACAGACAAAATTAAAGTTAAACAAGACAATAAAGTGAAATAAAAGAGAAATGTGAGGAATACAATGACCAAAAGTGTAAGAGTTAAAATAGATCAGTGGTAAACCACGCAAGAGCCACAAATGACAGAAAAGAGAGCAAAATATTAAAATCCCAAGGAAGCAGGAAGAAAATTAAAAGGCTAAAACTACCAAAAGAAAAAAGGAAATAGGAAATAAAGTGATGGAAAATGAATAAGACCGAGAGTTGAAATGATGAAAAGATAAAAAAATGAAAGAATAAAAGATGGAAGGATATAACTTGGCAGAACAGAAAGCGACCAAACTTAATACCTTCCAATGGGCAGAGCATTGCGGATGATTCTCTGACTACCACGAGTATACTCAATGTCCACTGTGATGGGTGCCGAGTAGGTCATGTCTCTGAGACGACACTGTGGACACAAACAGGAGAGTTCTAAAGATGTACAAAAATCAGCTGCAAGATTTGACAATTTACATCATGTCTTGGGTGTCTATTAAGCAAGGATATGATTTAAGTTTAGTTAAGAAAATAATCACACTTCATCTCTGAAGATATCAGATGCAGTTCTTCCTCTTTCCTTTGGAAATGCTCAGATCTGGGGGGTGGGAAGGCTGCAGGGGGCTATGATAATGAGCTCTGTGCTGATTGGCTGGCAGAACAATGTTGGGGAGGAGGGGTTACAGGCCAGCAGAAAACATAAATATAGGAGGAGGCTGTATAGCTATGACATCATAAATCCCAGGTGTGGAAATTGGAGTGTTTTGGGGGCATTTTCTTTAAAGAGGTAGACTGTATATGTCCGTGACCTGAGAGTTTAGTGAAAGGTTCCATGTTCTTCTGCTCCTGAAGCTCCTTCTAACAACATTAATGGCAAAAAAAATGTTTTTGCAGGACATGGGACCTTTAACCTTGTACTGAGCAGGATATACTAGTTTTCTCTCATTTTCAAAGCTTTTATAATATAGGTCATGCACTCTGTTCTTTTCTGAACCAATGTTTGATTCAATGTCTCAGGTCATTCTTATGTGGGATTACAACTGGAAACTTAGGGAGTCAGAAAATTTGGTGCAACTATTTCAATGTTTTTTGTGTGAATGATCAATTTCACCGTACACTGTCCCCTGATTAGTAAGTCATACAAATATATGTCCTAATTTTTCAAAATTGTTGCTCAAAGGGATGTGCCAACATTTTCTTTGTTCTTTGTGAGTGAGTTGTTTGTTTGTGAGCCATTCTCAAATTTGCAGGCAATTTGCATTTAAGAATGGCTCGCAAACAGCTCATGAACAACTGCAAATCGGTTCTCATCGTTCTCTCAAAAGAGCTGTTCAAAAGACTTGACTCGTTCGCAAACATCACATCTCTAGCAAACCACTGCAGAAGCAGGTCAACAAAACAAAGCCTCTGTGTCAGAGTAGACGGAGATAATATGAAGATGGTAGAAGATAAAATAACAAAAAGGGGCTAAAAAATGAGTTACAAGAAGCACACAGGACTGTTTAGAGTTGGTCAAGAGGCAGGCTAGCTATACCCATTAACTCCCAGTGTTGGAGCTAAGCTAACTAGCTTCCTTGTTACTGCAAACACAGTCAAAAGAATGGTGTCTATCTGCTTGTCATGGACTTGGGAGTGAGGCAACACACAAAAACAAAGAAAATGTTGGCATATCCCTTTAATATTTCTCAAACAGTAAAAAGTTATCTTGTAGTCATGTGATTCTTACTTCATAATGTTACACAAGCAGGTGGGCTCACCTCATGAGGAGACACTGGTCTGGTTACATTGAAGCTTTCTTCAACATCAGGCATCCCCACATAGATATTGAGGTATCTGTGAGGAAAATAGGACAATATTTATACTCTTTTATTTAATACGTATGTAGGCGGGGTAAGTGGTGTTGGATAGCTGAACCTTTAAAGTCAAAATTCACAACAAGTGACATACTTGAGGTACCACATCGGGTCAGCATCACTTGTGATCTTCTCATTTGCTTTCATGATTTTCTTTATCTGGAGAGTAAGATGTAACCAGTTAAATGAGGATTCAACTGCAACAGATTCAGCATCATGATGTCAGCTCATGTTGTGTTTTTACCTCTACGTTAATGAAATAGTTGAAGGAGTCAATGTGTTGCTTCACCAGTCCTTTCACCTGAAAACAGAGGTTTGTAGAGAAATACATACAGTGAGGGATTTAAGCAGCACGGAGGGGGATTGTCTATTAGCTGATCGAGAAATAGGGATGGGAATCAATATGTTTTATGGATACAAATTCAGGTGAATTAGTCCGGCTTATCACTGATTCCTTTTAATCATTCCTTTGGATGTCCAGAGTGGAAAAAGTCAACTTAGGTTTTCTGTGTCAACATCATCAAACACTTGACATGGCACCTCTCACATCTAATGCCCTGCTGCAGAAATAAATGAATCGTGTTTACAATTGTGCTTGAAATCTCTGACACAGACACTGGATGTTATGTTAAGCTGAGCCACAACTTTGATCACTTCTGTTTCCTGCCTTCCATGAATACTTGTCATTTCTGCCGACTGCCTTTGATGAGAGTGTGTAGCTTTGATTTGCAAGTCATACAAGACAAAGTGGAAGGAACCAAAAGATGAGTAGACAAAGTGAGTGCTACAACTTGGGGGCAAACTCACAGATTTGGAATAAAATTTAATCAAGTAGGAGTAAAAACAACACTCTGTGACTCCACTCAAGTAAAAACAACAAATTACTTCATTTAACATGTTCTTAAAATACTGATTATTTTGAGTGTAATTTTCTGGTTACTGCAAAAAGAATGGGATGGAATAGAACAAGTTAACCAGTTATTTGATTTTTGTATGTAATAGTATAGCAGCTCCAATTTGCTCTGGACGGCACACAGGCACAACAGGTAGCGCACATGCTTCACAGAAAGTAGGTTGCTGGTTTAAACCCTGTGTTGTCAGGGCCTTTCTGTGTGAAGTTTGCATGTTCTTCCCGTGCATGCATGGGTTCTCACCAGGCACTCCAGCATACTCCCTCCAAATCAAAGAACATGCTCATTAGATCAATTGGTGACTCTAATTTGCCCCCTATGGTTAGCTGTCTCTCTATGTGGCCCTGTGATTGGTGACCAGTTGTGGATGCTCCTCAACTCTCGCCCAGTGCCAGTCCCCCACAACCCCAAAAGGGATAAGCAACTTAGATGATGGATAGATGGATGGTTAATTTGCTCTGATGCATATGAACCAAATCCAAAATATATCAGTAGAAATGTATTTTATTCACACTATGTGTCATAGTTTTGCATAAGGGCAAAAAATAATTTAACCAAATGAATAGAAGATGCCAGATACATGGAAATAGATGAAAAAATATGACCAGTGCTCAAGAACATCCATCTTCTAATCCATTAGGCATCAAGTATTAAGGCAGTATGATTCATGTTATTAGTATTGTTTCATTATCAAGTATTGTGATACTAAATTTATTACGCAGCTGTTTAAATGTTGATATTGTGGTATCATGACAGCACATCATTGGACAGCTCCAGTGGGTTTATCGTACTTTTCTATTTCATTGCAGTAGCAATAGCATACACACACGACCTAATGCTGCGCTGCATTTTTTGTTGCCTCTGAAAATTGCTGGTGTGTCAGCACTTGTGCTGTAAGTGTAATTATGTTAAACCTTAAGCTACAATTTCTTCCGCTTCTGTCCCCTGTGTTCATATGTGCTGACTGCCTCTGATGAGTGTGGTGTTCTTGATTTGCGAGGCAAGCAGACCAAAGTAGAAGGAATTGATCAGAAGAACGACTAATGATATGGATTCACTGAGGGAGTCTTTGAGTCTTAACTGGAATTTGTTTTTGATTCCCACCCCTATTTCCCCCTCATGGATAAAATCAAGTGAACAGATACTAAGGTCATGATGGTTTGGTCCTTTACCTTTAGAAAGGCTGGCAACAGTTTCCATTTTTCCTGTTTAAAAAAAAAGAAACAAACAAACACCCACTAGGTTTTATTTAGGTAAACAAGCAATGCAAAATTCACAAGGAATATTTTTAGCATGAAAATTCTATGAACAAAATATGATCAAATGTGTAGCCTTAGCGTTATACTGTTCAGACAAATAAGTGCCCAAGTGCTCTGAAACAGTGTCTGTTTTCTATTTCTCTCCTCTCTCTGAGGTGTTTGTGCTGCTGTTAGCTCGTCTGCTCTCGTGGTCTGAAAACTTCCTGTTTTCACACTAAACTCACCGCGACAGTGTTGACAGGGGCCGCCATCTCCTGAGGACTCAAGTCACCAAACTCTCCTCCAAAAACCTCCATTTTATTTTCAGTTCTTCAGCTTTAAAACATGAAACTTCTGCTCACTGAACCAGTGTTGTTTAACGGCACCGGAAGGCACCACGACACGCGTTTCTCTTATGTGTTACACTATAATACTTCCGTGCAGGGACAGACCCGGACAAGCGTTCTGCTGTGACTTTGAGGCGGTGGTCGTCTTTTATCGACTTGAATAGAAAATGGTCCAAAAAATTAAAATGTATGAACGAGGCGTGCTGTTGCCACTCTGAAAAATAAAACCAAGTATCAGTTCGACATTCCAATGTGAGAATTTCAGTGTTCTGACGACATAGTTTCACCATATTTCATAATATTATTTTATCTTGATAATGATGCTTTAATTTTCAGGAATGATATTGATAGGCTAACACGAACCAAATCAAAATGTAATCTAGTATATAAAAACATGCATTACTGGATCAGTTTCTATTTGGAAAACAAACATATTTACATAGAGTCAAACATTTATGCATATGTAGAAATTTTAAAGTTAACATTAACCACAAAATTTTTCAAGTTTGGAAACCAAATAAACTAAAAGTATATCCCTTGGTCAAAATTAAGGCAGAACATTTATTATTATGAGATAGTTGTAATTTTAGGATTTAATCAAATTTTGAGCAAAAGTTATGATGAAAAAAGTCATTGGACCTTCAAAAATTTGTATGCATCTGAAAATCATGATCAGAGTTATGACTTTCAATTTCAAAACTGTAATTTCTTTTCCAATATTAGTGACTTTCTGTCTCTTGTATTTGTAATCACATTATTATGACTTTTCAGCTCATCTCAGAATTTCAAGTATGTTATAGTTTGAACTGGAGGAATGACTTCATTAAAACAAAATGGGACTGTTTCATCCATATGTTAACAGATAATCTAATTAAAAATATTAAACTATGAAGACGATCGCTGTGTTATTTTACCCAGCTCATGAAAATCTTGTGTTGACATGTCTCCTGCCCTTTTATGTTTTATATTTTATGTTATTTTAGTTATGTATCATTATTATATATTTTTGTATTTAAATATTTGATTACTGTTCTAATGTTGCTAAAACAATAAAGATTAAATGAAAAAAAAGTCTCATAGTTTTTGGATTCTAACCATAGCTATGTTTATTTGTCTAATCATTATGGTTTAAGAAATCAGATTTGTTTACATAAATGCATTAGTTTTTCTCTTGGGGAAAACAATGGGCTTCCATAAATTTAGGGGTCCAATATTAATGTAAATGAGAATCTCACTTAATGCTATTTAAACGGATACAAGCTTTAAATTTGACTTGTGTCTATAAAAAAATGACTTCAGACTTGGTTTTGAGTTATTCAAAATAATAATAAAGATAAAAACCAGCCCTGACATGCCTTTGACTAAAATCATCAACCTTTTGTAAAAGCAGTTATTGTGGGAAAAAACAGGTTGCTGCCCATATTTTAATTTTTAGGCTAATTTCATGTGAACCTCGTCTTTGTTAACACTCGTTATTTGGTTAGTGACCTGACATTTAGAGACTTGATGCTTCACTGCATTTTGCTTATTAAGGGAGGCTTGTTTGTTTCCTCATTTTATTTAAAGATGTACTCATTTGTCTGTGCCTGTCCCCTCTTAATTTCTTTGTGTGTGTTAAATGTGGAATGGGAGGGTGGGCGGGATTTGTTTTTTTATTTTGCATCCTCTTACACTTATCTGTTTGTGTTTTTTAATGTAGAAAACTTTGTGTCACATTATTTTGTATGAAAAGTGTCATACAAATAAAGTTTGCCTGATTCATAAAACAATTCTGATGTGACCAGAAAGACCTTGCCATTATCATTTCAATTTAAAGATTTATAGTGTCTTTTAACCTCTAGATCTATACATGAATCCTAGTAAGCACTTTGAACTGCTCTATGTATGGATGGTGATACATACAGATAAAGTGTTTCACATATAAACAAAAAAACACAATTAATGGAGAACATCATCATCTGCTGTAATCACTTTACAAACAACATTGATTTTTTTCTAAACTTACATTCAGACCAAGAGGTGATACAGACATGTTACAATGGTTAAATGAGGCACAGACTTACACGTACGAGTTTAATAAGTGACATTTTCATTCATTAAAATAACTCTTAATGAGAGCAACACTAGTCCTGACAAAACAAGAGGCATGTAAACATCTAAATGCTAATAAGTGGAGCTCTGTAAATTTCCGGCTGATAGTGACGGATATCTCAAATAAGAGACCATAACTTTGTGTCACAGGGATGTCCTCCTCAGTGGGACAGCTGTCTTAAGTGTCGGCTGTTGCTGCTGAGCAGTTTGGGATATGCTGTCCCAAGAGAGCGCCCATGTCTGACGACCACGAGCTCCATCTGACACTGGTCGATGTTGACCAGCACGGTGGTACTCCTCTCTGTGCTCATGAGGAAGATGATCGTGAAGACTGCCGTTTCAAACTCAGGACTGGTCCCGATGAAGGCACTGCCCACGGGCTTCACCAGGCTGTGCCAGCTGAACTGGAGGTTCAGAACGTGGTCATCTTGATCAGGCTACAAGCAGAAACATGTCAATATTGATTGAGAGGAAAATAATCAACAGTCATGGAGAATAAAACAAGTCATCTTCTTACAAACAGACACGCAGGTTATTTAGTTGTACATACTAAGTCATGATCTCTGGCCTTGTATCCCTTGTAGTCCAAGTTGTTGTTTTTTTCTTGCAGGTAGAACTGGACCCAGTTGTGAAAACCGTAGATTTCTGTGTCAGATTTGGTCTCTCCCACAAAGACATGCTCAAATCCACAAGAGTCTAGGCTGGGGAATGTTTTATGTGAAAAATACCAACACAAAATATATTTCTTCATAACAATTACACAACCTTTTATTTATTTGTTTGTGACTTTATTATTGGATTGCTTTCTCCTGAAGCCATTGATCAAATTCTTTTAAGAAAACAGAATCATAGATGTTGTTTAGGGATCTCACCCAGCATTTCTCTGTCGGCGGTAGAGCTGGAACCAGATGAGGTTCAGTTGACTCTTAAAGACCCTCAGATTAGAGCTGGACTGTCCTTTACTCACCAGGTACCTATGAGCTCGCTGTGAAAAAAAAAAAACGCAACTATAAGCACACAAATAGATGAAAACCAGGCTCCGGTACAAAAGTCAATCTCAGTATGCAATAAATCACCTAAAAACATATGAGAGAATATCTTTCTTTTTTTTTAATCTTAAAAAACATTTCTGAAAAGGCACCTGGAGATATTCCTTATTTTCAGACTGTAAAAACATTAATGAATGTACATCAGACTTTACTTGTCATGATCACCATCTGCCTGTTCAGTTTCCTTCTTTGTTTATCATGTTTCATTCCTGTCTTGTGCTTCCTGTTTTATTTTGAAGGGTCACTAACCCTTGTCTTCCTGGTTGTTCCTTCCCACCCATTTCACCCCTCATTACCTCATGTATTTAAACCTCATGTTTCCCTTGTCTCGTTGCCAGATCGTCGTACCCCTCAGTCTTCGTTCCAGCATTCTATCGTCTTGTCTTGCCGTGTATAACCTTGCCTGTTTTTTCTGACCTTGTCTCTTGTCCTGCGATTCTTGGACTCTCATGCTTGATCAGCTTTTGTGCACCGACTTCTGCCTTTTCCTCATTCCTGACTCTTGCCTTGCGTTTCATGGACATTGTTGGCCGATCTGACCTTTTCATGTACCGACTTGTGCCTGATCTCTGTTCATGATTCCTGCCTGACGTTATTTGACTCTGTGGACTTTTTTACAGACTGCCATCCTGTGTACTGAATTCTGCCTGTTAAAATAAATCCCTTTTTTATTTGAGCCCTTGATATTGGTGGCATGCAATTGTGTCCAGCCTTCTGAGCCTTATCTCATGACATTATTGTTATTAAAGAGTTACAGAAATGTCTTTAAGATTCCATTTTATGTTTTTACAACACGTTTACACTGGTCCCAGATGTCCCCAGATCATATTTTAAAGTTACTTGTCTAAAAATCCTCTTAGACATTGTATTTAGCATGCCTGTAAACCCTTCTATTTCAGCCCTGCTCAGAACATGCTGTTTTAGTGTAAATACCCATGATCCATGTCTGTGCAGCCATAATGTAAACATTAGGGCACAGACTTCTGGGGGTGTGGCCTGACACAGCTAAGGATTTACACTAAACCAGCCTGTTACGAGTGAGGCCCAAACAGAGGAGTTTATAGGTATGCCAAAAATCCGATAACCGAGAGATAATTTAGCTAAGAAACTTGTAAAAATGTTCTGAGGACATCTTGGGCCAGTAAACTTCTTGAAATTGAATAAAATATGGGACATTTAAAAAAACACTGGTCATTTACTAACCCAGCAAAATAAAAAGTCAAAACCAAAGACCTATTCATGTGGTAGGAGCTCCTTTGTGTGACACGCTGTAACACACTGCAGGTAATAAACTGGAGATAAAAATCATTTTTGAACAGTGAGAGGGGAAACTGCACCTGTCCCTGTTAAGTTCAGTAACTTAATAGACTGAAGTAAATATAAGCCTAGCCCTGAGGTGTGCAATAGACAGCCAAATGTGGCCCTCCTATGCCATAAATGAGGACAGTCAGTTAAATTATATCAAAAATGTGTGTTCATGTAGGAAACCTGACCAAATGTACCATGACAGCATCAAAATATCAATATTTCCAAGGATGTGGGCTATTATTGGCTTTGACTGTTTCTGTCAAACTTCCTTTTATTAATTTTATAAAATAGAAATATAGATATACATAAAATACAAGTTGATAACCAGTAAATGCTCTGATATTTGCATCAAAACAATAGCTGAAACTGGCTTGTGTTCAGCTTATTAGATTTAGTATTACTATCTATCTAGTTGATAAAGTAACCAATTTTGACAGCTATGTTGGTCCCTTTAGTACCCTTCAAATCGTAAAAGTTAGCCCTCTGCCAGTGAGGACAATTTCAATGTGACCCTTTTTTTAACTTAAGTTGCCCATCCCTGGCTGAGACTGAAGTTTGATGGTTAAACATAAACTACAAGTGCATTTTCCTGTCAATTCCAGAAACCATTTTGTAAATAAATTTCAATGTCTTCTGTCAAGCTCACTTCGATACTGAAGTGTTTTTGAGAGCTTGAACATTGGTCTTGATAGAAACTGCAGAAATCTGTCCCTTCGAACAAAACATGTGATCCTGCCAAATACAACAAATACTCTCAGTCCACATTTCTCAGAAGACCCTCTTCAGGGGGACCACTGGAGCCAGGACAGCATTTTTTAGCTGCACGCAGATGTTTTCAGGTGTTGTTTTTGTCTCATTATGTAATCATGAAGCAATGTGTTCAGGAAGAGACAAATGTCCCATAGGAGCCCAGCTGCAGTCCCAAACATCTGTCAAAGATTAACTCCAGAAACAACCACTGAAGGAAGAATAGCAACTGATAATGCACTGTTTGTGATACAGATATCTCCTTATCGATACAAGCAGATTTAAGACAAGAAGTTTGGAGCATTTGAAACTCTCAGTTAAATATCTGATGTGAGTATGTGCTGTAAGGCTCAGCTGCACACATCAGCTGTACCTTCATGACCTCTGTCTCCAAGACTGCATCCAGAAATAAACTAATCTCCGTCAGCTCCTCTGTTGTGACACGTTCAGTCATGCCTGTGGACCTTTCATAGTTGTCCAGGAGATTTGTAAACCCTGTTGGCACAAAGTCATTTGTTTTTTAATGAAGAAGTCTACAGAAGGGCAAGATATTATGCTATAAGAAGAGTGAAACAGTCTATGTTCACTGAGTCATACTTACTCAAGAAGGTAGTGATGTTCTTCAGTTTGTTTTCATTCACATTGGAGAAAAGAGGCAGCGAGGCATGATCCTGTACAACATGGTTGCCCTGGCTTACAAAACTGGCCCTACCCTGTACAAGTTATAGACAGAGTAAGTGACTGTATGAAGAACAACAGAGGATCAGTGTTCAATGAATGATGAGAGTATATCCTTCATACCTGAACAGACACATTGTAGTCCACTCCAGGAGTCATACGGTTCACATCCAACCTCCAGAGCTCATTGAACAGATTGGAGAGTTCCTGATTAACAGCTGGTCTGTGACACACACACAGGCAGAAGGATCACAGACACTGACAGATAGTTAAAACAAACTAAGATGTGGTAAAAGTTATTTTTGCTGCTATACCTTGATGCATCTAGTCGATAGAGGAACAATGTGAGGAAGACAAGACCTTCACACAGTCTGTAAATCACATATGAGACAATCTTCAGAATAAATTGAAAAACATGAAAAAAGCTGTGTTTTATTTATCCTCCCTTGTTTTCTTATCATGTAGAGTAATTAAACAAATCTTCCCTTGATGAATGACATTATTCAGATTAGTTAGTGATTAAAAACACAAACCTTGCAGCCATAGTTCTTCATGCAGGTTCCCACTCCTTCAGCTCAGACTACTGAGAAGTTTTGCTGCAGGTCATGTGTCCCACACAAGTTTGGGCTCCACCCGCGAACCCTGCAGGCGTGATTTTGATCTGTGTGCATATCAAGACATTTTCTTTACAAAGCCACCACCAGATGGTGCTTTTCGCCTTCAGTTTGCAGTATTTTGGACGTGTGTGTTCTCAGACCATCCATCCATTATCTTTACTGCTTTCTCCTTTTGGGGTCTGTAGGAGGAAGCTGGAGTGCCTGAAACGAAACTTCACATGCACAAGGAGAACTTGCAAACTCTACACAGAAAGGCCCTGATCGATATGGGGATCGAACCAGGCCCCTTTTGGCTGAGAGACGCAAGCACTACCTGCTGCGCCACCGTGTCGCCCTAAACTCAAACTACTGATGGTTTATTTTGCACATTAAGAAACAGAAAGATCAAGAATAAAAATTATTCAGTGCAAGGGGAGGCCGAGAGCTCAGGAGCTTATTTAAAGCCTCCACCTGAATAATGTTAAATATCACAAATTTAGAGACACAACTTAAAAATAATCGAGGGATCAATAAGCCTACGTAAATGTTAAGAACAATAAGACAAAAGAGAAAACATGTGAGGTTAAGTGATACCTGCATGTGAGTGTGTAGGTGTGCAGCGTCTATTATCACAGTCAAATCACTTTTACAAAAAAACAACATATAAATCAGGTGTCTTATATACAACCATAGCATTGATAACAATACAACACAGGACAGGGACCAGAAACTAATTGGTTGATAAAGAACTACTAATGCAACATAAGTGATTAAGTGGTTATAACTTTTGATTACAATCTGTGATGTGATTTAAGCTGAAATGTATTTCGCTTTTGAACATAATAATTCATATTCACAGAATTAATTTTCACTGGATGATAATTATATCCAGTTACCAACAAATAACAATAAAGAAAACAATATTTATGCATCATTTGGAGTGAATCCTGCTACCAGAAAAAAACTTTTAACCCATGCAGCTTTATTAAATAATGTAATGCAATATTTGGAATTAGAAAAAAAAAAAACTCATTAAGAGAAAAGGAACACTTTTTTTACTCTATATGGCAACCTTTGATGGATTATTTTAACAAGACAAACCCATGAAGGAGAAGTTGACTGAAAGAACTGATGTAACATGACACTCAATTTTATTTTAATTCATTTTCTTTTAGTTTATTTGTGTTTTCTTTGTTTTTTTTATCAATATTATTTTCGGAATAACAAAATGTATGAAAGTTTTGTACATTGTACATTTGCATATCTTTTTCTGTTTTGAAAACACAAAAACCCCATAAAATAGGTTATAAAAACAAACAAAAAAAAACTTGCTGTCATGAAGGCCATCTTAAAGAAATATTTTCACAAGATTCAGTATATAGCTTAGAATGTAGTTTTCAGTGTGTCCAATACATATTACAATTGATTCACCACAATTTTTACCTCTGTGACCACATGAGGGGATTGAGATTGTCCTCTCCTGTCACTCGAAAGAAGCCAACAAATATAAAACAGTTTACTGAATTAAATGACCTTTGAAACACCAGGTTTATCGTATATATGCACTTATGTTTTCTTTGCATTTTCTCCCCTAGACCTTCATAACCCTTAAATAATAAAGGTGTCTGTCAGCAATAACATAGTCTGACTTGTCAATTGTTTTGAAAAAAACATTTTTTGTTCAATTTCTTCCAAGATTTGTGTTCATGACCTTAATTTGCAGAGGGGTGATTACAAATGCAACCAAAAACATTTTTTTAATCCCCTCTGGAATATTGTCCATAAACTGTCAGATATTTATTTGAAAAGTGTAAATCAACTTACAAAATGCCTTTAGTTATACGATTAAAAATTACTGGTCAGATTTAATTATTTTTTTGTGCCTGACATTTGGCCCTTGGGTAGAACAAGATAAGGAGTTTAGGAGTACATTTTCATTCAGAGTTAAGCGTTACATGCCGTTTTGAATTTGGTTTCATAGGTAACAAGATGTTTTATTTTTCTTTTCTTTTTTTTACATTTTCTGTCCACATATCAGGACATTGGAAGGGATAGTTGTTCATATTTGTGCTGAACCCGGACATGTTGCCCAAATGAAAGTGAAAAATTATATCATTTGATTTTCTACTCTCTACATCTGTGCATCAGGATTAAAAGGGTTGAAAACGCTTATTATATTGTTGACAGGATTCTTACACATTACATTTATTTGCAGGAGGATAAAATTTCAAATGGAAAAGACAGATTTGATTCCGCAGCTCTCTGTGTTGTTCATAACACACCTGAACATTTGTTTGTGCACCATCTGATGTAGTATCCTGCATTTGAGGACGATTTGCATGGCAAATGTGAATATCGGCAACAATATTTCACTACTAAATTCAGTTATTTGTTAAGAAAATATTGGTCATATTTTCCTGCTTGCTTCCTTGACATTGGTCTTAAGGAGAGAAAGGATGCCAGAGAATAAGGTTTGAGGAGGTGGCGGGGAAGTATTTAATGTTTACAGTAAATCAAAATGAGGTAGGGCATATTGTAGATAATATTTTGTCAGCACAATTTATGTTGTTTATCTGTTTTCACTTTTTGAAATGAAAATGTCCAATAATGTTTTCTAAAAGAGGACAGGAGGGGAGTTGTAGCGATGAGGCACAGGGTCAAAGGTTTGCTGTCAGGTTAGAGGTACAAGAACAAGAAATTCACCAAAGACTGAGTGTTAAACCTCATCATTTATATGGAAAATCGGAATGAATACCTGTATTGAATTCAGTGAGGTGTGAGAGAAGCTGAGTATGCTTTGTTGAAAGGCTACAGCTGACAAAAGTATAAAAAACACTTAAGTGTTCCTCATCCCTCTGCAATGACCTCTGCCTCTTAAACAAAGAGACATAACGTTAACAAGTCAACAGAGGGCAAACGTCTCAGCTTTGTTTTGAAGACTAACAAAGCACTTGGGTTGTTAACTATTCCCTGAGCCCACACTGTGAAGTTCTGCTCCAAACAAATTATTCTGTTCCGTTTTTTATTTAATTACAAAAGTAGACAATATTTTTCTTTTATCTAAACTTAACCAGCCCATTTACCTGGCTATCAATCCACAGCTTTCGCAAGAGCTTTTGATGAACAAGAATTTTGGTATCTGCAAAACAGCTGTTCTCGAGAACACAGCTGTCTGACATGGAGAGGATTTTCCATCGACTTCACATCTTAGAGAGGGGACAGGGTGACTGCGGATGAAATATGCATGTTTTGTAATAAACAGGTCACTATGTTTGTAAATCCATCTAAGTTTGTTTAAAATATATGAATGCAAGGAGGGACGTTTACTTTGGGGATGCACAATATCATCCATAACAGAATGATATCTGTACCAGCAGATGATAGCCTAAAAAGTGGAATATCGGCATCTACAGAGATATCTACATCCAATATCTCAGCCATACAAATCAGCCATAAATATCCCATAAATTGGCTGAAACATCAGCAGAATACATGAATGTACCAGTTCTTCATCATACTATTGCTGAATGTCTGTTTAAAAATACCAGCATGATTTTTTAAAGCGAAATGATGTTTTCCTCGTTTCACATCTGTTTCTAGCACAAATAATTGCCGAAGTGTGAGGAGAGGGTCAGTTTAAGTAAAGATGAGATTGTTTCCTTTTGACCAAAAAGCATCTTTTTGTATCCGCAAACCAAGTTCAGAAATGTTGGCAAAAATCTACTATTGTGCATCCCCTAGTATACCTGTATGTATGAATGGCTATACTGACGTCTGTCTTTATAGATATTTGAGAGATGGTGGATATAGACTTGGAAAGGGGGAGAGAGGAGGGAAATGGGCCTCAGGTCAGATTACAACTCGGGTCGCCTGAGACCTGAGCCTCAATATATGGTACTGTATTTGCATGCTTGCAACCCACTCCGCACCCGCTACCAGCACCCATTATTTTATACTGGTTCGGAGCATTTACAACCATAATTAGTATTTCTGTTCATATCTCTGATGTACTTTAATAATACAAACAATAACAGACACATGAATTACAAAAATGTTTACAGTTGTCAACTGTGACATTAAAACTTGCAATGTTCTTACACTGTACACCCTCTGAGTGGTTTACATGTAATGCTTCATTTTTCCTCCTTGTCCGCTGACATGGGCATATTTGGCAGGAAGCTGCTTTTACCAAACATAATCAATCAGGAATACAACATAAGTACAAAATAAACATTTGTGCCAAAGACTGAACCATTTCCACATAAAAAATCTGATTGATTTAAATTATTTTATTGGATTTAGAAATGGATAAAAAAGTTTTTTCTTGTTTTGCAGAGGGATGAATTACAACATTATTAAAAAAAATTACATTTTCTTATTATTCATCATACCAGCCCTTTCTAAAATAACCAACTTAAAAGAAATTTATAGGAAAGATAAAATAAAAAAGTTATTTTAAAAATGTGTGGTTAAAATACCATGCAATATTAATTAGGCTTTGTTTTGCATATGTATTTGTGCAAATGTATGGAGGATATTATTTGTGAAACATGTATAGTTGAAATAAGAATTTTCAATTCATTAGCAAAGTTAATTCTGTAAAACACAAATAGCAGCTGTTCCAGAGTAATAACATTACATGACTTTAAAAAATGGGGTGTCAATCTTTTTTTTACTGTATTTCTAAGCTAAAAAGGCCATTTCAAAACTTATATTAAAATCTATCTATAGAGGCGTACTTAAGATATCTTTACTCTGCTGTTCAAAACTTCTGCTCAGAAATCAATAACTTGATCACTTTAGATCAGAACAAAAAGATCCTGATACACAGCTGAGTACAAAACATCCAGAAACCAGCTGGCAGGTAGGCAGTGGTGTGGCCCTAAATGTTCCCTCCGTCATCAGACGACAAAAACAGTTCAAGAGTGTAAGAGCTACAGGACTGAGGGCTTTCACAACACCACCATCTGAAACTGAAATAAGAAAGAAGACATTAATACTTGAGGCTCAAAAAGTCTCTGTGCAGGGGGAAATCTTTCACAGCAGGACCAGGTCTCACAGCGGTCACAGTCTCATGCAGTGGACTCTTCATCTGTTACACTGGGGTTTGGTGAATTTGAAATCTCTTTGAAGAATTCATCATCTTTCAGCATGCTCTGAAAGGAGCCACAGAAAGGATGTCAGATACAAACATCAATGCAGCCCAGGTATTAAATCTGAGACAGGAGACAGGGTTTAGAATCTTACCGTCAGGTTTTGAATCCCCTCAGAAAAAGCTCCGATCTGCCTCACAGTGCCCTCAGAGTCGTCCATCTGTGACACAAGAGGCCAGTTATCATCTCACAGCCACAATTCAATGTATCTTTCACCAGATGCATCAACAGTGAAAATATAAATGCAACCGCACACTGAGCCCACGGTTCGGTACACACATCGCTTTTTGGTTCAGTTTGGTTTTAACTACTTGGTGACTTAAGCCCTTTTGTTCTTTTACAAATTCTGAAGTGTATCAGGCATTTTTCAAACTGACAAGGGATTATTGAGGAGAAAAACATTTTTTTTTATTTCTAAACAAATTCTTTATTTCACTTTAATGTCTTTTATGCAAAAAAAATCAATTAACAACCTTCATGTAGTTTATGATAAAGATCCTCTGCTGTTTTTCCCTAGGGGACATGTGTTTTATATTTTTCATAATGCTGAAGAAACAAACACATTTGACCTCCAAACATCTGTAATCATCCAAGTTTTTTAGACAAACACTTAGATTTTCTTCTTTTGATGTTGTATTTGATCACATCATGATGACATTTCACTGGTCTGACTGTCATTTTTTGAGCCGTGCATGTTATTGTGCATCAATGTCTGTTCCTTAAGGCCCATGAAGTTTGTTTCTAGCTGCCACCCTGACGACTTCTGTAAGGGTATAAAATAGATTATGTTTTTTGCCCCCCTGGACTCTGGATTTGCTTTTCATGGGGGTTTAAAGGAGATGAGGATGACTTAACTTCCTGATTAGGCCGGTATGTTATGAGTTAGTTGTGGAGTTACCAGTGTTTCTAATTCCTGTTCTTGGTGGAAAGGTAAGACAGGTTCAGCCTGACTAAATGTAGAAAGTGCCTGAAATTTACCTGAGGGATATCTGCACACTAGTGGTTTAAAAAAAATAACGTTATGTAATAGGACCCATGAGGCTTCATTGCCATATCGATAAACTCAACTCCGACCATTGATGAGAAGAATGAGGAGACCCTCATGATGCACATGAGGGTGCATACTGTTGCCTCTCCACTCAGAGATAAAGTGGGGTTTCTTGGCACAACTTTAGCACATGAACACTCATACCAGGAGCCTCATCGTCCCTGTGCACTGATTCACAGACTCTAACGAAGGAGCTCAAACACAGAGAGAAATAGGTGACAATGACTGACACCTGTTTGCCCTTAAACCCAGAAATACTGCAATTCACATGTGCATATTGAACCGTGAACGTTGTACCAAACAGTTCAATATTTTACTGAGAATTGTTGCAGCCCTAGTAAATTGATAGCGTCACCTCTTTGGCAACATCAATGAAAGAACATTAAAAAAAATCACTTCAGTGTAAAGTATGTGAGCAGAAGTCTATCCATCTTATTATTGTCACTGAATATTAGTGCTGGTTTCTCAGACTAGAAAAAATGTTTGGACAGAAGATGGGACACCTCCAACTTTAGGCCTATGGCACACAGAGGTGCATTCCTTTTGGATATTTGTAAAAGCACAAACTGATGACTTCAAAGTTTGGTTTCTATATATTTTTTTGTAGAAGTTTTGCTGACAAAAGCTTAATTGCATGCTAGAAAATCACTACATTTATATGTACAGCAACAACACAGGCGTTAAAAGTGGAAAAAGTGGAAAGAAAAAGTGAACTTTGTCTCCCACTGCCTCAGCGGAGAGAACTGAGATGTTCAGAATGTTGTAAGACGAACCACTGCAAGGAATAGCAGGTTTCAGCTCATCCCACTGTAAATATTTAGTCTGAACTGGGCTTAATATGAAAGAATTCAAAATATTCAATACTTCCCTAAAAGAACGAGCTTACCTGTTCGAGCCTGTCGAGGTCGTCCTCATAGATTTGGAGCTCAAAACCTTTCTGAAAACTTCGCCCCTTTGGCATCTCCACATCCATCGGACACACGTACTCCTCATTTTCCTCCTGTTTCTTCTTCCTCAAACTTCCAAAGTTACCAAATGACAGCTTCCTTGGCTGATGTGTTGGAGCAGAAATAAGACAAAGAATAATGAATATGTATTCAACATCACTTGGTTACACACTCACAAGCTCATTTTTGCACCAGAAGAAAGTTTTTGAAAAGCGAAACAATTTAGGTTTTTCCCATCTTTTTTTATATGAGGTAAGATATTTATTTTGATAATGTTAAACAAAGTAGTTTGGCGGATACAGTTTTACAGATATTGGCAGATATTTCAATCATTCCACCTTAAATAAAACATCCTTGCACATCATTTATCCAGAGATATCTTGTCACAGTAGCTTTGATGCTTTTCCAGTGGCAGCAGCACAAATTGGCTTAACTCTTCCCAATTTTGGTGCAGGATGTTTTGTGTTTTTTATTAGAGTACATACTTTGACAAAGCAGCCTTGACATAGGACTGCACAAAGCTACCATGAAATCCAACCAAACAGCGTGGAGGACACTAAAGGGGCTTTTTACATAATGTGGCTTGGCTTAACTTTAGTCTGTTGTTCTGGTTTTCATTAAGGAATCGTGCCTTGTACATATATCTGGCACAGTTTTTCACATCACCTCCAGCAGGGTTCCCAGTAAGCTGAGCCGAGACTAAATGGGACATGGAGACAGCTGACTTCTGAATGGTCAGAGTGTTGCCATGAGTCGGAGGCACAAAGCGCCTCCTGTTGTTCCCTCCATAATGCTGCATGACTTCCCAAACTTTCCTCTGCTTTAGATAACGTGGTTTTGCTGCTTGCAATCGTCTTGGAAAAAAAAATGACTAAAAGCTACGTAGGGGGTGGCAGCTCTATCATCTCTGTCTCCTTCTTTGTTGTTGTGAGAGTGCCACCCTGCCTACCTTAAGGTACTAATAAGAAGTATGTTGTAATAGAGAGCTGAGCAGATACCATAAATGGACAAGCACCAAAAGGTAATATTGAAGTTGGCTCTCAGTCTATGGCTTTTTGTAGCAGCAAGGGGAAAAGTTTTGGTCCAGAAATACTCCCAAACAGCGTGACAAAATATTATTGAAGACAGTGGAGTTTCGAGAGTCATGTGGTCTTGCAAAGCTTAAAACGGAAGAGGTGCCATATCTGTACCAGACATCCCACTCTTGACGCTCCTACTGGCAATACAGACCACAGCCACTCAGCGGTTAGCAGAGTCTGGACGTCACTTTTTAGTATCTGCTCAACTCACTTGGAAGTTTGCATGAAGTCATTTGAAAAATGAATGGATACCAGATGAAAAACAAAATGAAATAACAAGTAGAGTTGAGCCGAGTTGAGCCTATACCACGGAGTTGAAATATGCCATTAGAGGAAAAACTGATCAGAGTGGTGCAGGTATGTAGAAATTTTGTCAGTCAATCCGTCAGTCAATCACCATGATAATCTTTAAAAATGAGCACTCCTTTTTATTTTATAAAGCATAAATATACTTGGCATAAGTGAAAAAGTAATAGCAAACTACTGTGGATCAATGACATAGCTGACTGACTTCAATGATGCAACTACTAAGCTTCCAACTTCTATTTCACACTCTTAACCCTGCTGTAAAGACTTTCTTCCTAGTGAGACCTGATCAAGAATGTAGTTATGTCTTTGTCAATCGTGCGTCTACATTATTTTTCAAGCATTCAAAAATGATGACATCTAACAGCCTCAAGTAACTGTAGTGCTAGTTAGTGACTTTTGAGCGACAGCCCATTTTAAGTCAAAATCTCTTCAGCTTGTGTTTACCACAGACACGTTAAAATGCTAACACATTTTGGTGTTTCATGACTTATTATTGCAACACTCTACTTCAGTCTATCCTGATAGTAAGTAGCTGCGGCCATGTGCCAAAGCTAATGGGGATCCTAATAAAAATAAACAGAGAACAGTTCTGTAAGTTACCTTGACTTTGGTGGTGGCAGTAAGTAGAGTGTAGTCAGGGTTTTCCAGACAATCCTGTTTGAGCTGCTGGGCCTCTGACCCAATAAGCAAGTTGAAATGTGTGGCCAGGTGACGACGTAGCAGCGTCTTATTTGGGGGGATGTTGAGCAGCAGAGCCATGGTCTCCACATTGAACCGCGGCTCCAGAACCTGAAGAAAAATGTGTTTAGACCAATCATATTTGTAACACAATCTCTTTTCCTTTGATAGACTTAAAAATCCTGACTGCATTACCATCAGGCCTCCGTGCACGCCACTGCCTCTCAGGTTCGGGGCGTACTCAGCGAGATCCACAGAGCGCAGCCACTCCATCACCCTGTGGTTAGTCCACTGTGAGATCTCTGCTGGAGAGAAATTGGTCTATGTGCACAGAGACCAGGAGATGATAAAAAATACTGTAATGTTTGAAAGCTCAGTGAGGTTATTTATAATATCAGTATTTAAGAGATCGCACCTCATCAGATGGCCTGCGCCTTAGGCAGTTGGGTTCGTAGCTGTTGAGGCGGAGCACTTGGATGGCTCTTTTAATACTGAGGTGATGCAGGACACTTCCAACTTTGAGAGAGAGCAGATCATCCTGAGGGACAAAGACAGACAATGCTTACTTCTTGTAAAATCTGATTGAGTGGAATTTATGCCTACCAACTATATGCCTCCACCAATCGTTAAGTTTCTGATGACTTATTAAATTTTAACTGGAATATTCTGGTAAAAAAAAATCTACATCAGCTTCAAAATGGAATGATTAAGAAAAAAAACATATATTTGACCATGTGTGACATATGAGTGGAAATTGCTCCCTCTTATTCCTCTGATATAATGCCCTAAAAGTAAGACAAGATTGATGCTAAACACGTGTTGAGTGTTGATGTTGTGTGTTGACAGCTGACATTTTTTAAAACAAAAAATCAGAATTAGCATCTGTGTTCTTGAGTAAAAAGAGAGTTCCAGTAAGAGCTTCACTTCTTAGTCCAAGTGCAACAACTGAGAAAATTTCCACCAAGTGGAGCTGAGATGTGTGTAAAAGACTTTGACAAATGTTTTAAAACACGAAAAACGTTATGACCTTAGCTGCAACTTTATTAATAATTATAATAATAATAAAAATAATAAAATTTAATAATGTTAAATCCACCCAACTCGACAAGGATTGCCAGTGGTAAAGCTGATATTGTTTACTTGCAATGGACGCTTATGGGGACAACTGTATTTTGAAACATGAACTTTTGCTGATCTTTTGAGGGCTCCAGGCAAACATATCCATTCTAAAAAATTTTTAATCTAAACATGATGGGGCAGTGGTTCTTATTTTTTGTATTGGTAAACCCACAGTGGTGAATCTGCGATTAGGGGATTGTTTTACATAGCAGGGTTGTTAGACCAACATTTTGACCTTTAGAGAATGTGTCCTGTTGATCAGTCATATCTGCCCTATTTCTCCTTCTCTTGCTTAAAGCTTTTCTTACGGGAGATCATGTTTTTTTTGTTTTGGACGATCAAATCAGAGAAGCCGTAAAGCTGAGAATCACTGCTAGGAAACTGGGAGAGATGTGGAAATCCACCGTGGACGATGCCAGATAGTCTATGGTAACCCAGAGTCATGGTTACTCAGTGATACCTGGTGAAATATGCTCTCCTCAGAAGTCTACTGGGAGAACTTGGTGCCGATTGTCGTTGACGAGGTTCATGTCACATATAGGTGGTAAATGATACATCTGTGTGGTATAATTTAATGTAAGACGATATTCTAAGGACTGAAACGTAGTTTAAGCTAATGGCTAACAAAAGGGTTTAGCTGCTACGTCATACTGTGGCTTGATATGGATTTGTCTGTGGTGAGTGTGACTGGCAGACCGATCGTCCAATCACTAGCTGCAGTTGTTTTTGAAGGTTCCGCCTCTGAAAACATTTTCTATGGACTCTTCTTCAGATGGACTGGTGAAATATTTCTGTGGCGGATATATGGAACTGTCCGTCTGACATGTCAGGTTAATGTTCATCCCCCGTTTGTGAGATCAATAGATGAAAAAAATATTTTTCCACAAATGTTCACTTTGACTTAAGGTTTAATTAAGAAGATTTTTGGAAGGACATGGACAAACATCCTTAGGGCTTTGTGATTATCTTTTACTTTTGGACTCGATATATGAAGGACTCTCTCTGACTCAACTGTAAGCTGATTTCATTTATGAGGTACAAGGTCAAAAGCCAGGTTCCTGGGCCTAATGTTCATCCTGTGCCTATAGGATTGCTACATCTTATTCTATTATAAACCACCTTAGTCCTTCTTGACACACTACTGTGCTTTCACTGCCTAGTACTTCACTGTGTGCCTTGCTGAGGCATAAAACCACCCCATGGTTGTTTTGGTTTACTGTGTTTTATTTCTTTGTTTTACTCATTTTTGTTTGTATACATTGTGTTTTAAGCCTGTACCACACTTTGGTCAACAAAGGTTGTTCAAATCCACCCTGAAAGAAAATTTTAAATCGACTCAGTTAAAAAAAGAAATGTATCCAGTGCAGCTGATTTAACTGTCAAAGCAGTAATCCTGATGTGAGATGGCACTGTGCTTGTCTGGCCACTTATCTCTGAGGTTTGTGGAGGGAGCACATGTGTCATATCAACACTTACCACTGTCATGTAGTGCAGCATGCGACCGTCCACCCTCCCCTCATCAAACTGGGTCTTGTACTGAGGCAGACCAATGTCATCCAGCCATCCTGAGTAATGCAGAATGACAAAATGTCCTGAGTAGGATGTCAGGCTAACAGTCATGCTTGTTTCAGAGTTAAACTGGTCAAAGTCAGCAGAAGACTTTTTTTGTTTGAATAGCAGAGCATTTATAATTTAAGACTTGCAGCTGTAACTCACTTGTAACCCAATTGTAGTCGAGCTTTCCCTTATTGTCTTCCTCCTCTGAGCCAAGGGCCTGCAGTGCCAGCTGCAGCTTCTTTCTGTGCAGTGGGTGTTTGATGCCCAGCTCCTAGACATCCACAAGAAGACATTTCAGGATTCGCAAAAGACAAAACATCCTCAGAGTTAAAAAAAACCAAGAACACTCTGTCTGTTGGCTCTGATAAACATATTAAATTGTTCCACTTCATCTCACCCTCTCTAGGTCTTGTTGCGAGGCCTGAAGAAGCGTCTGACCAGAGGAGATCCACACACGAGCCATGTTCACGTAAAGGCCGAGACCTTGCTCCTGCAGCCAGTCACACACCTGATCCTTCGACCAGCGTGCAAAGGGAGCATCAACATCGCTAAAAAAAAAAAGAGAATGAGACCTGAAGTCCAAACTCTAAAGAAGTTTAGCAAGACATAAGGCAAATTACATAATAAACAGGGAACATTTTTGAGTATAGTAATCAACAATGTGATTGCCTTGGGTTTTCCCGTAGCTCTTTGTTTATTTATTTTTTTACTTTATGTATTTATTTTAATTGAACTTCAAATGGCTTTAAAAAAATCAGGTCTAATTTTTTGAAAATTATTTGTTATTGTTCAGTTTTATATCATTTTTCTGTTCTATGTATCATAAATAATTCAGAGAATGGCCATAGGCAAGTTCTTTTAAGTACTCTGTAAGATACAGACTCAACACAAGGACACATTTATTTTAACTCACTATGCATCAGTGGGCTTGAACATGATTGAAAGTGACATGCCAAAAAAACTGTAGCAGGGCTATGTGTGTCTCTATAAGCTAGAGTCAAAAATGAAAACAAAGTGCATCTCGACCAGAGGGAGATTTGACTTTGGTTAGTTAAGTAAATAAACAACAGTTCTGGTTAGTTTTTTAATTTACATTCTATTTTAACATGGCTCCTACAAATTCTTTAAAGAGGCAATATCATGTTTTTCTATTTATTTGCCCTCTAGTGTATTTAAAATGTCTGTTCTGCATGATAGAGCACTTTTATGAACAAGACAAAAGTCTGCGGCATCAGGACTTCTCCCTCCCTCGCTCTTTGTGCGGAGTCATTGACAACACGGTGCAGCATTGAACTGACCAATTACCGGCGGGTGGGGTCCAAGTGGAAAAGGTAGCCTTTAAGAGGCAGGAGCTCTAACAGAGCATCTCAGACAGACTGAGAATACAGCTGGATCAAGGTACTCTGCATATAAAAACCCAAATTTTTTTTAAAAACATTAATGATTTGGAACATACTCTATCAAAAATAAATTATGTGAACTAAAGTAAAGTCAAAATATGGGCTCTTTAAAGTCACATAAGGGCTTTGTAAGACCTTTTCAGACCTGAATTGAGAAAAATTACCATGGGATCATTTTATCACTTTGCAGGAAAAGGCAATTAAAGTTTCAGACATTAAACATAAATACATATCTTGAAACCTTTTTCAGCCAACTTTGAGGCAAACTTCGGGGACCTCCAAAGAGAAGGAAGTGACACATGCACATAGATAAAAAAAAAAACTTTACGTTTACTGTAAAATCTCTTATACAGAGTTTTCTGAAGCAGCTTGAAATGACTTTGAGAAAAAAAAAGTCCTAGTCAATGTGCCAACCAACCTTTCCAACCCCCAAAGGAATAAGACACTTTCAAGACTATTTTGGCCTTAAATTTAAAAAATTAAGTTGAAGACATTTAAGATTATTTGAGGATCAGCAGAAACCCTGCTTTTAGTTTAAGTTAACAGTTTATTTTACATTTTAGTTTTTGTTATTTGAAATTTAGTTTTAACTGTCACCATAACCCGGCAGTCACATTTTTCTTCATTTGTTCTCCTGACAAGTACAAAAAAAAAGATCCCAGATACAAAACAAAGAAACCACAGTCTGTGTATTTTACAGTCTTTGTATTGTACAGACTCACTTATTGGCTCGTTGAAGGTCACGAGACCAGCCCAGTCTGGGTCCAGCTGTGGCTCGCACTCCCCCTCTCTTGAACTCGCCCTCTGGCAGATTATCATCCAGGTTGAAAGTTGTAGACTGACTCCTCTTAAGCCTACAGAAATACAACATTTGATCCTATTTTTAAAATGTCTTCACAGTCTTATAAACAGCGTCCGTTGGAATATAATGCTGACTGGTCAATTCCACATCTGTGACTTATTTTGACACTTACAAAAAGAGACGCCATTTCCAGAGTAACCTAACTTGTTGGGTACTTACTTCCCAAAGAGTTTCTTTATCCCTTTGGATTTTTTTCTGCTCTCGGGGGTTGTAGGGAGTGTGTGGGTGCTGTCACTGTTGGCAGACCTTTGTGGAAGCCCTGCAAGGTCCAGATGATCAGTGCCCTGTCGCTCTGTTTCAGCTGTACAAATGAACGCACACAGAAAATTACCATCATCATAGGCACTAGTCTGGCGCATATTCGAGGGCACAAAGCTCCTGCACAGGGTCAGTGTATGGACCAAAACAGACTAGCAGGTCATAGTGATGGGCATTGCAAGCAACACCCTCTTTAGTATGCATGCATCAAGCACAACTGGAACAAAGTTTTATACATTAAGTAAAAGTTAATTATTTGTTTTTAGATGTTAAGTGAAAAGCTGTCAGATCCAAAATAATACCTTTATCTGATAATTTGGACCTTGACAGATTTCATTAAAGGCAAAAACATGCAGGCACACAGACATATCAACACACACAACAGACTGGCTGTATGTTGGATGGTATGCTGCATTTGAGGAACATAGCATAAAGAAAAGGGTGCGGTTGTTCAAGCACTACAGCTACTGAAACACGATACGGTGAAAAGGCATGAGCTGATTGGATGAGTTGAGAAAAGGCAGAGGTGGACAATGACAGAACAGTTCAGTCGTGTCCTTTGTTTTCTTCAGAGAGTGCTGGCGGCCCTACAATGACCTGAGGTCTATACTGTACCTAGCATGGGCGCACTTGCACTCCTGCTGCGGTCTTCATGTGGTACAAAACACACACAACACACCACAGGGTCCAACAGAAAAAAAAACACAAGACAAAGGGCAGAAATTATGATTGAAATAACAACAGGTTTGGAGAGGTGGAGCAAACACAGACACAAATGTTCAGAGTAAACACCAAATAAGCACGTAAACAGAAATGGAGGACATACAACAGCACAGAGCAGACTTCCATAATTAAATGGGTACTGAAGTTTGTGTGGGCTGCAAATTAGGGTCTTGGTCAATGTTGTATATTTCATGGGTGTGGCTTTGGCATAGAAAACCACAAAGGAAAGAAAAACTCCGGGAAAATCTCACTCTCTAGTAAACAGCCAGATATCATGGCTAGTTAGGAGTGAAAAAATGACTTCAGGGCTTTGTGGACTTGTCCTTTTTGAGCAAATGAATCATGTGGTTTGCTCTTACCCAGGTTGGGGGTGCTGGATGTTTTTTTGCCACCACGCATCTTGAAAAATCCTTTTCCAAAAGAAGAACGGGCCTTTCTTGAGCCGAAGCTGTCGTCCTGCATGTTGGCAGGCAATGTGGCAGAGGGACTCATAGGTGGCTTTTCACTGATCTTTGTGATTTCTTCACTTGGATCCTGAAAGAACAAAATAGATTTTTACATCATGTAAAGACCGATTTATTATCACAGTAAATTGAATTTGATTCAGCTATTATTCAAGTAAAAACACTTCAAACCTGCAAATGAAGTTAAACATCAAACTTCAAGTACCCAATATGCCTGTTTTATTCTGATGTGTTTTTTTCCTTTATCATTGCATTCTGATGTGCTGTGTGAAGCACTTTGAATTGCATTATTGCTAAAATGTGCAATACAAAGAAACATGCCTTGCCTATAACAGTTCTTATGTAAAAAAGTAAAGCTGCAGAAAAAAAATAATTCAGGAAAGTACAGTATGTAGAAAAAAGGTGTAACATTTTTATTTAATGATGGCCACAAACATAAAAATTTAAGGACAGCTGGCCTACTTTGTTATACCTTAATGGTAAGGTACTCAAGGTAGCAGAGATGATCTTGTGTATAAAAAGACAACAAATATCACAGCTATCCATGGGTGAACTGATGAGGATAACAGCCAATTTTGAGGAGTTTAGAGTGAACAATAAGACTTCATGGGCACTGTCAAAGCCATATTACTACTGGATCCAAAAAGAGAAATGTGCCAGCCAGCTGGGGCGGAAGATGATATTGGCTTAGCACCACATTTAGAAAAAAAAACAAGAGTAAACCACTCAAAGCGGCCCAGCTTTGTACAAGTATTGGTGCTTGAACATGATGAGGAAAATAAACTTTGTAAATGAGGTCTTGAAACAGAGCCGATTGCAAAGCAAATAAGCACAGTTTACATTGTGCTGTTGCTGTAATCTATTTGTTTCTATTGATCGAATTTTGGAGTTGGATTATTTTGGTTAAAATTCTATCTTCTTTGTCCCTCATTTTTAGCTGAATAATGAAAAGAAGTCGTGAAATGCAGTCAGGTAAAAACATTATTCTAAGGCGGGCCATTTTTTGATTTCTCTTTGCTTTATAATTTTCTCTGAGCCTCTTAAAACAGACCACAAGCCACAGCTAAGTTGTAGTATTAGATGAGTGTGATGTGCTGAACTTGTAGCCTTATATAAAGCTTTAAACATATATTTTTAATATATCTGTAGAGAAAGGACAGAAAAAACACTGACAAGGATACATTTTGAGTTTGAGTTTGATAAAGATGATGAAGCAGATATGATATGATATGAGACAAAGAATGACAGAGAGGTGAGTTCATACAGGGTTTCAGGGTTAATACTAAATCAAATTAAGGAATTTTAGGGTCCAAACTGTATGTAATATACATATATAATTATAGTTAATAATATAATTTCTTTCAGTGCAAAACACCCATTAACAACACAGACTTGGCGCATTAAACTATTTTTATTCTTTTGTACAATCAAAATAAAAGGAGGATAAACTTTCTCTTGAGCTTGCTGTATGTCACATTGCTCTCACTGTTTGTACTGCTTTCTGACACAGGGCTTAACAATGACCTATCTTTGTATAGTCAAATGCAAATCGTCCATTTGTCTTAAATTGCTTAACTAATATTTTTTCTGAAATTAATGGCTTTTATCAGCTGAATGCCCCATCCTCCACAATACTGAGGAGCAGTACTGACACAGATGGACTGACATGCACAGCTGAAAATGGCATTAACTGTCACGTGAACTTGAGAAAATACAAAAAAAGAGGACTTTAAAACATACCAGGGGCTGAATTATGTATCAAAAGACAACCTTTTGTCAAAATGTCATCTATATTCAGTCATATATATTCTCATCTAAATTCAAGACCTCTCATGAAAAAATAAGATCTTTTTTTGACCTTAACTTTCAAAAATCTAATTCAAGACTTTTAGACTTTTTAAGGGATTTGCAGGAACCTTGTCATATTCAATTCAAGTCAAAATTGATGTGTCAACATCCCTATGAGCTTTACATTAAATTCTACCTTTTCAACATTGCTTCTCTCCATACATTCCTGGCTTCCGATCTTTGAGCCATCCTGGCCACTGAAATGACAAAGAATGACAATGCACTTCTCAGTCATGATATTGTGGTAAAAACATGGAGCCTGTTTCACAGGCCTGTGAGAAACAACAGGGAGAAGACTGCAGCATATGAACCACCGTCATACACATTGTTTCTTTGTTAAACTTAATTAAGGTCATGGAGACACTTCCTCGACATCTTTCTAACAACAAAGAGAGAAATAAAAACCCCTACATAAATACAGTCAGATTATAGCATTATCTTTATCAACTTACAAAAATGTGATAGTCTAAGTAATACACAAAAATCCTGCTGATTCTTTGTTCATATTTCATTTTTTTTAAGTAATGTAGAGATCAGGAATTTAAGCAATAAATAATCTGTATTTTTCTGACTTCTAAGGTTAAATGTTCCTAAAATGAGGGGACACCATTTCGATTGACTTTAGCATTAGAGTGTGCCCACACCTAACATCACATGTACTTGTTTTGTCACCATCTAAATGAATGTGTGAAAATGCCAGTCAATGTCAGCGACTACAAAGAAGAGCCTTCGGGTCACAGTGATCTGCTGTAAACACCAACCACAAAAACATGCAACATTTTCCTGACACAATATTAATTCTAAAATGATCAGCTATACAATAATGATAAGGATGAAAATATAAGTACAAGTTTTTAAAGCAATAACAGCATTGTGTCACATTTATATAAAACTTAACTTCTAATAAATTAGTTTATACGTTTTTTGTTTTTTTTTCACCTTTCCAAGTCTGTAGGGGCAGACTCTGATACTTGTTCTGGATCTGAGGGGCTGGGTGTTGGTGAAGGCTCCTCATCTCCCCCATTGAGGACCTCCATCTGAGAGCAGACAGGAATGAGAAAGGATAGAACAAACCTTGTGAAAAAGGCGGGGATGTACTGTCATAAAATGTAAACTTTGTTTTCTCCTGAGGCCATGATGATCTGAAGCTTCACAATTTTTTGAGAACTGATAGGAGGTATCTTTTAACTAATTTGATGTTAGGCCTTTTAACACTTATTACAGACACATTTAAAAGGAGGACATTATGAGTGTTTCATTTAACACTTTAGAAATGATTGGGATTTACAAAGATGCAAGAAGTCAAAGGTAAGTCCTACAATCCAATCAAAACAACTAAATAACAAAAAGCTTTGAAACAAAAAATCCAAGATAAAGTGTGGTTCTTAATAAAGACTTTCAGTCACTGAATTTGTTTCACTTTTATAAAAACCTATGTGACTGATATCAAATTTGAACATCTCTCTTTAAGTACCTTATTTGAGAAAGAAAAATCTTGTACCTGTGATACAAAATCATAAAATGTTTCACAAACCTCATGAGGACTCTTCCTTGTCATTTGTTCAACTTCTGTCACTATCACTGACTCCGCTGGCGTTGATGTAATGGCTCCATCACCAGGACTCTCTGCATGCTCTACATCTTTGGTTTTCTCTGAAGTAGACAATAAATAACATGTAATTTAAAAAAATGACCAGGCTGAAGAAGACAGCCTTAGAACATAACAGCTATTTTCATGAATGCTAGACAAAACAGCGGGGCTCACTAGGATATATATTCAGCCCATTCTACCATGCAGCCAGGTTTAAATAAGCACAGTTTGGTATAGTTTGGTATGGTAAACCCTAATCTCGCATGCCTTTCCACAGCCAACCATACTCTTACTTGGTAGCAGAAAGTGACTATTCTTTTGACTAATGAAAGGACTGCAGTGTGTCTCACTCCAGCCTCTGAGGTCAAATAGGTATGCTTGTGTGCTGACAAAATGGTGCCAAAAAGGAGGAGCTGCAAAGGTCTATTATTTTGGTATCTTTTTTTAGCTTTTGCTCTTGAAAATGCAACTAAATGTGTACTGTGTCAAATTAAATTGACTCTGGAACACATGATGTAATAAAGCAACAACATGTACAGTTACTTGTCTTGAAACAATTTGCCAGTTGTTTCAAGAAAAGTTATAATAATTTTCATCAGGGAGCGTGGGGGCTATCCTATTTATTTTTGCAGCTTTCAGCTCTGTTTCTATCTATTGTTTTTATTTCAGCTTCCTCTTCCATCTCTTAGCCTCAGCCATTCTGATGTGGGCTTTCTGGCTTCTTTTTAGGTGGGGGTTGGTGTGTGGACTAGTACTGTGTCTGATGACGGAGGGAACATTTAGGGCCACACCACTGCCTACCTGCCAGCTGGTTTCTGGATGTTTTGTACTCAGCTGTGTATCAGGATCTTTTTGTTCTGATCTAAAGTGATCAAGTTATTGATTTCTGAGCAGAAGTTTTGAACAGCAGAGTAAAGATATCTTAAGTACGCCTCTATAGATAGATTTTAATATAAGTTTTGAAACTCTAAACTTCAATTTGACTCTATAAATAATAATGTATTCAGACTGAAGTGTGACCTCACCTTTCTTCCCTTGCACTGACATCACCATGTCTTGAACCTTCTTATACCGCAGCAGTGACTGTTTCAATTCCTCAATCTTACGATCCTGTGTGGGGAAAAAAGGAAACGGCAGTGAGGATTTAGGATAGGTCAACAAAATCATTTGATAAAAACAAATGACAGCTTGATGAATGTACCTTTTCTTCATTGGCTGCCATTAAGGACTCTACTGCCTTTTTCATTCTCTGCACTTCCACATCTGGTGAAGAAAATAAATTAGTAAAGACAAAAGAACAGTGGTGTTTGTGTAGATCTGTATAACACCAAGGATATGACTGAAGGATTAACAATTTAGCAGTCATGCCTCAACATTACTGGCATTGCAGTCACATTGGTTTAAGGGGTTGATAAATTAAGACGCACCAGCTGCTTGTGTGAGCAGCTGTTTCACATACAAGTTTACGGAGATTACTTTTAGGGAAATCCGCAGCAACAAAATTCTTTGAGCAGTCAGCTCTTATCATAAGCAGTCGTCAAATCGTTCTGAGGCATCGCCGCCCTCCATTTTTGTATCCCTGTGCCATCAAAAATTAAAACCCTTATTATATGACCTGTGGTCAATGCCTTTAAGCTCAACTGTTTAAGTAATAACACTGAGAAATATCTCAGTCACAGTTTTTAAGAATAAAGACAATAAAGGCTTTAATAGTGTCCAAATCTTGAGTCATAATGCATGAGTTTGAGAACAAAATAAATTATGAAACACTTTTATGTGAATACAAAACTGACATCAAAAATTTCACAACACAGAACATGACAAGAACATCACAGGTTAGCGTTGCACACAGTGGATGGTGGTGTGAACAGAGGGAGGGTACGGTGGCCCTGAATGGCAATACACAATGACAAATAAGAAAACAGAACACAAAAAACAAAAATGAATAAGACAGCAACAATAACTTGAAAAGCATATTGACAACTTTAAAAATACAATGATAAATAAAAATAAACAAAACAACAAATTAAGAGCTACTCAAACAAATAAAGAAACACAATAACAAATAATGGACAAAACAAAAAAAAAAACAAAAACAAAAAAAAAAATAATGGACATAAACAAAGAAGATAAAACAAAGATAAGTTTTAAAAGTTGAATAAATTAAAAACATAATGACTGTTAAAAATAATAACCACAAATAATTTATAAAAATAACAAAAAAAAACAAACTGAAATGAGCAAAACAACAACAAGCTGATAGTAAAAAAATTCCACAAATAAAAAACACACAACAAATAAAATGTAATACAATAAACAAAAATGCAACAACTTATAAAGTATTTTCATTTTTGTTTTTGTTTAATGTTTCGTTTTTATGTTGCATTTTTAATTTATTGATGGGTTTTTATTTTGTTTTGTTTTCTTGTCTGCGGCTTTTTTTAACGGTTGTGTTTTCTTGTAAGTTTTTTGTTGTGATTTTTAATTTGTTTTTGTGGGTTTCAATTTTTTTTGTTTGAGTTTTTTGTGTGGTTGTACAATTAATCCTTGAATTGTTTTCTTACTTGAGTTGTATTTTTGATTTGTTTTGGTTTTCTTGTTTGTCATTGTGTTTCGCACTTCAGGACCACCACAGAGTGGGTTAGAGGAGTTTAAGGTAGAGGAGACGTTTGTTGGATGACACAAGGCAGGATGATGAGTGAGCAGCCTGAGTTGTTATCACAAATAACACAATTCATTCCTCATTCCTCATTCCTGTTGGAAACACAAAGCAGACATTCCTGTTTGGGACAATGAAACACAGTTACACAGCTTTTGGATGGCCTTTTTTCAGCTTCATGAAGACAGAAGTCCAGCAGGTTGGTGATGTGATGCCCTATGTTTAGGTACAAACACTGTCATGGGTTATTATGGACAAGCAGAGTTCACATGGCTCATGCTCGTTCATGCAAACAAGGCTGGAGATGGGTGCAGTCATAAAGAGCAACAACAAAAGCAGAGGCATAAAAACCCCCTTACGTTTTTCTTTCAGCCTCTTTCTAAGAGTTTCATCTGGATGAGATACTAAACAAGACAGAGGATTATGAAAGAAATGTTTACAGATTATGTCTCAAATAAAGCTTACTGCTTTACTAAATAGGGATGCACGATACTGTTTGACAAACCAGTATTTTGAAACTGATTTTTGGCAATACCATAATTGATTAGTTTAGTTTAACATGGTCATTTGAATCAGAGCATATTAGTCAAAACACTTTATTGCAATATCACGTCACTCTGGTACTCCAAATTTACCTGTCTGTTTGTTCCAGGAAAAAAAAACTTAAAGACAACGTCAACAACAGTATGGGATGGGGAAACAGACAGATTGCATAGCAAGGGGTCTATTTGCTGCAGAGTGTGCGGCGTGTACAGACCCCTCAACAGATGGTCTATCTAGAAAAATTGGGTCAGCTTCATCTGCCTTTTTGAGAGCAACCAACAGCATTGCAACCTGGTGATGAAAGATTAAGTTCATCTTTGAAAGGAGCCTATATTGTAAGTAAACTGTCCAAACTAAATAGCTCATTGCAGGGTTGTTCCCCAAGATAATTCCAACTGAGCACCCAAGCACAAAAAAAATAAAAAGTGCTGTAGTCCAGAACTAAAACTTTAATTTAAAGATTACTAAATAAGAATGATAAAAAACTTTAGATGATTGTTTGACCCAAAACTCCACAGGCTTAATTATCATATTTACTATATTTACATCAGATGCTGTATGTTTTTTGTTTATGTCTGCAGAAATTAAGCTGATGATATCGTGCATCTCTATTACTGAAAAATACACACATTATCACTGTGTCACTTATAACTCTCAAACCTGAATCTAATCATCATCAATGCTCAAGCTCAGTAGGACTCAAAATGCTACGCCTTCTCCCACCTCTCTCTGAGGGATCTGCACTGCCGGGGGGGCTGGTTTTGAAGCCTGTCTCGTCCTGTAGTCGCCTCATATCTCCATCTCTGCCCTCCAGCTGCCTCCTTAGCATAGCCAGTTCCTCCTGTCCGACAGAGGACAACAGTGAGGTTCATTCTTGCACATGGACACCAACTCCTGCATCCAGACTCGACACTTCAAACAAACCACAACACAAAGATTAACACACTCTGATGTGGCGAGCACCTGCCTTCATAGGTGAGGTGCATGGTGAGGTAATAAATACAGAAGACTTTACACCAAAACAATTTAGTGAACAGGAGAGGAATCAAGCAAAGGGAACAACAAATTAAAGTGGTCTGACTGAAAATCACATTGGGACCCTTGCAGAGAGGGAAAACATGTTACAAGAAAAAAAACAGCAAACTGCCAACACTTGGCAATAAATGACAACAAATTACAGCATACCTGTGGTTAGAAAAACTGGCGCACCATTCAGGAAGTGTTATTTCTGGCTACACTTTGGTTTTGAATTTTATTTTTCAACTCTGTTCAACAAATCACGTAATTTCTATTTTACATACAACAACACTTTTCCTTCTACTGAAGGGTAAATACACAGAAACAAAAAAGGAGATCTGGAAATATACGTCAGGATATTCCAAACAAAAATATAACAAGAAGAGGAGCCAAAGGATGAGGTCAAAAGCCATAATCATACAGCAAGCAACACAATCACCCCGAGAATATCCAACCTTCATGGCCAGGAGTTTGTGCTCCTTCCTCTGTTTCTCATACTGCAACTGGCCTGTTTTGATTTTCAGGCTAGAAAGCTTGGCCATTAGGGACTAGCAAAAGAGGAAAAAATGAAACAAAAGCAAGAAAAGGAGAAAAATAAAGAGGCATGGAGAGAAGATCACAAGAAGTCAGTCATTAAGGCGGATCACCCAGAACCCAAAGCAAGATACTTCATTTTGAAAGTTCAGAAAAGACACAGCTGATCCAACGTGATGGGGCTGCTCCCTGCCTCTTTTGTAGGTTTAATCAGAAATATGACAGAGTGACAGAGCTAAAAGGAATCCCTTGACCTATGTCATTCATACACAGAGCCGTCAGTGAACACACATACCTGTATACCACCCCCACCCCCCAAAAAAACCTTTAGTCCCTTCAGGACCCATACAAAAAACATAATATCATACAAAAAGGCAGTCAGGTATTTATTGAATGAAGAAGTAAAAACCGCAAATATTATAGTTTAGGGTCCATTGTGTGTAGTTTCTTTTTTCTTTTATCTCAGACATGTATACTTTTCACGTACCTTGACATGTTTTGGTGGAAACTTCCGCCTCCCTCAGAAGTGTCACTTGGTGGTAGGTGTGACGTGTCTTATCAGCTGGTGTTACAGAGGCGTGACCCTCCTGTCAATTCTTTTGACAGGACGATCACGCCTCCCGCTGTCTGCTCGCCTCTGCAGGACGCTGCTCCAAGTGTGTGAGAGCATGTATGCCCCCTCATCCCTGTTCATTGTCCCTGGGCCCCGTTTCCTTATTTGGATCGCTTCCCTAATCCAGCGCTGGTGCTTATTGTCTTCGGTGCGGATGACTCCGGCCTTATCCCAGTCCATAAGATGATTTTCCCTCTTGCAATGGTCTGTTATGGCAGATTTGTAGTTTTCCTGTGTTGCCTTCACAACACAGGAAAACTAAAAATCTGCAGAGGCGAGCAGACAGCGGGAGGTGTGATCGTCCTGTCAAAAAAATTGACAGGAGGGTCACGCCTCCATAACACCAGCTGATAAGACAAGTCACACCTACCACCAAGTGATACTTCTGAGGAAGGCGGAAGTTTTTGCCGAAACATGTCAAGGTACCTGAAAAGTACACACGTCTGAGATAAAAGAAAAAAGAAAACTACTTCTAAGAAACTGTAGACATAATGACCACCATACATCCATTGTGTGTACTTTAATTATTTAAGATCATACATTTCTTTTCGAAATCCATCGGAGCAGACAGAAACCTATAGCTGTCTAAGTTGTCAGTGTTAATTTACTTTAGTGCTGGTTGCTAGCTATTTTACCAGCTAATTTACCTTTCATCAAACACATTTAAACAATAAACTAAGCAAAAATACAAGCCAGTGCTCACCTTTGTTGATTTAAGCTTCTTTTCGTACTGTAGTTTTTCATTCTCCAGCTCCGTCAGCCTGTACCGAAGTTCGTTTATTTCAAGTATCAAGTCCTAAAAGAAGAGACATTATATCAGACTGGTGGTAGATAAACAACAACATGTATTGAAACTTTAAAAGTAAATAATGATTAAATCAGCTGGCTGTTGTGAATGGCTTTATAACTGAAACTCTAACTTCCTGTTTTTTTATTTTAAGGTATAACATTGAACACTATAAACACTGATATAGCAGGCAAAAACTTCATATGAATAAAGTATATTACTAGAGAATTACTATCCAAGAAAAGAGTGAAGTCAAATTTTAAGAGTTTGATGTTCTCAGCTCTGTGGTAACACTCAATGCATGCCCCTCACCTTACTGTGTTACCCCTCCCTTTCCAACTGTCAGCCTTACCATCAAATGGGAACAGCTCAAAGACACCAAATGTTGCAGCACAATCAGAGTTTTGACAAAGGAGAACAACTTAAAGAAAACTGACACATATTCTAAACCAACTTCATTTGGCCTACAACAGAGACTCCGACAGGGGGTCAATGGGGGTTGAAGCTATGACGGAGAGGTACAGCGAGGTTAGACAAAAACAGTGCACACCGATTTGCACTGCTACCAAAGCAAAACAAATTTTGCGAAAAGACAGAAAAATGCCCACAATACAAATGTAGCCTGGTCTGATGAGTCTTAATTTCTGTTGCAAAATTCAGAAGGTAGGGTCGGACTTTGTCCGATCAAACATGAAACATGAATCTCTTGTTAAGTATCAAGAGTATGGGCTTGAGGTGATGGAGGTGCGAGGGTGTGGAGGATATTTGCTTGTCACATTTGGGCCTCTGAAAACCAAATGAGTTTCATTTTAATGCCACAGCAAACATGAGCACTGCTGCTAACCACGTCTATTCCTTTATGACCACACAGTTCATCTTGTTTATGACGTGCTGCTGACACATTGGCCAGCCTAATTTCAATGGGAATTATTGGGTTAAATAAACAAGAAAGAAAGAAAGAAAGGAAAAAACTTCTGATGGGTACTTCCAGCAGGGTAACATCACAAAACTTAAATTATCTCAAACTGGTTTCGTTAACATGTACAGTTTACTGTTCTTCCGTGGCCTGCACAGTCACCAAATCTCAATCCAATGAAGAAAAGGCAGTTCTGAAGTAAAAGGGGGTTTAGCTTGGTACTGGCAAGGTGTAGCTGACTAAGTGGCTGCTGACTGCATGTTTAATGGATCTGTGTAGTAGAGCCTAAAAAATCCAGCCTGACCATACCCGAGCCCATGGACGTACAGTCCAAGCCCAGCCCAGCCCATCCCCTAAACCATATTGAAAGGCCAAAGCCCGATTCAAACTCAACTCAACGTTTTGGCTTAAATAGTTAAGGCTTGAGTGCAATTTCCCAACTGTTGAATGGCAGAGATCCATACATGTGAGACTTAAGTGACCACAACACGGAGGCATATGTTATACTACAGAAAAAGTTGAAGTTGCTTTACCTCTGACTTTGCTCTACACTGGGGCAGTGTTAATTCTCCAGATAAGATTGTTCTCTTTGCACCCTCAATCTCAGTTTTCTTAATAACCTGTGTGATGAATAAGTATGGGAATTGATAAGATTTCATTGATACCAAGGCCATTAATGATTCTGCTTACTGATTCAGTTCTTTATAGATTCTCCTATCAATTCCTTTTGGATTTTCTGAGTGGGCAGGAGTCAGCCTACATAGGTTTTAAGTGTCAACAATGTCAAACACCCGACACTCCTGATATTCAGTCCTGTGTTGCATAGATAAATGCCTCTGCAAGCTGCTGGTGTTTCCACCAATTAAGTGTGCCGTAAGCATCTTTTTGTTAAAAATTAAGCCACAATATTGACCAATTCTATCTCCTTTCTGACATGATCACATCTTGGAATTCTTTGTTACCATTTCTGCTGACTGCCTCTCATGAGAGTGTGATGTCCTTATTCTACGAAGCATCCAGAACAAAGTGGAAGGAATTGATGAGGGAATTGTTAAGCAAAAACATGAATGATATCAATTCCTTGAGGGAGCTGTTATCCATTCTCATCCCTAGCAATGAACTGCTGTACAGGTAATGTACAACGCTGAGAAAAGTCAAAGGAAAATGCAGTGTGCACATCTAGCGTTTGCCATGCGTGCTCACAGAAAATAATTAGATGACGCCTCACTATGTGTTCTATGGTTTAATAGGGTTGCTTGCTAAATACTTAGCTTATCCTCCTCAGTCTCAAAAAGAAAAGCAGGCTAGACCCAGCTTTACCCGAGTGAAGGTGAATGAATTCCCGGCCTGACCCAGTCCCAGGTTTGGGCTTCGGTAGAAAATAAAATCTCTGTGTTGTGATGGGTGGGAGGAGGGTTTGAAAATATTTTCATTCACCAAAGGGGGGCCCAGCAGATAAAGCTTGGGAAAAACTGGTCCAAAATGCTGCATGAATACAAGAACCAAAACAACTTTGGGCTGCATGCATATATAGAGATCAGCCCAATAAAAACACTTCATTCTGCTGGAACAATGGCAGAGAGGTGAAGGACAGTGGCATGAGGGGAATAGGTGCACTTTGGGGACAGTGGAGGTTTGGCCATTGTAAATCTTTGTTTTGTTTGGTCAAAGAGATCAGGGCTTAACAGCAAATCCACTCTTAAAATAATGGTACAACTTTAAAAGAACAGCAAAAACTTTGGCTAGAGAGAATCTCCAAGAACATCTGAGGAAACCAAACTCTTTGTAGATTAGACACTTTGTAGCAGCAGTGATAAAACAAGTGGAAGCTGCTTGTAGATGAGAAGTGATTTATGGGCTCTGAGGCGGAACATGGACAACAGCTTTTTGTTCCAGTGGGGTGGAAGAGACGAGCGCACAGCTCCAACAACAACATGACGTGTTTGAAATGTTTCCAAGGATTCTGCATGGTTCATCTGGGAGCAGAAATCTCCCCATCTCCCCGGCTCTAGTAAACAACTAACTGACATCCTCATGTTTGTTAAGTCTCTGACCAGGAGGAAGGACACTCACAAAAAGTCAAAAACAAAAGCTAATCCACACAGTTCTGTAAAGTTTTTCATTTACGGTCACATCAAACTCAAAAGGCCTTTTCCATGAATACTTTGGTAAATGTTAACGTCTTCCTGAGGTGCTAGAACAGCTGCTGTCAGACTGATAATAAAACAAGAAGTCTCTCTACCACACAGGCGTCAGCCAACATGAATGACGGTTTGTTTGGTGCGTGCATGTGATTTGAGGTGAAAGGGAAAGGACAAAGAGGATCCCTGTCTTAAGGCTAAGCTCACATACCTCACTGTCTCTAAATCTGTCAAAGTCGAGTCTGTCCTTCTCCATGTTGTTCAGGGTAAGCTTCAGGTTGGACACTTCAGACATCAGCTCCAGCTTCTGGTTCTCCAGAGCTGTTCTGCATAGAAGCTCCTGCAGAGGGGAATGAGGAAGTACATTGTGCTTTTAGAATATGATATAGTTTTGATATCAAAATACAATAAAAGACAAAAAAATGTATCATAAAAATAAAAGATGATCACATAAACACACCTGTTGAAGCATCTCCTCTGTGGCATTGAGTTTCTCCCTGTGCTCGTCCAGACACATGTCTAGATCTCGAATCTTCTCTCCCTGAGCTTCCACCTGGTCCGTCAGCACGCTCACCTGCAGGAAAAGAAACCTTTGATTTTGAAGATTTTTTTTGTTTTCTCCTTGAATTAAAATTGTTTGTTGGTTTTTGTGTAAATGGCTGGATGATGTCAGCATTGCTGAATGAGTACCTGAAGAACCAGAGACTCTTTGTCACTCTCTATTCGGGATAGCCTTTCCTGGTAGTGGTCATTCCCACTGAGGGAGATGTGCCCATTGGACTGCAAAAGAAGGAAATGTGTTATACACGAGGAGCTGCTAAAAGAAACTGAACCCGTGTTCATCAACTTACTAAGAGCCTTCTCAGAGAGCCTTCATCTTGGCTTAAAAACTCTTAGCAAGGAGCCTTTTTTAAATTTTAAAAACATTTAGAAACATTCTGATTGCAACTCTGAGCAAGAGGACAGTGACTTATTTCTCATTAAGGAGGAGTGGTTGACCCCTTTACTCGATATGGCACACTCTTTCATAGGCTGTTGATTTGTTAATCCAAAAAAATTGAAAGATATTTATGTACTGTACAACGTAGAAAATGTTAATAGACACAGACCCTCTTGCTTAGTTGCCACTTCACAAACTGACAGCAGTATCAGTCTGTGAAAAGGCTTTTTTCACCTGTGGAGTAATTTTGGGATGCATAATGTTATTGGTACAATATTGATACCTGCTGATATTTACAAAATATATCATCAAAACCAAAATACTTCACCCTAACATCATTGAATGGGTCAATTAAAAAACCAAGAGTTTTATATTTCAAGAGGTGATTGAATGTGATCAAACCTATTAACACCTTTGTTTCTTACTGGAAGAAAAGCTGTCTGATAGTAAACATATTGATTATCTGACTGTCCTCTTTATCCAACAGAGGGTTGGTACATCTTCCTCTATATTGGCTGCGGCCTTCAGTCTTATGGATTCTTCATGTATGTTGTTCCTCGAACTTGCTCTGTCTTTGGAAAAAGAGCCTTTGGTGTTTTTGCTCCATCATCTTGATCTGACTTGCAAAGTCACCTTAAACTCGAGCTCAATTGGTTTAGAAGCTTTTAAAAACAGAATAAAGGATCATCTAACCAGTGTATGCACTTGTTCTGTGCCTTAATGCTGAGTTGATGTTTGATGAGATCTTTGTGTAATGATCTATTGTTTGTTATTTGGGTGAAACTGAGCTGCTGTCTTGACCAGGACTCCCTTGCAAAAAGATCTTTGTACCTCAATGGTAAAATAAAGATAAAATAAAAAAAATAAAAGGGAGAAATGTTTTTCTTGTTTTACATCTATTGCTTACACAAATAGATTGTCACTTTGAAAGCAAGAAGTCAATTTTTATTAAGTAAAGACTTCATAGAGTAAAGCTTTGATGCAAAATATTGGTATCGGTATCTGCGATAATGAGTTTAAAAATATCAGCACATTGGATATCAGCAAAAATCCAATATCCTGCATCCCTGGAATAAACCAATACACAGAGAAACTCCTCATTTATGTCTCAAAAGAATGTCCTTGATGGGCTCAATGGCTATCTAATGTTATATTTCATAATAATAACTTTATTTGTATAGTCCCTTTAAAACAGAGAGTTACAAAATGGTTTGACATACAGAGAGAAATATGAAAACAAAGCACAAAAACCTTGGCACAAAAGACACAATCCAATAAAATAAGGCACAAAAAAACACTCACAAACATTCACAAACAATTTAAATAATCCAGGCACAATTAAAAAAACAGTTTAATATGTCATTAGAACTGGCCATACAAGAACTCAGCAACAAACAATGAGACCACGAGGCTCAGAGACAGAAGAATGAAATGAAAGAAAAGTGGGTGATAAAAGACATCGGAGGACCTCAAAGGGATTATGATACAACTACAAGTTTTTAAATTATATTAAAAATGTCAGAACAATTAGAACTAAAACATTGTAAAGAGATAAAATGATAAAGGAGTGCAGCCTAAAAATATAATCAATAAGAGATAAAAAAAAATGAAGGTAAACAAATAAAACAGTGAATAGAAAGAAGAGCAAAACAGCACAAAACAAATTAAAATAGGATAAATATAGAGAAAGGCAACTATCCATTCAAACAGACTTAAAAATCAATGAGAATACTATCATTCACATCTCCTCCCTGAACTAAGTTTTATATCAGAATCACTTTATTGTCATTGTATCTAAATACAACGAAATTAGTACGACCATCAGTCAGTGTACTTCCCTTGTATGCTACTTGCTGTATGACTGTATTTATTTTTCCCTTTTTTTTACAGTAAAAAGTCATTTTAAAACTAACTCTAATTTAGACTTTCACAGATCACGATCTCTATTTCTCCACCTTTTCAAAGGAGCTCATAAGCCTCTTTCAAGTCCTCTAAAATACTTTGTGCATTTTTCCTCCTTAGGAGCTCTTTAAAGGACGCTCTGTGAATAGCAACATGTTTAGAACTTTGTCACAAGGAAGAACTTACGAGCACTTAGGAGGCTTTGTGAATATGGCCTTGACATTTAACTTTTTAAAGACGAGGGTGAGAAGTAGAGCATGGCTAATTGCAGGGTTTCTACTATTTCTAAAACTGAACTCCTTTCACAAAAGACTGTCAGCACTAACAAAAACAGAAGGGCAAAAGACGTAATCATGGCTGACAGGAGACAGAAGCAGTTTTAAGTGTGGAATAATTTTACACTAAATGGTGTTGACAGCTAACTTGACACTCCAGAAGGACAATTCAGAATACAGAATATACTTCACAAGTTAATCTGGGAAACAACTCAAAGAAAATGTTTGGGGAGGGCAGAGCTGCACAAAGAACATATCTGGTGGGTGACTATCAACCACAATAATTATGGGCAAATCAGAAGATGTAGCAGAAGGGCCCTGACACTGAGGAGAAAAGTATATGACATGAGACGGTTTGGAAGTCAAGCTCCTGCCAAAACAGTCTGGAGATGTGTGAAAATATCTTTTTAATGTTCCAGTTTTGTTCTTCGTCCTTCATTCAATGAAGAAATGTGATCAGGCTCTGATAAAACTGACACAACAGACAGCATCCATCCTAATCTCTATATGTGCAGCCAATGTGTATAGGCCTGCGGTGGATTCTCACTGTCTTAACACTTGTAAAGTAGCTCCCGCCTCCTCTTCTGATATGAAAAGCCTTAAGCTGTGTGATTATACACTCAACCTAGAATTAAATGTCAGAATTGCTGTCTGTTTGATGTTGTTGACACAGAAAACCTGTAAAGAACTTGTGTTTCCACACAGAAAATGGATTGATGAGCATAATCCAAACAATCCACAATCTAAACTTTCGAAATTCAGACTGATATTTATAATTTAGTTGGGCTAACACGTTTACATGCATTTCAAAAGTTCAGCTGAAGTCTGACAAACAAGATAAATACATATTTTCCCACTGCATGTAGATATATTGTAGAAAAAAACAAAGTCAGCTACACACAGGCTGCACTGCTTTGCTCTGCACAAACAAATCCTTACAAGGCAGAACAGGCTCATTCATACTGCAGTACAGTGACTTACAGCATTACACAAAACTTTGGCATTTCTCTGGCCTACAGCCCATCTTTTTCCAAAGCACAGCTCTGGTCCCCCCCCCCCCCCCCCCCCCCAAAAAAAAAACCTCTGTGTTTGTCTCTGCACACTCAGTGAGACAACAACTGACAACAACAGCATTTCCGGGAACTCAACAGACAGCGATAGTCATGTTTTTTGCTCAGTCCTCAGCTCACACGCTGCACTGTTCCCTACATTCGTAGAGTTTAATGTAGCACACAGAGTGAGCACAATCAAAGCAAAACAGATGAGCTGCAGCTTGTTCAGAGCACATTTGGCCCAGCTATCGCAGACAAAACATTTTCCAAGGTCACAAGATTTAAACTGATTAAGAAGTGGAGAGAGCTCCGTCGTCAAACCTAGTTTTCAGGAGGGTTATGCCGGTAAAACTTAAGTACCATTCAAAAAGCCTTCAATAGAAAATCAAAGACAGCTGATGACCTAGAGGCACAAAAATGGCAACATGATGCCCTTTTTGCTTTCTCATTTGTTTAGATATACCAGTTATGCAACAATGAAAGTGAAGCGGTCTGACCTGAGGCTACGTTATTTATATGTACAGAGAAAATATATTGGCCTGATTTAACAAGTTTCCCTACCAGTAAAAAAAAAAGACATCGAGAAACACTTGAATCAACGTTTCCATTGGCATCAAAAACCTGTTTCTTACACTCTGTGTTATTTCATGCAGAGCTCTTACCAGGTGACCATGAAGCCACTCTACTAGACTGTCAGCTGTGGAGTCTGGAATCTGGCAGCGAAGACTCTCCCTTTCCTCGGTGTCCATTAACTCCAGGACGCTCCTCAGGTCCTCCAAAAGATGAAGAGCCCGCAGACTGCCCATGAAAGGAGAGGTGGGAGACTGGCAGTCAAACAGCCCATTAGAGTAGTCTAGAGCCTTGGAGCCTGAGAAAAAAAAATCACAACAGATAAAAGAGAAGCACATAAAAAGGAGCAAAAGAGACTCCTTAAATCTACTTCTTATAACCAGAGAAGACAGAGGAACATTTTTTTGGATAGGTCCCAAAGTGATAAAAATACACAATGTCAAAATAACTTGGTTCATACACAGGACAGGACGTTACAACTTTTAATTTTAAGTTTGGAGTCACTGAACAGCAGTCATTAGTCACTAAATAAGAAAAGACCACTCATAGCACTGACCATATCCTTCTTTAATCCTTTGCAACACAGTTAAATGTCAAAACGATGAGAGAATCAAACTAGAGACTATACTAATGTTCACTAAAAGCAACACTAGCTAATTGATTAACAATATTTATTTATATGATCAAACAAAATCAATACCTGTTGAAAAACCACACAGCAACAAAAAAATTAAAATAAAATAAAATCCAAGAGCACCTACTGTTTAGTGGTTTAAATTTGTTGTTATTTGCCAAAAATAAATGACCAGTTTGTATACTGTATGGTGGAGCTTAATACTGAAATGTTGTTTGGGTCTAAATTTGTGAAATACAAGCTGTATTACCCTAGGGATGTCTTTACACATTTTTTTTTTTAATTGGCACAGAGTGTTTAGAATTTATGAGATTGATTCCTTTAGTTTTATTTAACTTTGGCCTTCATAGACATAATATAGAATGCACTCTTTATAGTGATATGGCATAGAGGAGATGACTGTTATCAATTATTTCAGGAGCCTTAGATTAGATACTCAAGGATTTAAAAGACATCTATCCTCACCAAGCACTGCTCTCTCTCTCCTAACCTCAGGGTCAAATCACATCTTCAAGTCATATCTAAAGATTGAGTACTTTTTAAAACCTTTGACTAGGGATAAACTGGTTAAGGATGAACAAGGAAGAATCTCATTTGTCTGATTCTGCCTGTAGTTCCTGATCATCAAGCGTCTACATTGTTCCGCATCCTCATTTGCAACAGATGAGAAAAAACATGTAAATAAACCATTTATTTCATATTATAACCTGATCCTGATCCGTGTCTGCATTACAGCAATATTGCAGTGGTTCTCAATTTCTTCGATGTGCTTCCCCCCTCAAGATCATCCACCACCACTTACTAAATCACCAGAGGAGCTGCTAAGATCTTCCTTAAATACTCCAAATATGTGAATTCTGTTTGCTCCATTAGATATTAATGTCTGAACACATAAATCTACAGTATTTATTTTCACTGTATATATATCCACATATTATATACTATATACTAAAACTAATATATATTACTGTTATTATTCTAACCCTGACCCTTTCTTGAAAAGATTAAAACACAGGGGCAACTCTTTGACTTGTTTCTTGAAAATTAAAAGAGAAGTCAAGTCCTGCAAATCCTAAGTCACAGTCTAAAGTTTAAAAAAAGAAAAAATATTAGATTGAAATCCAGAGAGAGCAAATAGCAGTCTGTTGTCCACATAGATTTTTATACATTATCCCACCTCACACACTGGCAATAGTCAATTTACAGCCCAGGTGCAAAACTGGCACCTGAGATGTCTAATTGAAATTCCTGGGGGCCGAGACCCCATTTGGCCACAACCCTGGCAAGACAAGGGGCCCCCATTTACATGTTACCGCACCCCCTTGAGGGTCATGCACCACTATCTGAGTAACACTGGCCTACTGATCTGCTTAAAGCTACAGGCAACACTTGTTTTAAGTGGTAGGCCATGTTACTTACTGCTAAGCGGCACAGCAAAAGCTGTTGACGCATCATGCGTCTCAACTTTCTTGGCTCATCTTTAAATTGTTCAAAATGCTCATGCACTGTAAGTCGATTTTTAGTTCCATTTAAAGCTTTTGGGAAACAAACAAAAAAATGTCAGTTAAGATGCTCCTGCTCTAGTGTCTTTACAAATGAGATAATGAAGTCTATGTGTTGTCTGTGTGTTTATACGTGTGTATGTGTCTATATTTGTTTATTTATGCATGTATGTGTTTCTTTAAATAAGAGGTTGGCTTCGGCCTGCTCTATTGTAAAGCATCTTGAGATAACAACTGTTATGAAATGGCGCTAAACAAATAAAGATTGATGGATCAATTGAAGTCTATCTTAAACTACAAGAGTGTTTTATTCATGCATGCACTACAGAGACTGAAAAAAGTACATTATTTTTTTTTAAGAATTACATTAAATTCATAAATAGGTTCACATTTACACCAAGATCAGCTTTGAGCCAATAGTTACTTTAAGAAAACTGGCAAATCTATGTAATAATTGACATTCAGAACCCCCTTTACAGGAAGTGGAATGATGCATGTTTCATCAGTGGGGAGACTGACGGTCAAGTGAATCTCTTTGGAAAAAAAAATGTTGAATATTGGGTGTTGGGTGTATTTGAGATGCAGATCATTAAAATAACTGTGATTGTATTGTTTGAAAACATGTGACAACAAGCATGATCCAAGCATCAAAAACTTTGACAACCATACTAATGAGCATGTGTACAAACCACACATCCTAAATGAGTGCAAATTACAAGTTTAACCCTCATTGGCATAGATGGACGCAGCGAGATGCACCGATGTTTTGTTTCTTTAGGTTTTAAACCAGCCGGCAGGAAGAACTCAGAATACATCTGGCTTAACCCTTTAATGCAATTAGAGTTGGATAACTTTACCTGCTATGATGCCGTCCATCTGCTCCAGGGCAGCTGCCAACATGTCGCTGGCATCTGACATCATCTTCAGCGGCTGATCGAACCTGAAACAAGAAATAAAACCATTTAAAAAAAAAAAGACTTCATTTGAAGACATACTGTCCTTGAGTTCTTTAATGTATGGTCATACTTGGTTATTGGTGACATTATTAGTGTGCTAACCTTTGTTAAAAATAGAATATATTCTTCTATTTTCTAGATTAAATTATTTGAATGTTATGTTTATATAATTTTGAACCAGAGGAGCTTAAGTACCTGAATGGAAATGGAGTTATGGTGCATTTTGTTACGGATCAAATGGAACCAAAGAGAAGAGTTGCTTTTTTTATTTTGACAGCTGATAATCTAATGAAATTCAAGACATTTATTTTGAATTGTAGTTCATTGTCCAGCTCATTGCTGGCAGCAAGCATCAAGCCATTTGACTCTATGTATCCTGAGAGATAAAGACTGTGAATAAAGAATAAAAGGTTAGCTTTTTGAAGAATTTATTTACTTGTGAGTTCTTAGCCTAGATGTATTAGAAAATAGTTATTAATTAATCTTAAAAACATTAAAATATGTATACCCTTTAAGGTTAATAGCAAAAAGCAGCCAGAACTAACTGAGCAAGTATTGACTCTGTAGCATTTGTTAAAAGCCCCGTTGAAAAACCAAGTAAACACGTTGTTATTTATTTGTAAAAGTGGTTCACTTAAGTAAAATGAAAGCTTGACAGGGTGGAAGTATAAACTTGGGACATACATATAATTGGCATAAATCTTAAGATCGACAAAAATTTCCTCCCACATTCCTCCTCTGAGCAAAAACTCATTAGTAATCATGTGGATCCTGGAAAACAGTGTTTTATTTTCTTTGTAAAATTGTTAAAAAAAAACCCAAAACAAAACATAAACTAAAAGGGTGGAACTTTTTTTGGGGATGCACAATCACTGAGAAAATAGATAACAAACATTGTTTGCACTCACATAAACATGTATAATTATGGAGATTTTTAACTTAAGTCTGTACAAGTGTTTTGTTTCTGACTTTACTGCAAAAGTGCTTAACTGAAACTGAAAAACAGGTGTTGGTGACATTAAAAGATGAACTTTCATGTGCAATGAATGATAATATACATTAGAGTCCACGGATAAGATATAATTACAATTATTAAGTTAACAATTCAACTTATTCAATATCACGATGCATCACGATGAATGAGTAGTATCCTTGCTTTCCCATATTACTGCACCAGGCTACTTTTTGGATAAAGAAATACAAGCAGTCAGATAAATATGAACTCCTTCAATTAATTCGAAATGGCTTTGAGATCAACTGCAGCAAAAAAGGTCTTCTCATTGTAAAAACCACAATAAATACATTTCGTAGGTCTCATCCTCCTATTTTTAAACCAATAATAAAATCCTTTTGTAGAATAATTTTATTTATTTTAAGCATGGTACTAACAGTTGCATCCAAGGAACAGAAAAGTAACCAAAAGTCAGGCATTATCAGTACAGATTTTAAAAAGTCTTTCATTAAAAAAGCACTAAAAATAGAATAATGAAATCAAATGAACTGAAAACAAAACACCCATGATGCACAGATGTCAAATATCATTATTTGGTCATAAACAGACCACCAACAAAGTCTCAGACAGCAATGTGTGCCATGCAGCACCACATTAAATTAAAAATAAAACATATTTGTCATAAAATAGAAAAGATTATAAACAGCACATGCATGATTACAGTGATTTAAACTGAAGTCAATTTACATTTTTGTCAGTGGATGAACGCATTAACATTCAAGCCCTTAAAGCTGCCCCGAGTGAGAGATGGGATGTCAACAGAGCAGGTCTCCGACATCTTCTGCAGTAATGGTGGTTTTCAGCTTTCTAAGCTAAAATAAGAGCAGTAATGTGGCCCTAAAGCATGGCATTAAAAAAGGTTTCCACCCAGGAAGTAGGCAAGGGCTGCACTGCAACCTCAACAACCTCCAAATAGCTAAAGAAGGATGGTGCATGCATGATTTGGTAAGGGGAACAAAATAGTATCTTAAACAGTGAATGATGACCTGTGACAGCTAAAATAACAAATGATATGCGCTCAATCAAGTTGTTCCCTCCTCAGTCATCTGCAGCAGACAGTAAGACTGTTACATAACGCATTTCTGAATACCAAACAGGCTATTTACCCAAAATATTTTCACAATGGCAGATCAAACCAGTCAGACACTAGACACTCTGTGAGGAGCAGAGTGAAGATTTATTTCCGTGTGCCAGTACTGGACATGGGCCAGAGCACCACAACAGCCTCTTTATCATCAAACATTTCATCCAAAGGCTCTGCTGTATATTCACACATGCTTAAACGTGCATGTACAGGCATTCACCCCCCCCGACACACACATACACACACCCTCCTTAAATCGCCTGTCTCACATCCTGGGAGTGTCCGACGCCGGGACACAGCATCATTTTTAAACTTTATGGAAACCACCCACAGAACTCACGCTGTTATTTGAGGATTCCTGTGGTCACACTTTCCATTATATGTAAAATAAGTGAGCACTGAAGCATCATACGCAACTCACAGAGGGCTTAGGGGAGACAGGAAGAACCGGCATGCCATCAGTCTGCTCCAGAGTAAAGTGCTGAGGTGTTTCCAATAATGTGAGGAAAGAACTCTTTTCAGGCTGCCCATAGTCAGACATTATGAAACAAGTCTTACATGTTCCTACAACCGAACATCATATTATCAATAGGGTAAGTTAATGTAATGTTAAAACTTAGGACGTACCAAAACTAGCATTCCATATCGTGCTTTAAGTGTGATTCCCCCTCTGGGCTGGACTGCCTCTCACATTCACAGCTCCTTACCCTTGGACCTGTTGATCATTTGTTTCAGAAGATACTTGTGTTTTAATCCTGTGTGACTTTACCATGTGTAAAACAGAAAGAGTGAAAAAATCCTGGGTAAAATTTTTTTTACATTGATTCACACAGAGGCGAAAAAGGTAATCCAGTCCGAAAAACATCTTTATTTTCCTTTTTTGATGATCTGTTCATCTTGTGCTCCATTTTTCTTAAGAAAACTGTGAGTATGTTTGTGATGAAATCAGATTTCATCCATCTACAGGCAGTTCAAAGTATGTTTATCTTCAACTTATATAAGTGATCTTTCACAAATTACATCAATTTCTTCCTCTTTACACACATTGTTCAACACTCCACCTCCTGCTGCTGCAGTTCACCCGGGTCTTAATGTTTGTTGATATTCTTTAGGATTTATATTTTTTAATTTACAAAAATATCAAAACCTTGACTTTGAGATGTGTGCCACTCAATATTTAGTTCTCACATCAGCTGATCTGTGTGTGGATGGGGATTACTGTTGGTGCGTAAAACAGAGCGATACAAAACGAGAGAGAGATGAACTACATCGACAGCATAAACCGTAGAAAACTATGACAGCTGCAAAGGCTCATTTAATAAAAGAAATCAATTACTTTTAGGGAGTTAACAAGAGGAAATCAGGGACAGCATTTCTCTGTTATCATACAGCTGCTCAGGTGAGCCCTTTTCACTGGTCTCTGGTCAGCTGGAGACAATGTAAAAAAATGCGTCAGAAGTAGGTGTTCATAATATGGCTGCAGGAAAGAGCAGAGCTTTAAACTATGATCACAATTTATATTCTTACTACAATGACACATGTTAAAAAGTGTATCAACAGCATTGACAAAAGAGTAGAGAGAGCACTGGAGCACACAGAAGTGAATATGAAGCAGCATCAGTTCGTGCAGTACTGAGTTTTTACTTTAGAACCAAATCTTGCCTTTCTTTTGATCTAGTAAGAAACTTGTTGCTGCCACATTTCTGTCTGTGCTTGATTATGGTGATGTTTTATACATGCATGCCTCGTCTCAGAGCTTACATGCCTTGGATACTGTGTATCATGGAGCTCTGAGGTTCATCACAAACTTAAAATCCCTTACTCATCACTATGTCCTGCATGCACGTGAAGGATGGTCCTCTGTGTCTACTCATAGACTTAAGCATTAGCATATTCTCATTTACAAGGCGATTTTAGGTCTACTCCCTTCAAAACCCTCTGACCTTCATCAGTCAAAGGAGTCCAGGATCTTATAATCTCCGGTCCCAGAATCTCCTGTTGTTGTCTGTTCTTAAGGTTTGAACTGAGAAGGGGAAAAAAGGCCTTTAAATTTGCTGCATCTTTGGCTTGGAATGAGCTGCAAAAAGACCTGAAACTCACTGAGCTGGTTTCACTGGACACCTTTAAGAGGTTGTTATATTATGTGAATACTGAGGCATCTGGCTGCAGATGTTTTGACAGATGATCTTGTTTCCTTCAATAGTCCAGCTTGTCAATTAACTGTCTTTATTATTTTTTCATTGTACTTTAAGTGTCATACAGGTCATGTGTATTTGTATGTGATGCTGTTGTGATTGTAAGTAACTTCGCTAAACGTGCTGCTGCCTATCTTGGCCAGGACACTCTTGAAAAAGAGATTTTTAATCTCAATGAGTTTCTTTTACTGGTTACATAACGGTTAAATAAATAAAAATGACAGAAAACACCGGAGGAAAAAGCTGCAGTGTTAGGGTTAGCCTTGTATACAGACAGCTCATTGTTTTTGTGAGACGCCCGGTGGTTGGTGATCAATTTAGAGCAGATCCAGCCATCCATTATCTATAAGGCTTATCCCTTTCAGGGTTGCGGGGTGGGGTGGGGCTGGAGCATATCCCAGCTGACATTGGGCAAGAGGCATGGTACACCGTAAACTGGTAGCCAGCCGATCACAGGGCCACACAGAGAGACGAACAACTTCCACGCTCACAGTCATACCTGAGGGCAATTTGGAGTCACCAATCAACCTAATGAGCCTGTGTTTGGTCTGTTGGAGGAACCTCGCATAGGACCTGCAAACTGAGAACATGCAAACTTCACACAGAAAGGCCCTGATCAACATGGGGATTAAACCAGGCACCTTGCTGCTGTGAGGCATGTGCACTACCTGCTGCGCCACCATGCCACCCACGTTTTAGAGCAGATGTTCAACAGAAATATGATCATGTACAGTGAAAACAACACTTTCTATGTCCAGACGCACATTTGATATTTTGTTACTCTCCCACAACAGCAGCTGTTTTTATCCGTCCTGTCTAGTCTCCCTTTTCAGGTTTCCCAACAGTCACACAGGATGATGCCATCAGCCCTCCTCACTCGCCCTCAGTGAATTACACTGCTGCATTCAGACATCAGCTCACTCTGACTTTACACAGATTAATACTAGAGGGTATGAGGAAATCACCCAAGTAAAGTCCGGGTGAAAAACTCGGCTCTTTGCATTTTAATATACAGCACACTTACATAAAGCTCGGATAGTTTCAGGGTTTTTTGCAAGTGTGAACAGGGTTTTGTTGGAGTGTTTTTAATCAAACTGATTCAAAATGTGACACAAATAAATAAACGCTTTATCTATGTTTCTGTATTGCTTTCTGTTGTGCCAGGGGTGAGTGAGTCTTACAGTCCTAATGCTAAAGCACAGGTGAAAGGTCTTAGTGTGAGTGCGCTGTTGGGTACAATATTAGGGGGGTTAAATACCATGGGAGTAGAAAGAGAAGTCCAGGTATCTTCTATTTGAGTAAAACTTGTCTAGGGATGCACAATATTTTCAGTATTACATTAGCACAGGCAGACAATAGTTCATAAAGTTAATTGTTGGTACATGTGCTATTTATAACAGCATAATACTTCACCTTATGAAGTGTCTTTACAGTTTTACTGTAAGCAGATTCAACATACCTGCCTCAGCTACTTCTTCACAATTATTCCTCATTCTTAAAAGTAGATTCTAGAGACTGATGTTTCAGGCTTGAAAATGGCTAGTTTGAATTCTTGATACTTGGGAAACCTTTGTTTTTATATCATTTATAACAGGTTTGTCTCGGGAGAACCACCCTGCAAACATGTCCTTTAGTGAGGTTTAGCTTTGTATTTATATGGCCCATAAAAAATGTGCATTTGGCCCTTTCTGTGGTTGTTAAAGTGCCATTTGTAGACCTCAAAATGGCAAATAAAGTTGCTTACCGGTAACTGTGAAAGATCTGTACAGTTTGCATTAAGGTTGTTGGAAAAAAAGATACTTCAATACTTAAATATGCTATCTTTCAAAACAATAAATCATACAATTTCCCATTTAGTAGTATTTTCAATACTACTGAATGGGAAAAAAGTGAGTTAAAAGAGAGAGAGACTTGGTGCTCTGAACAATTTAAGAAGTGAAAAAGATTCTGCATGTAGGGATTTATGGTGCCAGGTGCCGTTGTCCCACCTGGCTTCATTCTGCCAGTTTATAGAGCACCTTTGGGTGGAGAGTAAAATTTGCATCATGGATGTGCAGACAAATCTGCAGGAACTGTGTGATGCCATCATGTCAATGGACCAAAATCTCTGAAGAACGTTTCTAGCACCTTGTTGAATCAATATGCCCAAGAGAATTTAGGCAATAGGTCAAGGTGTGCCAAAAACAATGGCCACTGTATGTTTAAGGAGGTCATTTGGTAAACAACAAATAGGCAGAAGCAAAAAGACTTAGTAGACAAAAATAAAATAGGGATCAGACTGCACAACAGAAATCTTCTTTGAAAGCAGTCAACAGAGGTTTTGATCCTGATGACTACACAGTGACTGTACTGAAAACCCTCAGGGCACCCCCCTCTCAAACCTGACTCAGCTTTTCTTTCACAACAGAGAGGCAAATGTGGGTATGTTTAACACATGGCTTTCAGCAAACGCACTTCAAACACACCCTGCCAAGACCAGACATGCTGCTCAGGAACCTGCTGTCCTCGTGTCAGTCACTGCTGAAAGAGTGTAAAGACCCCCCTCCATGGCTTCATCCTGAATTCACAGGACATCTGAGCACAAAGAATGCCTAATTACAGAGAGGCTGGCTTTGTCCACAAGTCCCGGGATGCCTCCATGGTATGTTCATCAAATGTAAACACAGTCTGGGAAGCAGACAGGTTGACTGGAACTATGTTGTCGTTCAAAAACAAAGGCTGTGGATCAGAGTGCTTAAGGATGCATTAAATGATCATCATCTTGATTAATCCATGTCTGAATAAATAAAGAAGTCATCAAAAAAATCCTTGCTCTGGCTTTTTGGAGTAAAAAAAAACATACAAAACCAGTTACTATCAAAACGGACAACAAAAATGGCCAGGGACCACACTGCAAGCACTTCTGATAATTTTTTAACGAACAATAATTCATACACCGTAGCCACAGCCATGAAGACCAACTTGATTTGATTAAGAGGAAATTCTCAAAAAAAAAAAAGAAGTTACAGCGAGAAATAACACACTGGAAATGTTGCAGCTGCTTCTAAGTCAAACCTAAGTTGTAGTTCCAAAGTAGCTTAATAAAAGCTTTATAATCTCACCTATTATGCTTAAAAATGTAAAAAAAATCACAAAAGTTAGGTTTGTCGGTCAAGATTATCACAAAAAGTAAAACATAAGTTAAAAAATTTGCCTGCTACAGACCTTACTATCAGCAATGATCCAAGACCACAGTGAAACGTCTCATAAGCTTTTAGTTGAGAAAACCAGCACGATGCTAAATCTGCATTGCAATCAACTAAAATAGATCATCCCTGCACCACTCTACCTTTATTTAAGATTGTACAAATTAAACACATCCATATTGTTGCTGCTGTATAATCTTCAATAAAGGAAAATAATGGCAATATTTTGGCACAACAATTTTTTCTTGCAGCCTTATCTGACAGATACATCCACCGGTGCAACACAAAAATGATCAGAGTTTGTACAAAAGGTCACATCTACCCACTAAAAACCTTTTTCTCAAAATCAGCACTTTGCTTCAAACCACACTACTATTTTAGCTGTCATTCAGTCTCCATATTGCATTGATCCCACCTTATGGGGGTCATGTGCTCACCTTTACAGGCCCTGAAATGTATGTTCAATCAATAATAAAACTCTCAAAGGAGACATCTCAAAAAAAACCCAACAAGCAAGCATCCCTCTCAAAGACAAAGTCTCCCTGTCTGCTCCCCTATAGGCACCACTTACACCAGCCATAAGACACACAGAGAGGGCTATTGTTGAGGGTAGGGTGGTATTTTGACTGAGAGGCATGAGAAGACAAAGACAGAAAAAAAGCTGCAGTGCAACGCTACAGTACACAACAGCACCTGCCTGCATATGCTTCTCAGACTCAAAGAGCCTCAGACAAAAACATAGAAAAAAACAGTCTTGCCCTGTGGTTACTGCAGCCATATAATTCATGGAGACAGGCGGAGAATAATGAACACAAGAGGGAGAGTGGACCACGATGATGGCTTTTCAAATCCTTCAGGCAGGGAGAACCACTGAAACCCCACTCTCACTGGACAGAGGGAGAGAAGAAAGATGCAATAATTCCGAATGCACTTTGACACACAGGAAGTGGAAAATATACATAGATGCCTCGGGGCCGCTCATCTCTATGGGGAGAAAGTGTTTACAACAGCCATGCTACCGGCTTTTACAGCTTGTTTTGAGAAAAGTTGCACTAGTGGTTAAAGAAAAGCCTGGGGAGAGAGGAATTTACAATGCAGGCATAGATTATACACAGTTGCTTTACTTGTTCTTTCTCCAAATTGGTTTCAAAGTCTGTGGACTGAACAGGATGAATAGTCTCACCACATAATGACACTTTCCATGTTTTTGGTCAGGCGGTGACTCAGTCTCTACCTTCATGCTGTATTTCCATGTGAAAAGTCTGCTTTTGGGAAGCCCATTTTATTTTACCCTTAGCTCTAAATTGTACATTTAAAGGGCAACAAGGTTTTCTTTATGAATTAGACTTGGGATGAATTACTCCTTACTCAAGTATGGAAAAACTCCATTTCTGAGCAGCATTCCTCATATTTTCTTTAAGTGACAAGTTTTAGGAATTCAGTTTGGCGTGTTTTGGTACCCAGTAAATGGAGGAGGAAACTGAAAGGATTTTATTGATATCAATGCCATTAACAATTCTGTTTATCAATTCCATTCTTCATCAATTCTTGTGGATTTTCTAAGGGTAAATCAATCTGCCAACACAGGTTTACTGCATGTTTCCTGTGTTTCCACCTTGGCGTGAAATCACAGTCACAGATGATGGCTGTTGTGCTGTTGGTGTCATTTCCATGTGACATTAAGCCACATTTAAGACTACTTGTGTTTCAAGCAAGTGGCAAGTACCAGGGTTGAAAAAGGAGGCCCATGCTGAAGCGCCAAAAAAATGAGTTTGTTAAGTGTCTGCATAAAACTGGCTGCAGGAACCCTGGAGGTTATAAGACTGTGTGAGGGGAACTGATCGTTTTTACAGCCTAAATAAACATAATTTACAGCCTGGTTAATAAAATGGCTTTTGTCTGATTACGAAAGGGGGGGGGGGGGGGGGGGGGTTCTTACATTGTGTTACATTGTGTATACAACTGTTTCAGATATACAGATCTTGTGTGAAAACACCAAGTCTCTGACATACTAGGATTGACCACTTCCTCGTGGAGTGCTGATAGTCTGGTGGTTATGCCTTAACTCTGAACCCAGCCTGTGGTCTTCCCTCTCTCTCATCCCAGTTCCTGACTCTCCTTGCACTATCTACCAGAGACATGAAGAGATCCCCCAAAACAATCTTAAAAGAATTGAACACTGCCAGAGGTTTGTGGCTATTTGTCAGGTGCTTGCTCAGCCTCTTAGTGCCACCTCTGTCTGTAATTTGTTACAGAGGTTTATTTGTTTAATTATATATCCCCATTGTGTTTTTATAACATATTTCATAACAAAATAAAGGCAAAATTCTGTAAACAAACAAAAAAACAAACAAAAAACTAGCCTTTTAGCTCCATGCTATTAGCCCCCATTCACTTCACTGCATTGCACACAAGGTTCAGTAAGGCAGGCAAAACACAGGACAGAGGGTATGTTGGAATAAATTAATATCATTGTACAAGTTCATATGAATGAGGCACCTGACTGATCAGTGAAACATCAGTAATTTATGGAGAAGGGGTGGGAATAAATAAGTTAACACCTATGCCCGCTCATTTTTGAATATGTAACATAAAGCATGAGTTGTTTAGCATTTTTTATGCTATGATTTTCTTTGGTAGAGTACTCTCTATTTATGTCAGTTTGTAGTTGTATGATTTTTCTTCCATGTTCGAAATAAATCCATTCATTCACTCAAAAGAGTTTCAATTGCAAGTTATCATTGAAGACACACATATCCTGGCCCTCTGCCAGAGTTACATAGTGCTGAAAGTAGGCAACCAGGGCACTCTGTGGTAATAGGGTAGACAAATTTTACCTTTTTTAAGTCATTGCACTGACATATCCACAGTGAGACCTGTGTACTATTGGGGACTCCAGTAGCCCAGTGGCTATGTCTGCATGCCCCATGCACAGAGGTTGCTGTCCTTGAAGTGCGTGGCTCTGGTTCAGATCTGACATGTGGCCCCTCCTACATTTATTCCCCATTCTCTCTCTCCCACTGGTTTCTGACTCCCTGTTTTACTGTGACATTAAATCGTAAAAAGCCTACAAAAAAGTTGCATATTGCTTTAAGTTAGGCACTGCAGGAAGGGTGCTGCGGATCCCTGGGAGTAGACACGGTCTCAGCATTCAACCACAGTCTGCAGGACGCTGCTCAGGAATAACCTGCAGCTATTTCCAACCTGAGCTAACAGGCAGGACACATCATCACTAATTTTACTCCACCAAACAACTAGGGCTACGTAAGGACAAGATGTTTCGGCACAGATTTGGGAGCATTTTCTTTATGTTTGACTGGCTGGAACTTACAAACCCACATGGCATTCATCAATGTGAGATGAAGATATGCTAAACAAAAGATGGATGCTGGGTTCAATCTAAGAGCAATCCTCTAAAATCTTCATGAGGCTCATTCATTACCAGATGATCTTAACATCATTTTATTTATGTTGGACAGCAGTACACATTCTTTTGACATTCCTCACAGCTGCTCATACAACAACTTCACCTATGGAGGATTTTATATTTGACATTTATGCACACGTGGCACTGACAGCTAGGCTATATAAACAAAAACAGCTGCAGATTTACACAATACTGCTGTCACTGCATATTGTCATATAAGTGCAACAAGTACAAGTAGTGGCTTGGCTGCAGTTTTACCAGCCAACTTCAACATTTTTCTGCATCCCTCCTGAAGAAATTCCTTACATTTTTGGCTGCAGTAAAGAGCAGGAGGGGAAATAAAGGACCTTAAGGGGTATCACTTAACATCAGTATACATTTTGAAGGAGTTCAATAAAAGCCACCTCAAGTGTAACTCAAATACTGAAACACCATGATTTCATGACAAAGCAGAGGTCGAGGTAAAACCAGCTTCAAACAATGAGTGATGAGACTGAGACATTACTTTGAGAATTTCTATTGTTTTGGAGAGCATTTGAGAAGAAGGAACAAACTGTTCAATGAGGACGACTGACAAAAAATACACACCAGCTAATCAGGTTTCATGATTTTAAAAAGAGCAAAAAGAAAACTAAAGTTTAATTCACCATCAAGACAACCACAAGCAATTATAGGTGTTTTTCACACCTACAGCTCGGTTGCTTTGTTCAGATTCAGCTAGCAAAACACTACAAATGTGCGTAATTCCCTTGGATTGTTTCATGTTTACGCAACAATATATTCAGGCATATTGAGTCCAGGCTGTAGAGCCAAAGCTGACCTTATGTCATTACTTCACAGCCAGCTTTGCAATGAGTTTGGGTCACACCAGGCGTTTTGGGAAGAAAGCCAGCAGGGTAAACTATCCATAAACGAAAATATGATAATGATAATAGCAGATATGAAATGTCCTATGTAAGATTACACAGTTGAGCCTTGCCATGTAAGTGTAAACAACAAACTCTGTGCACATGGATAAGGGCCATTTAACACTAGCCAGCAGACCATAGAGGACATCAGATAGCATGTGGACTTATTACAACGTCAATGTTAATGAGTTCTGTGATGATCTTCTGTAGAAATGGTAATAAATGTGAACCTGTTGATATTTTAACAATATGTTGTGCCTGAGAACAGAAAGTGACTCTGTGGGATCCAAACATTATTTAGAAGTACTTTGTTATCAGCCTGGTTGCTGTCATGCAATTATTATTACTGCTACAACTTCTTAGACTAGTTATTGTCACTTCCTGGGGTGATTTTGCAAACAAATCACCCCAGGGCGAATGGAAACAAGCCTGGATCACCAATTTTGAGTGATCTTGGCGCGGCTGTTTGTGTGAAAACAGGGAGGGATTCATACAAAATGAACAATGCCGAGCACAGGCTGCCCACACGTATCAGAACAACTCCCAGAAAGGATCTAGGTGTGAAAATGACCTTAAACTCTTTTTTTGTGTGCTGCAGCCTCACTCAATCTCATCTCAGCATTACAGAAATTCAAGCAGATATTTCACATTTGACACAAACTTAACAAATACCTTATATTTGCTCCTGAGCTAGGAGATAAGTTAAGTTCATAAAATAGAAATTACGTTTTACTTGAAGCATGCCATTCAACATACAGTATGTGCCATGAAAACAACTTGGATTATTTACCTCAGCAAAATACTAATGAAGACACAACATGGTAAAGATGCACGATTACAGGCCCTGGACACCCACACAGGTGTTCGTAATAGAGCCTTTGATTAGACCTGTCCTCAGGATGGTGTGGGCGTGGCAGGTTACTTGACTGACAGCTGCACAACCCTATTAAATTTGTAGAACTTGTATCTGTAAGATGACTTGTTGATCTGTTCTTATTTTAATTGATCCATAAAACTTATGACATCATAAACTCTCACCATAGCTCCACCTGTTTTCAACCTCTCCTGGTCTAACCAACCACAGTGATCAAATACACCTGTGTGAGTAACAAGGGCCTTTAAAAATCATGCATGCAAAACTTTGATTTAATCATGTAAAGGTACAGGCATCATTACTCTTAGTAGAATTTCCTGCTTTGCTTGATAGTTTCCTTAATGCAAACAATAAAAAGACTTAACAGAAAAAAAACATTAGAATAACACCTGTTACAATTAAAATTGTGGCCAAAACAGCATTTTTTTAACAACTGAAGTGTGGTGTACAACTCTTGCTGGGAATTGTTTCTAGTGTTTGGATTTTTCAGTGTTAAATTGTTGCTTTTGCAACAGCATAAGAGTCAACATGATTCCTTAATTGATACTTTTGAGTGCGAAAGGAGGATTAATAATGTTTAGTCTTGTCTTAACACACGCCATGAATTTTCTGTTGCCTGTGGCAGTGAAGCAATACCAAGCAGAAAAGGCAGTTAAGGTTCAGCACTTTTGGCTCAAAGTCTCTTAAAATGGTATGTAAATAATAACCTAAATTTGTTTGGTTATTCGTTTCAATTGGTTGGTATTGGTATTACATCAGTACTGGATTCCAGTACCCATCTCTACTTCTTCCTTTTATGTTTGTTAATACAAGTCTCATGTAAAAGAAATGTTTTTATTTGTAAGTAAAATTAGTAGTTTTGTAGGAGGATTACATTTTTATACAGTATTACAAATGTTTTCTTTTCTTTCAGACCTGCATCTCTTGTTAACTGATACTTAAATATCCTCCATTGACAACTTCATTTCCAAAATAATTTAAAATATCCCCTTTCAGCACCAGAAATATGAAGCAGTTTGCATCACTTCCTAGCAAAGTCAAACAGGATTAAATCAGTGCAAAAGAGGTAGCCTTAGGGCATGTCTCTCCCCACAGTCCTACCACAGTCTGGGAATGTGGCAAAATCAAAACCTGAGGTTGGGCCAGCCTCCTCACATGAAGTTTAAACTTTTGTCTTTTACCACACGTACAGTTCTATGTATAATCTTTTATTGTGAGATTAAATGTTTAATGCTGTTTCTAGAAATGTACTGATTGCAAAAATCAGGGCCTGTGCAGGTGCTAATGCCAATACTGGTGCAGATGTTTTGCTAATTACTTCTCCCATGATGCCAATGTTTTCTTTTATTTTGATCATGGAAACATATGGAAGTCTGCCACAGGTCCGAGCTTTATATATACTATTATGTATTAAACTGAAGTGAGACAACAGATAAACAATTGCAGCTATAATCCTTCTGGCTCATATTTATATGGAGAAGGCCGATATTTGTCAAAGAGCTGATGTCAGGTGAAACCAATATCAAATTTATGTATCTGTGCTGCCTCTCTTCCTGGGGTTGAGTGATATCAAGGATATTGCACTCAAGTAAGTGTAAAGCCTCTCTGAAATGGTCTAAGTAGAGTTAAAATCAGTTCCATCATTTCACTCTTGTAAAAATTAAAATGAATACATTTTAAGTTTACTAAAAGTAGCTCAAGTGTTTAAAGAGGTCATACTTAGCCTTAAACCAGGTTCATACATTCATTTTGAAGACTGCTCGTTCACAATCCCTTATGGCCACACAATCTTTATTTTCATTTACAGAGTACCTGCCTTGATAGGCCCGGGATGCTGTGACTGGTTTACAGATAAATTATGTGGTAATTGGTCGCTATATTGTCATAGCTCTGCATCCATTCTGTCGTCCATAATATGCACTGTGCTTGCTACTGTGAGCCAATGGGCTTAAACTGCAGACAAAAGGATCGAAGGACGTCACAGTGGTAAGTCTATTTGGGGGAAAAAGGGGAATAAGACGTTTTAGGCAACTCATGGTGAGAAGGAAAAGTCCTGATGCCATGGACCATTTGTCACTCAGTGCTCTATCACATGGAGGAATCATGTTTGATGCTCTAAAGGGTATATTAAACAAAAAAATCATCATATAGTCTCTTTATAATAAGGTTTGATTTCCCCTCTATGTTCTTGCAAACAGCTGCTGGTGAGTCTGTCACCAGGGTAATTGTTTAAAGGGATAAGTGCATAAAATGCATTATTTTAATGTGGTGTGGAAGTCTCTGTGAGATATAAAATTATGGCTGTCATTGTCAAAGTCCCTGAGGTTAAGAGAAAGCTCTAAACTACTTCTTGCCACTTTTCCATTGAGTACAAAATAGTGAAGTACACTTCCTTGAGTAAAAGTACGCTGACTGATTCTGAAGACTACTCAAGAAGTACAAGTGCCTGAAACTTACTTAGGTACAGTTAAGCCTGTAAGTATTTGAGATTCATTTCATGCTTGATTAATTTACCATCAAACTATTGCTGAAATACAGTAAAACAAAAAAAAAAACTGTATTACTGTTGTTTATAATGGTTCAATATGCCGAGCAAGTTCAGTAAATGTAAAGCCTTACTACTTTTAGGAATTTTATTCAACACCATGAAGGTACCTAAACCGTCCCTGAAACCGTTAATGGGCTATTAAAACGATTTCACTGTGGATGAACTACTCTTAAAACTATTTTAATGTGTCCAGCAAACCGTGAACATTCACCAGTCGAGCCACAGCAGCCGTTTGTTCCGACAGCAGATGAACAACTCCTGACCTCCTGAGCCGATGGAGAAATAAATCTCAGAGCAAAGAGATCGGGAGTCTTACCGTTACCCAAACTCCTGTCGACGACCCTCCGACTTCTCCGTCGATAAATTTCCAATATTCTTACTAATAATCCACGGTGCTGAGTTTCAGAACTTCTCCGTCTCCACCAGCGTTACCCCCGGCTGTTCCTCCACATTGCTACGCCATGATGTCGGAGTGACAAGATTGTTGGAAAAGTTGGGACGTCATGGCTGGAAAATCCCGCCCCGCTGCCGTCTGGATTGGCCCGGGAGCAGGAGTCCCGAGACGTTTAATGTAGCAAGTAAATTATAGGAATTAAAACGTAAATACTATTATTGTTAACTATTTTAACATTTAAAAGAAGAAATCTTCATTTCAGAGTGTGCCAGCTGAGTAGATCAACAACCAAGGGTTGTACCAGTTGTAACAATTGGAATCCTTAACAGTGCAGAGGAGAAATATAAATCAGCTTCGCATTTTTTTTGTTGCACCCAAACGCAGCATGCAGCTGAAGTCTGGGAGGTGTCTGTGTGACACCTTTGCTAAATCACAGGCGACATCAAGTGGTCATAAAGGACAGGCAGTTCAGAGAGATTGTGTTCTGTGAAAGTAGCAGGGGTGGAAAGAATACAAAATGATTGTAATCATGCAGTGATGCAGTTAGTTCAGAGAAGGATGATAAATATTTAACTAAAGTACAATTAAAAGCAGCTTTCTCTGAATCTACGTAATGACCTGGTTTCTTTAACCATTCAAATCATGGGTGCATGTCTTTTAAACAAGGATTTAAGTTGAATAATAAAAAAATATCAAAAATGTGTTCACTGTAGGGTCAGATAGAACTCTTTTTCCCTCCCCTTGGGGAATGCTCAGATATCAGGGGGTGGGGAGGCTATGATGATGCTTGATTTGAGAGAAAGGAAGGGATTATATAGACCACAGAGCAGACTTTCATAACAGGCACGGCATTTGCTTGTGATTGGCAGAAATCGCACATGTAGATGGAAGCATGTTTTGTATGGCTAACACATAATAAACCCCAGGAAGTAAAAAACGGAATGTTTTAAGGGCATTTTCTTTAAAGGAGTTTCTCTGATAGGTGCCATGTTCTTCTGCTCCCAAAGCCCTTCCTTACAACATTTAAAAAACAGAATTTTGCAGGACATAGGACCTTTACATAAAAGTAACAGGTGTTTCATTTACAATGTAGTCCACTAATGGGACTGAATATTTTGAGTGCACTTTCCTGCCATGCTAAAAGGACAACTGGAATTGATGAGTCAGCCAGGTATGTTTCAAGTTATGATGGTATTTAATTAATGTTACTTTAACTACACAATGTAACCACAAAGGAGCACTTTGCCCCCATAACTGTTTGATATATGAGCTAACATAGATATCAGTAAATAAAGTGTTATGTACACTCCGTGGGTCATAGTTCTGCATTATTTAATTCATCAATCACTTTTTTTGCTGCTGACACCAATATTGACCTCTGAATAAGACTGGCTGATACCAATAAAACTCAGAAATAAAAAAAATCAAGAACTGTACAAGAACATAAAAATTGTGCTTACTAAGTAGCTACTTTACTATGATCATCCGTGATCCTACTGCCTGAAGCTACTCCTGGGTGTAGGTGTCAGAGCAGTTGATAAATAATTGGATATCTGACTTTTTTAGATTTCCTGTATCAATACAGCTGTTACCAAGCAGCACAATGTTTTGTTGTTGATGTTGTTGTACGGCAGCATAGTGGTGCAGCAGGTAGTGCACATGCCTCCCAGCAAGAAGGTTGCTGTTTCGATCCCCATGTCCTGGCCTTTCTGTGTGAAGTTTGGGTGTTTGCACGCATGGGTTCTCTCTGAGCTCTCCGGCTTCCTCCCCCAGACTAAAAACATGATCATTAGGTTAAATGGTGACTCCAAATTGACCAAAGGTATGAGTGTGATCATGAATTGTTGTCAGTCTCTCTGTGTGTCCCTGTGATTGTCTGGGCAGCAGTTCAGGGTGATCTGCCTCTCGCCCAATGTCATCTGGGATAGGCCTCAGCGTCCTATGACCTGAAAGGGATAAGCAATATAGATGATGATTTTTGCTGTCATTTTTTGTTCAGTTGTTCAGAAAAAAAAGCCCCCCAAAAGATGAGAAATACTGATTTCCCCACAGGTGGTGCCAAACACAAAAAGTTCTCAACAGGGCTTCAGTCTTACACCTACCTGTTTTTCTGACATGGCTTCTTTATCACAGGGAGCAAATCAGCCCACCCTACAGTTTTTAAAACACTGTAGCTTTAACATTTTTAAATTATTCACATTTTTGCAGGGGGCTGGAGCCTATCTCAGCTGTCAATTGGCAAAAGACCTTGGACTGGGTGCCAGCCAAGGGCAGAGCTGGTACATAGAGACAACCATTTACTTACACTCTCACACTTCAGAGTAATTTGGAGTCACTTATTTACCTGTGGAGCAAGTTTTTGGTTTGATGGAAGGAAATGGGGCACCTGAAAAAAACAAGCACGCACAGGAGAGCATGCAAACTTCACACAGAGTGACGCAGCCCAATCAGGGTGTCAAACCAACAATTTTCCTGCTGTGAGGCAACAGCATTACTGTTTTCACCACCAAGCAGCCCTTTGTCGATTCTTGATTTATATCATGTGCTCTTCAGGGTCAGCACCCAAAGTAGCCCTTTACCACCATCAAGTGGAATTTATGAGCTACTGAAGGTTTTAGCTCAGAAACTTTACACTCATCCCTCCGTCTTAAATCAGATGTACTGTATTTAATATATTCACAGCAAACAACATTGTAGAGCCTGTTTTTTCTACTTTTATGGCTCACTCATTCGTTAACATAACATTATTTCTTTGCAATGTACATCCACAGGCATACGAGAGATTTTTTGTGTTTTATTCCAAAACAATTCCAATTATTTGGGATTTTGGATAGTTTCAAAGTGAATTCTAGTGAAGCTAAAAGTCGATATAAGTATCTCAAATGTAAGTTAATAAGGTAATAATACTAATATCGGGCAAATATTTTTTGAAGATACATGTCTGGATTCGGCTTTGCCGCATGAACCCTTCCCCTCTTGTTTAATTTAGAGTCAAAACCAGCTTGTTCAAGTCTGCTGATTGCACGACAAGTGAGACTGCTGAGACATAAAAAGTCATGTATATTCATCAGAAAGTAAGTGGAGAAAAAGAAAAATTACCACAGAATGGAAGCACTCAAATACAATTTCCTGAAATAAAAAATACAGCTTATAAAAGTATTTTTGTGTTAAATTATTTTTTGCACTCCTGTAATTTGCCAGATATCATCTGCTGATCACAGCTGACCACAGAGTAGGTAAGGTTGAATTACATACAGCAGAAGTTAAAGGCCCATAAAAAAATCGAAAGACAAAAAGTTTTTGAACTCGTGCCATTTCAATGAACAGGGTTAAGTTTGTGGGGTTTTTTTTCACCTTTTCTAACTGGTGACACTAAATCTGCCCAAAAAGAGAAACAAACGTCTAAGTAGTGCTTCAAGCAAATTATAAGCATTTTACAATTTATTCCTTAAAAATAGACATTGGGACATAAAAATTAAAATGATTGAAATGATGTAGCATAGGCAAAACCAAGAAAATAACAAAACATAACAAATCACTTTTTTTTTTCTCACATGCTAACAAGTTCATAAAATGACAGATGAATTTTGAAATGCTTTAACAAGTGCTTTCAGGTTACCCATCAGGCTGTAAAACAAATCTTCACAGCCTAAGTAAGCGGGACTTCAGGGATGATTCCTGGAAACATCAGTCCAAACATCATCTGGTTCATCCCTGGGCTCTCGGTGAATAGAATAAGCAGCTTCAGGTCAGCCGTGGGTCCCCAAAGCGGTGTCCCTCCCCAGAGGCCGCTCGACCTTTACAGTGCTGAGGTCACATTCCAGCATGTCCCTGATCCAATCATCATCCAGCGCTCCTTCAATGAACTCGTCCAGACTGATGATGGCTGTGGGACAGAAAAGGGACAGACTGATCAGAGACAAAGAGCTGAGGACAGACTCCATCAGGATCATTCAGCTCCTTTAATAAAGCTTCTCTGGGGAGATTCTTGCTGTAATTAAACAAACTAAAATTAACGCTGGTGCCTCTTGTTGAATTAGACAAGGAAGCCACACCCTCACTATTTATTTTTAATCTACGTAGAGTTACATCCGATGTTTATCAGTCATGCTGTGGGGTAGGCACAGGACTAAATGAATAACAGCTCACTATCAAATTAGACTTTTTGAAAATTCAACTTGAAGGATTCCTGTGAGTTGCATTTTTTTTACTCCTCTCCAACAGTTTTTACTGGTCCCTGTTAACAATAGAAGGTAATTTTGAAGTGTACTGCCTAAAAACACACTCAGATATTGCATTTTGGTATGCCTGTAAACCCCTCTGTTTCAGCCTTGCAGATATCAGGGTGTTTAGTGTAAATCCTCATGAGCTGTGTCTGACTAAGCCCCTCTCAAGAATAAATATGGCTCAGTCTTTCCAGCTCTGTGCCTTAACATTAACATGACATGTGTCAGGGGCTTTAGGGGTGTTCAGCATGTTTCCAGACAGTCAAAAAGATGAACATGGGGTTATACTGTAAATACTGTGATTTTGACTGAAAAAAGTGTACCATGGTTTTATCATCTCACCATTCCTGTCTTTGTCTAATCGCATAAATAACCTGTTGGTACATTCTTCAGCTGTCATTGGGTTGGGTTCTGTTAATGCTGCTGCAACACTCATTTTATGAACGGCCTGCAAAGAGGGGGAAACACACCAGTTAGACAGAACAGTTGTTTTTAGGGGGAATCATTTCACAACGCAGTAATTTATAATATACATCCTCTTAGTTGTTTCAGGTGAATTAATGCACACACACACCTTCATGATGTCAAGCATTTCCTCTCTTGTAATGGCCCCGTCCCCGTCTTTGTCGTAGAGTTTAAATGACCACTGCAGCTTCTCCACTGCTGAGCCCTCAATGAGCATGCTGATAGCCATGATGTACTCTCTGAAATCAACCACCCCGTCCTGAAGATGAGAATCCTTGTTAACTTCCTATAACTCAGGAATAGTGGTTTTCAACTGATAAAGTCTCAGGACCCAAAACAATCCCCTTCATTAGAAATCATGGAACTGAACACTGATTTTATTTTTTTCATGGGCAGTGTCAAACATATGTAAAACAGTGCCTCTCTCCAACTGGTTGGGACCCAAAAGTATCCTGAGACATCAGACTGTTTCAAGTGTACATGGGATATAGTTACTGTTGAACTGTGCAACTTCTCATAGACAATGTTAGTAAAGGGCAAAACCTTTCAAGAAAAAACAAGGGAGTGATTGCACAAATATTTTGTCAGTCACATTCAGTAACTGACCCATCAGACGCTTGCAGTCACTTCTCACTTTCACCTTAAGATACAAAATCTAGCAAACACAGCTGCTCCCAAAGTGGGTCACTGTATATACTGCATGAAAGCCTGAAATGGATAAGCATACATACATTCTATACTCTCCAAACATATGTGCCAAAATGCCCTCTTCCCCTAGACGAAGAAAGCTTCCTCACTAAAGCAAGAGAAAAGAAGTGGCCTTCTTGGGGTGTTGTCTTCGTAGTCTGTCTTTGACATCACCAGTCTCATGAAACTTGGTCTTAAGTTTGGAAATGACACCAGGGCTAACACCAAATAAAGCTGCTACTCTGCGTACTGGAACACAAGCTTCTAGTTACAGGGGATTTTGGCACGTTAAGCTATTTTGCTCATTCCATGAATGCACAGTCCTTACAAGTTGTAGCTCGTTGTAAAGGTGACTCAGGCTCTCCAACGATATGTATTACAATACCAATTGATATTTTTAAAGGGGAGAAATAATCAACTGAAATAACATTTCAAAACTATCTTTGAAGAGGATATTAGGTATATTTTGGCTGTTTCCTTGAGATCATGACTTATTTTTCGTGTTGACTTGGGGTAAAAAAGCTGTTTCTCCGTCTCTGGAAAACAACAAAATCATACATTTTATAATTTATTTGAGGTAAGGACTTGCTTTAAAATATATTCCCTTTGTCCTGTGTTTTTGTTCAGTCTTGTTTTTTTTCTGTGTAAGATCCAAACTGCAACACTTTCCTAAGTGGTTGATTTTTATTTTTTATGAGGTGCCTTCCTTTGAATCACTGACAAACTTAGACATCAATCCTGCAGAGATCTTTTCTTACCCCATTGCTGTCCAGTGTGCGAAATAGCTGCTCTGCGTACTCAGCTGACTCACTGCCAACGGTGCTGTTGCAAAAATGCCTCTGAAACTCGTGTAGAGTGATCAGACCACTTGGACATTCAATAATGAACGTTCTGTCACAAAATCAAAGAGAAGAATCAAATTTACTTTTGCTGCTCTAAGAGGCGAGAAAACTCAGAGGAGATGTTTGAATGGAGGCTCAGATTACCAGCAGGATACACATAACACGTCCTTTAAGTTTAGAATGGGGAAGAATTAAGGTCAGCTCCATCTGCAGCCTGAGGAGATTACACATGTTTGAAAGCTTGCTAACACACTTTGATTTGGACACTATGAAAATTTGGCCAAATTATTTTGAAACCACTTTACTGACACGCTGCATCGTGAAGCTTACCAGAGATGTGTCATCAGGGAAACTACTTAACTACTCAAGCTCATCCCATTGTAAATAAAGTCAGTACAGAGCAAAATGTGCAGATGTTAAAATTAGGCCAAGAATGTTTTGTAACAGGCCGATAGTAACAAACTTGAAGGAGCAGAAAGAAAACTAGTAAACTCCACAATGAGGTAGCCTCAACAATCTGCACTTAAAGCTGTGTTATGTTTGTATTCACGCTCTAAAAGTATTTTTAACACACTTCCTGGAGTCATTTACAAACAATCACAATATAATAAAGAAAATCAGATTTTAAGAACAGGCAGGGCACAAACCATAAAACAGAAATAAATCCTACCTGAACCACTCGTACAGCTCTGTAACATAAGACTCTCCTTTCTTGCGGGGCAGTGTACCAACCTGACCCATACTGTGAGGAGCAGCAGCAGCAGCTCTGCATTTCAGTGCTGACTTATATACTCACCAAATCCCAGCTTATGTCATGCTTTCTTAATTGCACCAACCACTACCTTACCACTTTTGACAAATTACTTGTGGCTAATCTTCTTAGAGAGAGGGAGAGACCAAGAGGAAGGTTCTAAGATAAATGTAATTACACCAAAAGCAGATTGCTGCATTTCAATCCGCCCCACAGCAGAGGACAGAGAATTGACCCCTTGTTTGTCCCAATGACCAGACTATCACAGAGGTTCCTTACAGTTAGACAAACTTATCCCTGGGTGTTGTCTATTCCTAGAAAACCCATAAAAACTTAAAACATACCAACGTTTTCTCTGCTAAAGGTCTACAGGATTTTTACTGTGTTCTTACCATAACAGATAATAATCAAACAAGAACGTTTGACTCTTACATTTTTCTTTCTTACGTTTTAATCATCATAATAAAACAGTAAAAAAATTAAAAGGTTTCATTAAACAATTACTAAACAACATGGTGGTTGAATTTAAAAGCAACCAACTCACTTTCCAACTAGTAAGACCCCTTTTGACCCCTTGTTTAAAAATTTCTTCTTAGTCAAATGACCTGTTTCAGTTGGTGCCCATGGCTGGGGCTATGGGGGTATGTATTGTTTATTAAAATGATATATAATAATTGTATTGGGTCACAGACCATTTTTAGTCTCTGTTACAGTTTGTTAGCAATCACCCTTTTAAAAACAAAATAATGTTTAAAAGTTCAGAAGAAGGGCCATATCAGATGCATTTTATGTTGCAATATGAAATATTCAAATCTCATTTACATGTGTTCATCATGGACCTTATTTCAGGCATTTATGTGAAAGGCTATTCTAAAATCCTACTGACTTTCAGCCTTCGAAACCAGAGGTGCTGAAATGCTAACTCAATTCCGCGTTTTAGGATTCATTCCTGCTCCACTCTATATCCACACAAAATCCTTAAAAGTCAGAAAAAGTTTGTGTGGGTCATGTCAGGTCTTCAGTATGTCATTTATTCAGATGTGGTGTTGGATGATGACCAGTCCACGGTGTACTGCACCTCTCGCCCAATGTTAGCTGGAATAGGCTCCAGCCTTCTATGACGCCGGATGGGAAAAGCACTTTAGGTGATAGAAGGATGGACTATTATTCTGCCCATTTAATTTTAGTTTGAAGGCCCCTTGTGGCTAAAATCTGCTTTTGTGACCAAAATCTTTTGTCACAAGAGTCTATGAATGAGCCTGAGAGGTCGCAGTTTATCAGAATTAATTAGAATGATGTAGGAAACGTCATGAATACTACATAGACACCTTTTGTATCATATTTGATACTTTTATGATACCTCTATCGAATCCACATGATCAACAAATTACTAAAAAAAAAAATCTGAATTCAATCAGATAAATGATAAAAATGTCCTTAAATGGATTGTTAGTTGCCAAAAACACCTAATGTATCAAATGAGATACAAAAACATTTGTAAAATTTTACAGAAATTTTGATTTTTTTTAGGATTTCAGTAGAATGTGAAATAAAAATTTCAGCTCCGAAAAATTTGAACTTTCTGGCTATAATTTGTGTTTTCAGGTATTAAAGGGTTAATGTTTGAAAAATAAGCCAAAGTCCTTGCTTTGTTTAGTAAACTAATATTTATTAACATGACACCCTGGGAAGACAGCCCAGACATGCTGATCGTAGCAGCAATAAACAAATACAGTAGGTACTCTTTCAGAAGCCCAGTAAAACCCAAACACCATCAAAGAATGAACCTGTGCAATGGCAGACAGTGGTACCATGGAGGCAGTGACGAGCTCCTGACTGATCAAAATGAGCCCAGAGGGTAAGGTCCATCAACCTGTTAGTGCACAAACAACACTCACGCCATTCTGCATAAACAACCACCGTCCAATGAAGTGACTAATGCCAACAACCAATGATACAAGAGTAGCATGCAAGCTGACACAAAGCAGGGCATGGAATCAAAACACAATAATCCCCATCTTAAAAAACCTCCAGCTGTGGTTCAGACAGAGTGATACAAACGTAGACCTCTGAACAAAGTATGCACCTACCAGTTTCAATAAAAGCTCCACTGAAATTAGTTATGCTTTGAAGAGATAATGAAGCTACAACAGTGCAATGACTGAGCAAGAAGAATGGGAACAAGAAATAAACATGAACACAAAGGGCATCATGACTAGTCTGCATCTATGGCACGACTCCATTGCTCTGGGTTTTTGGTTTCAAAGTGATACTGAGGCAAACGTGGAGCTCCCGGTTCTTCTTCAGTCATGATGTGCATAGTGCACCATGTAGCGTCAAGTTAATCCATAGATACATTTTAGCCCTCTTTTCAGTCTGTGGAGTTGCCAGGGTGGGGGAAAGCGCTTAGTACAACACACAGTTCATTGTGTGTCCGAGCACACGTCCAAAGGCACTTCAGACTGTGAGTTCGCTGCTCCGTCCGCTGGCTCCTCGTAATTCAAGCATTAGAGACAAACATAGTATTCTTCTTGATCACAACAACCATTCTTATCATAACAAGTCTAATCCTTAGCAGTCCTCTTGAGATGACTGTCACTCCTGACACCACATATAAAAACAAACAATGGCCAGGAATAGACGCTACAGGGGTCAACATATTCATCTGTGCAGCAGTACAAGGGAGAAAAAAAAAAGGGGATATTCTGAAAAAGTATGTTACTTTCGGCTTCAGTGGGGAGTTTTTAACTAGTCATAAGACAGACATATTGTCTAGATGAGGTAAAACGAAGAAAACATAATCTTGAGCAACAAGACAGACAATTTCTATCTTTAAAGGTCACACACTATGCAAAAAAAAATAATGAGTCCACCTGCATTCCCCCCTTTATGAGAAAAACCCCTCCTCAGTTTTTTCTCCACCTTTCAGAAAAATATCTGAAACAGCTCATTTAAAAATGTCAGCCTAATGACATCATTAAGGGATTTACCTCCCCTTGATGGGAGACACTTCCATAGTTAGGCATTTGCGTTTGACTCACAGGCCCGCTCCAGTGGGAGTAGCATGTCAATTCATATCTGTGCAACCACAGTAAACATTTGAGCACAGCACTGGAGAGCCAAAGCCAAATCCTCTTCTTGAGAGGGGTCATGGTCAGACAGAGCTCATGAGGATGTACACTAAAACAGCCTAGTCTGAGCAGGGCTGAAACACAGGGGTTTGTCAGCATGCAAAATATCCTATTTTTGACTGAATTTGTGTGCAAGACTCTTTAATATTGTTTTTTTTGGACAGCTTGAACCAGCGTAACTTGTTCAAAAGGAGCTAAATATGTGACCATTAATGCCTGTCACGCCTGCTGTAAGGAAGGTGTCAGGAGAAATCTTAATACCAACCCTTCCTAAACATTTACTGTGAGATACATTTTTCGCAGTTTCAATAAAAATGATGAGTGTTTTACACATGAGCACAAAAAGAGAGGAATAACACTCCGACAACAGAGGGCCAACACAACCTGAAAGTTTGTCACAGTAGCTTTAACTGTTTAGGTTCAAATAAATGCAGTGATAAATGTGACAAACAGTAAACAGGCTGTCAAAGTAAATATTAATGTGTCGTATGGCTACTACCATGGTTAGATTTGATCTTTACTTTAATTCTTGTTTTTACATAATTTGAATTTAGAGCTAAAGCTTGCAACACACAAGACAATTTTCAGCTCTATATGGATTTTAAAAACATGAGACCACCAACATTAGGACCGTTTTATAGAATTTTACTATCATAATCTAAGCACACACATTAGATGCATAAGCCAGACTGATGTTTGTATTTAGAACGCCACTGTGGAGATTCTGCAGAGACAAGACCTCGTAAAACTCACAGAGGAGGAACACCAGTCAAGACACCAAAGGATATTTAATGTTGGACCACACCTCATAAGAACAAATCAGAAATGAATCAAAATCTACTTTTTAACCCATACTTCTGTTATCTCAATTTTGGTAAGAGGAAGAAAAAAAAGTCTGTGAGCATAAGTTTACTTTGATCAAAGTGGGTCAATAAGTAAATCACACTTTGGTCCCCTGACCATCACCGTCTTCAGGTGGCTGTCGTGTCATTGTGCAGGCAGGTATCCTGACGTGGGGATTGCAACCTTTGAGTCATGAAAATCAGGACACTTGAGATCTTGGAGGCGGTGACCTCATTACGGAGCAGTAAAATAGTCATAATGATGTCACACACTTGAAGATAGGGATGGATATCTAGAAGTGGTACAACTAGTTTGAGGTATCAATATCATTTGCCTTCATGCTTTACAATTCACATGTCTGTGCCTCTCATTTAGTTCTAAGTTCCTTAAGATCTCTGATGTCATGGCAGACAGCACAAGGAACAGCCAAAGGGCCAAGAAATTCATCATGGCAGACAGGAGGCAGAGGCAGTCTAAAGGGTGGCTTTGAAATGGTGCAGTATGTAATGACTGTGTGATTTTGATTAAATAGTGCCATGTGTCTGACATTGTTGACTCAGGAGACATTTTTTTTCCTCATTCAAAATTCACAGGAATCCATAAAAGGATTGGATCAAAAAGCAGAATCAATAAAGGTATTGGCATCAACCAAATCTTAATTCCCATGTCTACTTCAAGATTACACAAACTAATTGACTGCAACAAGTCTCAAATAGGGTAACACCCCCTGATTGTTGAGAAAGGCCAATTATGGCAAAAATCTGGCTTATAATCGTCAAGTGTGTATCCAGCTTACTTTTTCTTGATGTGCAACACGAGAACAAGTCTTTTTTTTCTTAAACAAACTTAGACAATAAAGTCAATGAGCAATGACATAATTTTGATGTTATTTGGCAATATCAAGGCTTACAATGCCCATATTTTTTTAAATCATAGTGTGACTATTACTGACATGCTTTGGTTCTTATCTTGAACTCAACATCGATTTGATCAGGCTGTTTGCCTGTCGCACACAGAACAGCAGTGGCTCACAAACACAGTCTCTCTAGTTAGGGAAAAAGGGATCAATATGCTGCTGGTAAAACCCAAGCTTTAAAAAAATCTACATGAGGTAAACTGCAAACTGACCCACACATTTCAGTCTCTTCATTCAAGTTCTCACAGAATTTCATTTCTCTGTGAGCAAATCATCTAATTCTATTTGTATACATGCTAAAAGAAAAACCGTTTGATGGGCAAAACAGACCTTAGAAATAGAGTTAATGGAATGACAGCTCTGCATAGCATAATTCTTTGATGAAAGCATGCATGACAATAACATCTGTTGTGTAGGACTAGGTGCTAATATCCCTTATTGCGTATTAACATGTATAGCACTTTGTACTACATTTTTAATGTATGAAAGTGCTTTATAAATAAAGTTTGATTGATTGATTGACTTGAGACACCACTGAGACTGTGGGATGGTCAAATGATAGATGGTATCCTCTGGGTTATCAAGTGGGCACCCTCCTTCTTGGGTGTTTCGCTGATAAGCCCACACCTCCAGAGGGTTCAGCAGTAAATCCCAGCATCCCAGGTTCACCCCTTAGATGCCATCACCTCACTTGGTGAGGTGGAGACCTTCTTCTTCATCCACAGCCACTGACTCCTCTTTTCAGCAGCTCTGGGGAGGTCCTTGACTGCCTGTAGGTGGGTCTTTCCTTACACTCCCATCTCCCGGAGTAGCCTGGGTGTTGAGGTGGCTACAAAAACCCTCTGCAACCTACTTCCACTGGTTCCTCCTCACATTCCAGTCTTGTTGTTGTGCATCGGCGGAGAGGTCCATGTACCCTAGCTTCTTGCACTATTAGGTCTTCTATCCTGAGCTCTCCCAGGGCACTGTGAGCTCAATGAAGTGCCTGAGCGAAGGTGACCATAGCACCAGGTCTGGCTGCATGTTGGTAGATGCAATCTCAGTTGGGAAGCAGAACTTTCAGTCTCAATCTACCAGCAACTTCCATTCACGTGCCCTGCTCAACTACTCCACCTTTTCCATTTTAAGAGATTGGTACTTCATACAGGGTTGGTGGCCACATGAGGTGTGGACGTAACCCTAACTGCATGCACCAGAGCTTCAGTTTGCAAGGAAGCAGGGTTCTGTCAATCTTCTCCAGACCGCTGGCTACATCCTTCCTGAGCTGATCTACTTGCTCTTTGTCTTTGAGGGAGGCATCATACCATTAGCCTAGGCTCTTAATAGGCTTCTCTGAGACAGCTGGAACAATCTCATCTCCAACGTTTAAGTGATGGTCTGACTGTTGTCAGGCAGAGCTGAACATCCTGGAGGTGGGCCTTAATCAGGGTTGTGAGAGCTGCTGGAACTTTTAAGGAGTTGAAAGCTGTCCACAGGAAGTTGTGAGGGACTGAGCCAAAGGAGTTTGTGAGGTCCAGGGAAACCACGTGAAGGTCTGTTCCCTCCCTCTTGGCGACCTTGATCTGATGCCAGATAACACTAGCATGTTCCACACAACCGGAAAGGCCTGAGAAGCCTGCTTTCTGGATTGACGTGACAATCAGCTGGTTTCTTTGCAGGTACACTGCCAGCCTGTAAGGGACCATGTTGAAGAAGAATTTTCCCTCAACATTTAGGAGGCTGATCTGGTGTACCTGGCTGATCTCTGATGAGTCCTTGGGGATAAGGATCCCTTTGGCTCTCTGCCAGGATGTTGGTATCTCCTTCTTTTCCCATACAACTCTCATCAGCTTCCACAGGAATTGCAGGACATCTGGTGCATTTTTGTAGAGCCTGTAAACAACTCTTTTGGGACCTGGAGCTGATGCAGCCCTTCTTTACCTCACTTCATCAGGGTGGGTTGATGCTAAGTTATTTTACTGTGATTACTGCTGCACATTAACCACACACCTCGGTGTATAACAGAACAAGGAAAAATGAAACGTATAGCTCAGATCAATAAAAGAGTGTAGGGTTGCATTTAAAACTCTAGCTTCAAGACAAAATTCTTATGTGGTTCTTACAAACTGAATGTTTGAAAAGAGCAGATCTGTCTCCATTACTTCCTGAGGTTTCCTGACACCAAACCACCTTTTAGCTTCAGGACTTCTTAAAGCGTAAACACAAAACCAGCGGTAAAACTCGTTCAAGATTTTTTTGATACCACAAGTTTGAAAGCTAGACAGTTTGTCTAATTTAAAGATCCATGGAATCAAAAAGTAAAGATTAAAAAACATCTGTCATTTAAATACAGCAGTGTACTTGGACTACACTGAAAAAAATAATATTTAAATTTTCAGGGGTAAAATTTGCAAACGTAAAGACGTAAATTTATAAGCAACAGAATTCAAACTTTAAGACTTATAAAATATACCATAGCCTATCGGGTCAAAGAAAATCAAAACAAATTTTGTTGTTTGCCCTCTGTCATGCCTGCAGTTGTGAAAATAATATAAAATTTTCAGGGTTTTTTTTCTAGAAAAAGTGTTCATTTACTTCTAAGCTTTAAGAGTGGCCCATAAACTATCCAATTACCCTTCCTTTAAGCCACATTTGTCCTATAAGCTCAGAATAAAATCCTTAAGATACACCACAAAAATAAGGCCAGCATTGTCCATAGATTTTAAAAAAATATGTCCATAAAGGAAGCAAAATTTAATTAAAGGGTTTAAATTGTTTTCAGGTGTGACATGTTCTTTTGGACAGTCCATCATCTCTTTAACTTCATTATAATTTGCTTGACACATTAGTTACAATGCAGTCCTTATTTTTCTTCTTTTATTACTTTGAATAAGACCTTCATTAGACTTGTCAGCCAACCATGGCTTAAATTCAAAAGAGTTTGCTTTTTTACTAGAAATTAGACAAATACTACTGTAACAAAGCATAGCGGAGAAATTGAATTGTTACAAATTGCAGAGGAACCCCCTCGCCATGTCTAAATGAGAAAAGATTCCAATGTCTTTGCCAAACTTAGACACATAATACAAAAAAACAGCAAATTAAAGCATGACAGGTCTGCTATCAGGGGCACGCACTGATGTCATTATATGCCGGCTGAATAAGAAGCTCCAGGATGGCAGAAAGCTCAGACTGGTGACAGAAATCAGCGGAAGAAGAGCAGTGAACACTTAAATTTAGTTGAAAAGTTCAATCTCAAGTGATTACTTCTTGATGATGTTCACTGAGGGAAGAACATATTAAATAATGAGAATAAAGCCACAAGATGAAGCTGTTCAGGGAAAATCACACATGGTCTTTATATGTAGGATATATGATGTTACCTATTTACTAAATAGAACACCCAGGCTTTCTTTGAACATGAGCTGAATTGCTTTTTTTCATCTTTAAACTGTTGTTGCATCCTACTTGTACTTGTACCTAATCCTACATGACCATATTATAAAGCAAAGCTATTTGTTAATATCTTTCGGTTAATAACCCCCTAATTAATGTTTATTTGTAGTTAGTTAGGAATTTGATTTTTTACAAATTATGACCTTATTTAGCTTTCCCTAGTATGACCTTTTTAAGGTAGTAGTACCAAAAGACTTGTTAGTCTCCCTTAACTACTCATAAAGTAGTCTATCTTTTGAAACAAATCACTAAATACTAGTCTTCGTAAAGGATCAATTACTCATAAATAAGTATTTGTAACTGAGAACATGTAAGTTAATCTTAGTAAGGTCTTGTCAAGATAAATCTACTTTTAGTCCAAAATTATTAATTCTAATAACCATACCCTATTTAAAAGTTGCTTAAAACTTAACACTTCCACTTGTGTCAAATGTGTCTTTAAAAAGTTTTTTTCTAAAGATGATAAAAACTGATGACACTTAAAGAGTTTGGTTGGCAACTTGTAAGCAACCATCATTTTTAAGACACGATAAAGCTTTAAAAATCAGAGTTGGGACAATTCCAGATGTATTTATGTTGTAGAAAAAGTTTATGTTCGCAACAGACCTTATTTTGGGCTCTAATCTGAAACCTCACTCAAAAATCCCATAACCTTTAATGGTGCGTTCCAGTTGATATCAGGAATGCACCTTTTGGTTGGAGTTTCATACTGGGAAGCTGGACAATCCTCAGGCACCCTGAATTTACCACCTCATAACTTGAACAACTTTTAGTGGGATGTGACGTAATTCCCACTTTCCATGTCTGAGGTAAATGGAGCACACCATAAGACAAGGGAACCATAAATGCTAACTCCTGCTTTTTAGGAGTTATTACTGCAACACTCTGTCAGCAAATACACACTGAAATATCGATACCTTTACTGCCCATTTCCCGTTCACAGTCTGATCTTTCCACCAATCAGCAGATAGAACTTCAATCACTTGCCCCTTCTGTTAGGTCTCTTGCTTACCCTGTATTGCTAATGTTGTGGTATCAAAGAAATCTCTAATGTTGTTTGACTTATATTATTATCAACCCTGTGGTCGGACTTCTTAAATGAAGGTGTAACCCTAAATTGCTGCCACAACTGGGGAGTAACGTGGCCACGAGACAACAACAACAAAAGAGGTTATTCCTATGCGAACTATCCCTTTAAGACAAACACAACCCGAAAACACGCAGCTTGCAGACAAACCATATCCACAGATTAACAGTATTTTCAGGTTGGTGTGAGGGAGAGGAGGTTACCGGGCCTTTTTTATGAAAGATGTTCAGATACTGACACATTAAGAGAAATCTCTGAGCGGCACATAATGAGGTGACTCAAAGGTCGAGGTTATGGATGTGTGGTCTGCCGCTGTAGACTGGCTACATACGACTTAAATCCTGAGGGGTCACAGAAATGGGCCGGGTTGTTAAGGTGTCTTCCTTGCATTAAATTCAAAGTACAGTACCTAATCAAAGAACAACATTTAAAAAATCTGAAGTCTATTCAGTGCATTTTTTGCATCATCACTCCCAACATTTTTTTTTTTTCAAATATAGGTAGGTTGGAACGAAAAATAAGCTATTTTACATTGTGTCACCATCTGTGTTTGTTCGTGAGTTCTTGGACCAGCAGAGGCCTCTTCAGATGGACAGAGGACGACAGTGGATGTGACACAGCAGTGAGGGACAGAGTGTCAGGGCAGGCAGACCACTGCAAGGCTTTAGAGGCAGGTCCTCTTTCTGAAGAGGGAAAGCAGGTGTCCCCTGTTGTCCACCCCACTGCAGTCAGAGCAGCCACACGAAGAATACACAGCTTATGTGGAAGTCACTAATAAATAAACAGTCTTTAAAAAAGGGAATGCTGTATCTTAGAGTAAGCATTCAAGGAGTACACGTTATTAAAAAAGTCTGGTGGTCCAAGTGTTTTCCAGTGTGCTTCACACTGTAAGAGCAGGTTCTATAGAGACCAGTGCATCTCTTCAAAGTCTACAGCCTCTCCCAAGCTTGTGTCTGTCTCCAGCAGGCTCATGATGACCGCCATGGCTGCTTCATCGTTGCTAAGACTACTAAGGCCTGGTCCAACCACGCTGTCCAAGTCCAGCTGAGAATTCTCCCCTGATATGACACAGAAATAAAAAAAAAAAATCAAAGTAATAGTGTTATAAAGGGAGAATACGAAACACACTGTCCATCATTAGTGTTTAGTGTGAGTATAAGCACCCATGAGTGCGTCTCCTCCTGAGAACGCAGCACCCTGTGGTTCACCCTCTGAGCTTGACTTCCCTTCCACCTCCATGTCCGTAGCCTCTCCGTTTGGCACCTACAGATCAAAGACCAAAGAAGAGCAGTTTAAGCTTGAGCAGCAACATAACAGGACTTTACAGACAACAAAAAGGGAACGGAAAACAAAATCCATAAAAGATTTGGAACAAATTAACAAGAGCAGAAGCTATCAAGAATGCACTGCTCTGTTTGGTGAATTACAAGTGACTTTAAAACCTTCTTTTCCATTTGTGACAAACACATGTATATATAATCTCAAAATAAAAAAAATACATGGACTTAATTACCCATGGACATATTTAGTTTTAAATTACTCAGCTAAATTGATAGCTTGACATCTCCCCATCCACTCGTGATTATGATAAAAAATATTACAGGCAAAAACTTACATTGTTGCTGTTTTGATTGTTTGTTGTTGGGCATTTATCGGATGGTAAACTGAATGGGCTGCCGTTACCACTGGAAGGAGACGAGTTCATCCTATAAAGAAGAAACGCAGGTTTATGTTAACTTTATACTGCACAAGGTACCTTAGCTTTCGGTCATGTGACCAATGCAGACCGGTAGAGGACAAAAAGAGTGACAGTCGGCACCGGCCACTGTGTGTAGCTGCAGTACAGGCTTTTTAATTTTCACATCCACAAAACAAAATCTGTTAATACCCAATGAAAACAAATATTAACGTGAACTTAGTAGAGAATCCTTCCTCTTACACCCATGCCAGGATAGAAATCACAGATACAGTTTATGACTGGTTTTGTGTATTTTGTTGTGTTTGAACCAATAATTTTTCAGTTTTTGTTTGGAAAATGAGAAAAAAAGAAATTCTTCCACATTAAAACAATGGTAAGCAATAAGCTAACATCTGCTAATTAAATTGGGCTGTAATCTTATTCAAGGAAGCAACATTCTGCTTGAGGTAACAGAAAAGTTAATGTTAAGATTAGGAATACTACTTTGCTTCTGTCTTTGAAATTTTGAAACACGGTAGGGCCCTAGATGGCATTAACCTGAGGGTGCTCCTCAGGCATGCTTTATTAGCATCAAATATTTATTTCCTGCTTTCTGATAATTTTTATGCTCATTTTTTATCACAAGGCAGTCTTATGTTCTTTGAGGTGTCATTTTATTAAATCATTTGTTAATGTTTTTGAAGTTCATCTTACTTTAATAATACAGCAATGTCTTTTTACACCTTAAAAAACATATGCTCAATTCACACTGCCTTTCAAGGCATAATATTTACGTCCCTGTGGCTTTTTTTCTGTTGTGAATGGGAAAAAAGTGATCAATCTGTAAAGCTGTACTTCATATCTGCGCATCTACCCTCATAACAAACCACGTAGTCTCTCTGCTTCATCTACAAAGCTGAGCTAATGTTTATATACACATCTTCGTAATTTTGTTTTGACATCATGAACACAGCCGTCTTAAAGATCACATGTTTTTGACCATTTACATCACATCCTGATGTCTATTAAGCAAGGACATGATTTCAGATGAATTAAAAAAAAGAACAATTTTTGTCACTGTTGAGGATCAGATGCAGCTCTCCTTCCCTCCCCTTAGGAAATGCTCTGATGGGGAAGGAGGCTATGAAAATGAGCTCTGCGCTGATTGGTTGCCCAACCAATGTCTGACAGGAGGGAGGAGAAAGGGTGAAAACAATGATGGCATCTGCCTGTGACAGCAGAAAAAACATAGAGGTGGAGGCTGTTTGGCCCCATTGCATAATAAATCCCAATAAGAAAAAAAAAAAAAAACGAGTGTTTAAAGGGGCATTTTCTTTAAGTAGGAATAAAGCATTTCTCCATGAACTGAGAGTTTAGTAAAAGCTTTCACATTCTTCTGCTCCCCAAGTCCATTCTCACAACATTAAAAGCAAAGAAAAGTGATTTCCCAAGGCATGGGACCTTTAGGTGTCACTCGTGTTCAGGCACTGCTCTTTCTCTCCCTTCCTCTGTTGAGCCAGAGGGCGTGTTAAGACGTCAGTTAGAGGGGTTGCATAAAGATAAGGAGTGGATTAGCATGACTGCTTCTCACAGCCATTTTAGTGATTTTAGTCTGACAGTCCTGACCCAATAAAAACAACCCAGTTTGGGTAAGGACCCAAGCTTTGAGAAAGGCTGAGACACTAAACAAATGTTTTCTGATACACAGTAAGGCTTTACCTGTTGATATCCAGGATCTCATTTGCAATCTGTGTCCCAATGCTTCCAGCATAAATCATCGCGCCTGGTGAGTTGGAGACCCCGGGGATAATTGGGAAGGACTTCTTGCCATCTTTAAACAGACAAAAAAAAAAACAAAAAACAAAAAACTTAGTGTTCTTGACTTTTAAATATCACAGTGCACAGGGGATACTAGAGCAATGATACTTCACAGATATGTTTTTACTGACCTTCAGAAGTCTTGGAATTGCTCATCTGTTTGGACTTGTTTCCTGACCGACTGCTCCGACTGTTGTCATGCCTTATCGTGTGATGAGAAAAAAAGATGACGCTTCATATTTGTTACAGGTACAAAGATATAAACAGATGCACAAATAAATGAAGCATTTACTCACGACATAACCGTGTTGGTAGACACTATGTATTCCACTTCTTTGGTCCAGGGATTTACAAAACTAAACCACTGACTCTGCAGAGTAACGAAGGAGCCATTTTTTGTCTTGAACTTGTAGGAGTTTGTCTCTATTTTCTCTTTACTTCGCAGCACTGTGAGAGAAGAACAGCAGGAGGATGATAGCATAAAGAAAAAAATATATGACCAAAACACATCACCACACTGATGTAACTTTTAAAGAAGGACATATGGAAGTATTTCAGCTCATAAAACAATTATCTACCTTCTCTATGTCTGTCGGCTAAATGTGGTAGATCGTCTTGATGGAAGTACTCATAGCATGATGTCCCAAGTAGCTCTTGGGGAAGAAAACCAAGTACAGTTGTCGCTCTGTGAATAAAGGAAAAAAAGAGCTCATTAGCACATCTGGATAAAATCTACAGAACAACACAGAATAAAGAAGAAACTCTGTTGGCCAACATTTGTTTAGAAATGCACATTATTATCTACATGTCAGTATCAGCAGATAGGAAAATATCTGTTAATGTTCCCTGCCATGAAATCAGCATTTAGTTCAAGGTTTAGGCAGAAGAAATATTCATCCTAATTCTTTAAACTTTAAAGTGGGAGCTTTTTGAAAAACAAAAAAAAACAAAAAAGGATTTTTATTTAAGGATTTGCAGAGCTCGTTTGTCAGCAGGTTGTTCAAGTGCTCTCTATAACTTACAAAAAAACAATCAGATCTAAATAAAATACCTATTTGTTGCAATATGTTAACATATAAAATAAAATACTATCAGTTTTCCTTGCTAGATGTAAATTACTGAAAGAAAACACAGGACTTGTACACGTCTCTGGTGTCAAATCCAAGCAGATTCAAGGTGCATTCTCAAGCCTTTTACTGGATGTCAAAACACTATTTCATTTTCCCCTTTTTGTCTTACAAAATAGTTATAAACACCAAACTTTTTTTAATAGTGAATCTAGAAGGTAACATATTAAAGGAAAGTCAAAATATGCCCACCAATGGATACAAAAATAGTCTAAGATAAATTCAGTATGAAAATGTAAATGACCTTCAAATATGACCTTTAAATTGATGACCTAAACACCAAGTTTAACTGCTTACTTCAGATATTCTTGTTTAGATTCTGACAACTGTTTTAAATGAAGGATCCTCTGAATTACCTCTCCTTCTAATAAGCAAACTGTTTGGTCAAATAGCTATTTTGTTAATGAGAGGCATTTAATTACACTTAGCACTCTAAAGCATGTAACCCAACAAGCAAAGAGTCCAAGCACTTCCCAGACATTGAATTTACATTGAGATTCAAGCATTCCAAGGATTTTAAGCACCAGTACAAGCCTTTTTTAATTCAAAAACATGCACAAACACATCTATATTTATACGACTATGAAAAAATTAGCAAAAAATTAGCAAATATCCATCATTGTACTTCCCCATTTTAGTCAGCAAGCAGAGATTGTTGAGTAAAACAGGTTTGAACTGTCAACGGGACAGACCTGACATGTCTCCAGAAGTAAACATCTTGTTAACTAGCCACACGCTAAGAAACCGTAACCCTTTACCTTTGATCAACAAAGGTGAATTTTCCATCCATGGCGTAGCGTGTGGTGAACTCTGTGGGTTTAACTCGGACATCTCCATTAACTTGAGGCGATGAATGGGAGTGGACACGTCCCACTGCCACCAGGCAGCTAAAGTGGGAGCTGTCCTGCTTGTCTGCTTCCCCCTCTCCGTCCGGTCCAAGCTGGCTGGTGGGCCAGCTGCGCATGTAGCCTGTACAGTGGACGGTGCAGTACTTCTGCGTCTCTGTTGAGCATGCAGATACAATAAAGAGGACAAAACTAACATTAAGATACAATTTTTGAATTCTATTTCACAGGAGGAATTTTTAGGTCTGACAGTATTAGCCCCAGAGAGACAAGAAAAGTAGACTATGGAGTGTGTAGATGACAAATGTATAGGGGTGTCCGGATACAACTTTTTCACCTCCGATACGATACCGATATTGCAGCCTTGAGTACTGGCTGATACCGATATCGATCTGATACGATATCAGCAGGAATCATACATACTTTTATTACTTATTTTGTAGTATGGACTGTAAGAAAAGGCTTGATCAAGTGAGATTACTCAAACAGAGAACAGTAGTCAGCAATAGTAGGTATGAGAAAAACTGACCCATTTGTTATTAACCAATGGGTTAAATACATTTTAACCTTAAACATAAGAATATACTACAATTACATAAAATAAGTAAAAAATTAATTAGAAGACCCTGAAAAGTAACCTCCATAAATCCAATAAAAACAAAAACCTATATTTTTAAATTGCAAAATAACCACTGCGTTTAACTTAAACATAAGCATATTCTACAACTGAATTAAATAAATAAAAATAAATTAGAATGGACTGCTTGTATCGGAGTGCTTATATCAGAGATTTTAGATGCAGGCTTATATAATCCGATATTTGTTTTTTTGCTGATATCGGACCGATATCCGATATCAATATCGGATCAGGACACCCCTACAAATGTACTTGTCCTTTCAGGCTGTCATTCATTTTATTATTCATGAATGTAACGTCAAAAATATTGGAGATGTGTCCTGTTGGGTATAACCCTTCTAAGATGAAATTCTGAACAGCTGGAAATCCTTCAGAAATGCCCCCACCTTTCTTTTTGGACGAGCTGGACTGGAATTCTTTCTCCTCCACTTTGACGGAAATTTTGTTGTACTTCATGCGGCAGAAGAACGAGCGCCTTGCACCCGTACATAGCCGTGTTGCTCCAACAGGGAGGTCAGCCTGGACCTGCAGACCGGCTGCAGACACATTAGGGGTATTAAATATGCAGACTGACACCACACAATCAAACACACACACACGCATGAGCACATGCAAAAACATTTTACTTTTAGCATCTATCAGCCGTTCTCGAGGGTATAATTCAGAAGCAGATAGCTGCTCCTTCACTTTTCCAATGTCCTTTGGGTGTATGTAATCAAACAGGCTCTGTCCAATCAGCTCCACCTGTTGGGAGAACAGATAACCTGTCAAAAAAGAGCTAAAAAAGGCTTTGAACTGCTAAAAATACATATCAACATCATGATTCATAGATGCATTTCCAGCTGACAAGCTACGTATGCAACAATGTTCCTTTAACAACAGCTGACCATGAGGCACAACAGACACTCAGTGGAGCAGCAGTGGAGATTAAGACCAAAGAAGACTCAGGCAGAAATAGCAACACCTTTTTAAAAGCTTACAGAAAAACAGCTTTTAAAGCACACTTTACCTCAAGAATAATAGAAAAGACAAATGCAGCAAAACCTTTTGTTTCAATTGCCATGTCCAGGTGTAGGTGTTGTAAGGTCGCAAAATTCCAGGAATTTTTAAAGTTGGAAACTTTTCATGGGAATTAACAGGAATTCATGTGAATAAAGGCATGTAAACTTGGGATTTACAAAATTGAAGGTTGGCCCTTAACATGGATTTTAAATATAGTTGAAGAAAATAAATTTTTGCATAATTCTAACTAAAACAACCAGATTTCATGAAAACATACTTGAGAGTATCTATGCTTCTCCTCCAACACATGCACATAACACACTGTTTACTGCAGGGTTTTGAGGCCACGCCCCCTACATGCACTGATCACTCCTCCATCACATGCACAGATGTTTCTAGAACCCTGGACTGTTGAGGCCACACATTTGAGCCTGAATGTTTGGATATGATACAGTTCATTTAAATTACCTCCAATATCCAGTTAATTCCCATAATTGATGTGGAATACTTCCAAATTTCCGCAGCTTATTTCCCATGGAAAGTTTCTGGAAATTTAGTGGAAAACCCCTACCCCTTTTACAGCCCTAAAGTATAGGTGTTGATTTAGGAAACTGAGGGTTTTTTTTCTATTAGCAAAGTAATTTAGGAATCTCCATCTTAACGCTCACACATTAAGTTTTAACAGCATTTTTATGTACATGAAAATGAGTAAATGCACTGTTAAACGATTTTTATCAGCATTCAATTATGCCCCTAAAATGCAAAATTTTCCTTGCTATTCCTTTGCAGTGGCCAGTTTATTTGCAATTTATTTTCCATTCACCTTAAGTCTGAGATAGGGTCCAATTTCTAACCTCTTTTACTGGCAGTCTTTGTGAATGTATCTTTGTTTAGTTTTAGGGATGAGAATTGAAAACCAAGTCCACTTGAGAATTTATAACGATTTTACAAGGAATTTTTAAGGATTGTTAAAAAATAGTCTTTTCATTGATGAATCATGATGTGGACGGGTAGAAAGATGTACTGATGCAAAGACGGTCCATAATCGTTTTATCTTGCAGGCTGCTGAAAGACTGCAGTATCAGTTTTGTTTCTGACAAAAATAAACAAGTACAGGAAGATTAGATCTATTTATTAATTTCAGTTTGCAATGAAAATACATTTTTGCTGCAGTTGATTTCAAAAGTAATTTCTAGGAGTTCATATTTATCTGACTTGTATTTTTTTTTATCTAAAAAGCCCGGTACAGTTATACAGAAAATCAAGGAGGCTACTCACTGCGTTACATCGTGATGTATTGTGATATCGAATTGAATTGAATTGTTAACTTCCATTGTTAATTCAAATCGAATCGTGAGACTTTTGAAAATTAAAAGTTCTAGAGTAAAGATCATTAGTCTTTATTCTTAACAATTCCCCCATCAGTTCCTTCCACTTTGTTCTGCATGCCTTGAAAATCAAGGACCTAACACTCTCATCAGAGGGAGTCAGCAGAAACACTAGCAAAGAAGTCAAAGGTGTGATTAAAGCAGACAGGAAACAGAAGCAGTCTAAGGTGGGGTTTGATTTTACACAGTGTGACACTGACTATGAGTTCAAGTAATATCTGAAGTGTCGCGGTATGTTACCACAGAAAAGCTGTGTAGGACTACTTTTATTCCATACAAAAATTCAATAGGAATCAAAAAGAGAATCGACAAAGAATCGGATTGATAAGCAGAGCAAATAATGGCATAGCTATCAAAAAAATCTCATCAGTTCCCAAACCTAATTCAGATTTCAGTCCATGAGTGCTCTTGTCAGGTTTAATAAGTACCATAATTGTAGCAAACACAAACACAGACGGCTTAAGGTTGCCAATTAACACGGTCCCCCTTAAAACTGTGAAGGCAAGTCTCACCCAAAACATCAGCAGGGTTGGTATCAACAGTATGAAACAGCGACATAGTGAGAGCAACCCGGAGTGTATGCATAAGCTTGTTAATAGTCCAGTTAGTAACTCTGAACTAGAGAACGTTCAGTGACATCCGCCATGGCACGACTCTAATGTACACAGAAGCAATAACTTTGCACAGTGACTTCACACAGAGAAGAAACCAGTGCACAGTGAGACCAATCAAGCCCAGCACATTGTTTTTCATGTCTAGAGCTTATGTGTTAATTTGGAACTGTTTGGCTATAGGTTTTTAATATTATTCAAGCACAAGTGTTTAATTCAAATTCTATGTATCTTGAATATCCTGTCACATTGAGTGCACTATGTGAACTGTTACTGGGTGCTTGAATTTCCCTCAGGATCAATAAAGTATCTATCTATCTATCTATCTATCTAGAGTTTCTGAAAATCTTCACCCTTGCTAGTTTTCCAGTATATCCATTTCTTCTGACCTATGAAGACCACAATTCACAGAAAAGGGACTATTTAAATAAATCTGTTTACATGTGGATAAGGCAAACATTCAAGCAGTCATGCTTCCTGAAGATTTATGCCCAGTAAGCACTGTAATAACTACTAAATCAAACCACTCCCATCATTATAAGAGAACTATCTTTGCAAGGAATTAGCTTACATCTAAATTTGATGACATATTGAGTCACAGTTTAACAAAAATGATTGGTTACGATTTTATTGTACTATTGCAAAACCTGTGCACAGATTCACAACAGTACTTATTGAGTGTGGTGTGTTTAATTTCTTAAAAAAAAAAACCCTGCCAAAACAAGATAAAAAAAACTAAAGATTACTTAAATACAGTGGTAAAAGTGAAGTGTTACCCGACTGTAATTCAGTATCTTCATGATGGACTCCGAGACAAAAACTATTTTCCCACGATCACAGCCGACTACAAAGAGGAACCCATCTGCAGCCTGAATCACAGATGAAAAAAAAAGGAATTAGAGGAAGCGGGTGTGATGCAATAGTAAAGAGGAATATGAAGGCACTGTCAGTTCCCTTTACATCTATGTTTAAATTTCATCATTCTAATTTTTTTATTCATAATGAACAAGAAAATCAGTATAATACCACACAGTCAAGATTTGCATGGTTGAGTTCACCCTGCAGTGATTCACCTAATTCAATGTCTGTAATCAGGTAGGAAAAGCCAAGCTCCGATCAACAACGATTGTGAGCGACCCAAAGCGGCACAACCTAATCAGTGTCCTTTAAAGCAGGTAAAGGTGGGAGGATATTTTCTCTCGACCTCTGACATGTTTTGGCAAGAGTTTGGTCTATGAAGTGGCTCACGATTTGTACTTCACACTGTGGGCACTGTGGTAGTAGCACCTGTCTGACTGGCCCATAATGAATGTGATTGACAGAAACACTGTCATAATTACCTGCTGCATATGCTTTGAAAAGGTTCTTCCCATTCCCAAAAACTTTCTATGGACTGTTGCCCAGATGAACTGTTGAAATATTTTCTGTGCAGTATATACAGTATTTACAGTCCATCTGGTGTGTCAGGTTATGAAAGAATTAGATTGAAGCCAAAATCTGTTTCTCACATTTGTATTGATCGATACTTTTGTGCAGTTTTTCCATGGCTTACTCTAACAGTAAAAAAAATGATTTCAGACAGTCAAGGTTCATGGTTAAATTTAAAATATAATTTAGTATTAGTATTAAAGATGGAAACTTATATAGCCCTCATAATAACCAAAGTTGCCATCACTGACTGAATATGAATACAGTAAAAATCCTAATAACAAAAATAAGTCAGTAATAAGTATGGGTATGACAACAGGTAGTCATTCATCCCTTTTCTGTGAAGCTTTCTTTTTAGCAGCTAGAGCCACTCCATGTGGTCATACGACAAGTAACAGCTTGCACTACTTATAAATCAATCTCCGAGCTGACATACAGAGATAAGCATACAGTCACGCTCATGTTTAGACCTTCAGGCAACTTGAGTGTTGTCAGTAAACTTGACAACTGCTGTCGGTTTTTGGAGTATGTGGGGAAGCTGGAGAGAACCAAAGAGTGTACAGGGAGAACAAAGTTCCTAAAATGATGGGAAACCTCAATACAGTAAGATGCTGAGCTCTGCATTGGGCATTCTCATAAAGTTATGGGTGCAGCTTAAGTTCAAGGTTTTATTGTGGATGCATTCAAATCAACAGCATATTTACCTTGATGACCAGATGTTTAAGCTCTTCATCAGGAAGAAATGACGGTTTGTATTTGGCTTCACAAAACGATGTTCCTGAACCTTAAAATGCACAAAAATGAATCATACGTTAGTGTGGTGTGTGTTTAATTAAATATTTGCTAGACATTAAGCCGTTACTCTCTGATGTAAGAATCCAGTCTATTGCATGTCAGATGTCATGTTCACGGTTTAACTTGATTTTTGTTGCACAGTAAATAATAACCAATGTGCAACTGTGATTATAAAGGCGTTGAACAATTTCTGAATTAAACAAATTGTTAATATTTGACCATCAACAGGATTTCCTCAAGGGAAACATTTCACTATATCCACACAAGTTAAGCATTAAGTCCGACTCTGATGTCAGCTTTAAAACAGAAACTTCAGACTGTCTAATCATGATCCAATAGAGAGCATAACATTTACTTTAAAAACCTATTTTTCACCAAAAATGTTCAGTGGGACTTCTGTATTGGTTTGACCATACACCAGAGTAAAATGCTAAGAAAAGCACTGTCACAATTAGTACGTCTCACAGCCAATGAAATGATATCCAAGGAGTAAAGCCCAAATCAAGACTGATCTGAGCAGTCCCATCAGTTAATGGTGATCCCCTGACATATTACCTTTAAGAGATTTGAGGTGTTGCACAGCCATTCGGAGCACAGTGAGTTTGTCCAGCTTTCTTGACATGGGGTTACAGGTGGGGATCATGGCTGACAGTTTGTCGATGAGATAGTTCATTTTGTCTCGTCTTCTCTTCTCTATTTTGCTGTGGGGTTCCCTGAAGGGACATGAACACGACAAAGCAATGAAGAAACCTTTTCTTTTGATTAGCCATTTAATGTAGAGTTTTGACATTTTAGATGAATGTGTAGATAGATAGATAAATACTTTAATGATCTCATAGGAAATTCAAGTATGTATGTTTGTGCACAAAAAAGTTGAGACATTGTGCGAAATAAAATAGAGTACAGTAAATGACTTATCCTTTTCAACCTTTATTCTGCTGTATGAGAAGTGTTGTTGGAGATATACACACATCCTGAATTTAATTCCTGTAAACATGTGAACATCTCTGCTAAATAAATATGAATGTCTCAGTGGTGAAGTTTGACTTGCATGATGAACCATAGTCATCTGCAGCTGTTCTATTGAAGGCTTCAGTGCCAGTGTCATATTTCAAAAATGAAACTCTGGCTTATCTGCTCAAGCACAATGTAGTTTACATTCATCGACTGAGTGTGCGTCATGTGACTGCAGAAAGTCTAAACTTTGAGGTAGGGATGCACAACGGCATCAGTTTACATCAGCACTGGCCGATAACAACCCATTATACATCACACCAAACTTGTCCTGACACACCTGATTGCTGTGTTCAGAGAATTTTGTTTATTTCTGCTGGGCAGTAAAAGTGACTTTTGGACAAACTCTGAACTATTTTCATTGTGAAACTTTAGAGAAAATAGTTGCCACTGTGGGACAACTATGCAAATAGTCACAGTTTGGAAAACATCTGTATTGGCATCAGCATTAATATTTTATCAATATCAGCAAAATTATTTTTTAAAATATCGTTTCAGACATCTACCCTGAATTTATGATGGGTGCATCTAGAGCTGAACAACCAATCAAGTTTAATCTTAACTATAATAACTGCCTTCTACAATAGCGAAAACTGAGTCATAGAGATTAAAAGATAACTGTGCCACATGACATATTGACCTTTTTTTCCTTTTTCCATTATTTTTAACATTATTTTGAGGTATATGTATATTTACTAGCATATTTCTATGTTTGGCCTGTTCCTTAATGTTCAAAATGATGGTGTAAAAAGCATAAATGTTTGATGAACTGTGTGTTTTAAAATCAGTAAGTGATCATGTTTCATAATTGGGATCTCAATATCTATTAAAATAATTGTGATTAGGACTTTTGCCATAATTGAGCCGCCCTAGGTGCATCACTACTTAAAGGTACATACTGGGTTTAAAGCAACATTTGCTGCCATCCAGGTGCATTGCTGCATCCTCTTAGCAATGTTGGGCCATATCAGCACAAGTCACAACAGGATGGCTTCAGAGTTCAGGAGTGCAGGTGCTTGACCGGCCTGTATGCTGCCCAGACTTTTTCTGTCATTAAATGTGATATGGTGCAATGTGAAGCTAAAAATACAAACACAGGCCCAGCACTGCTGAGCAACTCAAAACAGGGGTGCCAAACTCAGTCACAGAAGGTGTCAAAGTTTAAATAACAGTTTAAGATGCAGGAAAAACAGGATCAACATTTAATGAACTGTCTAAAACTGACGATGGTTTGATCTGAAATATGAAATTTGAAGAGCATATTGATTTTTGGGCAAGCAGAACTCACTGTTCAAGCACTGACTGTAGTCATCCACTAACCACTGTGATATTAAAGGGATGGGAAGAGGGTCTGGTTGAACTTGATCTGCACGGCAGCTGTTGCAGTGCATTGTGGGAATTGAAGTAAAAGTGAAGGGAGTGCTATTTAGCAAAGGGCCATTAATAACACACATATGAACTATCTTGTGGGACATATTTAATAATACCAGCTGAATATGGCACGCAGGCCTTTGGTTTAACATGCCTGACTTAAAATGTAGCAAGAATAAAAACAATAAAAGAAGTCCAATTTAAATGCCTCAACAATTACTCTTCAGTTTACAGACATTTAATAAATGTTGTTAAAAGAAGAGGTATTGACACACTGGCACATATGCTCTTTCTCTGAATGTTTCATATATCATATTAAAATTATACTTGTATTAAAAACAAAGAATAAAGCTAATCAACTTTAACATTAAAGCTTTGTTCAACTGAATTTATTGTAAATAGGTTTACAAAAACTTGCACATCTGTTTTCTGTTTTTCTCGACACTTTACACAAGGTCACAACTTTTTTAGACTCCCTAATATAACCCACCTGAAACACTTGATTTTAACATGCTGGTCTTCACCATCTGACCTGTAAGGCAGAAAATAAGCATCCATATTAAAATAGCTTCACACGAACAACAGCACAAACTGCTCAGATAAGCACACGGTACCCATTCTGGTCGTCCTCCATGTCCGCATCGGGGGTGGAAATAGATTTTGTATCCCTGAAGAGAAAAATCAAGGCTCTCTTTAGAAACGAGTATCCACTAAGGTCACTTCACAGAGTGATGGAGATTTGGTCTGAACCAAAGAAAAACAAACAAACTCATCTACTCACTGGTTGTCCATGCTGCCCTTGCGTTTCCGGGGCATCTCCATGTTCAGGGACATGCCAGCAGAGGACGAAGACATCAAGCTGGACAGCAACAAAGAGCTGCATTGGTTTTCTTCGACCAGTGAGTCTTCTGAAACACACAAGACACAAATAGTTGATGGTATGAGTTTCAATGGCAGGCAGACATATGTGTTCCTGTGAACTGTATTTCCTGCTGTGGATCGATCAGGTTTTTTTCTTATATGGAAGGAATCAAGGATCAGACAACTATTCTAACATGTCCATTGTTTTTTCAGCAGTTCATAAACAATCTCCATGGCCATGTTATCTATCTCTTTCAACACCCTCATAAGAGTCAACACAGCAGCAAATACAGCATTGTTTTTGAGGACACTGTAACTTTTAAAAGCTAAAAGAGCAGGATGTTAGCAAGAGCATTTTTTTCTATATCTACAAAATAACTTGAATTCCAACAACGAACAACAACAAACATGACAAAGATATTTAACATGGAATGGTAACATCAGTTTTTTATCATGTGTTGGAAAGAGCATGTAAATATTCAGTTTACTGAATTACCTGAAACAAGGACTACACACCACAGGCATAATATCTTTGCACAAGAATATGTGCACGGACCCATTTTTACATGACTTCACCCATGAAAATAACTGATATTTGCATTTACTTTGCATTTTTTACATATAGGTCCTTGGAGGGCTCCATTCATCTTTGGTAAAACCAGTTGGGCTCCAAGAAAAGAAGGTCAGGAACCACTGGTATATATAACGGGTAGCTAACTCTAAATCAATGTGCAGTCTACAATTTGAGCCCTCTAACAGGTTAAACTAAGGTTTGAAAGATATTTAATGACATAGATTTTAAAATGATTTTCAGACATGTTTTTTTGTGATCAGCAGGAACCTAAAGTCAGTGCACTGCAATGCATGCTGATCATGAAGCCCCCTGAGGGCAAACTGAATCGTTTTGTCACAAAATTCGATTTCATGTAAGTAATGCCTCCCTCAGTATATCTGTACAGGTTATCACCTGGAGCAGGGGTTCTCATCTGACTGGTTAAGACTCAAAAATGGGTCATGTAACTGATTTCAGAGGGTCTAAAGGACTGACCGCGGGAAAAAAATGAGGCAAAAAGTCTGTGATATATGAAGCTGTAAGCAGATGTAAATCTGATTCTTGCTGTTTCTCCTTGATAATACGAACAATTTGGAATTTTCCTTAAGGCGGTGAGTTATTCATAATCTTACCATAGGATAGCAAAGCTGTTTTTTTGCCACGACAAGAGTAAATATAATGAGATCTCTGGAAAACAGACAAAATGTATGCGTTCCCACAGGAAATGCAAGCATGTCCTCCCATGACTGATTCTGTAATAAAGTAATTTTGTGAACATGTTTGTTTAGTCCTGTCTCGGCACAGACATTTCTTTATCCTATCTTTATTTTCTTTTTCCTATCATAAACTGAGTTATAATTCTGCCTGTGATTTCTCATTGAGGGGGTGGTGGTGAATCCTGAGGTCAGACTTGTTAACTGATGTGATGGATAGCACAAGTGTGAGAGCGCTGATATTCTTGGTTGCACCCTCTGTGTTTAAACCAAGCTCAACAGACCCTTTACATACAGGTCAGTTACAACTTGATTTTAATCCCACACACTGTGTCAAGATCTGTTAGATAACCAGGTTAGCATGAAGTAGTTCTTATGAGAAGACATCTTAAATCCCATCATGCCTCTTAGCTGCTAATGCATGCTATAGCTTTCCTGTTCACAGTCTTTAAATGAGACTCAATTTAACCGAAATAACTCCAGAAGCCTTTTACTGGATATTATCAAAACCTCTGATAAGGGCTGGCTTAAACCACATACATAGGAGATTACCACCATTAAAATGGCACAAATTAAGTCACACCCCAATTTTATTTAACCTTTTTATGAACTAATCTCAGAGCCACATAACTTGAGCAGTATAAAAGTCGGATATTTCAGAGACAGGAGGGGCAAACAAGTGATGCACTGATTATAAAATTCCAGGTAAATGCCAATACAGATTATAACAATAATTTGGCTGATGCCAACGCCTGTGCTTTTCCAATTACCACAGATCAGAGTTTGTAGTTTTTATGGTCTGATATAAAAAATTCTTTTGTGAATCAGATTAAAAATCTTAATTACTGAGGTGAGTGGGTTAAAAAAAATCTACCAGCCACTCATTTTCCCAACACCTTAATCTGAACTATGCAGAAATATGTAATGCCAAATAAAAGTTGTGCTTAACATATTTATGTAGTAATTATTTCTCTTACGCCCTGGGTAGATAATTCAGGGGTTTACACACGTTTTAGGCTGAAGACCCAAATAACAAGTCTGCTCTCCATGGCACCCAAACTTCTTCATAAAAATTCTCTCTCTCTCTCTCTCTCTCTACACATCTACATTTTATCCTAATATATCATTTTGTGTGAATCTTATTGCTTTGAATGAACAAAATACCTTAATATCAAAAGAATTTAAAACAAAACTAAAATGGAAAGTTGGGTAACACATTTAAACAAGATGGACAAAATTAGATTAACAGAGGTCTTTTACTTAAAGGGAAAGGGTTTTTGTTTTTGAAGTGGGATAGTGTGAGGTACATGGTATGAGCCTGAACGTGTGCCACAGCGTCACAGCTCAGTTCTCTCTCTGTTCAGAAAAACTGGGAACAGACACTAATGCTATACATCGCTGTACATGGTGCCAGATTCTCTGCTTAAATAAAAGAATTTTGGGAAAAAACAAGTCACAAAAACAGCTGGGGGTCATCACACACTACCAACAGTTTGTTTATATCCACTTAATTTCCCACCACACAGCTGTTTAGATAAGGCACTATTTTGAGACATGGCACAGCCTATGTGTCCTTCAGACGGCAGCAGCAACTAATTTGCTTCACAAAAGATGGCCGCTACCAAACGTCTTTGCTTTTATTTTAGCTTTATTTTACCAGGAAGTCCTATTGAGTTTTACAAGACAGACCTGGCCAAGGTAGCAGCTAATACAAAATTTGTGTTTCAACTGCCTCAGGTCTCCCCTAGGAAATGTCTATGACATGTTCTTCCTGAAGCTCTGACTCACTGACAAACTCTCTGAGTAGCAGCTGCAGATCAAACTGTTTGATACTGCATATTTTTAATCAACCTATTTTTGCTTAAATTAAGTTGTTAAAAGTATTCTCATACATAAATAAAAATATATCTTACATTATCTCTTAGGTCTCACCAACATGAAACACTCGCTCACTGCTGCACTGGGTGTAGATGACTCATGACTGACTAATGACTCTAATGCAAACACAAACATAATGCCCGTCTGAGGTTACCAGCTTTTCCACACAAACACCTTCAGCTTTGAATGTGCTTAAACCAATGAAATGCTGTGAAGTAAAAACATCTTTAAAATTAGTCATTTAGTTTGTTTAATCAGTTTACAAATTGCAAAGTGAGCTAACAAGTAAAAGCTACATCAAATATGTTTGATGCGACTGCCTTTGCTGAAGAACCAGCATTGTGCATTGTAGGTGCACTTGTACAAAGTCAGGGACTCTGTAGGGTTATAATCTGGGTGTGTCTTTGACCGGTTATACCAAACTGATGCCAGTGATCCTACTTTTATCTGCAAGTTGAAACGCAGACATAAACGTAAATTAAAACAGCTGTGTATGAGGCTTGAAACTCGGTGAGAAACGGCCAAACTCTGCTACCAGAGTGATATTAGGGGAGACAGTTTCATACCAAAGTGGCATAAATAAAAACAAGATACAATGATTTGCAAATCCTTTTAGACCTAAATTCAATTGAATACACTCCAAAGACCATATTCAGTGCTCAAACTGATAAAAATATATAGTTTTTTGCAAATATTCACTCATTGTGAATTTTATTCCTGCAACACAATCCAAATAAAGTGGGACAGGGTGGCAACAAAAGACGGGGAAAGTTGAGGGATGCTCAAAAAAACACGTGTCTGGAACATTCAACAGGCGAGCGGGTGAACTGGAAGCAGGTGAGGGTCATGATTGGGTACAACATAAGCATCCCTGAAAGGCTCAATTATTCACAAGCAAGGATGAAGCGAGGCTCAACACTTCGTGAACAACTGCATGAGCAAAGAGACCAACAGTTTAAGAATTATTTTTCTCAATATGCAATTGCAGGGAATTTAGGGATGTCATCATCTACAGTCCATAATATCATCGAAAGATTCAGAGAATTCAGAGAAATCTCTACATGTGAGCAGCAAGGCCAAAAACCTCAGGAAGTACTGCATTAATACGGACGTGATTCAGTGAAGACATTACCAGGTAGGCTTTCAACACTTTGAAAACCATTGTCAGTTTACACAGTTTTGTTGCAACATCTGCAAGTGCAAGTTAAAACTCCACCATGCAAAGCCAAAGCCTAATGTCAACAACACACAGAAATACTGCGGCTTCTCCACGCCTGAGCTCATCTGAGAGGCACTGACGCAAACCAGAGAAGAGTGCTGTGGTCTGATGAGTCCACATTTCAAAATGGAAACATTGGATGTTATTTCCTCCAGGCTAAAGACAAAAAGGATCGTCCAGACAAAGCTCAACAGCCAGCATCTTTCATGGTATGGGGCTGTGTTAGGGCCCATGGCACGGGTAACTTGCACATCTGTGAAGGCACCAGTAAAGCTGAAAGGTACATGCAGGTTTTGGAGCAACATGCTGCCATCCAAGCAACGTCTTTATCAGAAATGTCCCTGTTTATTTCAGCAAAGAAACCCCTCTTCACATTCAGCAGGTGTTACAACAGCGCGGCTTCGTAATAAAAGAGTGACAGAACTATGGTGCATTCAAGTTGATCTTGGCAGTTGGATCATAGATATGTCACTGAGAATGCCCTCTTCGGTTGGAATTTCACTGGGAAGTGAAACAAACTCCAGAACTTTACCAACTTGTAACTATTTAAGGGCCTCTTAACACGACAATGAAAACATCAGAAAACTGAGAGTTTTTGTTGCGTTTGCACCTTCTGTATACACGAGAACAGTGCCCAGGGTGCCTAAATCTGCAAACTTTTGGAACCGGGGTCCAGAGTGAAAAGATTTGAAAACATTTTGGTTTTTGTCTCCATGTAAACAGGAATTGCTGTTTTCAGGGAATACGGTGACGCGCGGCGCATGCACAGTGCTCTTTCAGATAAAGGTTGCGCTTGCACCTAGAAACAACAACAACAGCTATGGATGATTACCGAGCAACACGTGTGCCGCTAACTGTGCTAGGTTTGTTATTGCTCCTCCAACAAAATGTGGATCTGCTGCGTCAATACTCTGACCAGCGGAGACGCACTCGCCATTGCTGTTGTGAAAAGTTTGTCTTCACTGCAGGCTGTTTCACGACCAACTTACATCGCCAACTACTGGCCTGGCATGCAAGCTTCCATGTTTTCATTCGTTCTAGTGGATCCGTGTGAATGTGGAGCGCTTTTGAAATGTGAAGGAAAAACCTCTTCATTTCTGGTGACACCACCGTCGTGTACGCAGGTTCTAAGTGGGATGTGACGTCATGCCCACATCCCACATCTGAGTTTCGAGGTGAATGGAAATCACCACAACCTGTCTTCCACTGAAAACGTGTCGTACTTTTTGAAGCACAAAATACGATAAACTTTTACCCCAGACTGCTGGGAAACTGAAGTCATTCATCAAGCAAGAATGGAAAAGAACTACACCTCCAAAGCTTCAACAATTAGTGTCCTCAGTCCCAAATACTTATTGAGTGTTGTTAAAAGGAAAGGTTGGTGTAACGCAGTGTTAATTTTGACAGCACTTTCAATTTAGTTTTAGGCTTTTGCCAAAAATATCTTTTAGTTTTAGTCATAATCTAGTCATCTAAATTGTTTTAATTTTAATCTAGCTTTAGTTGATGAAATTTAACAACATTTTAGTCAACAAAATCTACTGTAAATTTAGTTGACTAAAATATGAATTGTAAAGTGTAAGGCATTTTTTTATGTTTCCTTGAACTTCTGAAGTCATGGTTTACACTTGGATCCTGCCACCATGAAGTTAAGGCAGTTGTAATTGGACGTCCCTCTTAACTCATCCAACCTTTCCACACAACCAAAGTAGCTGTGACTGGATGTATTCCTAACTTTTTCCTACTTTCTACATGACGAAATAAGGTCTGATTGGATTTAGTCTCTGTCAAACAATTTAGTCATGTTTGTATTTGTTGACGAAAATGTGAGTTAATTTAGTTTTTGTCAATGTACTCTTGGTTTTTTAGTTACAGTCTAGTTTTCGTCAGGGGCAAAAAGGTGGTTGACGAAAAATATGATGAAAATAATTTGTCGACAAAATTAACACTGGTGTAACGCAGAGGTGCACCATGTCCAAGCTTTTTGGAAGGTTTTGAACACATTAAATTCAAAGTGAGTAAATATTTGCAATAAAAACAACATAAAATTTATCAGTTTGAACATTAAATATCTCGTCTTTGCGGTCTATTTAATTAAATATCGATAGAAAAGGATTTACAAATCATAGCATTCTGTTTGTATCTCACACAACGTCCCAACTTCATTATAACTGAGGTTTGTAGAAGCTCCACCAGCCTGAGTGTACTTGTTTTCTCATAGTTTGTTTACAGGTGTACAGTAAACAGTAACCTGCTTTAAAAGGAGATACATGAACACAAACTGAACCCGAGGGCGAGAATATTTGCTTGTTTATACACCCAGCAGCACAGTTACATATCATTATCAGCGGTCATTTTCTTGTATTAAAATGGCGAAGACACATGACCCTATTAAACACGTCCATATCTGATTTACTGTCAGGGTGTTAAATGTATTCAGAGTCAGAGCTGTCAGGGCTGTAAATACACCCTCAGAGCTCTCATTCGGTGAACAGGCCGTTTGCGTTGCTAAGCTAACATTTGCTCGGCTCTGTCATATTAGTTAACATAAACAGACGCAGAAATATCTCCTTCAGCTCGTTCTGCTACAATAAAATAGTTGCTGTGAACCTGAAAATAGTGGTTTTAAGTGTTAATCAACGAATAAAACGTCGTGTAAAGTTGAGCTTACATAAATGGAGTAGAAAGAGCCAGTTTGCTCTACTGATCTACTGACCTAGTTTTGGAATAGCGCAAAGTTACGGTAAACCAGAGACACATCCTCAACAATAGCCCGCCCAGCCTCTACAATCCCCACTCTCCCTCACTTCAGTCTGTATTTTCCTCTGTCCCCGTCAGGACGGGTGCTGCTAAATGATTTTAGAGTGTTTCAATTACCTGCCGGTTCGTCCCCAGCTCGGTCACCGTCGCCAGCCGCTGCCTCCCCCGCCGACATGGCTGGAGCCGGAGCACTCAGGCCCGGGGCTCCGCTGCATGGAGGAAGAGGACGACGACAAAGAAGCGTTTCCTTAAAGAAGATATTATCAGCGACAAAACAGCGACAACTATTGTTTTATTGGTGGTTTTTTTTTAAACACGGGAAAACAGGGGGCAGGGAGCACAAACGTGCAACGCTGTGACGGAGCGCAACCGGTGTTGCCAGATCTTCGTCAGAAAACAAGCTCAAACGAAACGACTTTTTTTTTTTTTGACTACGAAATTCAGCAGGCAACTCTGATTATCAAGAGGGCCACATAAAACCTTCTTCTCTGCGCGAATATAAATGGGAAATAAATACATATATATATATACAAAAACGGTTAATGTAAGACTTCCATAAATATTCATTATTACAAAAATATATATATTGTAACTCGGACACGAGAATAATGCATAATTAATTAGGCTGACAAATAATTACAGCAAATTAACACAGAATTAAGGCAATTATCTTAATGCGACAAAACATAAGTGGTTACCATTTTTTAAGTACATATAATTTACCGTTACCATTTTCTAAATATAATATTAACTATTACTAAAAAAAGAGATTAAGAGAAGCAAGTTAAGCAAAGTAAGTTCTTCAATTTTTATTTATTTATTTATTTAAAACAAAAATCTAGATGATATAGAAATATTTCTATTATCCCAATTGGTGCATGGTTTCATATTGATTTTGTAGATGGAATAACAATTTGCTGATTATAATAGAGACTAAACTCTGATTTTAAAACTTTTAAAATGTGTACAATTATGAGGCAAAAAGGAATGAAAATGTCAAGTTTAAAAATGTCTTAAATTGACCAGGAACCAAACTCACATTACTTCTCATGAAGTTGTGACTTTTCAAACTGTAAATAACAGAGTTTGGTTTCTCTGAATTCACAACTTTATAATCTCAAATGTTGTAACTTTTTCTGGAACATTGATTGATATTTTTAGTATTATTATTATTGTTGTGAAGGTTCCCAATATGCTGTTGTTATTTTTTCTTGCCTTGGTGGGATTGATCTTTGGTATATTTGTGTGAATGCTCACAAACAGATTCCAAAATGAACACTGGCCAAGTACCATATGCTGATAAGAAAGACAGATAGATAGATAGATAGATAGATAGATAGATAGATAGATAGATAGATAGATAGATAGATAGATAGATACTCTATTGATCCCGAGGGAAATTCAAGCATCCAGTAGCAGGTTACAAGATGAACATGACATAAGACAATTTACAGACAATAGATAAGTTTTAACTTGGAGGGTAAAACTCTGAGGTTCAAGTTTGAACCCAAACAGTCATCAATAAAATAATGCTAACAGAATACAATGTCTTGTTACTCTGTATTTTCTGATCTTAGAATGATCTGATTTGCAAAACATAATTCAGTAACTCATTTAAATACACTGCCTTATACTCAAAAACGAAATTGATCTTTCTGGCAGATAAAAAAAAGCTGAGCCAGTCACATTTTCTATCAACCCACAACACTTGCAAGAGAGTAAAAAAGACCCTGTTAACTGGTTTATAAGAAAAATTAGAATCATGGAAGAATAATATATGAGAACTCATTTTGGATTAAGATAAGCTGTGTACTTTTTATAGCTGCTTTTGTAACGATCTGAATTTACACTTTTTTCCTTTTTGAGGATGTAAAGCAAATCATGAAGTGTTCTGCAGCTTTGCTATATTTTTGTTGATGCATTTTATGTTTGTTTGCAGTTGTACAGTCATTTCTTTTTTTATGTTGAAAATAGATATTTAAACGCAGTTCACTTTCATCTAAATTGCTAATTTGATAGGGAACTACACATTGCTTTTCGTGTTCAATTTTCATTCTTTTTGTAAAACCTATTTCAAGTTTTTTATTGGAAAAAATAATTATTCTGAATTGTAACTGTGTCCATATAAGTGGGGTATTTTAAGCAGGATTAAATTATTTCATCAAAAGATGGCACTTCTTGCTTTGAAACTAAGAAAGTAACACGTCTTATTTCTTGATAGTCCTCAGAAAATGTAGCAGCCTGATCCGACCCACACATGTGAAGAGGGTGCTTGCCTCATAGCTGCAGTGAGTGTTGCAACAGTATATGTAAAGCCCTTTTCACACATGCAAACAATCCCAGGAATTTCTCACAAAGTTTTCCAGCAGCTCGCCAGTCACTCATTGGAAGGGAGGGGGAGGACAAAAATACCTTAAAGCAGCAGGCAATTTCAGGGTCAAGTCTGAGTAAGAAAAAGAAAATGCTGTTTTTGTTCTCTAATGCTGACTCACTTAAACTCAGCTCTTTAGACAATTCAGAGTGAACAAACCTTGCAAACAAAACAAAACAAAACAAAAGATTAATTCTAAAGAAAAAGATGTTATACTGTAAGCCTTTTATGTCTGTCAGGCCTCAGGACGTCAGTTTTAATGGGTAAACCACTGAATGTTATTCTACTTAGGACAAAACTAGAAGAGGAAGGGACGGGTTTATACAAGGAGCAATGCAAACTTTTATGAGCATTTACACCTCAGAAACAAGCCCCCCCGAAATGCAACCTGTTGCTGGCATATTAGTAATAAACCTCAAAAATGCGCTTAAAACAAACAGATCTGGCAACTCACACAACCGGACAAAAACAGCTGAAGAAGACTGAAGCTCACTGTCGCCCCCCACCGGCAAACTGTAGACGCCTCCTCCACTGTGTGCTCAGGAAGTCCTCCTCCATTGTAAACTGTGGATACAAAAGGTTTAACTCTCCTGTCAAGTAAAATGATCGATACTTGGGTGACACGCATAAGGACGCGATTACTAGAAATGTTTGAACATGTCTGATAAAATCAGTCTGCTGATCATGTTTATCACTGACCGGGGCTTCTGAGTGTATAGTAGTGTACAGAGTAGTTGCTTTTTGTTTTGATTGTGACTCCAGAGAGGTATTAAAAAAAAAAACTGCTGAGTTTGAAAAGAGAATATCCAAACAAAATGTCAATATTCATGAAAATGAAAATGTTTACATTCATTTATCCAGTACATAGCACCTCTCCACTGACTTTTTTCGTTATATTTTAGCCATTTAATGCACAACATGGGTCAAAAGTGACCCATTTGATTTCATGTTCTTTGCAATGAATCAGTCACTATTCCAAGTTTTCCTTAATTAACTTGTTATCATCATCATCCATGAACTTATTTTATTTTTTTCCATACTTGTTGTTCTTGTTTGGCAGGTATCAACATTTTCATGTTTCCTTTTTAACTACATGAACAAGCACAACTTTTGTATTTCTACATCAAGTTTGCACACATGAGTCAAAATGACTCACACTCAGCTCCCTTTGTTCCTTTTGACACATTCAAGTCTTTTACTATTGGTCTAACGTAAGTATATTTGATGACGGTTGTGAAAGAGTGCTGTATATGATATTTGATTAGGTTTAGGTTACCCTTTAGAGGAAGTACCTAACCTATAAGAAAGGTATCAATAATTAAGAACTAGCTGGCTAGTAACAGAGTTGTGCGGGTTTGAGTCGAAAAACACAAAAGTGAAGTAGCATTTAGCATTTCCTGGTTCCCAAGCCAGAAACTGAATGGGATTTAGAGCATTGGTTTCTGATAAATGGCTGGAATAAGGTTTGTGGTGCACACACACACATGAGATTTTAATGTTTTATGGGAAATAATAAAATGAATGCGATAGTGCTTGCTTTTGAATGGTGAACTGTTTTTGTTTGTTTAAAATGACAGATGCTAACTGCTAACAAGGCCTATATAAATGGCCAGAGACCCAAAAGAAGGCATTTCTGATGGTTTTTAAAAATCAGTTATTCATCAGTTATCAACTTGATACGGTCACTCGATTAAGAGGAAATTCTCAAAGGAGAGGTTACAGCAAGATGTTATGCATTGGAAATTTAGTTGCTTCTAAGTTGAACCCTTGTGTTGTAGTTTCATAATAGCTTACTAATAGCTTTTCACTCTTGCCAATTATATTTAAGGTTAAATATTATTAAAAGTAGGTCAATTTGTGGAGATTATCACATAGAGCAGAACATGTAAGTTTCATAATTTTTTTGTTCTTCCTAGAACTTTTCATCAGCAATGATCCAAAACACAATGAAAAATCCCACAGGCCTTTAGAGGGCATGCAGTTGAAGGAACCAGCGCAACACTTACTTCTGCGTTGGCCTGCAAAAACATGTCATCCCTACACCACTCTTTTAGCTATCAAGCTGCTGGCATACTGTATTTTAGTTACCTAATTCTATTGCAGTGATGTTAGCTAAGCTACCTTGTTCCTCATTTCACTGTTACATGCTTTAACCCAGTGCAGCACGTTTTTTACTCTGATTTTAATTTTGTTTGGTCGCATTTCACCAGTTTAAAGTAGATACACAACAGATGCAGTGCAGATCAATAACTATATTATCTGTTATCAGAGGTGTATATAATATGTAAACACATATTATAGTGTTTTGCCCCACTCACTGTTAAAGTGATTATTTGAAGCAAATTATTATAGGTATTTAATTTTAAATCATCATTGGATGAACGGGTCATTTCTGAGTTGTGTAAACTTGGTGTAGTGATACAAAAAACTATTTTTTTCGTAAAGTATGAAAGGAAGAATGAAAATACTGATCTGTGGTAATTCAAAACTAGACATTTAGAAGAATACTTGGAATATTCAATCATAAAATAAATTGATTTCAAAAGATAGAGCAAAGAAACACTCAACCTGTATGAAACACCGTGGGAAATTAATGTTGGTCATTTGGCCCATGGGCGGCACAGCAGTGCAGCAGGTAATGAACATGTCTCACAGCAAGATGATTGCTGGTTTGATCATTGTGTTGGTCAGGGCCTTTCTGTGTGGACTTAACATGTTTTCCCTGTGCATACCGTAACTCTCCGGGCACTCTGGATTCCTCCTACAGACCAATAAAAGACCAAATTGCCCTTAGGTATGAGTGTGAGTGTGAATAGTCTCTGTGTGGCCCTGCGATCAGCTGGTGACCGGATCAGGGTGTACCCTGTCTCTTGCCCAATGTCAGATGGGATAGGCTCCAGCCCCTGCAACCCCAAAAGGGATAGGCAATATAGGTAATAGGTTCAAGGTTCAAAGTTTCTTTATTAGTACCAGACGATAAATTTGTTTAACAGATCAGGGAACTCGGCAACCCCAATATTAAATATAGAAAACAACCACCCAACATACATGTAACATCAGACCAATCACACAATAGGGAAACAGTAAAAACCATTAAAAATATAGAAAAAAAACATATAAAGATGTTTAAATAAAATAAGCTAAAATTCAGTTAAAATCATGGAAAAGTGCTTAAGAGATTGATGGGTGGATGGATTTTGATCCATGTTATAGATTGCAAGGGTTGCATATTTTGTGCCTGAGAAGGTTAAGGAGACTTGTACTTTTTACTGAGTTATTACGTGTTTTGGTCAAACAGACTAAATTCCATTTGCATTTTTCAGTGTGTTAAACTTTAATGTGACTGTCTTGATGGTACTTTTAATGACAGTATTTGTCGTTGTCTAATGGACTGTCATTGTTTTCCTCAACAGGTATGTACGTCAGGCTTATGTGATAATTGTTATTGTCACTTGAACACTCATTGTTTTCCACAACAAGTTCTTGTTATGGTAATTATAAACATCTGGTCGATGGGATTGTTGCCTAGTTCAACGCTCCTTGAATATACATAGTTTCTCTCAGCAGGTACTTGTTGCAGTAACTGTGAATGTTATGCTTATGGTATCATTTTATATGTTCTTTGATTCTGCATGACAGTTAAAACAGTGCCATCATAATCAGCTGTAATGAGCAATATGACAACAAACCTGTGGGACAATCAACCCCAGACTCCCCTACACACATCCGTCCATTATCCATACCAGCTATCCCATTTGTGAGGCAGCAGAGTTCTCTACCTCACGATGCAGACCCCCCTCCCCTTAACACATAGTCAATGGAGTCTTCTCCCTGCAGCAGAAACACTTCCTCATTCAAACACTGGATGGCAGACATGACTGTCTTTTTGTAGGAGAGTTTCAGAGATGTGTGCTTCAGAATGCATCATATTCAGATACCCTCTTTAGAAGTAGAAATAGAGCCTTGAATACCTGGTATATCTGATTGTGTGGAAAATGCTCAACTTTCTGTCTTTGCCCTTGCTCTTACAAATTCAGAGTATAAGACCATTTCAATTGGGTTGACTGTTGCTTGATAAAAATGCTCCTGTTTAAAATGCCCTTTGAGACCCTCTAAAGTACCAGCTGGGCCACAGATCATCTGGTTGAATGTTTTTTCACCACAAAGGACTCAAAACTGAAGGAGACAAGACAATGTTTTTGAGGTTCCAAGGTCCTCAACTTTGAAACGGTATAATTTAGAGCTTTGGACCCAGACCCCAAAACAGTTTTAATAAGCAACTGAATTTGCATTTCTTTAAAACTGACTTTGTCCAGATTATTGATGTATGGTATGTTTCATCCTCTCTGGTTTAGTGTCAAGTCACTTTGACACTTTAGTTTGGTGCAGTACAACTAAACTTTAATTACTTTCTGTAGAGCGGCGCAGGAATGAGCCCAAAAATGCTAGAATGAGTTAGCATTTAGCACTTCCTGTTTCCCAAGTCTGAAACTATATGGGATTCATAATACCGGTTTTGGATGAATGCCTGAAATAAAGTCAATTATAAACACACAAAAGATATTTTTAATGTTTGATGGGAAATAATGAAATGCATCTGGTGTTGCCTGCTTTTGAATCTTAAAATATCGGTGGTGCGTGTTGAAAACAACAGATGCTAACAAGGACTACAAAATTGGCCGGGGATTCGACTTCTAAGTTTACTTCATATGATTTTTAATCCAAGATATATTTGATGGGATGTACTTGATTCTATAATGGAAAACAAGTCTTATAATAGAAAAAAAGGACTCATAAGCACTCTCCTTTTAATTATGATGTTATGATGGACAGATGCCTTAAAACAGATGACACTCTTCTCCATAGCTTTGCTTTATGTCCCAAAGTTCAGAACTATTAGTATTTTTAAAATAAAATCTGAAGTACTTAAAATACAACTGGTTCCTGATTCACAGATTATTATTTTGAAAATATAAGACAACACAAAACTAAACAAATTTCAACAATGTTTTCTTTCCTACAGCATCATCATTGCCAAGAAGTTGCTTCTCACACAGTGGAAAAAGAAAGAACTCCCGCGTATAAAAATGTGGCTTGGTGAACTCACAAAAACTCTCCATCTACAGAGGATAAGACATTCACTTCTAGATAATTTTGCATATTTTGAAAAGATTTGGCCATCTTCCTTACAATATCTGACTCCAAGGTCTTGTTAACCTAACTATATTCAATCCAGTTCTATAGATCAACCAGTAGTTAGGACGGTTGGATGGATGGGTGGGTGTGTGGGTGGGGGTCTTCTTCTTCCCTAATCTCTCTTATTCCACCAATTATTTTCCTTACTCATTATATTCTTGTATTGGTTTAGGCATTAATTTATATACTTTTATTTGCACGTTTATTTATTTTATTTTATTTCATTTATCATCATTATTACTATTTTTACATATTCATTCATTTCACATATTATTATTATTTTTTTCATCACTTCAGTATACATCCAGTGTTCTCAGTCTGATGGATGTTTACAGTTATTGGTTATATTGGCTACTGTCTATTCTATTTTTGTTTTTAAGTTTTGTTTTGAGTCTGTGTGACTGTTGAAACTGTGTTTTGCTGCCATTCTTGGTCAGGTCTCCCTTGGAAAAGAGATCTGCCGATCTCAATGGGACTAACCTGGTTAAATAAAGGTTAAATAAAACAATAAATAAATAAGACAGAAGAGCATATTGAAACAATTTTGCTGTACACTTACTATGTGAGTGCATAATGTCTGAAACTGCTCTAATAAAAACATTTGACAACAAATGATGTTATTACAGCAATCACTAACACAGAGCTAATGTGAGGTAGTCACGGTTTTAACAGTAACACTGAGTCTCATCCAAAGTGAGTGCAGGGATTGTATCATTCGAGTGTTGTATAAAGAAGCAACAAAGTTTGGGGCAGACATGAGTGTGTAAGCATGCAAATAGTCCTATTATAAAGTCTGCCATGGCAAAACACATTAACAGCAGTGAGAACTTCACACAGAGTGTGCACAGTGTGATGTTTCATCCCAAAATGATGTTTTCAGTTGGCCTAATGACCTGAGACTCTGAAATTCTTAACCTCGACAGAGCTTCCGTAATGTGCATTTTCAGTGACCCAACAGCAACTCAAATGCTGTTTTCATGTACAGAAGACCAAATGCACAGAGAAAGCTTGGTTTCAAAAATATCTACCCTTGTGTGGACATAATCTGAGGCAATTTCATGCATGAGCAGGTAGCTGTAGACTTTCTTCCTTTCTTTCAACGTATAAACACCTTGATGCACTGTTAAATGCTCACAGTCACACGCACCACTGTTTGTGGATTATATTTTTCATCTTACAATTTCTACATCCCTTCCTTTTTATTGTCATATTTTTCCCAACATCCATCCAAAACCTGACTGGTTTGAGGGTTTAACTTGTGACCACGTCACCTGATGTTTGCAGGCCGTCTTTGTGAATGTTTCTTAGATTAGATTTTAACCTGAGACTAGGTTGCTTTAGTGAGAGAGAAAGATAAACAAAATCAGATACCAAAATGAAAAAAATCAAAAAGCAATTATGATTCTTCTTTGTTTGTTTTTCAACATCTGACAGCAATCACAGACACCGGCTAATAAAGGTAATCTGTTTTTACAGTCAGTCTGTCCTTTTCTAAAATGATGGTGGGTTTATATCATCAGAGTGCAGGGTCAAGCCACAACATAGTATAGAGAAGAGACTGAGTTTTTTTGCAAGCATGTAAGTAGTTCAGTTAGCAACATAAAAATGAGCAAAAGTTTAGCAACATCCATCACAGCACATCTCTCAAGTCAACAGAGGAGATAATGTTGCACAGTAAGGTCACATGTGTATGTTTTGGCCTTTTGTGTACATTTTCAAAAACTCCTGCCAGTATAAAGATTTTCAAAAACATGTTATCAGTGTTCCTGTGTAGACAGCATCTTGGGCTTATAAACCTCACATTGTAAGCCACTAAACTTTGTGGTTTCTGCGTTTCTAAGTGAACTATTGGAAGGAGTTTGTGCCCAGGTGGCAACCTCCAGGACTGAAAATAGAGGCCCATGTGGAAATGCCAAAACCTGTAATGCCCTGAGTGTCCACTTGTGGCTGTCTGTAGAAACTTGACACCCTGTATGAATGCACACGGGCAAAAGACAGATTTTATGACCTTAATACACACCTTTTCAGCCTGGTTAAAAAAAACAGCTTCAGTCTTATACTATTATACATTATACTCTCACCATTTTTCTTTTATTGAGGATTTATTCATGATTTTCAAGTTTTGGAAACAGAGCTGATTTTGGTCGAACAGCCTTGAGTCTTGCCTCAATACGGCCTCTGTGTCAGTTGAGATGGCAGATGCAATATGGCGTCCACTAGAGGGAATTAAAGACGTCTCGAACGCTCCTATGATAATCAAAGGGCTGATGACGCATTGCTTCGCCCAGTTCTTTTAGAGTCTTTGTTTGTCTATGTTTGTGTGTGTGAGACCCACATAAAATATGGGCTACTAGGAAAAAGAAGATGAAAAACAAGTAACACAGTCAGATAAAAACAAATTATTTAGTTATAGATTGTTTAACTTTAATGATCATTGTTTTACCTTTTTTATGTGAAAAAGGTGTTAAATATCTGTTTTAGTACTTACTCCCTCATTAATATTTCTCTACCTAATATCTTGTTAAAAAGTTTTCGTACAATGGTATTTTCATGTGACTTCAGCAAACCTTATTTAAAGCCAATCAGGGAGCTGTGTGTCACGATAGTCTCACCTTGGTGCTGAGTTCTGCAGATCAACTGAAAGCACAACGTCTGATGAAAAGTTGATAAAAGTGAAGAAAAACAATATTAACTAAGCTGATAAAATTATAAAGAACTCGTCTGAGGATATGCAAAGTGTTTCTTAAGTTGTCATTTGCAAAAAGTTAGTAATATGGTGTTTATTTAACCTGATCACAGTACATATTGGCCCCCTTTATTTAGCCTCATGCCCAATGTCAGCGGGGATGGGCTCTAGCCCTCCCGCGACCCCGAAAGGGTAAGCGGTATAGATGAATTAATGATTAATTAAGCTTATTTGTGTTTTCAAACACAGAAGTTTGGCTGTGATAATTATAAATGGTCAATTGCAAAAAGATATTGTCAAATTTATTGATCAAATTGCTTTACAGAGGCTTGGTTTGAGAAACTGTCCAGGGCCTGAGGCCCATTCTTGCATCTTTAATGGAACTCAAAATTTCAGGCAGCACTCCTGCAAGTAGACATGACCTGAGAGAAGCAAATCAGGCCAGAAATAAAGATTATAAGCATCTAGTGTATATCCAGCCGAATTAAAATAAAATGATAATGCATGTGCACCCAATGGGCCTCTGGAAAGAATAACACCTACCAATAACTCATAAATGCAAATACTGTAAAAAAAAAATTGAATAGATAACAATAACTGGGATGATTTCATAATGACGCAGTCTGATGTTTCAAGTGCTCAGTTTTACCAGCACAGTCCTCAAGCTATTCCTGCCTCTCCTCAATGCAACTTGTCAAGCTCATGCATATTTCAACTGTTGCTCCTCTGGGCTGCTATCAGATAGACCAAACTAGCTGAGGGGGTGGTGTGCGGAGATGATGATGCATTAAGCGAGGGGCCGGGTTTTCCAAACACCAGCTACACCTGCCCCTCCTCACCAGGAATGGATGATGATGATGATGAGATCTAAGCTGTGCGTTCAGTCCAGCTCCAGACAAAAGGGTGCTCACAATGCCTGACTGAAACCTGGATCCTACACCTTCATTTGCTCTCATCCTTATTCATCAATCCTTCTCAAAAAACGGATCTGTTGGAGGCAACACCAGCTCCAGAGGACTCAGGCTGCATGGTGGGAATACTTCTACATCATCCAAGAGGCCATTTCTTGACTGAAACCTCCTCTCACAGTGTAGAAAGAAGAAGAGAGTCAGTCTACCTTTCCTCTGAGGGACCCTGTGGCACCTCGGAGCAGACCCCTGGTGCCCCCAACTTAGGAAGGATGAAGATGAGCTCCTAGTGAATTCTTTCCTCTTTTTGCCTTTCTCACAACAAAGTGTGTTGGTGAGCTGCAAAGAGACAAGTCAAGTTTAAAGAGCAGAGAGAATAGAGACAGTAAAAAATGCCTTTTGGGTTGACGGGTTTCAGGGAACAGGTGCTGAAGCCTGGGAAGGAGGAGGTGAAAAACACAGTGGGAGACTCTCTGGGAAAACTGCAGAGGTGAGCGGTTTGATGGTGTGTTTGATCCATACTTAAGTGTTGAATTTGCCGACCAAATAGTGAAAGCTACCTTTTTAATGTGATATGAATAAATCTTTAAAATGAAAATGCAGTGGAAGTATATGCACACTTTCCATTAACTAGAAAAGATTTGAATAAAATGCTGGGTTGGGCTGTTTGAAATTCATAATCCATGATGTTTTCTCCAGTGTTTGCATCATTTGTCTGTCCAAAGATCAGCTTATAGCCACTTTTACACGCTCACTCCTAAATTTTCAAGAAATCCTTTAACTAAAATTCCCTGAAAACTACCTGACTTGCTTTTTTACACTTGATCTTGTCTATTTTAGTGGGGAATTTTCAAGCAATTTACCTTGCTAAATTTTCAGGAGGGTGGAGGAGGAAAGTGCACAAGAAGGCATTGTGGTTGAAGTCTGGGGCAAAAGCCATGTTGTTTGCATCACACTTACTGCTTACCCTGAAGATTTCTGGATATTTTATGCCTTTCTGTAAGAAGTGCCTTCATTTCCATTAGATTATTTTTGGATGAATTTAAGTTTCACAAGGGAACAAGTGCTTGACAGTGACGTTAATTTTACAATTTGCTTCAAAAAGCGAGTCTAAAGAGTAAATATAGGGCTTGACCAAAACTGAACTAAGATACTTTTATATACTAAAACTGTTCAGGGTAGAAATGTTGTAGGCAGTGTAAGTAATCATATTTTGGTAACAGACAAAGATTAAACTTAAAATAGCTGCAAAAACCTCAGCAAATCGAAGAGATCTCCCCTTGTCTTCTTTGTATCAGGAGCTTTGCACATATTATCAGCACAAAAGGCTATATAACATTCACAGGACGTGTTTTCAGCAGGAGATGAGGAGTCTGGACGTGAGCACATTAAGCCCAATATGTTCCCACTGATCCTGGTGATAAATAAATATTTGATTCCAGTACTTTCCTGTGATGTAATCACAGATTTTATTTTAAGACATTAATCCATATTTCATATCTGATACATTTTTTACGCAGGGATGATGCAGTGTGTGTATGGAGAAGACTGTTGTGTTTTTAAGAGATACAGCAGTAAGTAGAAGATCTAGAAAATGAATCATTTAGGTATGTCCCATAGTCATTTACATAATTCAAATGCAATCATTCCTGAGAAGCTTTAAACCAGTATGGCTGAGGTTTTCTTTAGTTCATTAGAAAAGAAAATTCAAGTATAATTCATTTCAGAATCTTGTTGAAGACACACGTAAGAAAAGTAATTTGATCTTTTACCGTAAACTGTATAACTAAACTGTGAAGAAAAAGTCTATAGAAATTGTACTACTGCCTCTGACAAGGACCATAAAAATTGGACTAAAATAAATAAAAAAGATGCAGACGTTTGTATGATTTGCAGGAGCAGCTATTGATTTCCTCTGCCTCTCTTGCTAATTGTGATACTCATTTAATCCTGCTCTTTATATCATGTAAAATGCGAGACACTGACTCTGATGCTCATTGTAATGCATTTTGTTTTAAGTTTTAAGGATACTCACAAAGCCATTTTTCTACTCTCTTCTGTGGAACTGATTGATCTTTTAAGTATAAAGTCATGAGATGTTGCTGGATGGCTTTTTTAAATCCTAGTACAGTGCATTATTTAATACTGCAGTTGCCTGTACAGAATAACTCATGAGACAGCAACTAGGAGTTGTTCCTAAAATAAGTCCATATTTAGATAATTTATCAAACTTTATTGTTATATACTATCATTATCTTGTTTTCCACTCTGTTAATGTGAGGTAAGCTGCACACATAGGCCTGATAACAGGAATATTCTCATAGGAGGGAGGGATCTTGAAAGGAGAGGTTTCACCAGGACTGGCACTCCAAATAGTTGGAGGTGCAGTGCCTTGCTCAGAGGTATAGCTTTGCCATGCGTAGGAACTGAAATGACACCATCCAATACTAGTTTCCATATTAGGTCTGTGCCCAGGTTTATACTTGATGACTGTCCCTTTCCAAACACTAGTCCTGTCCTGACGGCTCATCTCTCTATTTTCTGACTCATTCATATAACTGGGGCCAGACATCAGTGAAGTGCATCTTCTTTGGGTGCTCTGGCTTTCTCATACAGTCTGAAGACAGTCTTGCTAAGTTAACTGATGACTGTCAAATTGCTGGTACTTGTGAATAAAATTTTTGAGAGTTGTATGTTGCTGACTTTGCATCAATTTATGTAGTGTTCTTCAAAGCATCCCTCCTTTGTGTGTTTGATGGCGCTATGTCAAAGGTTGGCCCATTTTAAAAGGCTTTTTTAAAACACAACTGACAGAGGTGTCTTTTTTCCTCGTTTATGAAGGATCAGTTTTGTGCATCCTTTGTGGAAACATCCTGGTTTAAACAAGGTTGTGGGCTCTTGATTGACAAACGTGTTAAGCAAAGGTTTAAGCTCAATCAAAGCTACTAATACTAATGAAAAAAAAAACAGATGGGGCCTTAAAACTACAATCTATCTTAGACTAATTTGGACAATGAAAATTATGTTTGCTAGTTGCGGCGAAGTTGTCGACATTAATATGCTACTGGAGTGAAAACAGAACCAACAGACAAAAATGTATGGACATTGACAGGTGGTGACAATGGTACATCCTCTGTGGAGTGTGAATGTGTTGGCAGTAGGTCCTTTGAAGGGTGCTACCCCTGAATTGGGACAGAGCATCTTTTGCTGTGTTTCCACCAATAGCCTGGTTTTGTGTAGCACAGTTTAGTACAGTTTGGTATAGTCAGTATAGTTACTATAGTTTGCTTCCACAGCTAACCATACCTTTCCTTGAGGGCAGGGGTGTGAGTAGGAAGACATTAGGCAGCGTGCTTAGCTCCACCCTTTAGGGCTGAATCTATATCTTGGTATCCAACAGAAGGGTGCCAGAAAGTGACACTGTGCCAGTTGCTCCTTTAGCTACCTTTTCCAACATTTGACAGGGAAACAATAATAATTGTGCACCTTACTGAACTGAATTGGAGAAATGCACAGTTTGTTTCAGCCTCAAGATTGACTGGCAACCTCTGCACCCACCTCTTGCCCAATAAGAAAATACAATCTCCTTCCACCCTCAACCATGGTATATATAACAAACAGGTTCACAATATAACTTCTCTAAAACATAAAGATTCTTTAAAACACGACAAAAACATCACAGCCTATTTACCAGAGTCAGTTGACAGCCCACTGGTTGAGAAGAGCAGGAGTGGCTGCTTGTAGCTTTTGGAACAAGTGTGCAGAATGATGTGAAAGCAACCTGATATCAGGTGTGCCGTGACCTCTTTGGTCTTTGTTTCACCTCCTGCCCTCTGTTTGAGCGCAGACAGACTCATGTTACTATGTTGTTTCTGGTGCTACATTTTTACTGCGCTACAGACAAACAAGGGCAGTTTTACCATTGGGAAAAAGTAGCTTCCCAAGGCCTCATGCACCTATGCATAGGGGCCTTAAGGCTTGAATAAAGATGTGCTCAAGCTGTGAGGTATTTCATTTTCCAGGATCAAAAAGCTGGTTGTTGTAACTGTCCTACTGTTTTCAGATAATGTGTGAGTGTAGTCCAACCAAGCTCTTTTACAAACAATAATCCCAACAAATTTGCTATTTTGAAATCAAATGCATGAAGTGTTCACTTGTAGAAAGTTAAATGAGAAATTGTTCATTCTGTAAGTTTTAAGGAGGTCCGGGGGCCCAGAAAAAGAACATTCAAGAATTTAAATTCTTTGCATAATGTATTTTGGTGTATTTTATTCATCTCTTTGTTAAAAAATGTCTTTATTTTTACAAAGTCAGTCTATCTATTTAAAATAATGTGAGATAGATCTTAGATGTATGTCAAATTCACATCAAAGTGTGAACTTGAGACTGAAAGTGTCATAATCCAAAGAAGTATGATGATGCTTATTAACAAAAGAACTATCTCAGTAATGAAAGTAAATAAAGTACTGATTGGAAGTAAGGTGCCTATTGTGCATATGTACCTTAAAAATAAAAGTTTGATAGTCCAATGAAATTCCTGCAGGACCCTCATCTGAGTTCAAGCACCTAAAAATGCCCCTAGTGTCGATTCCAGAGTGTTTTAATGTTGGACCCAAAAGCTGAAAAGCTGAAGACTGGAGGCAGATTAAAGGTGTAACAAGGTGATTTTACTGAAGAGAGACCATAGGGGAAGGAAAGGGAAAGTGGGGGGCACAGAGTTGGTTGGCATGGTGGGGTCTCAAGTTCAGACACTGGGAAAAAAGGAATAAAAACACAAGGGTAAGTCGTATGTCGTGGAGCACAATCAAAAAAGGCACAGAGCACAAATCAAAGGCACAAGATAACTACTACACTAGATATACTCTAAACGAAAGAGAGGTTGGCCAACAAACCACAGGAGATGCGGGAATAGTCTGGCACTGGAGGAGCATCAGGCTTTGAAGGTGCAGGTGACTGGCATGATCAGGAACAAGTGCAGATCTACAGTGAATCCGTGCAGGGGAAAACCATGGCCACTCACCGTGAGGTGGAGAGGTGGAGCAAAAATGACTCACAGGAGACAGAAAACAGTCCGAAAACTCAGCATAGAAGTCGAAGGGAGGGGTATCCTCACACCTAGTCTCAATATCAAGCAAATGGTAGTTCTTCATAATGACAATATCTAATTCATAAAACAGTAGATCATTGTAAGGAATCAAATAAATTCCCGACTTGTTGTTGAACTAATGTTGTGCCTGTAGTGCACATTTTTTATTTTTTATGATTTACGCCTTGTCTGGAGACATTTTACAATACTGAGATGTGTATATTTGAGTTATATTGTTGTTTCCATGAGACAGTGATCATTAAATGGATGCCCCAGGGCAACATCAGGCCCAAGGCTTCCAAGCCAGCCCCCAGAACTCTGATTAAATAATATGTTTCAGTTTTAGAGTTTTTTTTTTTTTTTTTGTTAAATCCTTACAGATACAAACTGGCCCCAAAACCAACTGGTCTTAAACAAAGACATCAGGAATGACTTCACATTTGATCAGATTGACAGAAAATGCCTGTTAGCGATCCAATAGTCCCCAGGAGCATTGTCTGTACAAGAATTGAATAGAATTTGAAATGCTTTTGAAACCACTCTGTGGATGTGGCCATACTGCAAACATCATCTCCACCTGACTTTGGATCACTGACAGACAGAGTGGCTGAGTTGAGGTGGGACAAAAGGCTTGAAGAAGAGTCAATCATGTATGAAACAATCCATTACTGAAAATCCTAAAAAATAAAAATAAAAAAAAACGATCACCCCGTCATACAGTGAGAGCCTTAAGATATATAAAATATTTAAACCAGGCTGTTAAGATGAAGCAAATTTCACTGATAAAACCAAAGAGCAGATTAGATGCTGAAAACAGGTACAAGAAGCAAAGAATGTTTATTAACAAAAACAGCTGAGCATAAAGTCAGTGTTGAGAAATGAGGATTCATTGACTAAAGGAGGGCGGGCTTTTCTTTGTGAGGGAATGGCAGACTGGCCTGTACGGTGTCCTGAGTGATCCAAATCCAGTGATATGGAGAGGAGAGTTGATCCAGAGATGAGAGTTGAGAACCAAGGTCCAGAAATCCAGAGATAACTGGCAGGCAGCTGGAACAAACTAAAGTATAAGTGTAGGCAAAGGAAAAAGGTGCCAGTCAAATATACAAACACTTACAAGAGATTCTCAGAAAATGGCTAAAACTGGACTTACTGTATGTCAGAGTCTACAGTCTGTCAGCGTGATGGAGCTGGAGCCCAGTATTTGTAGCAGGGCTGACTGTCGGTAAAATCAGGCAGAGGGCATGACACAAGCTGTGGATGTTTATTTAGTCTGTAAAAACGTCTAAAGCCCCAGTCACACATTCTTGTTTCTCATGGCGATTGTGCACGATTGTCATAAGCCTGATGAAACCTGCTTTGGTTGTGGTGCATGCGCTACTTGATCTGGATCAGCGTTGTAGCCTATAGTCGTGGACTAATGCCGGGGAACGGGGAAGGGTCCCGATTGTTTTGAACTGTTCAAAACTGTCGTGGAGAATCGCCCCCATTAACGTTTTTGAAACAAACGCGGCAGCTCTGCTCACTTACAGTCCCTCCAGACATGCCTGTTAATCACTCGAAACAAGGCTGCTGATGATGTTGATATGGAAATAGTCAATCATAGCAGAAGTCTGTGTGTGTGAGTGTAAAAACCTATCCCTCAAATTCCACATAGAGCGAAAGTGCTGTGCACCGAAGCACCGTGGTTTGCTCCGACCGACAGGCTGGCGACGTCACCCACTGGAAGCACCATGGCATGCACAAAATCAACATCTGTACAAGCAGCAGCAACTTGGTCCACTACTAACTAGGTCACTTTATTTATATCAACAACAATCACACTTCTTGCAGATTGATATTTTTCATTCCAAAATGTGCGTATAAAATAAATAAAGGACTATAATGTTGGGTGGAAATCATAATTTATGGGTGGGACTGAGCTGCTTGGCAGAGGTCTGCGCTCTCGGAGTGCTTTTCTAGTTCATGTATTATTTTTATTGCTAATTTATCAGAAGTTTTAGCATTGGGGACCCTGGCCATTTTTGTCGTACTTGCCAAGCAGTCATTAGCAAAATATCCTTTTAAAAAGACAATTATGCTTTGAAACTCAGAAGTGGGGCAATATAAGATGTGTTTTTTGTTGGAAAATGAAATATTCAAATCTCATATGCATTTGCTCACTATGGACTTTATTTCAGGCATTTATCAAAAAGGGTACTCTTAAATCACACATACTTTCAACAGTGGCAACTGCAAGTGCTAAAATGCTATCTCACTTAAGTGTTTTTGGACTCATTCCTGCATCACTTGATAAGTCAGCTGGATTAAAGCCCCTTATGACATCTGTCAAAAAATCTGACTCTCACATAGATAAAGTTGATTGTCCCAGCTTTAAGAGGTAATTAGAGTTCTGCATGCTGTTCTTTGGATAGATCCTGTACTTGTGTGTGGCTTTTCTCAATTCTTGATGGCTGTTTATACCAAACAGAAGATCAATGTTTTGCTCTTTGCCTTGGGTCTCCAAATCAACATGGCAACCCTGCAGACAATTGAAAAGACATTGTAATAATTTTAATGAGAATATTGACTACAATTTCTTGATGGAATTATTGCCAAATTAACCTGTAAATGATCAACTTCAGAAAAAATAACACTCATACTTATGTTTCGTACCATCTGCTGGTTGTCTTTTAGAAAAATAGATGGTAGCAATGTAGAAGAAGAGGATAACATTGAACTGACAGAGGATGGGCGTCCTGTGACTTCGACTCCTCGTGCAGCCCCGCTGCTGGACTGCAGCTGTGGAGGTCTACCTAAACGCTACATCATTGCCATTCTCAGTGGCCTGGGCTTCTGCATCTCCTTTGGCATCCGCTGCAACCTCGGTGTGGCCATTGTGGAGATGGTGAACAACAACACAGTCTACATCAATGGAACCCCAGTGCTTCAGGTATCTGGATCAAGTAGACGTTGAACTTTCTCAAGGTTTCTGTACACTGACAAAAAGATAAGTGTTTTAAAATTCATTAAAAAGATAATGATGCATTTGTGTGAAGTTTAACAGAGAGCCCTTAAAACATCCCTGAGATGACCATTAGACTAAAAAATGTCTGACTTATGCCCTTCAGAATATAAGCAGTTCATTTTTGAATTACAGTGGACATTTGCGCTAACCTACCACAGCATAGTATATATTTTACAAGTCTTTATGGGCTGGCCCATAGAACGTGTTTGGGAAAAGAACGAACTCTCAAAAACACATCCTTAAGGTGATTAGATGACTGTTCTGTCAATGACATTTATTATGAACCAATCAGATTGTGTTGTGGGCAGACACTACTGGAGTTTAATACATAACACCAGCTAATGTGTACAACAACTTCTTACCAAAACCTGTCAGGATAGGAGCACAAAATATTTTCCTGTGGAGAAATACTTTCAGTGTTGTTCGTTGTTGTTTCTTTAATGCAGAAATGTCCAGTCCTTACTGATTGGACTGACATGTTGAAGTTCCTTGAAGAAATCACTTTAACAAGTAAAGGAATTACATGAAGCTCCATAACCTTTACTATAAACCTAGGCCCTCCAAAAGCAAAACAGCTGCTGCTTGAAACAGGGTGAAAATCTATGCTAAGTTTGAAAGAATTCTCTTGAGAAGTTAAGATATTATGTTACAGTATAATGCATAAACCTTCAACTGTTTCTGGCACAGATACATAACAAGAGTTTCAGGGATGTTTCTGCAGTCATATTCTGATATTCTTGTATTTATTGTCTTTCTAGAAAGCACAGTTTAACTGGGACCCAGAGACAGTGGGGCTGATCCACGGTTCATTTTTCTGGGGATACATTGTCACTCAAATCCCTGGCGGTTTCATCTCCAATAAGCTGTCAGCCAACAGGTGACACTTCTTCTATTGAGCATCATTTTCTGGCTGCTGTGTCTTTATTTGAACCCCAAGGTTTGCAGAGATAGAATTTTTTTGTAATTTGTAATTTTTTATGTGATTTGAAATATATTTTTGGTTGTTACACATAAGAAAGATTTTTTTTTTTTGGGTGGGGGGGGGTTGGGCCCATTATTGTGGGTGTTTAAAGGGTTAAAGCTGTACGGTGTGCTGAGCGGTGCTGATGGAGCAGATAGCAGTCCTGTAATAAAAGCCTCACAGGAAAGGAGGACACGCCACTGACAGAGTTAATAATGAAAGATCCTGCCTCTGATTTCTCTCTGAAACACCAGCCACTGGAATATTACAAGTGTCACTTACACACTGTTTTGGAAAAAGGGAGGGAAGGGGAGGCTGAGGTGAGGGAGAAGAAAAGGGAGGGAGCTAAGAATCAGTTTTGTGATGAAGCACTAAGTTATGGACTGAATGAAATGTCTTTATCTCGATGCATGAAAGACGGAGGTGTTAAATCTCTCCAACTATAGGGCAGAGTGAGACGCTTGGAGATATAATTCCTGTTAATATTAGAAATCAGCACCAGCTTCAGATATTGAGGAGTGTTAGTTTGTGTTGTGTTTTACCGGTATCTAAAATTAACTGTATATTGAGGTGCACTGTTTTCTTCCACTGATCAAAAGTGAAGCCAAAACACCGAATTAATGTTGATCAAAATGTTACATCCAGTTGCAAATAAAACAAAAATACAAAGAAAACCAAACACTTTGGTATGAATTATCACAATTTTAGCTAACTGATACAATGAAATCCAGGATCTGACAAAAATTAATTTCATGATTATCAAAAAATTTATTCACCATTTGCATGTGACATCACACTCTGATCAGTTTCGGCTGGGTGGCAAAAACAATGCCGTCCAGCATGTCACCTAACAGACGTTTATGCTTATTACATAAAAAATGTCCCCTTGGTGAACATAAACCTACATATCTGACCATAATTATCTACTGCTGTGTAGTGGACAGTTCTAACAAGGCGTTAAATGCTAGTTTTACATATCTGAAAATCATTTTATGAAACTTAAAATATAATTTACAACAGAAGCACTTCATGGTCTAATGCTAGCAATCCAATCGTCATGTAAACTTATTAAAATCATGGCTGTGTCCTTATCCAATAAACAATCAGTGTAACCTGAATACTAAAGATTAACTTTCATTTGGCACTTCTGATTTGTCTTTAGAGTGTGAAAACTTTGATTCGCATCTGTTCTAGTATAAATGTACAGTACAGCAAGGAGAATCTGCACAACAAATGGTACAGAGAGCAGTTTTACACAAAATAGCCGCTGGTATCCTTTAATCTTGGAACGTCCTGAAGTGTTTTTACCAGGTCACACTGGTATTTCACCGAATCTGACTACATCAGCCCAACATGCATACACCTACATCCACAGGTAACCTGAATGTTCTCATGTCCTCCAGTTGCCGCTGAGTTTTCAGCCATTTATCATTCCAAACTCAAGTCTTCACCAGCACATGTTTTTGCTGCATACAAGTATCTTCATGTATCCAAAACTTCGAAAGATTGCCAAATTATCTTGCTGGGCAGAATAAATCCTCCACATGCTGCTCTGACTGCTGTGCAGCAGCTATTTTAGATTAGATTAGATTAGATTCAACTTTATTATCATTGCACATGTCACAGGCACAAGGCAATGAAATGCAGATAGCATCTAACCAGAAGTGCTTAAGCAGTAGTTCAGTATCATCTTAGTCCAGTCTACAGTTGTTTTTCAGTTTGTGAGTCTTCTTAAGGTGACCAGACTCTGTATTAATGATACTCTCTGTTAATTTTGTGGCAGAAAAGTGCATCTTCATAGTAACTATAGGCTAAAATGCATTATAATCTATTGACAACTGCAGTACTTCTGCCACCCACAGAACTGAGTGACGACATGTTAGTTAAATGGTCAATAGTTGACACACGTTAATGTTACTATCTGTATATATAACAGAGGTTGGCTATATGACCTTAACTGTAGCCAGTCAGAAGAGGGTTATTTGGAATTCTTCATTCAAAGATGTATGTAAATATGGATATTTTTCTCTTGGAAAACCTCCCTGTTTAATAAATAATTATTTGTAATATTGCAATCTCCCCCCACTACCACCATCCCGATTTAAAACTGTATTTCTTATTGGATAAATTAAACAAATTGCATTTTCATCTAACAAGGTCTGCAGGGATGGCCTTCAGTTGATGGGAATAATTTGATTTAAAGGGATAGTTCAAGTTTTTGAAGTGGGGTTGTGTGAGGTACATGGCATGAGCCTAAACGTGTGCCACGGTATCACAGCTCAGTTCTCTCTCTGTTCAGAAATCTCAGGACAGACAGTAACACTTTACATTGCTATACATGGTACCAAATGTTTCACGTAATTAAAAGAATTGTGGGAGAAAACAAAATTCAAAAACACCTGTGTAAGGATCAAACTACGGTCTGACTTGAGATTTGCTAAATACACAAATAATACTTCATCCCAAATAAAGATTAGCCAAATGTTTGATTGTATAAGGATTATCCTGCTGATCAAACACAGTAAGTTTAACAAAGAATGTTTTTATAGCTCAGTTTATCCACAACAATGAACATATCGTGTGGTTTCACGAAGTGCACTTATCATTGAAACCATGGCTTCTGTCTTTACAAAACAATCAGTATAAGCCGAATGCTTACTTTGAAGATGAACTTTCATTCAGCTCCTCTGTTTTGTCCTTGGAGTTTGTTAAAGAGTGAATCTGGTCCAAACAAGTATAAAAGTATCACTGCAAATGAATGTATAAAAGCAGATAGTATCCTCTGATCCTTGAAGCATCCTGAGGGGATTTTTTTATAGTCACGCTCTTATTTTATCCAGTTTGAAGACATGATCTCGTAATTTATTCACCTGAATCAACCGGTACTGCATGTTTCTTCAGTCTTCCAGTTCTCATAGTAGATTCCACCATTTTCAATTCAGACCTGTTGATTCTCCATCTACAGAAGTTTCTCCTGTGTGTACTCCAGTTCATATAAGTATTCCAAAGTATTTTCAGAAAATGGCGGTCTTACTCGCTGCAACAATAGCCAATGTATCCTGTTTGGTGGCAGTAGTTTCCTCTTGTGAAGCAAACTAGTCGGCGCTGCTTGCTGAGGGATACATAGGCTGTGCTGTGTCTCAAAATAGTGCCTAATCAAAATGGCAGTGTGGTGGGAAATTAAGTGTCTTGTTTTCTCCCACAATTCTTTTAATTACACGAAACATTTGGCACCATGCATAGCAATGTATAGAATCACTGTCTGTCCTGAGATTTCTGAACAGAGAGAGAACTGAGCTGTGATACTGTGGTCTTTAAATACGGGCTTGTAAAGTTATGTTACTAAGACTATGACAGTGTTTACGGTTTGTCTTTAAAATTAAGCATTTTTACATTTCCTGTGTTTTCTCTCTTATCAAGATCATGCCAGTTTTTCTTTCCATAGAATGGCTCATAGCAGTGAAAAAAATTCTGGTATTTTGTTCTCTCCAGCTGTTCAATGCACAGTGACATGTCTTTTAATCTTGTGTTTCCGCAGAGTATTTGGGGCGGCGATTTTCCTGACCTCAGTACTCAACATGTTCATCCCTTCAGCAGCCAGGGTTCACTATGGCTGTGTCATGTTTGTCCGCATCCTGCAAGGTCTTGTGGAGGTAAGAAAGGCATTTTTGTGATGAAGTATACAAAGTGCTTATTACTTTTACATAACACTGTGATATTTTCAGAAAGTAGGCATAGGACCAACCATATCTTTCAATCATTTCTTTCAAATTAACCCCAAATACCCCTCAAATTAAAATAACAGTCAGCAACATCAAACATTTAACAAGAAAAAAACATGGGAAGCATGATGATAAAATTTTAAAACTTGATGCGTGATGAGTAATCCAAACATTTATTACTATTCTTTTACAGAGACCCATCTCAGAGACAGATCCTGGAGCAGAGCAAATAGTGGATTAATGCTGTCAGAAACTTGACTGTGTCTATATGTCTTGTAGACAGTAGTGCCAAACAGACTTCTCGTAATCCTGACATATTTTTTTGTGTCAACGTGGATAGCATATTACATCCCTCAGTAAAATACTGCCTAAAACCTTAACTGATAATGACAGTTTATTCAGATCCTGATACTGTCAATGAATATTAATTAGCTAATGTATTAATCACTGATTTTTAGGTGATGATTTTTTTTGTTCCACACTTCTCAGAAATCAACATTTTTGATCACAATACTTTGAAAAAATATGTAAAACTGCCTTTACATCTGTAGTTTTTTTTACCCTGGCAGTTGTTGACAGGGATTCTCCAGTATGTGAACATACCTGAAGTGACATTCTGGTAAAAACATTTCTGTTTTAAGAGATATAATGCAATGGGAGCTGCATAAGGATCCAAAGGGCCTTAAGTTTACTTTGATATCTATGCTTTTCCGCAGTTTTCATAGAATGTGAACAGATTTTTTGAAGTGATGAAAATTAAAAAGCATATACTGCGTCTCCACACAATGGTCAATGCCAGCTGAAACTCTTTTCGCCCTCCGCCCTCTGCGCTCATCATGTGATCAAGGCTATCAGTCAGTAAGCTATGTCTGACTGGTTGATTGATTCAGACCTTTAAACTTTTTCAAGACCAAATATAAATAAGGGCACTAACAGACTCTGATCAGATACACATTTATTAAAAAAACATCTCGACTTTACATAGTTAGTATTATGTAGCATTTAAAATTTGTGCTAAATATCAACATTATAATAAAATAATGTTAGACACTGTAGCCACACTCTTTAATGCTGACATACCTCTTATTTGCCCTAGGGTGTCACCTACCCAGCATGCCATGGGATGTGGTCCAAATGGGCTCCACCTCTTGAGCGGAGTCGACTGGCCACAACTTCGTTTTGTGGTGAGTGATTCCTGTGAGATATCTCCAAACACTCATCACAATCTCCTCAATGAAAAGATCACTACCGATAGTCCCCACAGCAGGAATGGCTGGTTAAGGACATGAGGGAGCTCATGTTTTGCTTTGCAGATTTAGTCCGCTGTTGCCTCTGCAGAAATGAAAATACCCAGGTTGCATTTTTAACTGGTACCATGACAACCCATGCATCAAAACCCTCTTGACATTGTCTGTCAATGAGCAGGGCTCACCTGCATGCTCTAAAGAGGCTTCTGCTTCTATTCACCTTAATGAAGTGTCTCATTGCATACCGCCCAAATGCACTCTCATGCTTCCTGTTCCATTCATAAGAAGAATTCATAAATCTGTGCCATTGTTGAAAACACATTAAAACACCCCCCACATTGACTGTTTACTTCATGACTTGATGTGTTTCCAGCCACTTCAGCCCTGTATAAGGTGTCTTGTATGAAGTTAAAAATGTATGTTGTAAATATTCAAACTGTGATGATAGTTTTATCTGTTTTTTTTTTTATCAATCTTATTTAAATTAATTTTACAGTGATCTCTTTCCACTAAAATCCAAAACAACTGTTCCCAGGATCATATGCAGGTGCAGTGATCGCCATGCCCTTAGCCGGAGTGATGGTTCAGTATGTTGGTTGGCCTTCAGTCTTCTACATCTATGGTAAGACTGAACTTCAGTTACAAACATTTACACTGTAGAGACTCTGATAAACAAAGGGAAAATGTTGATCAATATGTTCATGAAAGCCTGGTGACACGAGGCTTCAGACAGTTCAAAATAATAATGTAAAAAAGTACTTCATAAATTAAATAAGGCATCTTTCACTGTCAGGCTAGCTGTTTGTTTCCTGTGCCTGCAGATTCGAAATAATCTGTATGCAGTAACTCCACATTTAGTTTATACATCAAAGAATGAATATCAACACGGACGGAGAGCAGCTGCCCAGAAGAAAGACTTGAAGCTCCCTCTGCTGTCCGTCTGCAGAAAAGGTCATAAATCCTACCTCCTCTGATAGGACATGGGTATAATTATAAAGGTAAAATTATGGATGGGAATCGTGAAACAATTCAAGCGGATTATCAGTAGCAGCTAGATTTAGGAATAAATATCATTTGTGCTATTCTTAATATTTCTATCCATACCTTCCATTTTGTTCTTCATGTCTTGTGAGTTTCTGGTGTCATGTTTTCATCAGGGACAGTTGGCAGGCATGATAGTGAAAAAGTCTTAAACGTAGTCATGGCAGAAGAAAGAGGTGGTAAAAACCAAGTTTGATTTTTACACAAAATGACCCTGTGTCTGTGTGCTTTCAAGGACTTAGAATACCAGACTTGAAAAGAGAAGGTGACAGGAAAAGATGATGTGAATTAGCTATGAAGTCGTTAAACTTTTGATAAAAGTGACTGCTTCAAAGTGACATAAGAATCTGCTCTGCTATTAACTTAATTTTAATGTCAACTGACCATTTTAAAACATGAATTAATTTTGCATGTTTACATAGTGAGTATCCAATCAGTCAATCAATCTAATGGTGTCATTCCATAAACCTGTAAGCCAACGCTTGACATTTGGGTATTTTGGCATAAAAACAGAGCATGACAGAGACATGTCGTCCTTATGAACATACACACAGTAAATGGTACAGATGATAAAGTGGGATTAATTTTCTTATCTAACAGCAAATGTTCCTGTATGCTCAAGAAACAAATCTCAGATAATGTTATCATGCAGTACAGTTGTACAAAATATCAGTCATATAAATGACATTCTCACTACCAAGTTAATGGATTTTAATGTGCAACATCACAGAATGTGGCTGCTGTGAAAAATGATCAGTGGAAGACAATAAAGAAAATAAGCTAATTTCACTTAATATAGACCAGTATTTATGTAAAAAGTGCAAGTAATAGAGTGGGGGTAGAAAGCAGTCCAAAAATGTGGAAGCGAGTTGGCACTTTGAACTGCTTGGTTCTCAAGCCTGAAACTACATTGGATTTACAATATCGGTTTTGGATAAATGCCAGAAATAAGGTTTGTGCTGAACACACACACATGCAATTTTAGCATTTAATGGTAAATAATAAAATGCATCTGATGCTGCCTGCTTTTGCATCTTAATCCAGTGTTGTTTGTTAATAATGCTAGGCCCTAACTAACTGCTAACAAGGACCACAAAATTGACAGGGTCCCAGTGGCAAGCCTTTCTGATCAAGCATTCTGTTTCTTTAATAATCAATTATTCACACACTGTTGTCACAGCAATGAAGATTAACTTGGAAATTTTGTTTGATTAAATAGACATTCTCAAAGAACAGGGTACAGTGAAACATCATGCATTGAAAATATTGTAGTTGCTGCTGCATATAACCACTATGTTGTAGCTTATTGAAAGCTTTCACTCTCAACAAATTACATTTAAACTTTAAAAAATTGCAATTAGTGGGTTTTTTAAGATAATCACAAAGACCAGAATATATACATTTCCTATTTTTTTGTTCTCCAAAGAGCTTATTATTAGCTATGATGCAAAACACAGTGAAAATTCCAAAGGGTTTTAGTTGAGGGAACCAGAACGATGCAAATCTCAATGTTGGCCTACCAAAATCTGCATCCCTGCGCCACACTGTGGTAGCTAGCTACAGTTACTTGGCAGCTGTTGAACATAAGGGCCAATTTTTCCAGCAGGCATAATTCCTTGCTGTCAAGCTTAGAGTGGAGAACTTCGATGTTGTGTTAATGTCGCACTGTTATATTCCTAGTCATCTGTCATTTAAACCATATAAGTCTGACAGCTGTTATTCATCTTTTGTTTTCCATTTGAGGCGTGAATTCCACGACAATAGATTATAAAAATTTAAGAAAGAGACAGGACTACATTTCAACCTTTAAACCATGTAGCCATTAGCTGCCATTAGCAGCTTACATTAGCATTTTGCTACAACCCAGTTAATGCTTGTATTTGATATCACAGATACAAAAGAAAAAGGTTACATTAGTAAACATGTAAAAATACATTTTAATATATTTATTGAACCCATGGTAATGCTCACATGATTCATTTAAAATCACAACATAACAGTTAATCATTTAGCTCTTATAGTCTGACTGCCCATTAACTGCCAGCAGAATAAAGCTACAATTAGCATCATTACTGTCCTGGTCATCATTTACATTTAACAATAACATGCAGTCTAGTGAATTGCCACATCTCAGTTGACATTGCAATTTTGGCTGGAAAATGTAAAGATAATTTAAAGACAAATCTAACTAATCTCAATTAACACCTCTCAAACTGTCAGATGCTTGTGTCATCGATTGTTTGGTGTCATTTCTAACTGCTGCTATAAGTGATAATCAAGACTGAAATGTTCTAACAGTTGGTGGTAATACTTCACCATTTCCTGATTTAACTTTGGATTAAAGGATGGCTGTCATGTAAGTAGGAGACTTTTCTTGTGAAAGTTAATTACAGTTCATTATACAAATGATACAGCTTGGACTTGGAATCAAATTTAGAAAGGAAGTTGAGATTTAAGGCCTTAACACACCAAGGGTGATGTGAATAAATGGCACGAAAATGTGAATATTATTTTTTCACTTGCCTTTCTTTTGACATTGAAAGTGATATTTATTTGTGTATATTTGTTGTGTAATTAAAAAAAATAAATGAGCCTGCATTCTGTAAAGGGGAGGAGAACTGGGTGCTTTTCATCATTTAATTCAGGAGCTAAATCACCAAAAACCACTGCTCTCTCAGGACTTAATGTTCACAAAAGAAGAAGCTTGAGTAAACACTCACTGCCATCATACTGCAGCTTCTCCACTATCCTCCTCCATTTTGAAGACTGTCAAATAAAACATGTTGCTGTGATGCAAACGCATAATCAAGCAGGCTGTCATGTTCAATATTTTGACTGACTGTGATGTACGTGCCAATGAGTGCCCTTGTTGATCTATGTGGGCTTACCTTATGCAAACCTTCAGAAAAATGTGGTCAGAAAAATAAATGCAAAAACTCCTACAATGACTGGCCACGGATCAGAAAAAAATTGTGTGCAAATCATTTGAAAAAAATTGCTTCTGGTGTGCAGAGGCCTGTACTTTGAAATCCAAGGGAAGAAAACCCTTCTATTAATATAATAATTAATATACTTTTAATAACTTTGATTGCATAAACAAGGTTATCTACTTTAAATTTGATGTTGCATCATTTCCAGTTTACCTATGATGCTCTGCCCGTTACATAAACTTACTACAAGAGACGTTACAGTGGTTGTACTAGGTCTTTTGTGGTATGTCAAGGCAAATATTATAGCAAAGAGTAACTGAGAATATTATGAGCACAAATACATATAGTGCTTTTAAAGTAAACTTAAATATCTTTAATTGATAAAAGCCTTTCCTATTATATATGTGATTTTGTTAACATTTATGAGAACTAAGTGACTGAATGCTAATGTTAGCTCTTACCTGATAGCAGCATTGGGTAATCAATCAGTCATTCTCCCTTTGAATTTATTATATTAACTGTCACCTTACTTGCTTTTAGATCCAGAAATTATAGCATTAAAATAGCCATCAGAATCTTGAGGTTCGTACAACAAGGGATATGGGGCTCTAAATTCGTAGACCAGGCGCAGGCGGGGCGCACCTGCCCTGCGCCGCGCCGCGCCAACAGGGTGTGTCCAGGGCATTTTGCTAGTTTCGTGCACGCCTCCGTCTCTCCTACCAGCTCACGTAGCAGAGAGGGAGGAAAGAAGACGTGAGTGGGTTTAACACAGCCAAGTGTGATCTTCACCAATCAAATGAACGCCTCTCCTCGCCTTTAAATGCGCCGCGGGCGAGGCGCAGTGACAATTTCACCTCAGTGGCGAAGAAGGTCAGAACCGCTGTCACTTTAACAGCAAGTGGGAGACTCAGGGCCCACCGGGCCGCGCATCGGAGCCACGATGCGCGTCACCGTATGGACCACCTCACGAGACAGATGTAATCTGTTCCTGTGTCATAATAGGAGTACAAAATTAAGTGACAATTACATTTAAACACAGCAGCAGGCTAATCCATTCATCATGCTTGTAATCCACCTGCATTCCTAGTCTGTCATCGCCGAATAGCAGCGCCTTAGGTGAAATTATATCTCCTCCTCATCCTCCTTGCAATAATTTACTTCATCTTTTTAGATCACATTACGAAAAATGATTAAAACAGAGAAATATGGGCAATCGCAGGTAAATCCTTAAGACACCGAGTGACTTACATTTATTCAGCGAGCGTCTCTCTCTTTTTTCTTTTCTTTTGAATTTCATGAGATGAGAGAAGCGGGATACTCCGTATCGGATAATGTGGCTGTTTGTGGTTGGCTTGAGAGATGTGAACTCGTTAGTTATGACAAACATCTCTGATCTGACATCAGATGTGACGGGACAATTAATATAGATACAAATGTATGTGCTGGTTTAGGCGGTTACATTAAATAGTGGTTGCTGTGATTGTTTATTGCATTGAAATGTGCCTGACACTCTGGACACCTGCCTGTGAGGTTTTGGTGACGTGTGCGCACTGTGCGCCTGTCAGCCAAATTACCACTGCACGGGGTGCGCCGAGAATAGACCAGGTTGGAGCTGGCGGGCTTTCAGTGGACCTTCCGCACAGTTTTTTGGCATGAAATTGTCACTGCGCCAAGCTGAATCTTTTGACACCTCCCCCTGGTGCGCCGTCACACCCATCTCAGCGCAGCCGGTCTACCAAATTGCCAAATTGGCTGCGCACGGCGGTGCGCCGGACTAAATTACCACTGCGCGGGGTGTGCCAGGCTGCGCCACCCTGTGTTGCGCCAGGAAATTAGAGCCCATGCTGTCAAAATGTCACAAGCATCCATTTGTAGGACATAAAGACACATTGATATTGATTTCAGTCTGTTTCTTAAAAAGTTTGATAAATTTCCTCAAAGAGGCTTTCAGAAAAAAAAGTAATTCTAATAAAGTGACACAGACCTTCAGTTTAGCTTTATGCTAATTGGTTCTCTTTATTAGCAACTGGCACATTGTTCTGTGGTATTGTACTTTGTATTCTTTGCACAATATGTGTTATCTGAGCAGCTTCAGATTTGATTAAAATGATTAACACTGACATAAAATTCATACTTCACCAAGTGTCCTTTAATAAAAATGTACTGAAGATCTGCCATGATATTATCTCATGATTTATTGATGTAAATTAGCATTTTCCTGTCTGGGCTCTGAGCCTCACACCGACTTCATTTTATTTTCTTAATGAAAATTTCTCTGGTCCACAGGGGGTCAACCTGGCCTCATTTAGTATAAGCTGCTCTGCCACATCTTACAAAGCCTTGACTATTAATAAAACATCTTAAACTGTGTTTAAAAGAAAGTGTATTTCTTGTTCAAGGTGTATTTGGGATCATTTGGTACATCATGTGGCTATTGCTGGCATATGGAAGTCCTGCTGCACACCCCACGATCACTGAAGAGGAGAGGACGTACATCGAGAGCACCATTGGCGAAACAATGCAACAGTTGAGTGTGACTGAGGTGTGTCCCAGACATCTTTTCAACCTGGATGTCCCTCCATATTACTGGCTCATTTTTTTTTTTAAGTTGCAATACAGACCTCATATTAGGACAACCAGCTAAAGATGCTGATGATCAGGGTACAATAGTATTCATTCATTCATTTTCTATGCCGCTTATCCCTTTCAGGGTCGAGGGGGAGCTGGAGCCTATCCCAGCTGTCATTAGTATAATCCATCAATTATTCTTGTTCTTGTTTTTTCAAAAACAACAACAAAAAGAGAAAATAGACGAACAGAACAAAAAATCAATTCTAAAATGCACTTTTCTGACAAAAAAAATGTCCGATAGTAGATTATACTTTGGTACCTTGACTGTTGATCATGTCCCATAAGTTTATGTTAGAACCTGGGACGCTCGTCAGGGATATGGTCTCGCAGTCTGGCAGAATTGGGTTGTAAATAGGTATGTACCATGTTATTGGAACTATATTGGTATTAGGAGATAGTTACCTGTTGAAGTGAACCTGAAAAGTTGATTATTGCCATCAGCAGATATGAACACTGTTGCTGATCTTTGGCAGTATTTGACCCTAAATATTTCACACATTTGCTGTAATATAGGTAAAATTTGTAAATGTAGCATTATGATTTACCTCATCATTACTGAATGCACGTTTAAGCATCACTAATAAAAGAAAGCATGTTTTCTTTCTTCAAAAATGTTTTTTGTTTAACACAAATGGACTGTTACCATGACAAAAACAGCTGTATTTTAGTTAAAAAGAGGCTTTGTGCTCATAATGAAAATCATCGTCATCGATATCAGTATTTGGCATAATGAGTTTGGAAATGTAAGCATATTTGATATAGGCAAACATCCAATATCCTGCAACCCTATTTATAAGTTAAATTAATCTATTAAAGCTATCCTCTTGTCTGTAGATTTTAAAATTGTCAAATGTGTTGCCAGCCTAGCCTTTGTCCTCTAATCACAGAAATTTAAGACTCCTTGGCGTCGCTTCTTCACCTCCATGCCTGTCTACGCCATCATTGTGGCTAACTTCTGCCGCAGCTGGACCTTCTACTTGCTCCTCATCAGCCAGCCAGCGTATTTTGAGGAAGTCTTTGGTTTTCCCATCAGCAAGGTTGATCCTACATCTTCACAACAGCAGAAAATGTCAAACATTAATAAGCACAGTCTTTATGAGCCACCTGAGTGATAAACATCATCGTTTCCTGTGGGTTATCTCCCATCAGGTGGGGATCCTGTCCGCTGTCCCCCACATGGTGATGACGATTGTGGTTCCTATTGGGGGACAACTGGCTGACTTCTTACGCAGCAACAAAATCATGTCGACAACAAATGTGAGGAAACTTATGAACTGTGGAGGTACGTCATGTCAGGTTGTTTATTAAACTAGGGACAGGTGGGGATATATTTGATAAATTTTGTTTGTGTAGTGAGTTGTTGAAGCTGCATGATAGTTTCATTTTCTTTCACCAAAAACAATTTCTTTCTACTTTGGATCGTAAAGTCCACACAAAGATGTGTCAATTTTATAAATGTGTAAAAAATTGGCTGGTTAATAGCTTTACACATCACACGATCAGTGAATGAATGTGTGCAAAGTAATTCAACTACATTGGTCAAAGGACAAGAAATGTGTTAGTGCAGCCCATTTTTCCTTTTTCTAAAGATTTTGACAGTCACACTAGGGCTGTCAAATATCATCATCTTCATTATTACCAAATAATGATGGTGAACAATTAAAAAAATCACATATTTCATACAGCAAATAATGACAAATTGAATGAGATAAAAACATTTTTTTCCTTCTCAGTGTTTGTATACTTCAGCAGCTGGATAGAGGATTTTGTGTTTGGCCAAGTATTCAAACCATTTTCACTGTCAGATGAGGCTCAGGTCAGCTATAATCACCTTAAGGCCAAACATACACATTAGCATTCGTTTCCTTTTTTGTATGAAAAAAATAAAACTACTCTCACATATAAAGTTTTAAAAACACCTTTTTTTATATGATAATTCACAAGGTTAGTTTGGGTTTTTTGAAGTGGGGTTGCTAGAGGCCCATGGCACTTTTAACTCTGAGTGCCAATAAAGAAACTTGCAAGTTTTGTCTGTGGGGGGGAGATATCTGGGGCAGATGGTGGCTGGTACATAGCAGTACATGGGGCCACTGAAAGCCTCATAATTAACCCACTTATAGATTAAAACAACAACAAAACTATGTTGGCTATCAGAGCGCTGTAATTTCAATAAGCCTTCAAACTCCTGTTGTGTGTTGTATTCCTGATTGGTAAAATGGGCACTGCAAACACAACGCTTTTGTTGCTGATGTCCATATTTAAAGCAACAAACCAAATTAAGCGAAGGCGGGCGTAATGAGATGGAAGATGGCGAAATCTGAAATTTAGCCCTTTTGCTTTTTTATTCATCTGGGAAAAAACTCAGGAGCGATCCAACTTTACAATATCCAGGGAGTTAGATTATTATCAATGTGTGCCCCAGCAACCGCTACCTGACGCTGCTGCTGCACTCTGACACGATCTAATGAGGGGAGTTGCTGGCATAAGTTGCATCACAAAATATTTCTTAACACAGGGCCTTTACCGAGGAAAAGTGAGATATCGTAAAGAATCTAACTGTAGCGTATTATTGAGCCTACATAGTTCTTTTGAGTAGTTTTCACCTGTAAGTGGTTAATTACAAGGCTTTCAGTGGCACCATGTACTACTATATACTGGCTACCATCTCCCCCCAGGGACAAAGCTCGCAAGTTTCTTTATTGGCACTCACAGTTACAAGTGCCATGGGCCTCTAGCAACCCCTCTTCAAAAACCCGAACTAACCCTGTAACAGGCATTCATGGGGATATTTTTTTAAGTTTTTAATCAAGACATATCACATCTTACTGATACTCCTGATACCAAAAATGAAAATAAAAGAAGCATTCGTGAGTTATTTTTTGGTAGTCTTTACTCTCAACCATAGACACAGGTAGCTATAGAAAGCTAGTTTACATGGTAACATTTAGCATTTAAAACAAAAGCACTAGCCCTTTTCACAGGCTTTGTCATCATTACATCTTGAGGCATTCACAAAAATTCTGTAAGGACGTAATATTTGTGTTAGTTCATGGTGCTTTGGACTCGCTTGAGAAAGCAGGATACGGCACATGCTCCATGCATGTCCCCCTCTCACCAATACTTTGTGTCTGATTCTACCTCTTGAGATGGAGCAAATGTGGGAAGGGATCCAACTCTACCCATTCCATCTCTGTGACTGTTAAAATGGTGGCTGAGCATATACAGTACATAGCATTAGCATAAGCATAGATGCTACAGCTTGAAACGGCAGCACTGATGGGGTGACTGGGTACTGAGTGGGTTATATCTTATATTACATAGTTGTAACTGAAGTAGAAAAATGTTGTTCAATGTGAGCCTTTTAAAAAATATATACCATGCAAGACAAATGAAACCAAGACATACTCTAACCTTAATACCCTAATGGTTCTGGATAATATGTTGCCAACTCATTATATACAAATCATTCGTCAGCACACACTGACTGACCCAGGCAAATCTTCCAATGCGTGTTTTCTGTCTCCTTGACCTGTCTTGTATTTTACAGGGTTTGGGATGGAAGCCACACTGCTGCTGGTGGTCGGGTTTTCTCACACTCGAGGTGTTGCTATCTCCTTTCTGGTTCTGGCCGTAGGATTCAGTGGATTTGCCATTTCAGGTACTTAAACACCAAGAACTGTTAACTTGGAAGACTTTATGTCAAACAGTATTGAACACTTTGCTGGGTGTGAACCTCAGTAAACTTAAAAAAGTGAAATTCTCAGATAACTTTGTCTTTTTCTGTTCTTTATGTTCTCAGTCTATTATCTTGTACTGACTTAGTAAAAATGAAAATGCCGTACTTATTTCCTTTTGGTGTGATTTTTATATCTGTTAGCTTGTAAAACCTTCACACTGGCAATGTCTATAAATATTTTATATGCTGTTGTTGAGGAAACAAACTGGAGGGTGTGTGGATTTAATCCATCCTCACTTTCAGAAAATATCCAAATCCAATTAAAAGAAAGTCAAGGTTTTGTTTTATATTTTGTACCTCTAAGGTATAAACTAATACTCTGGTGTGTGCTTTGTACAGGCTTTAATGTCAATCATCTGGACATCGCTCCTCGATACGCCAGTATCCTGATGGGAATCTCAAATGGAGTGGGAACGCTCTCTGGGATGGTGTGTCCTCTAATTGTCGGAGCCCTGACTAAACATAAGGTATAACAAGTATTTAACTCTGCATTTACTGTTTCCTATTACTAAAGATTAATAATAAGGTCCTTGAATTATCCAAAATCTCTTTAATGGCACTTTTTAATCATTTATCCTCTGGTTCATTTTAAATCTTCTATACCTGTAAATATAACAAGAGAGAGGATGTAAAATTCTAAAATTATTCTAAAATTGTTACTATAGATGGGTTGACAAAAATGTCTACAATGATAGCACAGTGTAAATCATTATTTTACTGTGTAACATAGGAAATACTGTATGTATGCTCAGAAGCTTTCCTGCACATGCAGTTGGACATGTAATTTCTGAGGTAGTCTGATAAAAAGGGATCCAATTGTATGTTAGCATGTTAGTCTGACTGAAATCACCCTACAATGAACTCCTTGAAGTCAGATTGACATATCAAGATAATGCCATTGAGGAACAATGTCTTTCACCAGGTATAGGCCTAGTACCAGGCAAGACTGAGCATCCCCGACAAACTCTGTGCTAGGCTTTGTCCCTGAGACGTAAACAGTATTAACCTGAAAGAGGAACAGCATGCTAATACCCTAAATGCTATGTAAGCCCACAAGTTTGTTAGCATAAATGCTAACAATAATTGCTGGAGGTCAAACACTTGATCCAATTGGCAACTGAACTGGTCAAGAACCGAAACTGGTCAACTTGGCTCAATCTTTGAATTACCATGAGTTGAATGAATGAGAATCTACACAAACATCAGTAGGAGTCCAAGTTTTGTCTGCTTTTTATGGCAGCCCTAAAGTGCAAACAAGACAGATTAAAAACAACCAAAAACAAACAGGAAAAAACAATGCAACAGCAAATACAAAACACAGCAACAAACAAACAGAGTGAAAAAACTCTATCTATCTATCTACCTCTCTATCTATCTAGAAATAAATAATATGTAAACCAATAGCTTGAGAGCAGTAACATTTGTCGTGGTGTTGCCTATTTTTTTTATTGCATTTTTTTTTGGGGGGGGGGGGGGGGGGGGGGGGGGGGGGTTGATTATCATTAGGTCTTTAGATTGTTATTACCCTGTTTTGTTGCATTGTTTTATATTTGATGTTTCATTTCTCATTAGTTGTTGTATTTCCCATTTGTTATGTTTTTTTTTCATTTTGTTGTGTTTTTTAAATTTGTTGCTGCATTTTTATTTGTGTCTATAATTTTCTTCCTTTTTTCCCCACTTTTTCGTTGTGTTTTTTTTTATTTGTGATTTTTCTTTTTTTTTGCACTTCAGGGCCACCAAAGATTTTGGTTAAAACCACCAGCTAGAAGTATAATCTTTATCTTATTTGTACCAAAAGCACAGTGTCTAAGAAATGTGCTGAGCTTTATAGTTGCCCATATTTTTGACATACAGCAGCTCAGCTGACCACTAACTTGCATGAAAGGTCAGCTCTCCTTTGTTTGCATGTACACAGGGACAAGGACAGTAGATTAGTTAAATCGCCTAATCAAGCTGCAACTGTGGCATAACTTAATTGTGCATGTGAAAGTACTGACTCAGTAGAAGTGAACCTTTTTTTTAAATCCTACATCAATCAGGTGCTGTTGTTAATAATAAAAAGCCTCTGTTAAATTTATAATGGACATGAAGATTGAGATTTTAATAACACTGTGAGCGAGGCTAATGATTCACAGCATCATGTCAGTGTGAAATAGTGATACTAAGTCAGAAGTTCAGTAGGAGTGCTTGAATTCTCTGACTTAATTCATTTTTCTGCAGACTCGTCTGGAGTGGCAGAACGTCTTTGTTATCGCTTCCATGGTGCATTATTCAGGAGTCATATTCTACGCAATCTTTGCCTCTGGAGAGCAGCAGGACTGGGCCAACCCAGAGAGCACCAGTGAGGATAAATGTGGCATTATTGATGAGGACGAGCTGGCTGAAGAGTCAGAGCTGACCACTGAGAACATGATGGCTCCTAAAAGGAGCTACGGTACTGCGGAAAATTCATCTGGGCAGAGACAGGGCTGGACAAAGAAAAAGGGGGTGACCATGCAAGAGGACGAGGAACATTTCAGAAATGGGGACTACCAGGATGGATACCAGTGAAACATCATTTGGGCCAAAGGACTCTCAAATCCTTCAAATCCAGTGACTTCTGACAGTTTTCAAATCTGTGGGATTGTCAAAAACATCAGAAAATAGGCAGGAGTAGAAGCGTTATTTGTACCTCATGATGACTCTTGTTCATTTTTAACAATACTCTAGTTCAACCAGATGAGCTGTCATGTCTGCAGCAAGAAATCAAGAAGAATCAACAAAAACACTAAACTTTTATATCATTTTAACTGAAATGGAGCAACAGTAAAACAGTGAAACATCAGCACATGAAGATTTAACTTTAAATTGACACATACTGTAGACTAGAATTCATCCTAAAATGGAAACTGAACTCCAGACCTGCATTAATGAACAAAACAAAATGCTGACTTAACTTTATGTAGCGTCCTTTGCACCTTGTGAACAGTTTTTATTATGTTTAGTGTCGGCTATGCAATGTGAAAAGAGGTATAATTGTGGAATGTATAATGGGGTTTACAAAAGACCACAGTGTTAATGTAATGAGCCTTATATTGTTTTATTTTATTTACTTTTGCTTGAATGTATTTGCTGTAGCTTAAACATCCACTGTTCTGATAATATCTTCATTAAACAAACTTTAGTAATACACTCCTTACTGCTCCACAACAAGACAAAGTAGATTCTTACGTATCTGCATCACCTATTTTGTATAACTATACTTACTTTTGTTTGCTTGTTTCATAAAGAAATGTCATGCCAAGATCATTTGGTAGATTTGCTTTAATACAAGTGGGCAGTCCCTGTTTCGGCTTGTTTTTAAACTAATATATTTAACCATGGCAATCGATCCCTGTTTCAGTACAAATGACTTCACCAAGCTTGCCTGAAAGAGGTGGTCTTGGCTCGCTTCCAGTCAATCAATGGAGCGTTTTGTTTGCAGTGAGGACACAGTTGACCCAGCAATTGGCACAAACAGTGTATCGAGTTAACTCATCACACTGTTATAGTATTTAATAATACTTAATAATAAAACTTTAAACAGCCGATCATTACAGGACTCGACAACATTGACTGTTGCAAAAACTTGATTGGTTCACAAAATTTAGTCCAGAAGAGGATTTATTCTTTTCCACATCATGGAAAATTTCTCTGCAGACACTTCTACAGGTGTTACAGAGTGATAAGTTATTATGCTATTGGGTGTTCTCTGTAGATGCCGGTGAGTGTTAAAAGCCCCTTTTCTTTGGTCACTGAGTTTGATCCCATCTATATTGTAAGATTAATAAATATGTGAAATCGATCACAAGGGATTTCACCTCTTTCATTAAACAATGACTTGTTTTGTGGTTAGCCTTGCCTGCTAATTTCCACCCCATAATGCAGAGTATGACTTGTAGTCATAGCAAGCTGACTGTGACAGGAAGACGTCAGACCAGCTCCGCCTTTCTGTGTGATCTGGCCCGCTTCAAAATACTGCAGTGTGAACATGAAATGTTTCAAAGGAAATATGCAAATTTGTAGTGTATTTTTAACTGTATGGGAAAAAAGCAACTGAGCTGTTGGTGTGAAAACCACTTAAGTTTGTTTTTAAAAAGGTAATGAAATGTTTAACCTTATTTAAAGAAAAACTGTGGAATTGCTCTCATTTTTTTCTTTACTTGGGTTTCCATCCACTGTTTTTTTTAGTCCAAATTTGATTGTTAAAAAAAGCCTGGAAGAGCTGCAGATTTGGAAAAAAACAAAAAGACTTGAAATATGACAAAAAAAAATAAAGCTTGAAGGAGGCGGAAAAGGTGAAGTATTGATTATGGGAAATGCTACGATTTGCAGTGGAAACTGATTCAGAAAATAAACTATGATATATAAGATGTTACTGCAAAATCTCTTTGTCATCTCTGGTTCAAAATGATAAAGTAAGTAGTCAGGGCTCTGACTAAAACCCTTCCAAGAGCATGCAGTAAAAGCTGAATATAGTCTTTTGGTTTGTTTATCCTCTCTCTATGTCACAAAAACATTTGGGCCAGATACATAGTCACTATTAAATTTGACAAAGGAAGGTTGCCAAGTGTCCCTTGCATTGCTTTGGCGCTGTGGCTGTGCATATTCTCAACAACAAGGTGGTCACAAAATTCTGTAACGACGTGACCCATTGGATTAGTGCAGTGGTAGAGGGGATGTGACAGAGTCAAAACACCAGTAGGAAAAAAAGGACAAAGTTGTGAAGACTAACTTCACAGGGGCAGTCCACACAGAGATGAATCAGGCATATCAACACAAGCTTTTAATCACATTAGTGTTTCGTCCACACAGATATAGTGCTTTGGGTGCCTGAGAATATACATTTTTGAAAACAGGTCCCAGAAGGGATGAATCTGAAAATGCCAGCCTTGCTTTTCCATGTGCATTATAACCAATATGTATATTTTCAGAAATGATGGCATCATAGCCCCACTTCTCCCTTAAACCCCATGTGCAAACCCTGACAACTACAGAAACAATGTCAGAATACAGTGTTGAGTTCATGCTGTAGAAGCTACTGAGCTTGCTATGGCTTTAACAGCAAAATCCTCTGCTCCTCTATGAATACTGTGAGCAACAAGAGGACATGGAAAACTGCATACACCAATGTTTGTTTACATTTTTTATGATGTATGCCTATGCTCCATGTCTTCTTCTCTAGTTTTAGTGTACGTCTGCAGCAATGTTACAGCGTCGCTTACAGGCCTGGCATATGTACTACAACATTTCAGTCTTATCATGTGGACACATTTTTTGACACAATGCTGTCCTTACGAGGACATTTTAAAATGAAACCTTTTCACCTAAGTGTGGACAGGGCTAAATAAAGAAAGTCCACCACATCTAAACAATGTGTTAACAAGACTACACGGACACAAATGTCTGTCAGTCAAGCACATGAAAGATAAAATTCTTGTCTGGTAAAACTAGCTGACTCTGCCTATGTCTGTGATTGTATAAGTTTGAGTTCTTATTAAATAGTACTGATAAGTTTATTCTGGCATGATAATGAAGGATATTGTTTGATTGTATTGATTTTAGAATGGCTTTTTGTATCAATGCCTGAAGTATGGTCAGTGGTGAGCAAATGCATATGACATTTGAACGTTTCATTTTGCAACTTTTGAAATTATAGTGTTATTGTGTTTGGTTGCAAACGCACTATTAACAAGAACTACAAAAGTGGCCAGAGAGCCTGATGCAAATATTTCTGTTTTTTTTTTATTTTTTATTATTATTTTTTTTAATATAAAATTATACATACACAATATCCAGAGCCATGGGCACCAACTTGATCGGTCATTCCATTAAGAGAAAATCCTCAAACAAGAGTTTACAACATGACATTACACATTGGAAGTGTGGTAGCTGATATAAGTTGAACCGCCATTTTGTACTTTGTTAATGGTTTGAAAATAGCTTTTTACTATTAAGATTATTGAAGCCTAAATCTTGTGAAAGTTAGGTTTGTTGGTGAAGCTTGACATAATGAACAAAATGCATCCGTTTCATCATTTTTGTTTGCCACAGACCTTATCATCAGCACATAATGAGTTTCAACAGGGTGAATAACATTGATCCTTTTCCTTCAGAGTACCTGGTCACCTGTTTCCAGCACTGTGCAGCTTTGGCAGAGCGCCGCTGTTCTCCTTTGAAAAGATTGTATGGCTTTACTGAGCTAGTTCACACACCAACCCTCAGCTAAAAAGAAGCCAGTTAGCCTGCCTCAATACTGTTTTATACAATGGCTGATTCTGAGAAACAGAAAAGGGAGGTTACAGAGATAAAACACAAGGGTAGCATAGACACCGATCTATGTTAGTCGTTATTGTTCTGTTGCATGAACTGAAACTTTTGAGGTTGAAAAGTTACATATTGTTGCTTCAATGCTACAACAGAGATTTCATATCTAATAATCCTGTGTTGGTTTGAGAGACCATTGATTTAATTCACGCTTTAGCAGAACCCAGTGAGGATGATATGAAACATGTTTGTATTCTGTATTTAGACTGCTTCGGATATATAAAGTAATCAAGAGCTAAACATTTCAGAATTAAGGAGTCATTAGTTGTGTGACTATATATCATGTACAAAACGGAACTAGAATGTTCATATGCTGGATTTTAGGGGTTATGTTTCCAATGTATAACCTTTTAGTTTAGCTTATTAGCATGCTAGCATCGGTTACTTTAAGATAATAAGTGTAGTAGAATTATGTAGAATGTCCAGTTTTGACAAGAAGATCCACTTAAAGGTAATAATATCAGAAAGTAGTAAATACACATCATTCTCTGGAGACCAAAGCTTTGTCCCATTTCAGGGGCAACATCTTTCAGAGCAGTGGGGAGCAAGACTTGAGAGCCACATGCGTCTCTTTTCTCCTAAAGAAAATGTGTAACAATCAGCCTTTAAACAGGAAAAACAGAATGTTTTTATTATTATGTTATTAATTTACACATTTCCTCAAATAGAGATTGGTAGTCAAACAGCAACCGGCCTCACATTATGACTGGTTTTCCTTTCAAACAGCACAGCACATGGAAATACATTGAAAAGCCAGCAGAGTGATAAATATAGTGGGAGAAAGGAGAAGCAAACTGAGGAAGAGTTGACACTGTGTGATTTTAAACAGAATATGACAAAACATTTTATTATTATGATAAGTGCTTTGAACTAAAACAAAATTAGAGAGACACTGTATATGATATAAAGTCCTGATCAAATAAAAAGCCTCCCTTATAAAAAGGCCACACTGCAATTTGTAATAAAAGGCCCTGGTCTATATTTGAAGGTTTGCATGTATATTTTTATTTCTTCAGTAGTATCAAAGACATATCTGTTTATCATTGCTTCTGTAAAACTCTTTAAGAAGGCATAACTCATTTAATTTAAAAATGAAAGACAAGAAAAATGTTATTTTATTGGGAAAACAACATTTGTTTAAAAAAAATGTTGCATTCATTGTTTTTTGAGTATTAACAGTTGAGATGAAGAGTGATTTTAAAATACATGAATTATGATTGAATTGTATGAGTTTAAAAATTTCCCAGACTTTTTTCAGACAGTTGACTGTAATGTGGTTCTACAACCAGGCTGTAGGATATCTGACTGCTGCTTGTGTAGTCACATTGTTATGATTGTACATAAGATATGTTTTTTCCTTAATATCATTAAGTAACACATTAAATCAAGGATCTATTTTTATTTTGAATTTTTGAGTAAGATAAATTCTTTGTTTAGCTCAAATAAACATGATCCACTGGGGGGTAGTCAAACCTGATTTTCAAATGATAACTGATAACTAATTACCAACTACATTTTGCTTCAATTTGGCTTCCAAAGTTACCCTTTAGAGGGTGCACCTGAGGACAAATTCTGTCACAGCAGTGTGCTGTATGCTTTTTTATCATCAAGACCCTCTCAAATGCAATTGACTAATGTGTCCGTATCATGCGGCCATGAAAAGATCCCTCTTTTGCATTCTTAGTTACCCAACAGTTTCTAAGATTCACTTTGCACAAATTCAAACTATTCGGCTGACTCCAGTGTTTATGTAAACCAATTTTAATATAGCTGGTTTCAACTTAATTAGATAGCTACATCACTAACATTAAGAGACCATAAGGACCTTAAAATTTTAAACATCCTTAAATTGCACAGGCAAAGTGAAGCTAATGTTGTTAGGTGATTGTGAGAGCTATCAGAAACGAGATGGTAAGGTCAAGATAGCAAGCAATGTAAACAGGGGATCCTCTGTAGACCAGATCGTCTCATTGCAGGCTGAAGGCCATGTGCTTCAAGGGTTTCTACCCCTGAAATGGGACATAACTAACAGAACCTTGAAAAACAAGTTATAGTGATCCATCTGTGAGTTAATTTATGTTTTTATTGGATAAAATTGCATTAACTTCCATGAGAGTATTGCTACCTACATGGATAAAAAAGTAAATGAATCTTTATCAAACCTGCAAGGAACTGACGATCTATGTCCAACGCTGTGACTCATTTTTTTGTCTGATTATTACTTTTGGATTTAAAAAGGCTGTTTCTGCTGTAAGAATTGGACAGAAAAGGTCTTTTCCTCCTGTTTATTCAAATTGGACATGTTTAACTCTCCCAAAGATAGCTCTGGTTTCCATCATGCTGTGGTAAACATCCTCTGTCTTATCTGTATTTAAACGCCTGCTTCACTTTCACTGCAGGAGATAATTACTGACAGGACAGGACAGGATATTACACTCTAATGTCAGATTTACAGCAACAAAAGTACTTCTAAAGATGACAGTTCAAAACTCCATGTAATTAAAATATTCACATTCAGAGAAAAGTGTTGTATTGTGTGAATTTTCTACTGCTTTCAAATTTCTGTTCTTCATGTGTTTTTGATTTAAAAAATCCTCAGATGGTTTAAGTGACATTAAGCTTCTTTTAAGTCTGTATTTTCTGCTTTTACAATTGAACACCACTCGCTTGAAGAATAGATGACACAACACAACTCACTATCAAAATTTATGTAAATCAAAATCATAAAAACTTTAACAGCACATACAGCCAAACTATATGTTTAGAGAAGTTGTGTTTGTCTTTTCCCAGGGGCATTTGCTGAATGCTCCATCTTCACATGCTCCTCAACACAGACCAGATAGTCGACAAACAGCCGGCAGCCAATGGCAAAGGTTCTGTTTATTCCAGAGAGACCGTTTGTTGACTTAGAAGGGCCTCTTTGGATGAAGCAACAGCTCGTCAATGATTAAACTATCAACCCTGTTTTTGGACAAATTAAGAATTTTAAGGACTGGAAAACCTTGATTTTTTTGAGTAGGTGTGCCCCTCCTCTAGTACGTGAATATGCAGAGTTATAGAGATGCCAGTGTAAACAAATCTTGTGTAGACTGGCATTGCACATTGCACTGACATAATAAAGGGTTTGATAAGTTCAAGGACGAACAGCAGTGATTGTCACAAACTAATTTTGGAGGGTTTGGATAATAATTTTCAAAGCTCTTCTGAGGAATTTTAAGCCAGTTATGAAATAGACTGAAATTAATGCCACTCTTTCTTTATGAACTAAAGAGAAAAGGCTGTAAGTACCTAAGTTAAGAAATCTGTATTTGTGTTTTTAACGCCTGAAACAGCTGTTGGGCGAGTTGCTGTCGGAGGAAGTTCTATATAGACCATTGATAAGGCGCACATTTTTAACATTTTCAGGGCGAAGTTTCCCAATAAGACAATTCTGACAGATGCAATATAGCAGAAGGAGATTATTGTAATTAAAATAACATCAAACATCATCGAATGACAAAGCATACGGTACTTTCTTAACCACAGGGGCCCCCAAAACCACCACAAACTACAGTTTTCTCCTCTAGGCTTTAAAGGTTTTCAGTGCTTCTGAACATACCCTGTTACAACCCCCTTTACAAGTAATACCAAACACAAATTCCAGTCTTACAGCAATTTCTCGATAGATGTGTGTGGCTGACATGCATGCCAGCCTTGGCTTGCAATGCTATGGCTTTCATTCAAGGCGTGTGTGCTGTGCTTTGGCTGAATCTACCTGCTGCCTCAGCTTTATCTCCCCATAAATTTCACCTTAAAATGAGCTTCAATATTAAGTTCATGTAGAACCAAACAAAATCAGTCTGGACTAACAAGGGGCATTTTAACACAGAATAGGTAAAGTGAGACACAAACAGGAAGTGTAATTAAACTGTTTCTGTCTTTCCTGTGTCTATTCTACCACTGCAAACACACATATCTGCTGAAATATGGTAAAAAGATGGCTCCCATTCGTTTAATTTTGGCCAAACAAAGAAAAAAACAGACAAGCTGCCTATTTTCAGTGAAGGATAGGCATGGGTGAGGTGCAGCTCATGCTGGCAGTCTGAAAGCACTTACTCAATAACATACTTGCCAAAATGAGAACATGCGGCTGTCATGCAACTAAAATGCCTCTGCTGTGAAACAGCAGTGAATGTGCTATTCCATTTGTGGTCTTGGCTCAAATCAGCCTGACACAGGTTGGTATATTCTGTTGGTGCCTCATAAGGGTCCTCATAAAACTGCCACATGGAACTGCTTTGACCAACACAACAAAAAGGAAACATAGGCAATAGAGTTGCTGGCTCTCAGTCTGCGACTTTTTGTTGTAAAGAGATTACGTTTTTTAAGGGACACATGCAAGCAGTAAAACAACATAATTTAAAGTATTGGAGAGTTTGGGAAGTCATGCAGCCAGCATAGGGATGTGATTTATTTCCATGTTGAGTATACCTTTCCATAGTGGCAATACTCACCACTCAGAGGTTAGCTATTTCACAATATCACATTTGCATATAAGGATGGTTGCCAACAAATTGCTGACAGAACAATAAAAATGGCCGGGGAAGCTAATGCCATCATTTCTGCTCATTTATAAATAAATGATAATTCATACACCATAGCCTCAGCCATGGACACCAACTTTATCAATTCTTGAGATTAAAAGGAAATTCTCAAACAAAAGGTTACAACATGGCATTATTCATTGGGAGTGTTGTAGCTGCTTGTAAGTCTTACTGCCATGTTGTAGTTCCATAGTAGGTTAATGGTAGATTTTACTGTTGAACATTATGTGTGACCTTAAATACTTCAGGAAGTTAGGTTCATTCGTGAAGATCGTCATGATGAACAAAATGTGTAAGTGCTCCTGTTGAGGGAACCAGGGCAATGCTAATTTCCCCTGCAAAAAAATGTCATCCTCAAACGAGGATGAAAAGCCAGTAGAGTCTCGGCAGTTTGAGCTGACACCACATTGTGGAGATGTCCTTAAAAAATGTATTCGAATTGTGTTGGCTGCGAGAAAAGAAGAGGTTATTGTACTAGCTCAAACCGGAAATTTGTCTGCTTCCACTTACAATTGTTAACTTTTTCAGGGAACACTCTTTTCCTAAGTGTTGGTTACTTAACATATCACGAGAGACCTAAAATATCTTCAGCCATTGTAAAAACAAGCTAAAAACAACTTGCTAGTGAGCAGTGAGCAGTAGCTAGCATGTTTTGGCTCAAGTTTAGCTCCACTCACTTAAAGTCACGCTGTTTACCAGCCAAAAAGGGTCTAAAATACTTAAGAAATAAAATATATTCTAAATAAAAACAGTGAAAAGAAGACACAAGAAAGTGGAACATGATACTTTCTACTCAAAGATGCTTCTAACAGTTGCATGTTAGTGATGGCATGTACATGGTGTGGTGTTCATGTCAGTGGGTGGGATTTCTACTCTGCTTGATGATTCATGAAGCAGCCTCTTCTCATGGTGAGATAAAGAGGGATTTTTTAGGGGAAGGGAGGCTGTGGAGGGGGGTGACATTGACAGGAATGGACAGTTTAATTAATAACCACCATCCATTTCTCCCTGACCTCAATGGTCACACATGCTCTCACTGGAGTGCAGACACACAAGCAGTTTTACGTCCATTACATTGATTTAGCTTCAGCTTCCTGTGTGGATAACAAAAACTTGGCTGGAATAGAGGAAATTTTACACTTGTGGGTTCAGTATCAGCTGGCAAAAAAAGGTAAGAATTATGATTTTGAGAATCACATTTCTGACGAGAAGGTGATTTGAGGGTCCGTGGTGTGCTGCTGTGACTGAGGTATGCTCTGTTGTGTGGGCTGTAAGAGTGGACCACAGGTTTATATGAGTCTGTGTGGGCTGCTTTAGATCTCCGGGGAAATTACACTGAGGTAATTAAAAAAGTGAGACAAATACAGTTTGTCAAGTTCTGTTTCACATGTCACTGTGCTGTGGCCTGCAAGATGGCAGACTAGAAATGTTTAAAAAAGGTGTTTGTTTTTAAAAGATAAATATTATCTACCATACAGGATTAATACGGAGCCCCTAAGTTGCCACAGAGAAAAAAATATATAAATCGTGCGCACGAGATAGTAAAATGTGCGCACAAAATACTTATTCGTGCGCACGAGATAATAAAACATGCGCATGATATATTAAAATGTGCGCACAAAATACCTCTTTGTGCGTACGTTTTAGCTAAAACGTGCGCTCGAAATTAAGTTATGTACCACGTTTTGACTTGTCCTTGTCCACTACGGCTTCCCGTAGTGACGTGAGATGTTTACAGACACACACAATGGAGAGAAGAAGTGAGCTAGTTAACTTTTACTTCCACCTCGAAATGCCATATAATAACATTCTTGCTGCTCTTGCCATGAGAGATGGAATAATCCTAAGTTGGAGAACTTTGCTGTGCATACTAAAAGACAACAGGCTCAGCCGGCGGAAGGAGTACTCAGATTCAGTCAGTGTCCTGACCTGGGATGCACAGGGGGGACTTGTTTGCTGCTACAGAGGCGAAGTTGTAGCTAACTTCGGGGCTAACTCCCTCCACCTTATTCAGCGGGTGGCAGCAAGACACGAGCTTTGCTTGAGTCTTGAAAGTTGTGCAGTTTTTATTTAAGGTACTGATAAATAGCCTAAGGGACTGTACATACCCTGCACTCCAACATTCACAGACACAGCTAACGTTGGCTGGTTACTGGGATGCTTCAACCAAGCCCGGCTGTCTTCTTCTTCTTCTTCTTCTTGGTTTTTCCCAGCAGGTGACCACAATATTATGGGGCATTACTGCCATCTACTGATGAGCCCGGCTGTCTGTTGCCGCTTGCCTGTATAACTAAATCGAGCGCACGTTTTATCTTAAACGTGGGCACGTTTTAATATATCGTGCGCATGTTTTACTATCTTGTGCGCACAATTTATATTTTTTTTTCTCTGTGGCACCTTAGGGGCTCCATAGGATTAACCATATTTTGAACAAGTTTTATTTTATACCGTTGAGAGTGGGTTGAGACATATTTTGGATAAGGGAAGGGACTTGATCCTATAACACATCCTGTGGGATACATCATGAACCAAGTTATTTATCTGACCAAATTCCTTCGGTTTTAAAGCCCTTACAAGGCACTCAATGAGGCCTCACTTTACTTTCTCACTGACCAAAATGAAGCTTTTGATCATGTAATTTGTTTTGTTGAAGAAACTTGTCACTACAATACCATAATAATGTCTTACTACATTTTATTACTTTGTGATGCAGTTCCTAGAGATTCCTGTAGTCCTGTCAAGGTTTCAGAATAAGTTAATAATCCATGACAAATTTTATCCTTTTTTGCATTTAAAGGGAATAAACAGAGGCCCGTTATCACTACAGCTTCTCTGCAAAGTCCTGCCTTTGTTTTATAAGTTGGTGTCCGAAGACCCTCCTGAATGAATGAGTGGGTGGGCACCGACATCAATGTGGTGGGACAGTTGGATATCCCACCCAGCGATGAATTCTCCATCTCAGAGAGCTCCCATCTATTTGGTAAGTCTTTTTTGTTGGTACATGCTCACAGAGAATCCCAATGGAACCAAACTACTGCTCATAAAGCAGAATGAATGTGAGCTAATGCTAAGTTTTTCATTTAAACATGCGAACAGTGACAACACATGTTGATGTTTTATAAGTTTTTTATATCCTGAAACACGAAATGAACCGTTTAACATATCCATGAGATTTATTTCATGACAATCTAGACAACATCCTACAGACCAGGGGTCACCAACCTGTAGATCTTGATCTATAAGCAGATATTTCCAGTAGCTCTTTAAGACTAGATGTTTTAGGTCTTGATCTGATGCACTGGACAGACTGTTTCACCTATCGATTGCATATAGTTTTGGTTAGTCCATTTGTTTTACTAGATTGACTGGGTCTAAATAACTTTCTCTCACTCCGTTCGATTTCAGTGTGAGGAAGATAGTCACTGTTATTTTTTTTCTGAGCTCATTGTTGCAGTTCTAAAATCTTAGAGTCATGACTTCTGTTTTGTGTTTGGCCATATATTTTACAAAAGGCAGCCTAGATGTCAAATCCACTGATCCTGTTTCATTTTTCCTTTCCTTTATCATGTTGTTTGATTAAAGATAGTACCTACTGGCTAAAATGTGAGTGGAATAAATGATGATCACTAAAAAGCAACTATTGGTTGTAGTTTCTTGGTAAATTTGGATGGGTAGATCAAGCTTTCTGTGGTGGCATCATAGGGGATCTTCACTTGAAAGCGATTAATGATCACTGCTACAGACGGTGTTCGCAGAACATCTCAAAACAAGGCAAAAGTGTTTTCAACAATATCAAGTGAGTTATTGTCAAAAATGCGAAAAACTTCGCATTCGCAACACAATCTTGCCATGTAAAAAAAGAAAACTAATGAATACGCATACAACTATGTCACCTTACAAACAGCAATTTATTTCTCTTTATGTTATTTGAACCTATTATTAAATGTCCAAGGCTGTAATTCAATTAGCATTTGTACCTCTAGTTTATTAAACTGTGTGACAAAAGTCTAATCACTGCCATTGTAATGTGTGATTTTTAAACAGATTGTTTTTTCACAACTACCAACAGATAAAAGAAATAGAAAGTGCATTTATGTTATAATGTGTTTATTTGCATTTTCAATTGCTAACTCACTACTTATGCGCATACAGACACAGTGAAAGAATTTAAAATGTTTAAAGGAGAGAACATTAAATAAGAATGTTAAATTTAAGAAATAAATAAAGTATTAAACATAAAGAACTGTGTAGCATTCATGAAACCATTCATAACAAGCATTGGGCTTAAATCTAGTCATATTAAACTTTCTGTTGTTAGATATTCAGTCTGTCACAGCAGTCTGAAGGCGCCTCATCCTGAGATGTTCATAACTTACAAAAGACATTTATGAGATCATTTATCATCAGACTTTCTCTGTTTATTTCTCACTGATTTAACTACACAGTTAACACACTGGGAGACAGATGCACATCTGACAGTGCATAAATGGTTGATGGTATTTTATCTTCTGTGCCGTCTGCCTTGAGAAAATGAAGTCAGATCCTGTCTTATCCTATCATCTTACTCTCATGAAGCTTTATCAGAGAGGTCAAGGCATACTAGGTAGGAAAGGACATATGCACAGTCAAGGGTCAGTAAAATGTTTTTGGACTTTTTAACAGACCCCTGATCTTTTCGGATGTTCAGTACCATCAGTAAAACTCTAAAAGTAGTAACTGATAGTGCCGCCCAGATGTCACGTTAATTCTTTTAAAAGCTCAAGTTTGTCATTTTGGTCTCTGCTATTGTTTCCTGGTGTCAGTATTTCTCATGTTTGGACAAAAGGGTAGAGCTATCAAACAGAGAACAGCATTGCTGAATTACCATTATTCTGCTAACCAGCTCAGGAATCATAACTCTAACAGAATGACATTGATTTTTCTGTGGTTGTGCAGAAGAGGTGTTTAAGACAAAGAAAATCTAGGGAATGATAAAATGCAGCAGAAATCCTAGACAGTCTGTATCTGCGCATAACAAGAAGAGCTTAAAGAGCGCAAACCTCTGCCAAGGCAATTCTTATGTGACTCTTTGCTGTGTCAGCAACAAATTCCATCCGCCTTTGTATCATCAGCACCAAGTTTGTACATTTTTAAAGAGGAACAAAAGTACAAAGTACAGAAAACCGTGTCCACGGCGTCCATGCTCTTTTCCATTGTTTATGTGGTCGTGTTTCGTCGCGCTGATGATGTCATCATTGTGATGACATCAGCTTGATGCGCCAGAGGACAAAAACAGCCACGCAGCTCGTCTGCTGCCAATTAGACCCAGGTCTGCTGGTAGTGGGAAGGGAGTCATTTGCTGATTATTAGCAGGTTAACCGGCATTGAAAAAACCCACGTTGACCCGCTAATTTTAGTGTGAAAGCGGTTTAAATGTAAATGGTATGGTTTATCATATTTAAAGACATGTAAATATAGTTCTCAAAAAAGATTAGAAAAGTTATTCTAGTCGATTATTTGTCCTCTTTAATAATACCAGTTGATATTGTAGTTTATATCTTTGGAAAGCCTAATTAGTCATTGTGTACTCGTGGAATGAGCAACACAGCTGAATGTGTGGGTAGCGTCCAAAAAATTTTCCAAATCCCCTGCAATGGAAGCTGGTGTTCTAGTCACAGAGCGGCAGCATTATTTGATGTCAGTCTTGGTACCACTTGCAAACCTAAGGCCAAGTCCTTAAGACTAATGATCTCAAAGACTGCAAAGTGGGTTTCCCAGAAAGACAAGAAGACCAGTTGTTTACCCTTGCTTCATTGAGGAACCGTAGACCTACTTCTTGAGGAAGGGGGGGATTTTGGCACATTTTTTGGGGGGAGCTACCCATGTGTTTAGCTGTGTTACTCATTGCAAGAATGCATGATCCTTACAAGTTGTACCTTACTGTAAAGGTAACCAATCAGGCTTTCAGGTGATATAGAACAAAATACCAATTGGAATTTTTAAAAGGGAGAAATTTTTTTCTGAAATAACATTTCCAATTTTTTAAGGCTTATATTACCTGCACCATATAGTTTTATTTACTTATTGCAAGCAATGCATGACTCAATTTTGTGTTTCATATCTATAAACTAGAAAGCACTCGGAGAGCTCAAACCTCCGCCAAGGTAGGTTTTTTGTGGAGTTATATGCACAAATGCCGAAAATGGTCCTATCTGGCAATGTTAAAGAATCCTTTAAAAAAATTCCTGGATCCCTATGGCGATCCGGATCAGTCCCAAAATCTAATCATTTGTTCCTTATCCTATTCCACACATTTCCTGAAAATTTCATCCAAATCCGTCCATAACTTTTCCAGTTATTCTGAACACAAACAAGCAGACAAACAAACGCTGGCAAACAAATAACCTCCTTGGCGGAGGTAATAAAATGCATTTTTAGACTTATTGATGACTGTGTCTTCATATATGCCTAATAAGATACTTTTTATATTACTATAGGTTACTAGATTTAAGGATTTACAGTGTGATCAAATCTGGCATGCAAAAAAAAACATGGTATTAAGGATTTCTGTATGAACATTTTACAAAAGTCCTTTTTTACTTTTAAAAGAAGGTGTAGTCCTTAAAATCATCAAATGAGTGGGATGCATTTTTGTATTTCTGGCACCAGTGAAATTTTTTCTGATAAAGCTTCATTCTAAAATGTCCATCTCAGTACTTTAGAAATAGTGGATCATGTTTTACCTTTGTACATATTATATCCAGCACAAAAATTAAATTCATCATAGCAGTCAGAGCTCACATCATTTCTGTTTCTTGTCTTGAGACACACAGTAGCAGTGTCAGTGTTACCCAAATCAAGTAATAACCTCATGCATTATCAGGCTACTTGTAATGATGTAAAGAGATGTGGCTGTGAGGTTAATATTTAGCTGTAACAACCTTTGCTCCTCCTTACATTTCTTAAGCAAGAGTCGAAGCAGATCAGTGTTTGATCTGCTTTTCTTCAGCTCTTTCCAGGACGGCTTTCTTTGAGGAGAGATAAATGGAACATAATTTGTTAGTTAGGTTCAAAGAAGGGATTGATCAGCCTAAAACAGCCATCTGTTTGGATTTGAGAGTAAAGTCTGTGAGTAGTGTGTGTGGGGGGTCACACGGAGATGGCCCTGGTCCAGAATAAGTCTTCAAGAGGTCAGTGTTGAACTGTCGAGATATTCTACATTGAATTTGCTACAGCTGAGGTTTTGTGAGTGTAAACATGGTCTTTAGAATAGTACTATCCAACCGTCTGCTTTACTTTTGAAATAAAATGTCACATAGACCACAAACTGTCGACTTGTTTGGAGTGGAGTTACATGTCGTTCTGAAAGGCACAGTGTGCTCTGTGTGGGCCACTTGTTAATCATTCATGGGTTTATAGTATGTGTTGTGTGTTACTGACTACTGCTGAGTCTGATTCTGTTCTCACAAGCTCCTACAGGGAGAAGCTGAATGGTTTTACCAATCCGAATAGAGCAATAAATGATCAATCCAAGTAGAAGGCATTGCACCAGATGTGATGTCAGGATCAGACCTTTCAGGGTGCACAGCACCTGAAGAAATTATGTAATGTAGAGGGTTCTGTCCTCTCAAAAAGCATTTGTTTCACTGAATAATAACAAAATATTTCTCAAATTGGACTTCTATTATCAGAGATAAAAGCATTCAAGAGTAAAACAAGTTTTACACTGCAAAATATTATTACTTCCACCAAGGAATTATGTATTTGTCAGCTTTTGTCAATCCGTTTGTCCATCCGTCTGTGAGCAAGATAAGTAAGACATACATTGTGTATTATGGCAAAGGGCAGTTTCCACATTTTTACTGATTACACAAGAAATTCTGAACAGATTTTGATGAAATCCTCAGGGAATGTTGGTTGTGGCTCAAGAAAGAAGAGATACAATTTTGGAGGCTTTGCAAAAAATGTCAGATTTGCCTTGGTGGCGCACTTTGGAGTTTATTTTGTGCTGAGGTTTTTATAACTAAATAGTTAACTGTATAGAGACTTTTATCATTTGTATTCTAATCAAACTACAGCTCATACAGAAGAATGAATGTGAGCTAATGCAATTTTTTTCATTTAAACATGCTAACAGTGACAACACATGTGTTTCTCAACTGGTGGGTCAGGACCCAAACCTGGGTTGCAGACCTTTTGCAAGTGGGTTCTGAATGTTCACTTGAAAAAATAACATGGCAAGAAGTCTGTTATGTAAAGGCCATGAGCAGAAGAACATCTATGCACTTTATCGCTGCTTTCCTGTGACAAAAAAACAATAATTTGGGGTTGTTTTCTCATGATTCTGACTTATTGTTCTACTTTCATAGGATAGCTGAGTCGGTTTTCTATCTTAAAAACAGAAAATGCGTATATGAACATACGTAACTCAGTTCCAGTCTTAAAACTGTCCAGTATGCTGCCATCCTATGTGTACTCTGGCAACACACTGTCTGAAATTGTTCAGATTTTTGTCAATGCTGTTTTTGAGTAGTCATATGATCTTTCCCTTATGTCATTTTTTAGACATTCTGGCAGATCAAGGCAGTCCTCTCCTGCAGGATCCTGACATCTTACCCTTTACCAGCTATCCCAGCATGCAGTACTCCTCCATGGAGCCCGCTATGTCCTCTGCTACATATTACTCCAGCCAGAACTACTATCCTCAGTACAATGGAGACGAATGGTACTCACAAACAGGGATATATGAACTGAGGAAAGGACCTCTTGAGGTCAGCTATGATGCGAAGATGGAGGAGACATCTGCAGTTGTGCCGGCTGTGTGTAAGAGGACCCGGCACATGTCGCAGGTGGGGCGGGTTAAAGGGGAGGAACTGTGTGTGGTGTGTGGAGACAAGGCCTCTGGATACCACTATAACGCCCTCACCTGTGAGGGATGTAAAGGTGAGAGGAGATGCTCCACAGCAGAGATATTACTCTGTACTTTTCAAAATGTTTTTTTCCTACTCCATCTGTATTTTTTCTGTTTGGTTGTTGTTATGTTTTTTAATCAAATGTTTTGTTTCATTCACTGGATAAGGTTAGAAAGCCTCATTTGTTCAAGTGTCTCATTCAACCTCATGTCCCGCCAAACCTGAATTCACCCTACAAGGACACACACAAAAAATACTATTTCTAAATCCCTTTGGTTTTGTGTGTGGAAATGCAAAAAAATGTAAAAAAATGCCATTCTCTGGGTGTCTTCTGAGGTCTGCTGCAGAAGCACAGGCAGCCAAATACATGCCCCATGGTAAAATGCCCCTTTTTACAACATACATGATCATGTTAACAGCTGGGGTTCCCAAATGATTATGGTTGGAATTTATGCACCCACATGCTTACACATAGAAACACAACAGTTTAGTGGCAAAATGATGCAGGGATGACAGAGAGAAAACACAATTTTATACATTGCTACTCCCTCTTTAAATATGTCAAAGTCACCCTGAAGAATATACAGTCATTGAAGTGATTAGGTGTAGTTTAGAAAGATTTATAAATCAGTGTACCAGGGGCATTTGGGCATTTGTATAAAGGGAATATTTATCAAGTCATCCAAAACAATGTTTGTCACTTCAGTCATTGCTGTTTGAATATCTGTCAAATATATTTTCTTTGGACTAAGACTTAAAGCTAGGGTTGGTAATTTTCTGCCCCACGAGCTCCTCCAAAACCACGACCACCGCTCACATGCACGAGCGCCGCTGATTCGCGACCAGATGAATGATTCAACTCAAAACCGGTCCTCAGCACAACGTTGTAGTTTTGCACTGCGCCAAGTCATGTCTCACTCAGCGGTAAGAAAACACCAAAACATTGTCATAGTAAAGTTAAAAAAACAAACAAACAAACATATCAAGTTAGTTAGTACTCACAACCCAATGTTGACTCTCGGTTTTGCCTTGGTTTTGTCCAAATTCTTTTTTGTTTCGGCCTTCTGTGCCTCTGTCTTTCTTCTCTTCCTCTGTTTAGCAGGAGGAGCGGTAATCGGGATATAGGTAGTTTCTCTGCCATTCTCCACAAAGCTGTCAAGTCTCCCGTTTTGGCCGAGATAACATTCCTCTGCCTCTCCAAACTGAGCTCTGTCACTAGCAGAAAGGGGTGGTAATGCACCAAAATGATGGATGCCAACCGCCATAAAACCGAAGAAGAAGAAAAAGGCTCGCGAGAACTGCCACCTGCAGTAGCCTGGGTGGCAGAAGTCGCGAGATTAGAGCCCACAGCGGCAACAAACCAAGAAAAACAAAGTGTTTATTTTAGATTTCTTGTACACTTGTCTTAAATGTAAGGGATACTGGAGCTTGGTTGGGGTCGTGGGATGGCTTGCAGCAAGCTTCCCTTATTTTCAAAGCCAAAACTTGACAGGTATACATTCTCCAGCGCACTTGGATCCCTCTCAGCTCGGCTACGCACTTTGAATCAGGGTCAATGCACGCCAGCAATATGTATGCGCAGAAGGTGGGCAGAACGGTAGTACAGGATTTAATTGGTTTAATAAATTCGGTCAGAATCGCTGTGATTGGTTGGCGTTTTCCCTGTTTTACTACTGCTGTAGATAGCTGCTATTTTTCGCTCTCTTTTAAGAACACATCATGTATTGATTGCCATCGGGGCATAATGATCATTTTAACCAGCACAGCAAAAAGTGTATCTAAATCAAATTACCAACCCTAGCTTTAAGACTAAACTTACTTTAAGATTTTATCGTCAAAAGTCCAGACTAAATGTATTCTTCATGTGCTTTTCGTAAATGAAAACATCAAATTCATAAACATTATACATTGGAGGAGATGATTGCTATCGGTATCAGTATCGATATCAAAAGAATTGCATTGTATCAATCTGAAAAAGTTTGGTATGATCCATCTAAATGATAGAGCATGTCTGTGGACAAAACAAAAGTCTGTGGCATTAAGAATTCTCCCTCTCCCCCTCCATACTGTGCCAGCAGCTGCCTAAAATGTCTTGCTACCCCGACTTCCCCATCAGTGGGAAATCCTACCATTGTTTTGTTGTCATTTTAAACTCCTTGGTTCATAGTAGCCTGTTGCTCTGCATAGATGTTAGAATGAATGCTGAATAGTTGACGACATGGAGTAGTAGAGTAGTGTTAACCAATATGAGCAGGACTTTGACCAAGGTCTTCAAATGACTAAAACAGACCAACATGAATGTTCTGTATTAAACAAGATCTGACGAAGTGCTGTTCTGGAACTGTATGGTTTAGGATTATTAAAATAAATGAATACATTAACCAAATGTACCAAATGAACAGCTTTTTGGGAGCCAAAAGAGGTTTCCCATACAGTTTTACTGAGCTGATCAGGACCAACAATGGGCTGCATCTGGCAATCAGATAGCCAGCAATAGTTAAACATTATGCTGAAGTCACTTAGATGTGAGTGCCCTCCTGCCCCTGTATGTAAAGATACAGGCAGGTCTTTGTTCTGTATAAAGAGTTTCCTTATGATCAGACAAATATGGTTATCTGACTTTGTTCTTTTTCACTCATTGGTAAAGGCTTACACACCTCTGAGTGTTAAAAATGGAAGCATTTTTCATTTGTTGTAAATCTAAAAAAAGACTGCTATTGTTGCTAAAAAGCGGCCTTACTGAGGTGACAGGTTTTTCTTCATAAAGTTGATGTGTCTGTCCGAGGGTGAAACCAGGTAAAAGGTATTTTTCATTGCCCTTTAGAGTCACCACCAGTAACAGTATTGTCAATGCCAGCTTAACTTTACAGCCCTGCTCCATAAGAAAGTGATTCACTTCCTGACAGTGCAGTCTTGGCCCTCCGCAGCTCCTTCCATGTTTTATGACATGGTGGATATGCTGTGATTCCTGCCAAACCATGGGGTGAATGTGTGTGCCTGTAATTCCACACTGTGAGGCTGAACAATGCCAGGAGCGAGGCAGCTGCTTCGTGCTGCTGTTCAGCTGAGAAAAGGCTCAGGTCCACCTGGTGGAGCTGCCAGATTGGGTTCCCTCTCAACTTTCTGCTGCACAATGCAAGAGCAACTTGAGCTGTGTTACGCTAATGCCTGTCATGCTGCTGAATGTCCTCTGTCAGAATGTCTAATAATTGTTCCTAACTAACTCTGCGTGTGTGTGTTGCTCTGTTGTTCTCCCTGTCTGGAACATTTCCAGCTGTGATCTCCCTGTGACATTACGTGAACAATGTGTTTATCAAGGCTTCATCACCCTGTCGTTTACTCTGCTGTATCTGGAGGGTGCTGTCTGTGATCAGTATAATACGGGCAAAACTAAGGATGTGTATGGATAAGGGTCGTACTGTTTGAGGAAGACCGAATCATTGGATAGTAATCATCTATAGCCAATTAAAGATGAAAGAACAATAGGTAGGAGAGGTGTGGTCAGATTTTTAAATGGTTTAAGTTAATTATTAAACAGGTTTACAAGTTTGTTAGAGTATTTCTTTATATTTTTATATATAGGTCCAAAATCCCTGTCAAAAGCTCTAGCTTTGAAGCCAGGGTTCAAGGGATTTCAGCCTGACTGTCTGCCGTGCTGTGGTCACAGAGACATGACTGCAGATCACGGCTCCATCAGCCAGTCAGATGAATTTTTGATAAGTCTGATACTTGGTTGCAAGACTACATTCACTCACGCAGTGAGAGCAACTATGAGCTTTGTCCCAATTTCACATGTACATTGTGAGCACCCAGATTTTTTTCCAACCATCAGATTGAACAGTGTGAGTAAATGGATTATGCGGGTTGGCTGTAAACATTTCAGTCCCACAATGTCAGCGGATATTTCCTGATGATGAACATGTCGACTTGAATTTCACAGTTAATTCGCAGCTCAATGCACTTACAAGTAACCATTGTAGCTCCACTTTAGCTGCTACCACACTGCCAAAATGCCCACATTCCCTCAATCAATGTGAATAAGATATGGACAAATACTACTGTATGAAACAACTGGACAGAAGGGCTGGGTATTTCCATCAACCTCATAACATAATAAGTGTCTTACAATATGATGTTTGTTTTTCATTTAATAAAGAAATGGAGTTAAGCTCTGATAAAACTTCTACTGAAGCTGTGACCAAAATCTCTGAACAAGCAGTCACTTCCTGCTGTCGCCTCGTTTGCTGCTCCCACCTCTTCCTGCTTTTAAGGACACTGACTGGGCTGTGCCACTTTTGGCCGCTCACAGTTGTCGTAGATTGGAGCTTGGCAAGATGGGTCTGTCTCAGTACAGACATTGAATCAGGCAGATCCAACTACACTGCAAAGTTAGCTTCTCCTGCCACCTTTTGATTTTTTGTGAACTGCACTATGGGTGTTATTACCACATGTGTTTTTTGCAACTGCTGTCGCAGCATTTGGGGCTGTCTTGATTCTGTTAAACATATTTCCAGTGTGTATGTGATGATATCTTGTATCAGTCTTTAAGTATAGGCCTACTGGACGGCATTCATAGCATCAGCAGGACGCTGCTAGACAAAGACATATCCATGTTGTGAAACAACACTCCTTCGCTGTGTTTATATCCCGTGTTCGATAAAATCGCAAACAGAAAGTCAGATCTTGATAATTCAAACTACAGACATGATTTATTTTACTCAGCAATGATTAAGAAAAGTAATTGGTAAATGGACTTTGTATGAACTTGTAAAGCGTTTTCTGGTCTTTCTGATGACTTGTACACCGCAGGTCATATCTACCCATTTATACCCATTCACTCTCACATTCACTTACTGTTAGTTGAAGTTTCTTTGCAAGTTGTCCGTCAGTTTAGCAAACACTTTATCTCCCTTTCATACCCATTTACACATCACTCATGCAACAGTGGGAGCGACTTGGGGTGCCTTGTCTATGGACAAATCGACATGTGACAGCCAGAAGTGAGCTTGTACATGCAAACTCCTGATTACTGGTTGAACGCATAATCAGACTAAGCCAACAACCCCCCCGAATTAATCAACATTCAGCTAAATTATTTACCTCAAGATTAGATATGTTAACTAAGGTCCTTGGCATCTCACTTTTTCTTTTGTTAAGCAGTGCTGGTTAAACAAACAGCATAAAGCTATGCTCCAGCCCCTGTCTGACCACCTTACACCATTTTCAACAGTGTTATTATACTTGATATTCAAAAATGATGGCTATCCTGATCCACTGATCATAGCTGTGATCCCCCGTGTTCAATTCTTTGGTGTCTGCCACTGAGCTCTGCTCTGTGTCTTGTTTATTATGTAACTGATCTGCCAACCAGCAAGTATCAAATACACTGGCTTTGGGAACCATGTTAAATCTGAAATGTTGCACCTTCAACTCTCAGTTTGAAAACACTGTCAGCACGTTTGCTGCTTCCTTTCAGTCCTTTCCTCACAGCTGCTAAAAACTTTGTTTTCAGATCCACTTGTGAAAATACTAAGTTTGCAGGATTTTAAGTCGCAGGATTAAAGCTAGAGCTTAATAAATGAGATAAACGTGGTGTCATATTGTCCCACAATGATGCATTTGAGGTTTGGTTAGTGAGATGACTTTCAGCTTAAGGTAAATATAATTTAATCATGATGTGCTTCAATGAAGCAGAATATTTAGGTTTTTATTAAATACAATTGTTTCGAGCAGGGATTTCAAACTCAATCCCAGAAGAGGCAAAAATTTTAAATACAGTCTAAGATGTGGGCCAACCAGGATCAACATTTATTGAACAGTCTAAAAGTGGTTGTGTTTTAATCATAAATTTGAATTTAAATAGCATTTTATGGGCAAGCTTAAATATCACCGTAAAAGCACTGATCAGTGTTTTCATCTACTGACCACTGATCAGAGTGATATTTAAGCAATAGGCGGGCTGGTGCACAGGCCCTGCATGGCTACTGTTGCAGAACATTGTGGAGTTTGTTACCAGTGGTGGGAGAGCTATTCAGCAGAGAGACAAAGATAATGACACATGAAATTTTCTCGTGGACCATATTTCATTATATCCTGAGTTGGATTTGGCCTGCAGGCCTTGAGTTTGACTTAACTGATTAGAGGCTAAATTTGTTTACTTTAGTTGCATATCATATATTTTTAAACCAACCCATTTCTGCATTGACGTCAAGAGTCACAGTAAGCAGTTTCAAGATATGACTACATTTTTTCAGGGAGCATCCCATAAGGAGCATAGCTGATTTGTAGTCTGTATGTTGAAGCTGTTTTTCATTAGACCTAAGACTTTCTACAACTCCACCTCTTTGCTGGTCACATGACTAATCTAAAATCATGTAGGGAAAGATTTTTCATTTTGGTGACCACCATTGCTCAGAAATTAATGAGTGACACTGACACTCTAACTGACACTCTAACAATTTAAGGTTATAAGGCAGTCAAGTTGTGTAGATAAAATTGCATAAGATGTGTGTTTTCATAGAGCCAGCCTGCAAAGACACTTCGGGTCACTATTACTTAAAAAAGGACTAGATCCTGTTTTATTATAATGTGCTTGCTTGGTTAAAGACAAAAAAGGTGGCCTTTACCAACTTATTTTTATTTCATTATAAAACTTATGAAAAAAGGTTCTTCATGTAACGCACTCGCAAGCAAGTGATGTGACTGAGAACTAATAACCTTTGCCTTTAAAAATGAACCTCAACTATCAAAGCAGGTAATCCTTGAGGCAAAATTGACATTTTCAGAATCCAAATGTTCTTGCAGTGATTCATTCAAAAGCAAAAATGATTCAAAAGCAAGGGACAAAAATGAGGCCCAAAGACCTCGACCTTTGGCCTTTGACTTCCAACATCTTATCTTCCAACAGTTCACCCGTGATTGAGAGTTGAAGAAAATCTTTCAAACCATTCTTGAGATATTACATTCACAATCAAAGGACGAACATGACCCCCAGTGACCTTGACTTTCGAGCTATGACTTCTGAAATTGTTTGAATTCATCTTCTTTCTGGATAAGACTTTTACAAACAAGCGATCTAAATAAAGCTTAGTTACCTTTGACCTTCACCTTTGACCTTTAAATCTAATCAGTTTATTCTTAAGAAAGGGCTGCACTGATAAATAGACCACTCCTCCTCCCTGGCAATCATCTTTAAAGAGGCATAAAAATTATTAATCAATTAAAATATTAGATTTTTGTCGACTTCCAATATGCCAGTATTTCCAAACTCATTAACACTGATATTGACACTTATACTTCTATTTTTGGTTGACTTTTTTGGTAGACTTGATTTTTAAATGTAATATCATGCATCCCTAGTGAAAATGAGACGTTATAAAGCAGCGGGGTAAAGCAAGAGTATTCAGAAGTGAGCACAGAGAAACTTGAAGATAATACAGCACCTATGTAAACTGGGTTATAATCCACAGAGTTGAACTTTCTTGGCTCCTGTGTACTACAGGTTGAGCATCCTCCTTACCAGGCACCACATTTTCTCCTTCACTTTCAGGTTTCTTCAGACGAAGCATCACAAAGAATGCTGTGTACAAATGCAAGAGTGGTGGAAACTGCGAGATGGACATGTATATGCGCAGGAAATGTCAGGAGTGTCGGCTACGAAAGTGCAAGGAGATGGGCATGCTGGCTGAATGTGAGTATTCCTGAGACTCTTTTTCCTGCTTTTGTCTAAAAAAATAGTTTGATAAACAGGATGAGGAAAGTTCAAACAATTTTAGTCCTGTAGACTGCATCGTTTTAGTGGAAGTCTGCATGCACACGCTGGCCTGTGTGTATTCTCCAAAGGCTGTCGTGGGGAGCCCTCATTTTCCATTCAGACACAGCAGCATATCACATATCACACAATAGAGAGGTTTAAAGCTTTTGTTCCTCTACCAGAAATAGAAGCAGGTAAATAGACTCCTTAAGCTCCGTTTAGGAAAAATGAGGGGTGGAAAGAGTTCAAGAATATTTTACTCAGGTAAGAGTGCCATTACTTTGATAGAAATTTACCTACACAGATGTGGAGCAACTGGTCTAGCCGTTTATCTGTAGATTTTGGTAGAAAAGGCTGAGGCCTTACGAAGTGTTATAGTTTATGAGTCAGTGATAATTCATTTTACAGATCTCACAGCTCCCAAGAAAGATTCAGCTGAGCAGGTGAATGAAAGGATGTGGCAAAGTAAGGTAGATAGAAAGTCCAATAGAAGTGGGTGAAGGGGGTTCAGTAGAAGAGATGTAAAGGAGATGAAGCATCGTAAACCAGTCAGAAGATATCCTTTCAGTTTTTTATGTGTAGTGTTGGGCACCAGTGCATTTAGAGATCATGGGTTTTGAATTAGCATGTTACTACCTGAGCTTGTATGTACAGAGGCTGAGTCTGTTGAAGGTGATAGATTTAGTCCGGTTTAAGGGGAACACCCAAAAAAGGTCATGTCCCTTTAGTGCTGATGGAGAAAACAAATCGGTAATGATTATTATTAGCAAACATTATAAGTATATTTTATTTAACCAAAGCAGAATACTGAAAAGAAAAAACACTGTAGCATCAAGCTCTCTGCAGAAGGACAAGTTTGGTCAGATCTAAAATCCAAATTAACATCAGTTGTCCAAATGAGGGCTTTGATATTTAATTTTGATTGTTGATGTTCTCTATTAAATGTATTTTTGCTGTTTCTTAAATACCAATTTTCAATAAATGTTTATGTAGGTAACTCTGTATAACACTATAAATGGTTTAATGTATGAGTAATGGTTTAAATGTCATTATATATAAACTTAGCATAGAAATATGGCCCTGGATTGCCAGAGGTCACTGTCCAGTCTCACAATAATGTTGTGGGACTAATCAGACTTAGTGTATGTACTGTAAAGGGAGGTTCTCCCTCTATGGCCCTGGTGATGACCTGGCTCTTGTTGAACACCAGCCCACATAGTTCGGTTGGGAGCCTTGTGGAAGGGTAGACAGCTCTGGCATTGCCACTGCCTCGAGCCTGGGGCTGTTGAAGATGGCAATGCTGTGGCAACTGAGGGCCAGACAGAATGCCTGTAGGGGGCTCAGGATGTAGTCAATATTAGTGGACATTAAATAATGAATTAACTTAATTAAGATGGGTACATTCAATGTAGAAAACACTGTCTAAATTGCAAAGTGGGCAATTATGAATGGTAGTGTTGCCATATATTGGCTTGAATGTCAGAAAATTACACAAATGCACAATATTGATGGACAATTTTTCTTGTTATACATCTGTTCCTCGCAAAAATATACTGTAACACTGAAAAAACAAGTCCATTTTTCTTAAGTACAGAGCTTGTACTCTTGACCAGAGATATCGGTATTGGTATCGGTATCAGTATCGGTATCGGCGATAATGAATTAAAAAATATCAGCATATCGGATATCGGGAAAAGGCCAATAACGTGCATCCCTACTTGTAAGTAGTTATTACCCCCTTTTGAAAATTCAGCACTTTCAAAGCATCTGTCTCATTCAAAGAAATTAACACTGAAGCTTAATGGGCCTTAAATCTATCTTGACACACCTCAGTGCACAAACAGAGCCTTTAAAAGTCCATTTTTAAAGTCTTTGGAGGATGCAGGTCTAGAAGAGCTGTCAGAGGAAAAGAGCAGTAGGATGGATTGGACTCGTGTTGCTCATAAATAGTGCAGAGAAGCTGTGATGAATATTGCAGGATGGCAGTCGGGCTTTCATGACTGGCTTGGTGCAATAAGAGCTTAACAAATTGGACTTTTTGGTTTTAATGTGGAGCTCTTTCTGCCTCATTTCTTTGCTTACTTCCCTCATCACTGTAAATTTTCTTCAAAGTAAAGAGTAAATAAAATGCAATGAAGATGTTGACAGTCACATTACTGATTAAACAAGCAGGCACTGATATCAAATAGACCAAAAGCATTGTAGCTCATTGGGTCTGATGTGATGTTAAATTTTAGTTTCTTGTTAAGTTTTCTGCTCATTTGTAAGTATAATTTTGACTTTAACAGCCACATGATGAATGTAAGTGCCAATGTTTAAATGCTGTTGAATAAAGAGCTGTGAGGTATTTAACACACATAGTGAAGCCTTCATCATCGCTGGCAGGCCTGCTGACAGAGATCCAGTGTAAGTCCAAAAGACTGAGGAAGAACACGAAGGCCTCCCCTACACTATCGACTGGAGACGATGCAGACGGGGCGGACAACGCAGACATCAAACAGGTCACGTCATCCGTCAAACTGCCAAAGGTAGCCTCTGCTGTGTTAGGATGTTTGCAATTATTATTTCTGAATTTCCAGTTTCTTTGCACTAAAAAATGTTTTTATGTTTCCTGTTTGTTTGAAGGCGAAAGTTGAAATCACCAAAGAGCAGCAGACACTCATGAAAGTCATCGTTGATGCTTACAACAAACATCAAATTCCTCAAGATATTGCCAAAAAACTGGTAAGCTCACATCTACAGCACAAAATGGTTGGATTCTTTTTAAATCCAGCACTGGGTTGCACATATGCGTTCAAACTGTAACAAATATGAAAGTTAGTCCTCGGCAGCAGATGAGATGGTTCCTGACACAAAAGTTTAAAAACTGCAAGTGCCTTGCAAGCACGAGCCTCTACCAAGGCATTTTTTGATTTTTCTTAATGCACACTACTGTAGTTTGTCCTCATTCTTTCACTTGGGCAAAATTTGAAAAAGAAATAAATTAAATAAATATAAATAAAAGCTGATCGTAGAGTGAGTAATTCTCAATCATTTCAAATGTAAGAGAGGCCAGCGTCAAGAGGCATTTTCTAACCTATTAACAATCACTAAGGAGGGCAGGTCTTAACAGAGGATCACTTCCTGGAAAGGGTGGAGCTTGCCAAAGGGTCAGTTGTTAAAAATGCACAAAACTGCCCAATCATGCAATGTTAACAAATCCTTGAAAAACATCTTGAATCCACTTCTGGATTCGGATAACCACATAAATGCATTCACTTCTTCCTTGTGCCATGACCATCTCTGTCTGAAAATGTCATCAAAATCTGTTGAGAGCCTATCTAGGTAATAGCAAAAATGTGGAAATCTATTCTTTCTTGCAATGTTGCTAAATCATTTGAAAAATTCTTGGATCAACATCCAGATTTGGATCACCACCAAAATCAAATCCCTTATTCTTCATGTCGTGACTAACATTCCCTAACAATTTAATCATACTTTGTTAAAAAAAACTTTTTGAGTTATCTTTCTTACAGATAAACAGACAACACATAACCTCCTTGGCAGGGGTAAATCTTTGACCTAGTTCCCAATTTTGAACATAGGTGACCAATAATATCTTCTTCTTCCATCACTTAATATTCTTGTCAAAGTAAATAAATGTTACTGAGAGCAGTAGGCTATTTGTTACTGTAAATAGTTTCAGTTAATTACAAGTACTTACAGGCTACTGATCTCTAATGGTGTACAAATAAGAACAAAAACAGTACATCCACTGATCATTTAATGTGAAGTGTTTAACGTTTAGTCACTGATCTTCACCTCTGTTTCTTCTCTAGCTACAGGAACAGTACAGTGCTGACGAAAACTTCCTCCTGTTGACAGAAATGGCAACAAGTCAGGTTCAAGTTCTGGTGGAGTTTACCAAAAATATACCAGGTATTATTTGCTGGTTTATAAAAACACTTTATATGCTGTTTGCTACTTTTACAAACTGATTAAAGTCTTTGATGTTTTTGCAAAACCGTTCAAAATGTTGTTTTCAAGTTTTACAGATTGAGCTTCATGCATTATTTGCTGGTTTGTCATAACCATGCAATTCTGATTGATTCACAAGATTCCATGTCTGTCATCTGGCAGATCCATCTTGCAGAGTTTCAAGCTGAAACGACTGTCAGAAAATAAGTGGTCTTTTTAATGCCCTTTCAATGACAGTGAGGCTATGGGTGTGGTTTGGTTAAGAGTGACTGCAAGCCTCTGGACTGATAATTTGACAAGACTTGTTAAATCACCTTATAGATTTTAAAAAAAGAGTAGCCAAACACTCTCTATGGGATGTTTCCAAGATGACTTTGAAATACGTCCCATAGATATGTGAAACAGTCTATTTGGCGTGTCAGGTTAGGTTAGACAGTTTGTAGTGTAGGCTTAACCTTACCCACCAGGTGAACTGTTCAATATCTTTCACTAGTCCATCTAGGAAAGAATCCATAGAGTGTTTGGGAATGGGCTGAGCCTTTCAAAGCATATCTGGCAGATGTCGTTCTGTTAGTCACATTCATACGGGCCAATAAGATAATGTAGTAGGCAGGTGCTACTGCTGCAGTGTAAAAGACAAAATGTAAGCTACTTTGTGTAAGACTTTGCAAAAGACGTTGCAAGTGGAGTGAAAATATCCTTTCTATATAGAAGTTTGTAGTGTTGTTATTTGTTTTTAATTAAATAAAGAAATATGGTCCAAATCTGATAAAACTGCTACTGAAGCTGTTAGCATCTCTGCTAATCTCTGTATGAGTAGTCACTTCCTGCCGCTGTCTCGCGTGTAGCTCTCACCTCTCTCTAGTCCAAAGGTCACTGATTGGGCTGTGCCGCTTTAGGCTGCTCACAATTGTAGATTGTAGCTTGGCAAGATGGATCTGCCTGAATACAGACTTTGAATCAAGCTAATAAAACTTCACTACAAGGATGCTGACTCAGCTGGTCTGATGAATTTGACAGACAAAACATTTGCTCAATCAGCCTCCAGTTTTTCTTGAAAGATTAGCCGAACACTATTTATGGGATGTTTCTCAGATGGATTTGAAATCTACCCCATGGATACTTGAAACATTCAGTCAGATTGTTAAAAAAAATCAGAAATGTTTGCCATTGAGTTCCTAGCCATTTTTGTAGTCCTTGTTAGCAATTAGCAACTGTTGTTTTAAAGACACAACAATGGTTTAAAATTCAAAACAAGGCAACATTAGATGCATTTTATTGTTTCCCATTCAGCATTAAAAATCTCATGTGAGTGTGCACCATGAACCTTATTTCAGGCAATTATATTTTTGTTTGTTTGTTTTGCAGATCATATTTAAAGATATTGTGTGCTGTTGCTGCAGAAATATTCCCGGTTTTGTTCACTGTCTTTGCAAATGATGTCAGGGGCTTGTTTGGTTGGTTTTACAGATCACGTTTAATCATATTTTTGCTGGTTTGAAAAAAATATATATTTCAAAGGTATCATTTGATAGATTTAAATAAAAGATCCTGGGGATTGTTTGCTGGCTGAATAAATAAAAATAAATATCCTGTTTGTTGTTTTTGAGAATCTTCAGGACAAACTGAAAAACAGAGATTATTACACACATACTGATACAGTAATACATGTACAACGATAGCTGATGATGGGTGTGATTTCTCTGCCAGGCTTTCTCTCTCTGGATCGTGAGGATCAGATCGCTCTGTTGAAGGGTTCGGCTGTGGAGGCAATGTTTTTGCGATCGGCTCAGGTTTTTAGCAGAAAGATGCCCAGCGGACAAACAGAAGTTTTGGAGGAAAGGATACGCAAGAGTGGTGAGTCATCCCCCAGGCCTCAGGTACTGAAGCCTGAAACAACATTTTTTTGAAGTTTTGGGCGAAACTTCCGAAAGTAATCCCTGTTAGTGCACTACAGGGATATCTTTACTCCTCATTCAGGATTCCCAGGGCTCAGACTTTGAATCCTCTCCCCACCTGTCTGGTGTCAGGTAGATTCATGACCTTTTCAGCCACTGCAGGCTGCACATGCTGCATCATCACATTAGTGTTTCCACCTGTAGCCGAGCAGTCAGCTCCAGTCAGATCCGCCTTTAATTATTGATCTGCCTGATCTGTGTGATGCAGCTGGGAGATGGGTGCTGACCTGTTGATCCTGGCTGGGTGTCATTTACACACACATACACACACCCTTATGGGTACAGTTTCACTTTAAGCGTACTGAGAGGTACAAGAGACAATTAAAGGCGAACTTAGGTCTTTACTGGAATGTGTTATGTAAAAACACACAGACATAAAAGTTGTGTCGTATATATAGGTGTGTATGCAGAGAGAAGCTTTTATCTCACATTTACAGTCTGAGCATATACCTCAGCAGGTTTCTGCCTGGTGGCTTTAAATCATTTATATTAATGTGAGGTGTCATTATGTCTGACAGGCCGGACATTTAGACAGACAGCTGCAGTCCCTCGATGCAGCTCTTCTGTGAATAGTTGAGATATTCACACTGAAGGCCGGTCTGGGAGAATAAGTGAGCAGAGCTGTCTGAAGAGACTATTGTCTCTTATCTAAACATCAAGAGGGCTTTTGTCCACTTCACTCCCTCTGAGCCCCTCTGGCATTCTGAACGTTGATGGTTTGTCCACACAGACCGACTCTGCCAGTTTGAAGAGGGACAAAATTAGGAGCCAGAGCACAAGAGAAAACTGAAGGTAAACGCTTAAAATTGTAAAGAAAAGACTTTGATTTTTTTTTTTTTAAGTTAATATCAACTCAGTGAAATAGCTCGTAATGAAAACTTGAAGTCTGGGGACCAAAATTAAATCAGGACTTTAACAAATCTGTAAGACCCTACATGTGCAAAGAAAGACCCCAAATTATATACATGTAGAGCAGGACTCTGTCAATCACTCCTCATATTCAAAATTTAAAAAAATGAGCCTAAATTTGACCAACATCTAAAGTGTAGTGACCCCCTGTCCCACCATCAGAAACCCCCGAGCTGCCGAGAGCATCAGTGTGCAGAAGGCATATGTCTTCAGTGTACACTTGCAATGATATGAAAGTGAAAAGATGTTTTAAGCTGTTTTTTTGGAAAAACATCGTTAAATGCGAGGAGAGTGTAGCAATATTTTTCTTTGTAGACTTTACAAATAATCTTGTGGTTTCAGTTGTGCTACTTTTAGCCTTTGTCAGTGATCATTTCAGACAATGTTTTAAGCGAATTAACTGTGAGCAGCTACACATTTGTAACTTCTAGAAGCTTCCAGTCAAAACTGTTTTTGAAAATGTAGTGTGTTCTTACAAATGTTTTTGTTGTTGCAGTTTAGAGACACATCTAATGAATATTTTAGTAATTATGGTCAGACGAAAAAAAGCCTATAGTCTCAGCTTAACATGGTCACTCTTTGAACTATAACATCAGTGTGCAGAAGGCCTCTTCAGCCTTCCCCATGCTCTCTTCTCTGCATAAGCATATTGATGGTGACATCAGGTGGACTTTTACTGTAGTTTGTAACAAAAAAAAAATAACAAGACAACTAGAAGTTTAAGTCTCCATCAAATATGATAAATACAAATTTATGGTCTGGGCATCCATCAATTATCACCATCATGAATTCTCATTTTAGTCCCTTTTTCTCTGCCTGCCTCTCTATCCTTTCTACATCTCTCCAAATAAGAAATATAAACAAAATAAATAACTGAAAAATAAAAATAAAATCAGATGCTATAAAATACTCTGTTGTAAGGTGTCTTGAAATAACACTTTTTGTGATCTGGTGCTTCAAAAGTAAACATTGATTGATCATATAGCATGAAAATGGCAGCATGACAGGTTTTGGATCATGCAACTGACATTTTACATTCTGCAATGTGTCTATTGCACATGCACATATTGCAGTTGAGATGTTAAAATACTATAATGTTCAGCTATACCTTAAACCATAATTTAGGCATTAAAGAATATGAATTACAAGGTTCAATAGAATAACAATAGTAACAATAAGCTGAATTTTTAAAAAATTATGATCAAATTATAAACTAATTAATTAGTGTTTAGATCATATATAAGAATCCCTTCAATCTCACCTTTACTTTTATAATGTTCAAATGTAGCTCACCTTAAACATTACATTCAAGAGTAAAGTTGTTGAGTTTTCCATTGTGTGTTCAGCCTTGCAGGCTTCTGCATTTAAAGCATAAGTTTAGTCAAATGTGTAAAACTGCACAACGCTGTGTTCAATTTAATTGTTGGTCACATTTATCTCATGTTAGACTGTGGGACAGATTAAATGTTTTTTTTTTTTTTTACTTTAGTTGATTTTAAAATTAAACTCAATGGGAAGAAAAGTTTAAATTATGTTAATTTGTCATAAAGATTGCTCTGGCATTTGTAGTAATCAATTGACTCATTGTTAATAATTCAAGCTCATAGATGGATTCAAATTAATCCTTACACTATTGCAGGTCAGGGAGAACCATTAATTCAATGTCCTGTGTCAAAGTGCAAAGTCTATACTGACAGGCATTGATTTTATATTACACAAGCTTTCTAGATAAATCTGTAATTGCATGTGGCTGTATTTTGGCAGTAATACCCGACCCTACAATGCCTGTTATTAGTTATTCATTTATTAGACCTGTTCATCACATCTGTATTAAATTAACTGACAGCATCTGCATACATGGCGTTTATGTATTTAAATGAATCTAGGTGTAAAAGGATTTGAAATCATTTTCTGTTTATATTTGCATTTTACACAACATTTCAACTTCATTGGCATTGGAGTTTGTGCAATAAAAATAAATTCTTCAGGTAGAAAAATAAACAAATTTTTGAAATGATCAGTGAAATCTGTCTAATATATCAGTTTCTATGGGCATGATTCATTTCCAGAAGACATTGTGACCATCTTGGAAAATGGCCACCATCTTGGATTTTCAAGTGGATGATCTGGCAGAATTGACAGGGGTCCCTTCAGATAACTGTGCCAAATTTGTTGCTTATATCATCATTTGCATGATTCTTCTAATATTGATGTTTCCCACTCCACTAAAAGAGTTACTGTTTCAAGGAGATAGTTCTAACTAGTGGCTTTCAACTAGGTAGAAAGTGTTGAAGATGGACTGTTTGATGACAAATGTCTCTTTGTTGAGGATTTCATTTAAACTGAATCGGTGTTAATGTTTGGCTTTTTAACTATAAGGACATTTAAGGCTTTAAACATCTCTATAACAATGAAAACAACATCTTTCTGAAAGTCAGCAGATAGCACACATGCTTTAAAAATGGCACACTTGGCACACCTTGGCCCTTATTACAAAAATATATCTGTTAAATCTCAGAACTCAATGTCCTAGACATGTTGCAAACCACAGCAGAGTGCCACATTAAGTACCTCAAGATTTTCTCCGTTATCATCATTGGAGTTGACTCACTACAAACCACATGAAGATGTCCGTCCTCTGTAACTTTGCCAGTTTAGTTGATGGTTGACCCACTGAGCCAATAATGATAGCTAAAAAACTTTCCCACAATGCTGAGAGTTAGCCTGTCACTGTAAGACAACTTGACTTCTGTTGACAAACTATTTACATTACAGGAAAAAGCATCCAGCTGGTCCAGATCTATGATATGCATTAATCACAACTATTGCTAGCAAACTTTATTCCCATAAAATATGTCATCTCTGTGTACAAACACCAATAGCTTCCCCTTTTATCACCCATTATGGATGGCCTTGGGTCCAAAGCACATATCACAGAAGAAAAGCATTGGTGTGAAACAATATCAGAAATTTAAACATGCCTGTAACAATAAATAGCAGGCAAGATAGAGTTCTTATTGACATGACTTAAAAAGTTTTGCGGTGCTGCTGTAATGACACCTAAATACACAACAACAACAACAAGGGTTGAAGATGAGGTGTCAGTGAGCAGTGAGGTTCTTACAAGGGCATTTTAGGTGTACTGTTGTCTGCTTGAATATGCAAACTTTTAAAGGCTTTATCATGTGATTTATCATTTCCTCAAAACCTGTTTTTATGTCTAGGCATATCAGAGGAATTCATCACACCCATGTTCAACTTTTACAAGAGCATTGGTGAACTCCAAATGGTACAAGAGGAACAGGCTCTCCTCACCACCATAACTATCTTGACACCAGGTAAGAAACAACATCTTTTATTTTGGAGGGAACCATGTGAAATGTTTTTGTACCTTTTATGTGTTTCAAGGCCCAGTGCAAGAGGAACAGGCTCTCCTCACCACCATAACTAGCTTTAGAATAACATCTTAACACCTGAAAAGATAAAAAATACTGTATCTTAAAAACACAATGTTTGTAAGTTTGTTTGCAACCATGTAGTCTGTTAGCAGAGTCAAAAAAAGGCACACACAATAAATCTTAGCATACATTTTAATCACAGGTCGAAGGTTTTAGTAAGTCAAATGTATTGTATTCATAGTTTTACTGTTACCGGTAAGATAATGATCACCCATATTAAAATACCATCAATATTGATTTTATGATTGACTATTGTCTATAGCGCTTTTCCCAGTACATTCATGGCCACAATGATTTTCATCTAAAGACACTCAAATTGACTCTGTGACATTGTAATTTTTGTGTTGATTCCAAACTACAACCTATGGGGCTTTAAAATGAAGCCTATTTGGGAATGCCATAAACTGAAGTTTCATGAGTGTCCACTTGAGGCCTGCTGCAGAAGTAACATGGTTGTGTGTTTCAGGAACAGGGTTTTTTTTTTTTTACTGCCTTTATAAACATATTTACAACTTGGTTCAACAAATAGCATATCTAAAGGCTCACACTGTAAAGGGGGATGCCATGTTTTTATATTGCACCATTTTTATTTCATCATGGGTTTTTGGTTTTGGATAGTTAGGGACACAATTGACAGAAGTGCAAGCCTGCATGTCGTTGCTATTGGTCGGACAGCTTTAAGGCTTGCATTTGTTAGTCAGTGGGTTGAGCCGAATCCATTAGGTTGCGACAGCACACACAACGGCAGACACACACACTCACAGCACACCTGTCCCGTGGGCATACACCCCCCCTTACCAGTATTTGACCTATGATACTACCTTTTGAGAAAAAGCAAATGGGGACCAAAATGTCTCCCTATTCTGTCTCTGCAATGTTCGCAGTGAAAGCAAAAAGGGACAGGGGTGTAAATGTTACATTGATGTACAGAATACTTAGAGGGATTTAATATATTTTGGAGGTACGATGTCAAAGGTTATTGGATCTCATGGCCACCCCTTGCCTAAAAGATTCCTATGCACAGCAAAACCACAAAGACATTCTTAGGTGGTTCACTTGACATATGAAATCTGCTGAAGAAAAAAAGAAGGCTAAAAGCTAGATACCTATGTTTTGTTAAAGGAGCACTCCAACATTTTTGTTTTCATGTCTTTGAACAGCTCTTTTAAGTGAATGATGAGAACCGATTCGCAGTTCTGAGTGAGCCGTTCATTTCTTAAATTTGCAGGTAATTTGCATTTAATAATGGCTTGCAAACGAACAGCTCACTCAGAGATGCGAATTGGTTCTCCTTGCTCACTTAAAAGAGTTGTTCAAAAGACTCAACTCGTTTGCGAACGTCACATCTCTGGTAAAACCACCATGGAAATAGGTCAACAAAACAAAGCCTCTGTTTAGGAGTAGAAGATAACATGAAGGTAATAAAAGAAAACGTAACATAAAGGGGTAAAAAAGGAGACACAACAAGCACACAGGACTGTTAAGAGTTGCTGAAGAGTTTATCTGATGACTGTAGGCAGAGGCAGGCTTGCATGCTCCCCATATACTCCCAATGTTTGAGCTAAGCTAACTCGCGGTAGGCAAGCTTTGGCCATCTCTTCCTTGTTACTGTACGAAAGCATGGTGTCTATCTGCTTGTCATGGACTCGGGGTGAAGTCAGACACAAAAACAACAAAAATGTTGGAGTGTTCCTTTAAATTACAGGTATTTTGATGATCTTATTGACAGTACCCTTCTCTCTGAAGCTATTTGCCCCATGTTACAATATCTAATGTTTTCCAGATCGGCCTTACGTGAAGGACCATGAGGCTGTGGAGAGGCTTCAGGAGACCATGCTGGACATGCTGAGGAAGCTATGTGTCCTACAGCACCCACAGGACCCACAGTACTTTGCTCGTCTGCTGGGACGTCTGACAGAGCTGAGATCGCTCAACCACTATCACGCAGAGATGCTCACATCCTGGAGAACAAATGACCACAAATTCACGCCACTGCTCTGTGAGATCTGGGATGTACAGTGATTCAGCAGGAGAGGGGCTGAAGCTGGTGACACAGGGTTGACAGCATAAAGTGCAGACTACTGTTGGAATCAAATCTCTGCACTACCTTTACATCAGTGTTCACCAAACTTTATGACACTAGTGATGACTCTGTGCTTATTCTGCTCATGGATTTTACATCTAACATGATTCTTGAGACTTGCCTCATTGTGGAGATCTGTAAAATTTTTATTGTTTTACTTTGTCCAACATGTAAAGTATCCTGAATTAAACATACAACACTGGAACTTTTTAAAAGCAACATTAACGCTCATAAGAGCTGTATAGTTAAAATGATGTGGAGCTTTATGAAGGGATTTTTTAACTAAAAAACTAAGAACACAAACCAGTAAATCAGCTGTAAATATGCCAAGCTGTATGTTCTGCCTCAATAAATAATATGATAAATTAATGCTAAAGCTTTTCGGATTCCTGGATATAAATACCGAAAAATCATTCTCCACTCTGGAGGGGTACAAAGTTTGAATGGTTATATCTGACTACTGTTTCTACAGACAAGCATAAACAGCGCTTTGCTATGTCCCACAGCAGGAAGAGGTGGGTGCTATGAGCCAGAGGACAGTAGGAAGTGACAGTCAGGTCTCTCTACAGTCTCACACATTGATAAGATGTTGATAATTGTGGTCTTGATTTACCATTTTGTCTTTTATAATTACTGTTGTTGTCTCTGCTGCTGTGATCAATCTGCCATATCCCATCTGCCTCTACACTGATCCTATATGTGGACTACAGTTCACTTCTGTGTCTTGTTAACACTTGACAACTAGCACAACCGACGTGCTGAATCGACACGAGTGGCCGTCATCATACGTACGCATCCCTGTAGTTAACAGCAAGTTTATCTCCAGCTTTTCACACTTACATACAGATGACTGAGGTTGCTCCATTAAATGTCCTTTAGTATTAGCTTGTTGCATTCCTACACCACGGACACAGCAGTTTGGGGTTTAGAGATTTGCGGGTAAGGGGGCATCGTGGAATTTTGGGTTCCATGAAAAGATTCTCTATTGGGCCCCACTACTAGAGCCCAAATCAACTTCGTAAGTGCTTTTGCAGTATCTTCATTTTGTTAAAAAAAAAAAAAAAGACTTCTAACAGAATATTTTAGTATGGCAGCTAGTTAGGGTCACCTGAAAAATATAAAAGGATCTGTTAATCTCCGCAGAAAATATATTCCTATAGTTATATCTCAAAGTGTTCTTACAGCTCTCTTGTCACTCTTAGTGTATGAGGAAATAACCCTTGCCTGTTTCTACTATTTAAAAAAAAGAGAGAGTATGAAACATACTTCTGTTGTGATCATCAGTGGGTTATGCATTACTAAGTAATATGTCAGAACATCCAGATCACATTGATCAAGAAATTAGTAACAGAACACATTTATTTTGCAAGCCCAGTCTTTGTTATGGAACAAAAAACAGCCCTAAATCACTTTCTATTTTGTCTATCCTGAACAAAAACAGCACTGTTTTAGTAGATGTGTCAGCACAGACCTGTGTTTAGGCAGAGGTACACAAAGCTGTGTGAGTCCTTGCACAAAGTTAGTGTATCCAGCTAATAAGATGAAAGAGAGGACTGAGCTATGCTGTGGAAACATCCCTGTTTTTTGGATTGCAGGACAAAGTACCAGCATAAAATGTGAGTTCAAAACCTTGTTATATTTTATCAGTGAAATGGCTTTGATGCACTGTCTTGAGTGAAACACACAAAACTGTGTGTTCATTGTCAGACTGTGAGAACAACAGGAGCTGTACTGATTATCTCATCTATTATTCTGTCATTAGGCTCCAGAGTTTCAGATTATGGGCCATAAAGTCGGTTTTTGGCCATACTGATCACCAAACTGGCATGATTCAATCTTTTAATGTTTAGTAATGCAAAAGTACTGTAATGCAATTCTTCTCTCAGTTTGTACCACCTAATATAACTGATTGCTTTCCTCAGTTTGTAATACAGTAACTTAACAGATTACTTTTGAAAGTAACACTACCAAACACTGGTCATTGTACAAAAAAAATGATGAATGAAAGTTTTGTTCATTCAAGAGTTAAGATGACAGAAACACTTTAGTTCATAATGCATTATTGTTATTGTTATACATTTAAACGAAGTCAGGAATCAGACACACATACATTACTGATATTTCAATACAAACCAGCAAAAATTAATGTTTACCTGTCTTGTACAACTTAATGCCTACCGTCACAATAATCTGTGGACACTGAGTTTAAGAATTACCAATAATTTATAAACAACTTAAACAGTCTCCCATCCAACCATCTATCTGTCCATCAACTATCCATTCATCATCTGTGCTGCTTATCCCATTCAAGATCACAGGGGGCTGGAGTCCATCCCAGCTGTCATTGAGCAAGAGGTTGGGAACATCTTGGACTGATCTTCAATCAATCACACAGCTAACACGTAGAGACACACAACAAGGCAGGCTCATTCCACCTGCAGAAGCTGGAGTACCTGGAGAGAACCCACATGCTGAGGGAGAACATGCAAACTCTACACCTGAGGTGTCAAAACTTTTTCATTGAGGGCCACATTAAAAAAATTTAAGGATGATTTGGTCAGATTGATATTACCGATCATTAGTGTGATTTAAACTCAAATTCTGGTAGCATTGTGTAATCTTATGAGGTAACACTGAATCCAAGCCAGTTACAGCTTATTTTTTATGGAAGTTACAGATCATTTACTCGTTATTAAAGTTTACTTTACAGGGACTTTTATTTCTACATTAACAGATATATAAAACATATAGGTTAAGATATTTTTAATTATTGATGAAGCTTAAAAACATAGACAACTTTTAATTTATGACTTGAAAAGGCAGCCACTCATTTTTAAAATATCGGGGTGGCAAATCAAATTTCAGGGGTCCCTGGTTGGCCCTGGCTACCACTAGATAGACCTCTGGTTAAGATAAGAGTAGACTTCAGAGCAGCAGAGAGGAGATGGTGATGGCTCATCCCCAGGTGCTTAAGATGTCACAACGTTCTTTGCAAATCAGACCTTGAGCTGGAAAGGAAAACCAATGGCAATTTATGCCATGTTTTAATGCTGTTATCAGTCTGCCTTTATTTATCAGTCAAGTAGGATTTTTATTAAGATAAGATAAGATAAGGTAATCCTTTATTGATCCCCAGAGGGGAAATTCAGGCGTTGCAGTAGTACAGGGGTAAGTATAGGGGTAAAGTAGCATGCATAATAAAATAAGATTAAATATGAAAGATGTATATCAATACACTGTAAAAACAGAAAAAACAAACAAAACAGAATAAAATATAGTAGAGGTCTGTAAATTATTAAAAATTTAAAAATTAAAATTAAACATTAGTGGAGTAAAGTGTCATTCAGGACAACTGAGACATTTTGTGCAGTACATGGAAAGGTAAAGAGACAGTGATGTCAAACTGACACAGTGGACAAGTTGCACCAGTTATCTTGACAGTAAATTGTAATGCTGCAAATTATTTTTAACATAAAGTATTGTGCAGTAGGCCAGGAGAAATATGTGGAATAATTTCCAGCATATTTAAATAACATATTAACAAAATGGATTAAAAAAAAGGTGCATTTATTATTGCAATTTTTTTTAAGTCTAATTCATTTTGACTGTAAAGACTTTTCACTGATTTTTCCAAACATTTAGACATTTTACACTCAAAATTTGATTCCTCTTGTGACCGTTCACATTTTCTGTCAACATTTAACTTTTCAATTCAAAATGCTTCTGTCATTATTGCTTATTCCTCTCACAGTTAACACACTTTCTTTTATGATTTTTGACTTTTGTTCTTGATTTATTGTGTTTTTCTCACCATGTCAATTACGTACAGTGTGGAATGGATTTTTTCGGGGGGTGGGGGGTCAGTGCAGTGACAGAGTGTGGCCTCCACCGCTGTTGTAAAGTCTGATGGCGGTGGACACAAAGGAGTGCCTGAAGCACTCAGTTCTGCAACTGGGTGGGATGATGCGCTGGCTGAATGAGCTACACATGACCCACAGCTTGTCGTGGAGAGGGTGAGAGGGGTTGTTCAGGAGCGCCCTGATTTTGTCCTTGATCTTCCTCTCAGCCGCGGTCTCCAAATTGTCCAATTTGAAGGCCCACCACAGAGCAGGTTTTCTTCACCACTTTGTTGAACCTGTTGGCCTCACCAGCCTTGATGCCGCCCCACCAGCACACCACAGCAAAGAAGAGTGTGCTGGTCACCACAGACTGGTAGATGGTCCTCAGGATCCTGCTGCAGACACCAAAGGATCTGAGTCTCTTCAGAAAGAACAGCCTGCTCTGTCCCCTCCCGAAGAGGGCCTCCGTGTTGTGAGATCAGTACACACACTGGTCTCACAACACCAAATTTTCATTATTTTTTGGAACTTACTAGAGGCCAAAACAAAGTTGATAGTGGGCCACAATTGGACACCCCTGCACCACAAGACATTTGGAACTTTCTTACTCTGAGGCTAAAGCACTACTAAATCGATCTTAACAGTCTTGTAGTTCATCATTCCCCATCTCAAAGTATGCCATTTACAGAACTGATCTAGTGAATATGTAACTAAAAATCATCTGTTACAGCCCCACTGAATATCCCAGACACAAATCAAAGAATCTCAGCTGGGCTGTTTTTTACAACAGCACCCTCCCTGAGTGTGGATTGATTTTGTACACACAACATATAACAAGAAACAGAACCTTCAAATTCATTAGATGTATAGATTTATTGATATTTCTTTCTGAGATTAGCATTTGACATAAAAGATACACTTAAATGAGAGAAAAACATAAACAACATTTAAGTTTCATCACGAGCACATCTCCTGACATGGCAACGATGTTTCTAAAAAGTAAAGCCTCTTTTGGATTCTAATTTAAATCTTATTTATACAGCAAGTAAATGTTAATATACAATATAACATTTACATTATTTCCTCCCCTATCATAGTACTTTACATGGATAAAATGTATTTTTTCTCACGTGTTATCGTAGAAAAATACAGAGAGGTGAATATCTTTCTAAATCAACAAGTTCCTTGTGATGCTGTATGGCTTATTGCTGTTCAGGGACCAAAACATTTGTTTAGTATCAATAATTGTCACCTAGCACCATCTTGTGGATGAATTTGTAACAGGTTTATCTCCACTTTTATTTAATGTAATTCTAATAAAAAAACAAAGAGAAAACATAAAATGTACATACTCTGGTCTACATCGAATACAGGTACAGGATATTTACTGTGCCATTTACATTTAAATCTACCTACAGTGCTCAGGTCTGGCTTTAGAGAGAAAAAGAGAGGAGGATTTATTTTCAAATTATGAAAAGTTGCATTGGCTAGTGTGAAGCCGAATAACCTTTGCCAGGCTATTTGCAAGTGAGATTATTCTTCTCAGTGAGGCTTTCCTGGTTAAATATAGTTGAAAACAATTGTTCAGAGAATTACTTCAATGTTTAAGTATAATGTATTAAAACATATTGGCTTTTGAACTTAAAAAATATTTTTTTGCAAGTTTTTTTTAAGTCTTTTTCATTTTTATTGTAAAGACTTTTCACTGATTTTTCCAAACATTTAGACATTTTACACTCAAAATTTGATTCCTCTTGTGACCGTTCACATTTTTCTGTCAGCATTTAACTTTTCAATTCAAACTGCTTCTGTCATTGTTGCCTTATTCCTCTCACAGTTAACACACTTTCTTTTAGGATTTTTGACTTTTGTTCTTGATTTATTGTGTTTTTCTCACCATGTCAACTTCCTCCTTTGTTTTTTTTTTACTTTTTTTCTTCACATTTTAACGTCTTTCACCTCCATGCTGATGACTGTTAAAGCCTAGGACATTGTATTTTCCACTTGTCCGTCAGTTTGACCGTATGGCCTTGGGAACCGGATAACTGAAAAATTCTTCGAGGGACTTTTTTAAGCTTTGACCTCATATTCAGCCGAATCAGAGCCTGAAGCCATTTGAGTTTGGAAATAAAAGGTCAGAAGACAAGGTTGTGTCTTGTGGTCATACTTTGCTATTGAAGCAATATCTCAAAAACGCTCAAACCACGCACTGACGTCGATGCTGACTCAGTGGTGATATGGTTATATTTTGGACATCAAAGGTCAAAGATCATCATCAAAGAGCCTCATGAAAGCAATTCAGAGAACATGACATCACAAAATGCTTTGAGGGATTTTACACAAACTCTGTACAAATGTCAACCATTTCACACAGATGAACTAATAGATTTTGAACACCATAGGTCAAAGGTCAATGTCATAAAGCCTACTGGTCACTTTTTGCTTTTCTATATAATATCTCTAGAATGCTTGAAAGAATTTCTATCAAGCTTGCATGAATATTCTCTTTATCTTAAAAACATCAAATAAAATTGTGTAGGTTATGGGTCAAAGGGTCAGGGTCAAGAGTTCACTCATCGTCTTTGCTTGTGTGCTGTGAACGTGAAATCACTTAAATGCTTTTGTGGATTTTCTTCAAACTTCGCACGAATGTCGAACATGACACAAGGATGACCTCATCTGATTTTTGGGGTCAAAGATCAAAAAATTAAGGTCATAAAGTTCTATAGTCATCCTTTGCTTTTTAATTTGGTTTTGAAAATGTTATATCTGGTGCCTTCTCTGACTCACTGAAGAACTGATTCAATTTTGGAGGTCAGAGGTCAAGGTACATCATATTTGTTGTATTTTTTTTTTATTGTAAATGCAATTTTAAAAAAAAGGTTCAAAAGATTTCCATCATTCTAACTCACTTGAATGGAAGGATGTGGCTTTCATAGGTCATAGGACAAAGGTCAAGGTCATGTCAAGGCCAGTCATTGCCTGTTGAGAGGAGTATTTCATGAACACTTTGAGTGGTTTTCATCAAACTTTGAATTTGTGTCCACTCTAGCTTAAAGATGACCTGGTTAGATTTGATAAGCCATGAATCAAAGGCCAAGGTCACAGAGTTTTATAATCACCCTTTTCTTGTCAATGCCAACTTGTCAAACTGTGTTTCACCCAAAAAAATCTTCAAGGGATTTCTTTCAAATTTTGCCCAACATCTAACATGATACAAGTATTGACAGAGCAGATTTTGAAGGTCATTGGACAAACCTGTAGGTTATGGAATTTTCTGGTCATTCTTTGCTTTTGAATTCAGTAATTTAAGAACAGTTTTTATGGATTTCTGTCTATGCACATTTGTCTTCTAGCACTGAGAGATGACCTCATCAGATTTTGAAGGTGATGGGTCAAAGGTTATCTGACATCATGTTCACCATCTGCTTGTTAACCTTCTATCTAAGGGTCAAATATCCTGGTGCCTAATGATCATTCCTTGCTCGTGAACTTAGTATTTCAAGATTTCCGTAAAAGGATTTTTTGTCAAACTTTGCAAAAATGTCCTCTCTGACTTGACAATGACCTGTTTAAGTTTGGGAGGTGTGTGGTCAAAGGGCAAGTGACCTACCACCACCCGCTGTAATCTCACTCTCTGACAATGGGTGCTTCAACTTTATTCATCCTCGCTTCTTCTCCCCTCGATCAACCCAGAGGTGAATTATCCTCCGCCATGATCAATTTCTTCAATGCTTCTTCACACCTATCATTAGTTTGATGATGCTGATCTAATACTCTTCAGATTTTATGAAGGATAATTTATTTTTTACATACTGTTTAAAAAATCTAAATAAATCAGCAAACTCATCAATCAAGAAAAATAACACAATATCAGGGATTTTTTGTGGCAGTAAAAATATGTTCTTTCACATAAGCCATGTAAAAGAGTCCAAAGTTTGTTTGTTTTTTTAAACTATTTCTAACTGAAGCTGTTTGACAGGTGAATCAACTAAGCAGCTCACCAACAACATCTGACATTGCTCAGACTCATTTGGTATTTTGTGACTTCTCTGCCCTCGTGTCTCTTTCACACATTTCTCAATTCTTGCTGGAAGGAGCTAAGACAAGAGGACGACAAGTAAAGGACACAGGATTGACAAAATATCCAAATAAGAAGCACTCCATGTATACGTAGATGTATAAATCACAATGTGGTAGATTTAGTTTTTCTTATGTCTTCATCCTATTTTTTCTTAAAGGGATAGTTCAGGATTTTTGAAGCAAGGTTGCATGAGGTACATGGCATTACTCTGAACAAAAGCCACAGTTACAGAGATCAGCTCTGCATCTGTACAGAAATAGACAGCATGGGAGCTAGGGCTATACATTGCTGCAGATGGTGCCACTGACCTCAGGGAAGAACTGTTCAAAAACACTGACCTCCCCAGCCTCAGATCCCCTGAGAGCACACAGGCTTACAGCAGAAAGCTTGTTCTCACCCAAAAGGAATTTTGGTTGAAAACAAGCCTCAAAAACATGTAGGGTAACTACATACAATATTCAAACATTTACAATGACTTACTTTTCCACTACCAAGTTACTACTCTGATGCACTGCACAGCCAATGCGTCCTTCCACCAGCAGCATACTGACCAAAGTACAGTGTGAAGTTAATACAGAAATATCACTAGAAAGATTAGCTAAATGTAAAAATATTAAATGATTATCCTACAGACCATGCACTGTAATGTTGATAATGTGTGTTATTCTATTTAAGTCTACCTCCTCAACAATGAACATACAGTGTGTTTTCATTACTTAACTTATGATTGAAACCACGGCCTCTGTCTTTACAAAATAGAAAATCAATATTAGCTGAATAGTTACCTTGACAATTAACTCATTTAGCTCCTCTGTTTTATCCTAATAATTTGTAAAACTGGGTATCTGGTCCATAAAAGTATAAATGTTATATTATAGCAGGGCAGCTCTGCACGAAGAGAGCAGGCTGCCAAGGCAAGAGAGTTTTTTTTCTGGCCACACTTTTTGTTTCATCCAGTTTAAAAACATGAGTTCATTGAGGCCTGATGACTTGCCATTTACAGAAGTTATTCCTGTGTGTTTTCTCCTGTGAATACAATTGTCCCTGAGGCTCCAAAGTAAATGGCTGTCATACTCACTGCAAAAATCACCCATTTATCTGGTTTGGTAGCTGTTAGTTCCTCTTGTGAAGCCTGCAGACTGTGACTGGACAACACTGCTGGCAGAAGGACACCTTGGACGTGCCATGTAGCCAAAAGTGCCAAAAAAAGCGGCTTTGTAGAGAGAAGGTAAGTTAATGTAAATGTTTGAATATTGCGTGTAATTAGCTTGTTTTCACCCAAAGTTCTGTAAAGGTCCCATGTCCTGCTGTGTTTGACCATGTTTTGGGTGTCTATAAGGCAAGATTGAAGTTGAATCAAGAAGAGAAAAAATTTGGCCTCTGTAGAGGATCAGATGCAACTCTTTTTTGCTCCCCTTTGGAAACACTCAGATTTACCTAATACAACCCCACTTCGGAAATCCTGCACTATCCCTTTAACATTTTAACTTCCTTTGTTCGTATTTTACCTTTTTTCCTCTACATTTTCACTTTTTTTCTCAACATCCAATCTTTTTACTTCAAATTTTACTTTTTCTCATTGCTCTTCCACTTCTTAATCCCAATATTTTCCCTTTTTTTTCTGGAGGTGCACAATAAATAAATTCCTCATCCTCTAATTTTTCTCTCATACCTGACCCTAGCACTCTTCAGTAAATAACCTACAGGCCCTCTGCAATAACAACAGAGTTAAAACTAAAAAGTGAAAAAAGGACTACATTATTGGTGAATCACTTAGAAATGGCTTCTGTCCTGGGGGGTGGGAGGTGTGAGTGTATCTGCCTCAGGATAAACCAGGAAACCAGAGAAGGTAGTGTACCTCCCCTGGTTGCTGTAGACAGCATAGCGTTCATCTTGCTGACTGTATAGCCACACGCTGTCTCCCCTCTGAAGAGACAACAGCAGGCTCTGACTCTGCATCTCCCGTCTCTTGGATGTGTCCTCGTCAAACACCATGGCTTGCACCTCCCCTTTTCCAGTCATCAGCTTCACAGAAACAGCCTTACGAGGGTGTTTCCCCACAGTAAAGGCAAAAAAGTAGGCTCCTGGATGGTGACAAGTAAAAAGGCCGGAGCTCCTGTTAAAATGTCCCCCGATGTTGACATATTCCACATCAAAGGTCAAAGGTGGCTTGTCCTGCTGCCTGCTGCTGTGTCCCATGAAGGTGGAGGTCCGGGCCACAGAGAAGGCAGACTGCGGCTTGGGGTCAGCCTGAGGGGGACAGCTTGGGTAGGACAGTCCTTGTTGGGACAGGTGGTTGTTGATCAAGCTGATAGGGGAGATTTCCGGGTAGACGAGGTAACCAGAGAAGGTGATGTAAGGCCCGGCGTTGCTGTACAAAGCATACTGCTGACTATTCTGTAAAAGTAACCACACTGTGTCCAGTTCCTTCAAACTGATCATAACACTCTGGCTTTGCACTTTCCTTCCCTTCTTGCGGTAATCATCGTACGCCATCGCCTGTACCTCCTCGCCGTTCTTCACCAGTATCACTGAGAGCATTTTCTTTGGAAACTTCCCCACAGAGAAGGAAAAGTAATAGGCCCCGGGGATGCGGCAGCGGAACAGGCCAGTGTCTGGATTGAAGTCCCCTCCAATGTTAACTGTGAGCCTGTTGAAGGTCACGGCCCTCTGCTTTCCTCCCACCACGCTGTTGGTTCTTGTGGCAGAGAAAGCAGAGCGGAAACCTGTTGCAACTGGAGGAGCATGAACAGAAAACACTGGTCTTAAGCAGGAAATCATGATGAATGCACAGGCCAAGTAGCAGCATAGGCTCCTCTGAGCTGCAAAAGAAAACAGAGGGAGTATGTTAAATCAAAACAGCACACAGAGGTCACTCAGAGGACACATACCTCTCCAGCACTTTAACTCTGGTCTCAAGGTCCCAAGAACATTTTTTTTTTGCCAATAATACCACAAGGAGATGGGGATCAAAAAAACTTATTTGACAAAGGAGTTAGGCATGCCCATAAACCTCTCTGTTTCATAAGAGTGGGCTGTTTAAGTGTTTAAGTATAATTCCGCGTAAACCGTGTATGAACTTGCCCCTTGGAAGAAGTGGATGTGGCTCTGGCTTCCCAAGGCTGTGCTCTAATGTTTATTGTGGCTGCACAGGCATGGCCATACAAACCTCAATTCTAATAAAGTTGGGAAATGGTGTAAAACATGAATAAAAACAGAATACAATGATTTGCAATTCCTTTTCAACCTATATTCAGTGCATTCAGACTCTACAAAGACAAGTTATTTGGTGTTTAATCTGATAAACTTTGGTGTTTTTTGCAAAAAATCACTTATTTTGAATTTGATGCCTGCAACAGGTTCCAAAAAAACTTGGGTAGGGCAGCATAAGACTGTGAAAGTAAAAGGATGCTCAAAAAAATGTGTGATGACTTCATCTGTTCAGTGACTTTTTGCAGAGTTTTGGACTCAGGTGCTCCTGCTTTACCTGTGTGTGTGTTTTTTGCCCTCTGCCTCTCAGAGATTTCAGCCTGTCTTCCTGATACTGGGGCTCCCTGCACTCTCACACCTGATCACAGTTATCACCAGCACTTTTTAACCACCACTCCGACTCATCTCCAGCGCCAGATGATCCCCATCTCCTTTGGTATTGTTGGCCAACTCTCGAGTTCCTCAGTGATCTCTACCTCTCATGAAGATCATGTTTTCGCTTTGTGCCACGGACCCTGGATTCTCCCTCCTTCCCCCGGCTTCTTTCAATGAATATTCTCATTGTTACACCTTTGGATTCCAACTCCGGCTTCTGCTTTTGGGCCCACAAATCAATATCAGGAATCATTCCCTAACTGGAATAAGTTGTTTGCTATTCTGTAATTTATTCTTTTTCCCCTGTTCTCTTCCCTGATAAAAAAGATTGAAAAAGAAAAAAGAAAAACAACTAGTGTCCAGTTCCCAAACACTTTAGTGTTGTTCAAAAGAAAGGAGATGTAATACAGAGGTAAACATGCCCCTGTCCCAGCGTTTTTAGAAACTTTCCGGGCATTAAATTCAAAATACGTTAATATTTGCAAAATAAATAAATGAATAAATTTCATCATTTTGAACATGAAATACCTTTGTAATCATTGTTTTTTGTTTAATTTTACGTTGTACATAACATCCCAACTTCATTGGAATTGGGGCTCAAATATTTATCATGCTGTGTCATATCATATTGTATTACACTGAATATTTTTTCCATATAGTTATATTTAATCATATTGGATCTTTTTTGTATTTTATTGCTTTGTATCTATCTTGGAAGGTATTGTAACATACCATATCATACTGCACTGTGTCATATAGTATTATATCATTCTACTACATACATATCAAATTGCATTGTGATGCATTGTATCATTTTGTTTTCTGTTGTACTATATCAATAGTATTGTACCTTTTTGTAGTACTTCTGAATTTGTATAATATTGCAATGCATCATGTTGTATGGTTACTGTAGCTTATATCAATTAATTTTGTATCAAATTGTATTGTTTTGCATTGTATCTAATTGTGTTGTAGTTTATGATATTGTGGCATGTATGATAGCATATTATGTTGTATTGTCCTGAATTTTAGTGTTTGGTACCATATTATGTTTTGTCATTGTATTGTGCTGAATAATACCCCATAAATATATATTTTTAATATTTTATCAAAACATATTATATTATGGAATAGTTAGCTATGAGCAATGCTGCATCATATTGCAAAATTCTGTACCATACTATAATGCATAATTTATTACTGGACTGTATTGTGTCCTTTGTTTGAAATTATACTTTATATTGTATTGTATGATATTGCATCAAAATGTTTGGTGTTATATCTTACTCAACACATTATGATGTATCATATTATATCACATTTAATCAGGTTATTATCATTATTTTTATATGAGGCTTCAGCTCACTACAGACGTTAGTTTAAGAAGACCAAGAAAGCCAAATAAAACCAAACCCAACTGCCAACACCCACAACATTTTAAAAGAACAAGCAATATTTGTTTTCTGAATCTTTAGAAAAACAAATGTCTTTGGATAAGGAGGTACTGTTTAATGTTAGTGGCTGGATGTGGTTGCTGTTCCTGGAAATAACATAAATATAAAAGTGACAACAATTTTCACATTTACCTATAACAAGGACAGGATAGAGTGACTCTCTGAAGGTGTAAAACTTTTGCTCTAAAAGGATGTAATCTTTAAGCCGTTGAAAATAAAAGGTTCATTTTCTCTCCTTACTGTTGAAGGCATATTTGTTTATAAAATAAGGACATCTGGCCAAGGCCTGTCAGGAACAATCCCACCACTCAAATGGAGCTATCTAATGTGGCTGATATTGTCTGTTCTCTCTGTGCACTCAGACTGACTGACATTAGCCACTGGTTCATCTGTTCTTGTGTCTGCTGAACAATGGAAAACTTTGGAGGGTTGGTGAGGTGATGCAGAGCAGATTACTAAAGGATACCTTTACACAGGGTGAATAAAAGTTACTTTTCACTCATTGGAGTTACAGAAAACTTTATTTTTGTTACAGCTTACAGAGACCGTTTGAGATCCTGGGAGATCAGTTTTGTCAAGGAGAGTTTAGATTCTTGACTATATGAGCGGAAACTTTACACCTGTGAGAGCACAAACATGAGTCGTAATTAAAGGCTCCAATTTTACACCTGGTTGTTTTCCCTCACTGCCTGTAATGAACAGATTTGACAAAAACACTAATGACGTGGAGTAAAACTCAGAACATAGCAAAAAACTGGCAAGAATAATTTTTATCCTGTAACAAACTCTAACAAACAGGTTGGTATTAACTTTTCAGACTTAAACTTAAGCTCTTAAACTCACATTCATGCACAAACTCAATAATTTTAATTTTCTGAGTATTTTTTCTAGAACTTGGACAACAATGTGGACTAAATTAAGAAAGAAAGGAACTAGAAAGGATCATCAAAGTCTAATATTGATTAAGAATCAACGATGTCTAGGGCAGAAATTATTTTAGAGAAAACAAATGTATCATACCCCACCAAGACAATAAACAAATCAAACCTAAATCTATTACTCCCCCTTTGTATGTGCGGACAGACTTATTAATCTAAAATAGAGGATAACTACAGAAATACACACTCACCTACTGGGAGGAACTGCATGATGAAGTGCTCCTTAGTTTTGCTGTCACTTTGCTGCTCTGCTGATGTTACTCCTGTGGAGACAACGCTTTTGACCTACAGATTTGTCAGGGGGAGGAGCCCCAACCTGTGTCCAGTCTATCCCCCATCCAGCCTGTGGAAGGAGAAAGTAAAGAAATACATGCTGCTGTAACCTTTAAAATTAGCGTCATTTGCCAGCCAGTGTGCAGAGTACTTAATTCTGTATTTTGTCCAAATTCTCTCTGTGAGACTTTAAAACAGAGTTTCCATCTTTAACTTTTGAGATGTCTTTTTTTTCTCCTCATGAAGTCACTTTTTATTAATTCAAAGGAAATAGCTGGTGTAGTTTAGTTATGCCAATTGGTTATTGATGCACCATGCTTGACAGGTGCTGTAAATCATAAGCTGTAGGCTGTGCTTCACTAAAGAAGATATTATGAAGGTTAAAATGACAGCTCACTAATTGTTGGACAGGATTTTAAATGGTCCATTATATTTGTCAAAATTGTGTTAAACAAAGTTCTTCCATTTTGAGCAAGAATCTGTATCACTGTATGTAAAAATGTAGTCTTCTTTCTTTTTTATCGTTGTTATCAGACATGGTCCATAATGTTTTTAATCTTTTGAATTCCTCCTTGATTCTTGTAAAGGATTTTAAAAAATTATAATAGACCTAAATGATAAAAGAAATTGGAAAGCATTATTCAAAATTCTCCCTAAGAAAGTTTCATATATATATTTATACTCTAGCCTATATACCAAATAAAAAAATACGTGTTTCTTGTACACATTTCATTGCCCTTTATAATGTAAAATCTCATTATATCATTGGGAGATTGGTCAAATCCTTAGTTCTGCTGTACTAATACAGCATATTGTTTATTCTTCCCAGTAGATTTTTGCCCATCATTTTTCATGTGCAAACATTGAGCAGCTATCATAAGAAGTGCCGTTATGACGTGGCCCATGTGGATTAGAACTTATTTTGTTTTTCATTCAGTCTTCACGTAGAGAGACATCAAGCCATATAAAGTACATGTCATACAGCTGACAGATTGATGCTCAGCCCAAGTTGTGCCTGATATGATGAATCAGACTCAAAACAGCCCAACTTAACCACACTTGGAGGACAGGTGCACAGCCAAAGGCTGCCTTTTAAAGCTGATGCATAAATGAAATCCCTGAGAGCAATGTTCTAATCTCCTCTTAAAACACAGGTCCTGAAGGTTCGTTGTTATTACCTGAAAAACAGGAAAAACCCAGAGTCGCATCGCTACATTCCAGCCCTTCATCCACTCTAATGACGCAGACAACCCGGAAGTCGTGTGTTTGCTGTCAATGCCAACGGCCGAGAGACCCTCTGAAAGCTAAAATCCCGCATTTAAGACAAGATGGCAGGATTGCCCCGCAGGATCATAAAGGTATCTACTTAATATTCCAAGTAGCGGGATATGGGAACAATCTCTCTATTTCTAGGCTCTACGCACACTATAGGTCCGCCAAATGAACTGCTGGTCCGCCCGGGTAACGGTTTTGTCTCGAAGCTAACGCTATCACCAGCATGCTAACAGTAGTTTGATAAAGTAACTTCCGTTTTCGATAAACCATGACAATGTCGGAAAAAAATAAACATACCCTATATAAAACTGCAAGTAAATGTGTCATTCACCGATATTACCATTGAGTGGATGTCGTTATAGGCAGAATGGTGGGTTTAAAGAGCTATTGGTGTGGATATGAGACGACTGAATGGCTGTTACCATGCTAACTGCGCCAACGCCGGCTAGTTTGTTAGCATTGTTTCTGAGAAGCTAGCGCTACACCGTTAGCCTGATGTCCGTATTAAACGTTTTGTATATGCGGAAGTGTCATAAACAGAGAGAGGTGCACTCTTTAACAACATTTGTTAACGACCACTGCGTCAAATCATCCATTTTGACTTTGCCTGTAATTTAGCGGATCTTTCCCCCGTAAACAGTCCTAATGCAGTCACCGAGCCACTCATCATCGCTGCGCTGCTTCAGTGTTTGATACTCAGACTTGAAATCATTTCTTTGGTCGACTTGGGTCTAATGGGCCCGTTAAGACGTGATTTTAATTGTTTAACAAAGAGGATTTTGTCAGCTATCAACTAGAGTTGATGGAGTTATATCCACTGTCATGTATAATTAGATTAAGCGTTGTCAGTGGGGCTGGGAATCACAGGGGATTTCTCGAGATCCAACGAGATACGTGATCAGTGACCATAAAATTGTAATGACAAACAACGATGTAATAATAAAACAAGGCTACAATTAACATTATATTGAAGTTGCCAGATAGTATAGCGAGTATAAAACAGCAATGGGGATGGAAACTAAGATTTGCTCAAGATAATGTGATTGAATACATTTTTGGGGTATTTTTACTTTACTTAGTCGCTTTTTAAACTGTAATTTTATTGTGACTGGAGACAGTTGTTTGGGATGCATTGTATTAAGTTACATTTGTCGTAGTATGTAAGTACTGAATATAAAAATCAACACGAAAAGCTGAGCCAATACAGGTTTTCCTCAAAGTGGTGTTGTCACAATTCCAACATTTTAACTGTTATATTGATATCAAGTTTAGTGTTAAGATGTCCTTTACTGAAGATATTTGAAGCCAAAAATGATTATGATTTGTTTTTTTTGAATTCCTATTCCTAATGCATCAGAAAGGATGTCCCCGTTAGTTTTTACTGTCTGGATTGACTGCTTAGTAACAGAAGCTTGAAAACACATTTACATTTAACTTAAAATTATTTAATATGAACAATGGCTGAGCTTTATTTAGATATTTGTTTTTTATTTATTTGGTCAAATATGTATAAACACATTGACTTAGATCGTAAAGAAAAACATTTTTACTAATATCATTTGTAATTAATGTTGTCAGAGCTAGTAGTTACTGTGGTTCTGTCAAATGTTAATATACTTTACTAATAAACTAAAACCCATTATATTACTACTCACATACTTGCACAGCTGATTTCCTTTTTACACAACACAGAAAAGAGCACTCAAAATACTCAGTACTTTGAGTACAATTCGGATTATATTTTTTTTTGGTTACTTGAGTAGAGTCATGGTGTGCCACCTAATTTGTAGAAGAGTATTTTTTTTTAAAGTATCTGTTCTTTTACTTAGTTGTGATATTTTGGTGTTCTTTTCACCCATGATGGCAATAGTAGCCCATTTCATGCTGCCTTTTCAAGGCATAGTAATTACCCCCCTGTGACGTATCTCACTGAACGTCCTGGAGACTGAATGAGGGAAAGAGTTGACCGCCTTCTTCAGAGGTAGTAACAGAGGCATAACGTTGGAGAGAAGAAGGCACGCAGACTCAGCGGGAGACAGGAGTGCAGTGAGTGTGCATCTCTGCGTTTTTGTGTATGTGGGGTCATGCGCTATGTCCCGTGCACCCAAACCGTGTTGACGTGTGAATTGATATTGTGGTCTCATGGAATTAATGTGAATGTCTCTAAATGTAAATATAGCAGAACCTCGTTGCAACACTGTGAAATTGGGCTAGTAAGGTGAAGTCCAGGATTAATGCAATTACTCACAACAGTTTAGTTTCTTAAAACTTAAGAAATACTCAGATCAAATTTATTTTTGTTGTTGATTAATATTGTCAATTTAAGTTACAAAGTTAAATAGTTGTGAAATCATGTGTAAAAACAGCACTTCTTCAATCATGGTTACAATGTAAATACACAAGTTATTTAACAGACATTAGAAAGTTGTTTATGCTCATCTGTAAACATATGCAAAAAAAATCAATAAACAAATCAATTTTAAAGTGATAGCTCTGACAACTATTTCTTACAATGACAGGTTCAACTTACTGAGATATGCAACTAAGCAGCTCTGTGCACTAGAAGTGTCAGTCACCGGTTTGATTACGATATGATACAATTTTTTTTCTATGGATAAAATTGCAATATTTGCTAATATCATAAAATCTTTCACAAAATGCCTTTGATAAGACACGATTCAGGAGCCTGTGATTGATAGTGGACAATATTATCTACAGATACTAATATGATAAGTGGCAGTTTTGTGATTTTGATGATTTAAAAAAAAATGTGAAAAAGAACAAATCCATCATTTAACCTTTTAGTACCATACTTTTAATGTAAATATTGCTTTTTTAAAAACCATTGAACAGTAATGGACCTTATAACATTTGCATTATATCATGTTGACTTTTAGTAAATAGTTATTGTAGTTACTGTTACTGTTGTAATTATTTTAACTCATCTGCTACAGCAGAGAGGAGAGGAAATTTTTAAAACTTGGGTGAACTGACTGCAAATCAGGCTTTTAAAGGGAGAAAGATGGAGGACGGCAATGTTTTCAGAGCAGTTAAGACCCAGTTGGTTTTGTTTATCTTCCTAAACATTGTGTTGTTTTAACAGCGATCTAAAATCAGGATGATGAGGCTCAACATGATCTTTAAACACCTGTCTCATTTTCTCTCTCCCAAGCTGTGACATTGCATAGCAAAAGCATGAACATTTAATATTTACATATTATGTTATATATATATATATATATATATATATATATATATATATATATATATATATATATATATATATATATATATATGTATACATACATATATATATGTGTATATATATATGTATACATACATATATATACATATATATATACATACATATATATATATATATATATTTATATATTAGGAAATACTGTAAACTTAGTGCTGCTCTTACAAAAAACATCATCAGCTGTATGTTAAAACAAGGCTTAAAACATTCACTACGTGGACACTCAGAGCTGCAGGCTACATATATATATATATATATATATATATATATATATCTACGCACTGACAGTGAGTTTAGGAGTTGTGAGCGCCCCAAGTCAAGTTCAGAGTGCACTGCAGGTCAGCTTGCCGCAGGACTTTCTTCCTGCTGCTGCGTATGCTTGTAATCACGGTAATCCTTTATTCAGAGACTTGCCTTGTTTTATGGCCCAGCTTAGACTCTGCTGTAGGTAAAAGGTGTTAATTGCTGAACAAGTTTATTTATCTTCTCCACACAGATAAGTGGAATGCAAAGATTTTTAGTTCATCAACTAGTTTTCCTAGCACTATGCACAGATATGCAGACTGTCGATATGATTTTATAAATTGTACAATATCAGGTTTAGAAGAAGATTTGATTAATGTATTACTTGGGTGGGGTTACATGCAAGTTTCAAAGAGTAGTCAAAACAGCACAGTTGTCCACAGCAGGACAATGCTGTTTTTGCTTCTATTAAAACTGCAAATGGGTCAACGAAACATTTTATAAATCACAAAAACACATGCTTGTGGTTGAATGCAAGTTTCCACCACGGACTGAGGTATCTTCATGAGCTGTGTGTCAGGGGTTCATGGCGCATAGAGACACTAAGCCATGTATTTGTTCAGTACACAACTGTACCGAACTGAGCTATGTTTCAGTACAAACACATACCCTGTTAAACCCCTAACACATAGTTATCATTCACTTAATTGAATGCTGTATTTGGCAAAAATTAAAAAGCCACTGATGAGCTTGACCATCAGTGCGGATAAATGGCATTAAAGATAAATGCTCAGTTTGTGCGTGTTTAACTGTAAGACTTCTCTTCACATGAGGGGTCAACGCTGTTATTTATATTAGGTTTTATTGTCATTAGAAAAGAAAAATCTAAAATGATGGATAAAACATAGCATGATGGAAAATTGACAACCTTGTCCATCAATATGACAGACAGCAAAAAAAGTCAAACACAACCTCTGGTCAGGGCTGGCAAAATGTCATTGATCAGTGTTTATATTTTTCCCACTTGTTACTGACAGTATTGTTGAATGGATCCTTGGTGTTGGCCAATACTCAAGTCAAGGAATCAATATCTGAATTGGGACGGTGGAACAATATAGCCACTAAACATCTCGTAAGTTTAATGAAGAAAGCATCACATGAGCAGTAATATCTAAGAAAAGGTTGTACAGGTGGATCAAAAAACAGACAGTAAAGTTGTATTGGGTGGGAAAAGGTGGGAGGGGTGGGAACAGTGCGCAGCAGTCCGAGCCCTTGAGCCCTCAGAGCGTGTGAATGGGACTGGGAGCCCCCAACCCGTCTGTGTTTTCACTGCATGGTTTTGTCTATGGGTTATCTAAAACATTTCAGGAATCCCAATCCTAGTTGTATTCAGGAAAGGAATATCCAAAACACAACTGCTGCATGTCTATCAAACTATATTTGATGTGCTACCTCTTCAAATAGAGTTTATGGTGCTGTCGTTTGTTACTCTTATAAATGGCGGCATCTCATAATAACAAAATGTTGGACTCAGTTTTTCAATGGGCTCTGCGTGTCAGGATCATTATATTATCATGGCTGATTGAATGAGTTAATACAGCGATGGTAAAAACAGTGAGTTTGCATAGTTTCTTTAAGGACACCACTCAAGTGTGTCAGTCATGACCTGTTTATACCACACAAGCTGTCAGATAGATGCTGCTCATCCACAGTAAAGGTGTTTGTTTCTTTACTTGGCTGTCACATTGAGACAAAGAGAATTTATGAGGGCTGATTGACAAGTTGTGAGCCTCATATTTAAGGGTTTAACTTTTGGCAGACATATTGCATTATTTTTCAATATAATCCTCTTCAGTATCTATACACTTTTGCCAGCGATGTTTCAGGGCCTCAATGCCACTTTTAAAGAAGTCCTTTTCTTGACTGTTCAGAAAGTCCTCCACTGCGTGTATGACGTCATCATCTGACCGAAAGTGGGTACCGGAAATTGCCTTTTTCAGTTTTGGAAATAGATGAAAGTCTGATGGAGGGAGATCAGGCGAATAAGGTGGATGCTCAATCAATTCGAAGCCACAATCTTTAATGGCAGCCATGGCAATGACAGACTTGTGAACAGGTACATTTTGTCCATTTTGCAAAAGTCACTTGCCTTGTTTACTTTAGAGTGCTACCTCCCTGCTTATCTTCTTCAATACAAGGCTCACAACTTATCAATCAGCCCTCGTATCTCAGTAGATCTTCAGAATTAAAGTAATGGTTTCCTGAGTTGCTCTTGCTGAGTCAGTCATTGTCTTTATATGCTGTTGAAAAAGTCAAATGATTGTGTTTGTCCAGTTGAAATGTATTTCATATGTGTCTAATTTCCCTCTTATTGTAGACTGCCATTTTTAACAGGTCTGCATAAGGAAGTGGGTTTGCCCTGTGATGTGCACTTAGCATGCAGGCAAAAAAACGCCGACTAACTATTGCTGACTTACCCATTAAGATCAGTATGTTTCTTTGAGTGTATTTTATTACCTCTGCCAGAGAGGTTGTTTTTCCCGGTGTATGTTTATTTGTCTGTTTGTTAGCAAGGTTACGCAAAAAATACTGGACAGATTTTGCTGAAATTTTCAGGAGATGTTGGTGATAGCCCAACTTAAAAATGATTAGACTTTGGTGGTGATCTACATAACCGCCATTAGCGATCGATCGTTTTTGCTCAATAACTGTCTAACTAATAAGAATATCAACATGATTCCGGTACTGGGTGTTGGTTTTCTGGGTCAAGGAATCATATTACAATGATAACTTTATCATGGAACTATTGCTTATACATATAACAGCAATATGTGAGCTACCTTGGTGGAGGTTTGCGCTCTCTGAGTGCTTTCTAGTTTTTATACTAGGATTGCATGTAGATGACCATTAATACCTACTTTGTGACTGTCGCAATTAGATAGAAAGCTTACCACTCTTTGCTGCTATGGCCCTGCAGGCTCAGTGTTGTGAAACTCTGGGAAGTTAATAAAGACAGACAGTTAGATAGATAGATATGTCTTGTTTATTTTGGATCACTGCATTTTTACTAGCGCTGTCACTTTTTCCAAAAATTGAACTCAATTGGTTTTGAGCATAATGCTAATGACTGAAGATAAAACCGTTTAAGGGGTAAATATGCTTAAGCAGGACACAGAACAGCCAGTGTGAGTGCACCCTAAAGCAGTGATTCCCAACCAGGGGTGCATATACCCCTAGGGTTACGTGAGCACATTGCAGGGGGTACGTGGAAAAATGTAATAATTTATTCCCAACTTGGAAGTACTAAGATAAGCCTGTCAGTAAAGTGCGTGCTACTACTAGTTTCCCCAGGGAGAAATTAGTATTGTCTTTTACAGACACTTCACGAGTGTTTGGTGCCCTGGTGTCGCTGTAAATGGGCTGGCTTCATTGAGTTATTTGCCAGGACTTCACTGCAAAAGAAGTGCTGAGGCTGCGGTAGGTCCGCAGATGTAGAAGTGAATCCATATAAACCTGGTTTATTACGTTCTACTTTTGAAGAATCATCAACATGTATGAGTGAGGGAGTACTCATGGTATGACAAAAAGATTCGGGGGTACACAAGACAACAAAGGTTGGGAACCACTGCCCTAAAGGACAGAATGCTCGGTTCACATTACACAAAGGTACTGGACTTTATGGGAGAGACACCTGCGTGTGGTACAAAATGCAAAGTGTAGGTTCACCCCCATGCCAAGATCAGTGGATATGTTTTTTTTGTTGGGTTTTGATGGTTGCTTTGTCAGATAAGGTGATCATAAAGCTGTTAAAGCATTATATGACCATATGACAAACTCCACGATTGAAACCAGTTGCTCATGACGACCAATGTGATAACGTTACAAGAAGGAGGGGCAACACTAAGGGTGGCAAATAAACACACTGTATTTACATAGTTATCTGTCTTTTCATTCCTTCTAATGTTACGATAAATGATATGTTAGCTCAGAGCTGAATGCTAGTAGTTGATCACTGAGGCACTTAGGTGCATCTGCTCTTTCTGCCCAACATTTCTCTTTTTTCATTTTGTGGTGGCTGTCCCTTTAAAACAGGGATATTGTTTTCAAAGCTTGAAAAACTGTTGTTCCATCCTAAGGCAATAACTTGTTGCTCAAGTCCTTATGCTTGTCCATTTTTCCTGCTTTCAACGCATTGACTTTTAGGACAAAATGTTCACTTTCTGCCTAATATACTCCACCCTTTAACAAGTGCCATGATGAAGATATAATCAGTGTTATTCACTTTACTGGTCAGTGGTCATAATGTTATGCCTGATCGATGTAAAACTCAACATTTAAAGGATGAGAACAGTTTTGAAGAAAGGAGTTTGCTTTACACTGCAGCTGAACAGAATAAACATCTGATAAGTTGAGTTGTGCTCACATATAAGCTTGCCTGCCCATGACACCTCTTGGTTCAGATCGTTTTTACTTTTTTAAGAGTAGATTGCCAAACCATGAGACAAAGGAAAAAGACCAGACATAGTCAGTAAATGCCCAATAAGATAATATCATAAGGGTTTTATCAACATGAAAATAGGGAATTTTCCTGAAACAGAACAGATGTTAGTGTACCTTTTTGCAGAGTGCCTCACTGTTCCCCGCAAATGTCATAACTGCACTAATATTTTTGTATTAACCCACACTTTTAACTGTCAGATTTTTAACATCTGTAGGCTCATGGTTTGGAGCACTTCCCCTTAAAATCTACGATCAATTCCTTTGCCTTTATAATGTTGAGCTCAAAATAGGATCACACCAAGGAGGACGTTTACAAGACAACGAAAATGGGGAGTGTTTGTTTCGTTTTCACCTCCCGTTTACATGAGAATGGTGTCTGGAGTGCCTGTATCCACAAACTTTAGAAACCAGGGTCCAGAGTGGAAAGTTTTGAAAACGTTTTCGTCTCCATCTCCATCTAAACAGGAATCAGCGTTGCTAGGGAAAATGGTGACGCGCAGCGGATGTGCAGTACTCTTTCAGATAAAGTTTGCACGCATACCGAGGAACAGCAACAACTACTGAGCATCATGTGTGCTGCTTGCTGTGCTAAGTTTGTTATTACTCCTCCAACATAATGTGGATTTGCTGTGGCAATACTCTGACCAGCAGAGTAGCTATGACTGAAAAGTTTGTCTGCACGGGAAAGCGTTAGTGCGCAGATGTGTGTTGTAACACGGCTGTTTGACCACAAACTTACATCACCAACTACTGGCCTGGCATGCATGCTACCACGTTTTCAGTCGTTCTCACGAGTCCCTGTGAATGCACATCATTTTAACACACTCTCAGTGTGAATTTATTTTTATTTAACCTTCATTTAACCAGGTGTGTTCCATAGAGATCAACTGATCTCTTCTGCAAGGGAGACCTGAATGCTGAGCACTTTTGAAAATGCAAAGCAAAAACCTTTCTGTTTCTGGTGATAACATTGTTGTGTAAACGGGGCCCAAGAGACAAACTCATCTACAGAAGGAGCATGGCTGTGTGTATATCCTGAGCACATTTCAATGTGTTTTTTGTCAGATAATACGATCCAGCCTCTTAGTACACTGCAGGCAGAAGCAGATGCTGCAAAAATCAGTTTTTAACGAACAGGGAATGTTTTGTGGATCGTGAATCGGTTTTAATCAAAAATCCTTTTTGATTTGGATTATGACCACAGTAGTGAATCAAAGTGAATCAAATCATAACACTGAATAATTCCCACCCCTAATAGTGATACAGTGCATTCACACAGTATCCACGTCTTCCTTTTTCTTTGACAGGAAACTCAACGTTTGCTGCAGGAGCCTGTCCCAGGCATCAAGGCGGAGCCAGATGAAAGCAACGCCCGCTACTTCCATGTGGTCATCGCTGGACCTCAGGACTCCCCTTTTGAGGGGGGCACATTTAAACTTGAACTCTTTCTACCAGAAGAATACCCCATGGCAGCTCCTAAAGTACGCTTCATGACCAAAATATATCACCCCAATGTAGACAAGTTGGGAAGGATATGTCTAGACATTTTGAAAGGTAAGTCAGCAGCAGCATTTTTGTTTCTGCCTCATCTTCAGTTTGTGGGTCAAGCTTTTTATTGAGACAATAGTGTATATGTTCTGTTCTGTGTTATTTGCTTGTGAGTGGGATGAGAGATTAGTCAGTTTAAGTTTGTTAAGAAGATGAACATTTCAATTGTGTCTCCTGATAAGGGCTCTGTGTCACTACTTCTCATGTCAGCACAGTCTCCTCTCCACCCCAGCTCCTTAAAATAGAAACATCCCTGCTGCTTTCTTAGTATTTTTTCTCTTTTTTCATAGTCTCTCCTCTTTTTTGATTATTTTGGTCTCATTATTCTGTTTTATATTCATTGTTTCAGATAAATGGTCGCCAGCTCTACAGATCCGTACAGTGCTGCTGTCAATCCAGGCATTACTAAGTGCACCCAACCCAGATGATCCTCTAGCAAACGATGTTGCAGAGCAGTGGAAGACTAATGAATCCCAAGCCATAGAAACAGGTGAGATCTACAAGCAGAAAAAATTAATAGCAGCAACTTGCTTCTACCGCAGGATCATATGTAATGTATCAATGAATCTTCTCAGGGGGCTTCTGTACATGTCCATGCAAACAACTCCTAAAAGTGATTTTTTTTTTTTTTTTTTTTTTTTTTTAAGTCCTCCTCTTGACCAACCATTGACATGTTAGCATCACGTGAATTTCTTGTTTTGCTGCCAAAAAAAAAAAACTTGCCTGTATTTTGGCCCAAGCATTAATTTTGCAATAGGGCTATGCTAAACTCGCTTTGAATCAAGTTTGAACCCACCTTATTACCTTTACTACGAGCCTTACCAACTCTGTCCTAAGCTCTTTTTGTAATGAGTCCCTGAAAGTTTCTAGAAACTTTAAGGTAAGCTGGCCTTAAAGTCCACCTGAGTTAACTGTTCACATATAATGTTGCCCATCTTCAGATTCCATTATCTGTACCGCTTACCCCTTTTGTGTTTGCGGGGGGCTAGATCCTATCCCAGCTGACATCGGGCGAGTGGCAGGGTACAACACGAACCAGTCACCAGCCAATCGCAGGGCCACATAGAGAGACAGACAACCATTCATGCTCACATTCATTCCTATGGCAATTTGGAGTCATCAATCAACCTGATGAGCATGTTTTTGGTCTGTTGGAAGAGGCCGGAGTGCCCAGAGAGTAGGGATGGGAATTAATAAGATTTTATCGATACCCATGCCATTAACAAACTGCTAATTGATCCAATTCTTTAAAGATTCCCTTATTGATTCCTGCAGATTTTCTGTGAGGGCAAATGTTGGCCTGTAGATTTTCAGTGGCAACAATGTCAAACACACATGTCACAGCATAGATAACTGCTTCTGCAAGTTGCTGGTGTTTCCGCTCACTTAAGGCTGTGCAGTAGGTGCCTTTTGTAAAAAATTAAGCTACAATTCTGACCACTTCTGAACCCTGTCAGTGGAAGGAATTGATAAGGGAATTGATTAGCAAGAAGACTCATGATATCGATACTTTGATGGAGCTGTTAACGATTCTCAACTGGAATTGATTTTCGATTCCCATCCCTACCGGAGAGTACCCATGCATGCACGGGGAGAACATGCAAACTCCACATAGAAAGGCCCTTATGGAACCGGGGATCTAACCAGCATTCGTTTTGCTGTGAGGCACGTGCACTCCCTGCTACACCACTGTAATCATTAAAATAGCATGTGCAAATCCTAAAGTAATAGACAAATAACTTTCCAGAAAACATCATTTACTAAATAAATGCCTTGTAAAAAAATACAGGATGAAAGATTTGTGTGAAGATGCCGATATTCTTATCATTGATAAAAACAGATTAAGCTTTTTACTTTGAAAAGCATCCCAAAAATGTTATTTTAATGTAGATGTTGTGTTTAAGTTCAAGTTCATAACTACATCCACCAATTCCAATGAAGCTGGGATATTGTGTAAAATTTTAAATTAAAAACAGAAATCAATGATCTGCAAATCTTTTTCTACTTGTATTCAATTAAATATATACTACAAAGAAGATCAGATTGAAGACTTAATGTTAAAACGGATAAACTTTATTGTTTATTTGCAAATATTCACTCTTTTTGAATTTGATATCTACAACATCTTCCAAAAAGCTGGGACAAGCACATGTTTACCACTCTGTTACATCACCCTTTTTCTTTTAATAACATTCACGAAGCATTTGGGAACACACATTTTCAGTGGGAGACAGGTCTGGACTGCAGGTTGGGCCAGTCTCGTACCTGCACTCTTACTATGAAACCATGCTGTTGAATCATGTGCAGAAAGTGGCTTTGTTTTGTCCTACTGGAATAAGCATGGATGTTCCTTGGAAAAGACATTGCTTAGAGGGCAATATATGTTATCCAAACCTGTTTGTACCTTGAAAACAGTTCAGAAACAGTTTGATATGTGGACTCGTCGGACCACAGCACACTTTTCCTCTTTGCATCAGTCCATCTCGGATGAGCTTAAATTGTGGTTGTAATTCCAGCACTATATTTTTTTGTCTTGTATGATTATAGAGGTGATGATACAAGTATTGGACTCCAGTAAAGAGATGTGTTGTATATAGTCACATCAAGTGTGTCAAGCTCATATCCTGTTTTTTTGTTTTGTTTTGTTTTTTACAGCCAGAACATGGACAAGGCTTTACGCTGGAGATAACTGTGATGCATAGAGCAGCCCGATACGTGGTGATAGAAGTGGAAGTAAAGTGTGAACACAACTCCTCATGTTCTGCCAAGACCTCTTCTGACTTCATTTGCATTTAAAGGACACAGTCTTAAATATATAAATACATATATATTATGAAATAAACATGAATATATTGTAAAGAAAAAGAAAAAACAACTGCTGACAATTGGTGATTTAAATGCACACTAGTAATGAAATGACTTGTTGTCGTCCTAACTCACTGCTGTTGAAATGCATGGGCAGAGGTTTTAGATCTTCTCACCTGGCTTTCTTTGTCCATTGAATTTCGTAGGCTTTTACCAACTGCTACTTTAACAAGCACGTTCGGGGGGGGGGGGTCTTTAGTCCCATGTCACTGGTGGAAATTTCTGAAGCGATGTGATGGGCAAGGGAGGGGATTTGGCTACATGTGGTCAATATTGTAAACTTAAATACTTTTCTTTTAACTTTGTTTTCTTGTGTTGCTCTTTGCTTATTAAAGTAGTAACTACTACTAGCCCACTGTATGTAGACACTTAACCAAGAGGCAGACCATTATTTAGTTCTGTTTAGATGGCCAAGAAGGATGCAGAATAAAAGTAAAGTCTTCTTGCTCCTAAAATCACATCTGGCTGCATTAAATACAAGTGATACGACTAATAACAACCAAACTGAGCCTGCCACTGTCACATTACCTTTTTCGACCACTCGGTGTTAACTGTAGGCTTGTGGATGGTGTGGAGGAGGGTTTAGAGGAGGTGGAACATTGAGGACCTTTTTTCTTAGTTTTAGCACATATGTTTTATCACCGTATCCAGTCTTTTATATGTGTATCTTTTGTGCTGTCGCCATACTTACTTCTCTGCTTTCTGCTTTACTTCTTCCCATGGCATTTACTTCACAGAGCAGTGGTTACATCTGAGCTGTCAGTTGTGAGATGGGTTCGAGCACAGAGGGATCTATCTGTGGGATAGGTGATGCTGTGATGTAGAGGAATAAAATGTATAAAAATGTTCAGTGAAGGCTTTGAAACTCACTCATCGTGATTGGTCTTTGACTGAAACGTCTGTATTCAATTCACTGTTGTAAAATTCATTCATTCTTTCAATCTGAGGGGAAAATGATTTCCTGTTCTCAGTATGACAGTCCACCTGCTACTTTTTATGTTCTGTAAGTAAAATCTGTTGATTAATAAAGAGATTTCGGGCTTGATTTCTTGTCACAGATTGTTGCTGATGTTTGTTGCATAATTCAGGTAGGGACAGTTAAAGTTCCAGCTCAACCATAAATGAGTTCACCCTCACAAATGTACTTTCAAATAAGGAATACTTAGCAAATATAGGTTTGTACAATATTCCTGTCAAATCCCTTTTTTCTTTTCAAATTTCAATCACAATTATACACTAAAGACCCACATGTGTCCTCCAACTGAATTTTATACCTGACAAAAAATATAACAATACAGAGTATTTAAGTTTTTCACAGTTGCTAAATCACTAAATGCCACACTCTGAACCAAATGACCAGAGACCTAAACTCATTTACTGAATGGGATACTTAGCAAACCTGAAATCATTTTTAAGAGTTAGGCACAATTTGCAAATCCTATTCACTCTTATTTGCACAACTCAAAACGCGCTATCATCCTCTTTAACACATTCCGTGCAGTGCTGACGGATGGCCACAGGAGGCAGAAGTTCAACTCGCAACACACCACCAGCAGGTCAAAAGAGAAAACACACAGCTCAAAAGAGTTGAAAGTTTTCATCATAGATGAAGGCTAACAGTCTTAGGGATAATGCAATGTATTTTTTTTTCACAAAAAAAAAAAGACTAGATGCCTGCACAATGACATCTGCATGTGAAAATCAAAGCTTTATCGTGCTGTTTTACATCTCAGGGGATTCAATTAAATTCAAATGGGCTTTATTAGCAGGACTGTTGAAGAACATTATTGCTAAAGCACTTCATAAACAAGGAATGCAGGCTGTATGAAAATTATTTTTTTAGAACAATATTGTAACTTGGATTTACAGTAGTACATAAAATCACACTGCTGAGGCTGCTGGATCAGACACGAGGATACAATTCTGTTGTCAACTTCTTTTGAAAAATTTGTCAAAATGTATTTTTACATTAGTATTATAAAGTGATTAACTTCACTACAGAACATTTCTTACTCCTACTATTGCTGTGAAAACAGTGTTTGATTTTGCCTCAAGAGTGAAAGGTTTATTGATTGTAGTTTGAAAACTTAAATTTGTGTTTACTGATTATAAAAAAAGGAGGATGCTCTCAAAAAATGTGTCCTGGTAATCAGGAAAAAACTAACTGTTAAAATAATGAATTAAAAAGTACGAGGTTTCTTTTCAGTTAAGGGAGGCATACTCTTGCGGACACATATGCTTTCAAACCAATCCATCCAATTGCCTAATGTAAAGACCGTTACACTGTTTGACCTATATCCATGCTTGAAAACAAAATCTCGTACAAATTCTGGATCTTTGCCATTCCATGTTTTGTGATTGACCTCTTCTTGGAAAATGATCAGTAAGAGACTCAAAAACCAAATATGTCCTTGCTTGTGATTTCTAAGAGCAATAAGAAAAGAGAAACGTGTTGTAGAAACAGCCTTTTCTTTGTTGTATTCTTTTAACACAAATTTATATTTAATTTAGATGTTTTGAAAGTTGTCAACTAAATGTATGTTAATAGAAGATAAATGAAAAGTCATGTCAGTGTTACAGTTTATAGTTAACTACAACAAAAGTGTGAATAAATGAGCCTTCAGCATTACATTTAGACAGACTGGATTTGTTACACTAGACATCTAGTCTGAATAAAGGGGGAGCTGAGAGGATTTGTCTCATAAATCAGTGTGTCTGGTAGAGGCTAGGGCTTGATGTTGGATGACTACACACTTACAAACCAAATCACACACCTTTTTAATACCCAAACTGAAAAAAACACATTTTTGCATAGCAGAAAAAATGGCAATCAACATCAGGTATGAACAATATTATCAGAACAATATCGGTATCAGCAGGTGAGTGCAAGCTGATTATCAGCATCGGTGATATGAACATATTATCCAATATTTAAAGACGATATTTTGGCAGTACACAATTGCCATATATATCTCATATACTGGCTATATTATTGGCAAAATATACAAATTTAAAGTGATGGTCTACCTTATCATCACCGAGTGTCTGCTTTTAAAAATCAAAATTATAATTTATTGTAGAATAAATTTTTTTTCTTGCTTCACATTTGTTTGGATCAAAAATAGATTAAAACCACAAAAAGAAAAGGTCAATTTTAAGACACATCAGATATCCAATATCCAATAGCAGGCATCCTTAATCAACATAGGAGTATATTATGTGCTAAAATGCTGATTTGTTAAAGTGACCATTCAAGACTTTTTAATATGTAGGAACCCCGATAATAGAGTCCAAATCTTAATTTTTGCTTATAATTCACTTAAGGTTATTAGACCAAACCTTTGCCATAATCGTAAGTTTTTTTTAAATATTGCTTTACTGTATCAATGAAGAAAATTGTACTTGACATTTTATAGCAAAGCACTGGTCATTATAAATTGCTGATTAAGAATGACTATTTTACCTGCTGTTTCTAAAACATACTGAGGGTGGCAGCAGAGGTCCACTGTTGGTTAAATTGGGCATACGAGGGGAAATAAAGAGAGTATGACTGAGCAAATATTCTGTTACATAGAGCTGTGATTGGTTGTTATTTTGATTTTAACAGTAGTAAAGTTGGAACAAATATCTCCAAAAGTGACCAGTTTCCTCAACCATTACTCCCATCTTGACGTACCGTTCCAGATTGCTGGGATGTCACAGAAACATTGTCTGTTATGCTCACCCGTAACCTACCATTGACATGTGTGGTATGAGTCAAATAAGACAGAGAAAAGGACGTAAGGCAGCCTGGGTGCTTTGGCAGGCTGCTGTCCTAGCTTTCTAAGAGAGACTTGGGACTCAGGTGAAAAAAAGAGTAGATTATGATGTAATATGGTAAAGACCAGAGTTACAGGGCTGCACCTTGTTGAAGTGGTTAACATTTTCCAACAAGTCTCTCATAGCAAAATACTTTTCAGCGGGATGCTTGTCAGGTAATGGAAGTGTTGGGGCAGGAGAAGGGGGATATTAGGGATCTGGCAGGAAAAATTCTGTTTAATCTCGAAAAATTTGACTGTTGCCTTTGAATATAAACCCCCCCCCCCAGGAAATTTTTATGCATAATTAAATATGCAAATATGTATTTAACATGTATGTTAATGAACAGTTCTTGCATGGACTGAGTGACTTCTTTTTTGCCGAAATTCAGTGTGTGATCTCAGGCTGTATGTATTTCTAACAGAAGAACTGCTGTCAAAGTTACATAGTGCTTAAAGGAGGCGAAAAGGACTCTTGGAGAATATATGTACACTACGTTCACAATTCTCCTTGTTAAAATTCACTGTACCATTATAACGCACTGGAAAGGGGGGAGGGTTTGCCATCATACTTATGCAGGCATATGTGCAATTCCTCTCTTTTTTTGTGCACTTCATACATCCTAGAGGTCATTTATTAAAAAAAAAAAACCACCCCCTCAGAGTCAGTGGTCGCCGCTGTAGCATAGCAAATAGCCAATCACAGTGCAGCGCTATCTGAGGTGGCCAATCAAAATTTGGGGCCCATGCTCCTGATTTTGGCCATACTCAACCAAACTGCCCCCCTCATGGACACAACCCCTTGGTGGTTGCGCCCTACAATTTGAGAAACATAGTAGCAAAACAGGAAAGTTACACACTGGCCCCACAAGGTAATGTCAATGTGAGGATTTTGCACCTCCTTTGGACGAAATAGGTGGCTCTAAATTTCTCTTCTCATATATGATGTAGGCCCAAAAATAGTGCATTTGAACCAAAATCTAATCCTGTCAGCTAAAATACATTCTCATTGAGAAAGAAAAATATTTTTCTCCAACTTCGTTAGTTGCCTTTGTTTTCTGTTATAGTTCATCCAGAAGCATAAACATTTATTTCAGTTTGTTTCAGCACACTCGACACTTGAGCTTTTAGTCTACTCTAAATTGAAACTGGTTCTGAGGTGACAGAAAGAACGAGAAACATGGACACATTTCAGAAATGTTCAACAATGACTGTTTGATTTGTGGATTAACATTTAAAGCAATTCCATGAGCTTATTTAAAAATATGAAAGATAACTGCCCCTAACGAAAGAGATAAAAAAGAGAAACGGCCATATTTTGACAGCTTCGTTTCCTCTTCCGGTCTCCAGCGGCTGTTGTAACTACGACAACCACAGATGCAAACGCTCTGAGCGTCGCGCGCTCCTGTAGTTGGACCCGCCAGCACGGCAGAGCTACTTTGAGAGGCGCATGGTGGACGCACGGCTGGCCATCCCTGAATTTTACAGCTGCGTATCCTGGTATTTGGCGTTCTGGCGCATATAAATGATGAAGTTCAAGCCAAACCAGACTAGGACGTACGACGGCGAGGGCTACAAGAGGAGAGCAGCGTGTTTGTGCTTCAAAAGCGAGAAAGAGGACGAGGTAAGACATGTGCCCACTGAAGCCTGCAGTTGAAGTGATTTGGTCTCCAAAGAGGATCACAGGGCTTTTACTTTTAGTCTTCATGCAGTCCCCAAGTCACTTCTCTAAAACAAAGTAAACATCATTAAGCCAAAAGCGCAAAAAAGATACATTTTGTAGGCTACTAAAGTCTAATAAAATAATTCTATAAATATAACGCTAATTATGTCCCTGTTTTTGCTGAACTAGCCAATAATAATCATTTAAGAAATCATTCACGTTTAAATTGACTTACAGTCATAAACAACTGCCTGGAGTCTTTGTTTCACTAAAATGGGTGGTGTTGTTTTCTAGCTTGCATCGGCATCAGCTGACATATAAAAACATGTCATTGTGTTCACTAATCCTTGCTCTCTGCTGCAGATTCATTCCTTACATTGTATCATTTGCAGTCTTATTTATTACCAATTCTAAATTTTACCAAAACTGTTCCTCGTGTTCAGATGCAATAGACCAGTGTTTCCAAACAAATTTTGCCCAATGCATACTCAGAACAGAGCCAAAATCTCAAGGCACCCCAAATTCCTATCCATGCAAAACAGCCTCTTAGGTTTATTTTACTATAATTTTGGTCTGTTCTTCTTTGGGTGTCTGAAAAGCACGCTATAAATAAAACCTAGTATTATTAAATGTTTATTTATATATACAAATGCCTAATGATATACTGTACAACGGAAAACTTGTTAAGAAAGGCATCCATCATACATATTCAGTGTACATTCAAAGCTTTTTAATCAGTTGTTGATTGGTTGTATTAGTTACCCATGGTTGTACAGATGCCCAAGGCACACCTAGATTGGCCTCACACCATTTGAGAACCACTACAATAGACTGGTGCAAAATGTATGTTTTGGCTCAAATTAATTTTGCACTTGCCATTACAGCTTAAGCTAGGAAGATTTACTTAGTATTGAAACCACTGAAAGTAACATTAATGCCTCTGTAAGACTTGTCCATCTTACAGAGTCCATCCTCTGTAAGACATAAAGACATAAGTATCAAGATGTGCTTTTTCTGTTAATTTCTGCATCCCAAAACTAACACTGTAGGGGAAGTTCCCTACAAACTTATTGACCACTGACAAAATGACCCTGCCCAAACCTTTTTTATATTTTTGTATGATAAGTAGTACATTTCACTTCATAAAAGACAGAAGGATGACTATTTTTGTCTTTATTACCTCTGCCAAGGAGGTTATGTTTTGCCGGCGTTTATATGTCTGTCTGTCTGTTTGTCTGTTTGTGTTCAAAATAACTTGAAAAGTTCTGAATGGATTTGGATGAAATTTTCAGGAATTGTCGGAAATGGGATATGGGATCACCGTCTGGATCCAGGAATTTTTTAAAAGATTCTTTAACATTGCCAGATAGGACCATTTTTGCCAAAGTGGACCGATGCTGCTTGGCGGAGGTCTGTGCTCTATGAGTGCTTTTCTAGTTTGAATTGTATTGAAGATACAATAGATACAATAGTAGGCTGAATACGTTCAGAGACATTTATAGATATTTCTTGTGATAAAAGTGTGCCTTTTGGGTCTTTTTTGTTTTTAATGTGGAAAAAAACTTCATAATAGTTTCATGTGCTTGATGGCAAATAAGGGCCCCCTTTGAAAAATGTTGTACATTTATGAGAAAACCACACTGGAAAATTTAGAGATTTTTGAGTATAAAATATTTGATTATCCATTGTCTATACTGCTTGAGCTTCACCCACCTGACATTAGGCAGGAGGCAGTATACAACCTTATTACAGGGCTGACATGTAGAGACAGGCAACCATTCACACACTCACTCACACCCAAGCGCAAACTAGAGTCACAACTTAAACCAACAAGCATGTTTTTTGGTCTGTGGGAGGAAACCGGAGAACCAAGAGAAAACCAACGCAGTCACAAGGAGAACATGCAAACTCCACATAGAAACGCCCAGACCAACACATGGAGGCCCTGTTCACACGAAAACGAAAACGGCCAAAAACGGTGAGTTTTCATTGCGATATCGCCTCCCATTTACACGAGACCGGTGCCCAGAGTGCCTGAATCCGCAAACTCTTGAAACAAGGGTCCAGAATGGAAAGTTTTGAAAACATTTGGGATCCGCCTTCATGTAGAAGGGATTCAGCGTTCCAGATGTCGCCGCATGTGCAGCACTGTTTCACATGAAGGCTGTGCACGCATCCCAGCGACAACAACAACAGCTTTGGCTGTCTACCAAGCAACATGTGTGCTGCTTACCGTGCTCAGTTTGTTATCCAGACAGAAATATCCAGACACATTGTTGTCCAGACAAGAAACTTCTGCGTCTTCATTCGTCCACTCTCCATTTTTATTTGTGAAAAGTTTGTCTTCACCGTAAAGCGTTAGTGCACAGACACATCTTTTAACACGGCTGTTTCACTACAAATTCACATTGCCAACTACTGTCCCGGCATGGGCGCTACAGCGTTTTCAGTTGTTCTTGTCGATCTGTGTGAACATGGATCGTTATTAAAAAAAGGCAAAGAAAAAACCTTTCCATTACTGGTGAAAACGTTGTCGTGTAAACAGGGCTGAAGTCTGGTTGGAATATTCAAGTTTGAAAAGTTCTGAATTTGTGAGAATATTTGTGAATTTTTCAATCTTAAGAAGTCCTAAGTTTTAGCATTATAAACTAAAAAATTCACCTTGCCCATTGAGCTAATTATTGATGGACAAACAGAAGGGCTGCTTGATGATGGTACAATTCCAATTATTTTGATAAATATTAAGATCACAATTCTGAAACATTACTCACTGATTTCATGACACACGCCACATGCCACCATCGAACTTAAAAACTCTTCGAACTATCATTCTGAACATTAAAGAAGAAGTAATAAATGAAAATATATGTAAAACAAGTGAAATACCTTAAAATAATGATAATGGAAAAATGACAAAACAAGTGAAATATGTCATATGGCACATTAATCTTTTGATTACAATCATTAAGTTTTCATAACTGTGGGAGGCAGAAATTGTATCTGATTTTGAAACTTGATTAATTGCCCAGCTCTAACAAACTGTATCACCAGCTCGTCCACATCAGTGAGTTGTTCTCTACTGAATTGCTCTAATTTACAACAGTGTCTCTTCAAAGTCCAGATGCTAATGATAGTGTGATAAATTTGGGCGTGAACCACAACTATTTTCCTATTGTTCAGCTCAAGTGAGTTTTAATTAGTAGTCAGTAATTTGATCAGGCAGGTTACAAGGCAAACAGCTTCATCTGGTGTGATTTTCTTCATGCAGTTGGCTATTTTATTCTGTCTAAGTCTGCTTGTATATTGACAGGAAAAAATGAGGGAAGAGAGAAGCAGTACTGCTTTGTCTACTCAACAACACAAGCCAAAGGTTCCTCAAAGGACCTTTAAGTGAAATAAGGATACAAGACCTTATCACAAACCCACTTTACACACACAGACATAAAACAAACATTTATCTGTACTCTCAAACAAATAACACTCTCAATAGTCAAATATCAAATACAGCATGCTGTCTTTGGCACTTGCAACAGGCCTAATCAGACTATGCTGGTGCACGCGTGTCCCCTGTCCCTGGCTGGCCTGCACTCACACTGCTCCAGCCCCAACCAGGCCTGAGCATAACTACGTCATCACACTGTGACACAACTCATGCAGGTCAGGGTAGAATTTGTAGTGAAAATTCAAATGGTGAAAATTCTCAGGAACAGAAAATAATGTTTGTTTAGTTTTGCCATCATGTAGTTTCAAGGATTGTTCTTCAATACAGCTGTGACCTCAAAGGCTGACTTTAATGCATTGCATTTTCTGTCATGCAGGACTACAAAAACCCTTATTTTCTGCATTAGTCGGGATGGGAATCAAAAAACAATTCCAGTTGACAATTGTTAAAAACTCCCTTAAGGAATCAATATTACTAATCTCTTTTGCTTCTTTTGCAATTCCTTCCATTTAGTTCTGCGTGCCTTGCAAATCATGGACGTCACACAGTCATCAGAGGCAGTCCACAGGGATTATAACAAAGAAGCTAAAAATGCCAGATGAGAGACAGAAGCAGTCAGGATTGTGTTTCAATTTTAGACAAAAAGACACTGCACAACTTTCAGAAAGTGGAAAAAACAGCAACTTGCAGAAGCATTTATATATGCAGCAGGGCATTGAATATCAGGAGGGTCATGTGTCTGACATTGCTGCCACTGAAAACTAATGTTGGCCAACTTGTTTCTACACTGAAAATTAGCAGCAGTCAATGAAGGATTCGTTAAAGGTTTGAATTGACAAGCAGAATTGTTAATGACGTTGTTATCAACAAAATCTTATCAATTCTCATCCTTAGCAACAAATGTGTGACCCAGCAGTTATTGAGTGATTTGACCCAATAATCAACATTGGATGCTGACTGTTAATAGGACCGATATCGTTTAAGCTGATGTTTAAAAACACATCCATGTGTTAACTAATGTTTCTGAAATAAGGGGCTTCAGTGAGGACTGAAAGAGGTCGTGCACTGGGGCTGTCCTAGATGGAAACATGTCTGCCCAGTGACGGAAGCCCTTCTCAGGACTACATGTGATATGAGGAGTGGGGTCGTAGGGGCCTGCTGTGGGGGAGTGTTACACTGTGTGCCAGTGACCTATCGGCTGCAATTTATAGACCATGGTGCAGGCACTTGCTGTCCCTCTGACGATTTGCCTTCTTCATACTGCCACCCTCTTCTTCCCCCATCACCACCACCCCCACCCCCCCCATTTGTCTGTGATAGAGAGCCAACTCTCTCTAAAAGTCATTTTGATTATTTCTGTATTGCACTGGATGAGGGAGAGAGATTCACATTGTGTGTCATGCTGATCTCCCCCTTCAGTCTCTCTCTTTCCTTTGATTACATGTGTCATGCTTAGCGTGATAAACTACCCGTCCAGTCTGCATGCCAGGTTTACAGCTACTTCCTCAACATGTCAGCTGAAGTCCAGAGCCACAGGAGAAAGCCTCCAAACAATACTCAACAGGAGGGGTTCAGAGTGGTTTTACTTGTATAAATATTTAACCGTTGTAAGTTTTGCATCAAACAAAATCATTTTCACATGTAAAAAAAAAAAAAAATATAAACTACTTTTTGTACTTATTTACATATAACAGGTAAATTAACTCAAAACCCTCATCATTTGTGTCTTTAAAGAGATCACATTTTGCCATAAATGCCATTAATAAAAGTTCAAATAATCATTTGTCGACTGCCTGGGTGTGTTTAACATCACTAATGTTCAAAAAACCTCTAGTTTTCATACACAGACAACCCTGATAGTGCTGTATACTGAGTCTGCCTGAGATGCTCTGGAAGAGCTCCTGCCCCTTTAAGGCTTCCCCACACCCTGTCCGCTCTGATTGGTTTACAGGTCAACTCCGTGGCAATTGGTCAGTTCAGCATTGCTCGGCCCGTGTTGTCAACGACTCTGCATCCAGACAAATATGCAGATCAGCACCAAAATGTAATGGCGTTTTCCTTGGACCAAACCACACCTCTGGTAAAAAATTTCATGTAAATCCATCCAGTAGTTTTTGCGTAATCTTGCTAACAGACAAACAAACAAACAAACAAACAGACCCTGGTAAAAAAAAAACCCTCCTTGGCGGAGGTAATAAAATAAGAAGGTGGTTATCATGAAGACAACAAAACGCAGGAGTGCAGGAAAATGTTTGAGTTGCTAATGCTTGTTTTTTTCTGCAATTCTGGTGCTAAAAGAACACTTTTAAAACACTGCCACTACCTGAAAGTTCCTTTATTTATACTTTTAAGAAATAAAATAGCATTGATAATGATTACTTTTGTCACAGCCTGTCATAATGATTCTGTTACCTGACTGTTTCTTTAGCTGGAGCACAGCTTTTGACACTTAGCTATGAAAATGTACATATTCTTGTTGACAAAGCATTTGTTCTTAGTGTCTAGTGTATGAGATACCAACATTGCAATTTATTGTGCATCCCAACTCTAAACTATCACCTCTGTGAGTGTGTTTTGTTGACCAGTCTGGGTCATCCCTCTTCTCTGCTGAGCTCTTTTGTTGGCATACAAAAAGGAAACTGCTGATTCAAGGGTTTGGTTTCTCATGTGTGTTTGTGTGCCACATGGTGTTTGTGTTACACTGCATGTGCTGATGTGTATGTTAAAAGTATTTGCGTCAGTAAGATGTCTGTAGGTGCTTCTGCCCCAGGACCTTGCACATAAAGTCTAACCTAATCTTATACTTAGCCACTCCTCATTGTGTTATTTCAGATTAATTCAGATGACTTTTAAAGGATCATTTATAAACTTATGGATCTTAATACAAGAGCTATGAACTTGTGACTTTATTATTTTTATAAACTCCTATTGGTAATGAATATTTGGAGCTGTAAACATGCAAATAGTGACTTTTAGATGTGCCATGTCCAGGTTTCATGTGTGGACAGAAAAACAAACTGCCTTCTGGTTTTGAAATTATCCCATGATGCACCACTGTCTTGATGTGACGTCACTGTGCACTTACATTTGACAGTGTATTTCCATGCACACAAAGATGTTTTTGAGCACTGCACTTGGAGATGGGATTGTTTTTACAAATTGAAAAGGAAAAACCATTTAAAAAAACACATGTTAATGTGTGAACAATTCAGTTCAATTAAAAGAAGCCTTAATTTGTCTCTGAGGTGCAACTCAAAGGCACATAGAACAGGAGGATGACAAAAGGCACAACGACTTAAGCACAGACAGAGCAAAGTAGGTTAAGAAAGTATTTATTTACTATACATATGCGTAGTGTACAGTCATGTAACTTCAGAAAAACATATTAACAGAGCTATATATAGATAAGGTTTAAGCTAAGTGGGTATTAAAGGTCATCATAATGTGATGAAAATGTCAGAACCAGCAAGGATTGTCAAATGTCAACCTTGATTCTCTCAGCCAATCAAGCATACCTACCACTAGAAGACACTAAAACCCCAAATTAATCTTTTAAAGCAGATAAGTGCAACTTTGGTCACCAAGAGGGCTGCTTTAAAATCATGGTCATTGTCAAAGGGCCAAATTGTTGCGATTTGACAATCAAAAATACTCAGAATTTACCAAGCGGTACAATATATGTATATTTCTCTACATGTGTATTTAAGCTCAAGTACAGGTAGAAATGTGTAATGTAATGATAACACTGAATCCAAGCCTGTTTCAGCTTTTTTTGATGTTACTTAGAAAACAATTACTGGATGTTAAACTATATTTTACAGGCTTATTTATTTATTAACAAATGCATTAAGAAATTTTTCACAGGATCAGCCAAAGCCAAATATAGCTCTGTTTCCTTGGAAATATTGCTGTTATTAATGTTATCATGGCAGATTTTGTTTGGGTGTCTTTATGTGCATACATTTTTTTAATATTTTGAACTGGCTGGGGGGTCACATTGAAGGAGTAGGAAGGCTGCACGTGGCCCCCAAGCTGCCAGTTACCCACCCCGGCCCTAAAGCAGTATCATTATATTCCTCACAAGAGCTTTAACTAAGTATTGAATTCATAATTTTATAATATCCCTTATATTTATTATTTACTTTTTAATTATTGCAAACATAATGCTTACTCTGCTCCTCTTATATGGAGGAGCACAATGACCAATCTATTCCCACCAAGGTCATGACCTTGCTTTGCAGGTCTGAAATTGCAGATTGAGTTCACTGAATCTGGCGATCTGTTATCCAAACGTGAACACTGATAGTTGGTTGTGTTAAGAGTAAGACTGCTGTGTGTCTCTAAATGCAGGAACAGAGAGGGGGAGTTTGTAAAAGCCACAAGCATTTAAGTATTGATATCAGTGATCCAGAGCATGTAAACAGGTTAACAGGAGCTCACTGTGAGCTTTAATCGAAGTTTAACTGTGTGCACATTCATGTTAAAGTGGGGGTCTGAATAAATGTAATTAACAGGCAGTTTAACAGAAGATTTCAGTCAAGACCTGTGATATTTGGTCAGTTTGATCCCACTCCTGACCTGCTTACAAAGTGAGCAACAGCCAAGTTACACAGCATGAAGTTTCACTCATCACAGTCATTTCTTTGACACTGAGACCAGCTTTGACAGGGCTGAAGATGTTGTCACTGGTGGTTTTGCAAATTTGCCATGCATCCACTATCAGGTCTCAGCAGGACTGCAGACACACCATAACATCGGTAAGCCTCTGCATGGACAGCTGTGTTTACAGTTTGGGTCAAAATGTACAGAAATATTGATTCTCTGTACTGGTTTTTAATGATCTTTGCTGAATTAGAGGTTATTTGGGGTTATCCTCACAGATTGGGAGAGAAAATTGAGGCTGCACATGTCGGCCAGGATTCAGAAGGCATTCACACGAGAACTTAATGTGGGTCAGTGTGATGCCAGATAGTGTTTAAGGTCATATGACTGCATCTCCAGAAGGGGCACCGTGCTCAAAAAAGACCAAACTGCATGTGTCTGAGGGGTCAGTTACTCATCGTGAGGCTTAGTTTGACCGATTAGGCTGCACATCTGAAACATCTTTTGAACCTCCACTTTTATTATCAAGCCTGCATTGTTTTGGTTACCCATTTGATTGTGGAAATAAAGCTCTTTTTTACTAGATGGAGCTGAATATGATTGTCTTTATCAGCAACTTAATGGTATTGAAAATTGAAGTTGTTAATGATTAGGAAGGGGAACTGGTAAAATTTTACCAATACCAAAGCCATTGTTAATTCTGCTTATTGATCCAATATTAAACAATTTCCTTATCAGTTTCCTGTTGATTTTCTGATTTTCTGATTGGGAAAGCCGGCCTACACAGTTTCTCAGAGGAAACCTTGTAAACATGTCGCTCAATGCTGTGCAACAAAGATGAATGCTACTTCAAGTTGCTGGTGTCCCCATCCATTAAACATTGTGCAGCAAATATTTTTGACAAAAAAATAAGCCACGATTTTGACCACTTCTGCCCCTGTCTGCCATGATTACATTTTTGACTTCTTGGTTATTACTGACTACCTCTGATACAGTGTGTTGTCCTTGATTTATAAGGCATGCAGAACAAAGGCTACGTTTACATGAGAGCTTTAATTCCCCTTTAATTCAGAATAAAACTTAAATCCTCTTTAAAAAAGAATAAAAATGACCTCGTAAACACCTAATTCCGAATGAAAATGACCATTCCGAATTAAACTTAATTCCGAAGTAGGTTGCTGGTTTATTCTGATTTTAAATCAGAATTGAATAATTCCTCGATCATGTATATGTTCATTCCGCTTTAAATTAATTCAGGTCGTTCTGCGCATGCTCGTTCCCTTTTCCTGTCGCGATGATGCACATATTCCATGCTGACTGGAACGGGATGGCCACCTGAAGCAAGCGTTGAACTCGAGCTGAGACAATTTAATTAATTAGAGCCTTAGAAGATTTGGAAATAATGACAAGAGTGGATGGACGAGTGGATGGACGTAAGCATAAGCACCTTTTTAAAGTAGTAGTGTCCAAGTTGGACGAGGTTTCCCTGACAGAGACGCTGGAGATGCTGAACTGGAGGTTGTTTTCTTCCGGTAGATGTAAATTTGTCACATTCGCCCCCTGTCCAATCAGAACCATTCCCAACCCCCAGACCTTAATCGGAATTGAATAAAGGCGGGTAAATGTGTTTTCCATGTAAACCTCAATTCGGAAATTACTATTTCCATGTAAACAGGAAGGAGAATACATTGATTCCAAATTATTTAATTCTGAATACTTAATTCCCAATTAAAAAACATCATGTAACCGTGGCCAAAGTGGAGGGAATCTATAAGATCTACATTGTTAAGCAAAAAGATTAGTGATATAAATTTCTTGAGGGAGTTGTTTAAGATTCTAAACTGGAATTTGTTTTCAATTCCTATTCCTATTAACGATTATATGTAATTATAGGGATCTAATTTGTATTTAAGTCAAAATTCAGTGCATCTCCTGTTGCAGAGCTTGTACAGTTTGATCTGTTGTCTTTTAGGGTTTTCTTATTTTTCAAGAGATGCAAGGTTGGTTTCTAATAGGCTTATTTGCATGTTTTTGATGTTTAGATGTCTCTAGATTTGTAGCTTTGTGGTCTTTTACATTAGTCTCTCAGTATTTGCTCTATGTTTTTGTCACTCTGTACCTTACATTGCACTCTAGCTTTGAAACAAGATGGCTTCTTAACCTCAAATTTTCAGTCCCTCTTACCATGCCTACAAGCCTCTCCTCCTCAACTATTGACGTGAAGCAAAAGATGCAATTTAAGTGATGATGTACAGCGAGCAGATCTTTATTGAGGAATAAAACCACCAGGGACCTGGCATGAAGCAGAGGGGTCTTAGGGGCCCTGAGGGGGTTCCTCTGGGTTATGCATCACTTACTGTCACTCACATTGTCCTGCTTTTTACATGGCCTCATGGGAGGAGCATTTTTGTTTCAACACTTGACTACATGGGTTAATTGTAAATATATAATAATATATGGTTGTAGATATGGGCCCAAATTAAGCTCAGATTAAAAATGATTTGATGAAATTCTGCATCACAATTACGAAAGCAATGCCAGAAGTGGCTGTGTTTGGTCATTACAGTATCAGTTTGTTCATATAATAGGGGCACGTCTGGGTGGTTGATGAACTACAGGCCCTTTTGACAGCAGGAGCTTTCCCAAGAAACTAGAGACTCTGAGGAATTTTGTGCATTTCAACAACAGGAACCAAGGTATTAAGAAGGGTTGAGTCTTGGTTTTACTTGTTCTGGTTCTGCTCATTGATACAGTTCCTTTTTTCCAGTTCCACATTATCTGGAGTGTAATATATGATGAACATTTAAAGAATGCATATGTCATTATGGCTACCTCAAGCCAATGGGCTCTAACCTGGTGCAGAGGAAGTTTTGTCAGAGCTTGACAACATTTCTTCACAAAATGAAGAACGAAGAGCAACTCTGAAACATTTCTACATGGAAGGGATATTTTCACTCCTCTCCCAACACGTTTTGGCGATAGCTTGAATCACAAACTAGCTTGTGTTATGAACTTTACTCCTCTGTAGCAGCACCCACCCACGACATTAATTGATTGGCCAATGCTGAATGTGATTGACAGAAGGATTGTCCAATCATCTTTTTTATATGTGTTTGAAAGGTTCTACCTTCCACATACACTTTCTATAGGCTGTTTCCCAGATGGACTGGTGAAACATATCCCATTCTAGTTACAGTATATTGAACTGTCTATCTGGTGTGTCAGGTTAAACTGGCTTAAACTGATGATAAATCAGTGCTAGGACATCCCATTGGTGTTTCAGTGGGGGCCCAGAGAAACAAGCCACTTCAGCCACTTACTGGTGCTATAAAGTGTGGGAGAAGGAGAAGTCCTGGAAGTTTTGTGCATAGAAGTAACCCATCATGTGGAGGAGACATGTTTTATCTCTGTGAAGGGCGTATAACACTCAGAAAAGCATGATATGGGCTCTTTAAATAGAGTTGGGGTTGTGGGGGGAGCTTGACCCCAGGTTGGGAGCCAAGGTGTTTTGAACAAATGACTATAATCAGTAATATTTTGATAAAGCAAAATAAAAATGGTCATGAAAAAAGATAAAAACAATAACAAAATGATGAGGAAGGCTACAAGGGGTCATATTGAAATGTGAGCCTTCAGTTTACTTAGAAACTACCTGATAGCTTGTCATATTTATGCCGAGGGACAGGTACTTTTACTTCTCCATACATCAGTGACTTATTTTGCATGTCAATCAATCAATCTTTATTTGTATATCGCCAATTCATAACAAATGTTATCTCAAGACACTTTACAATATAGCAGGCTGAAGACAAACTCTTCATTTTATGGATACACATATATGCATATATACATGTATACATAAAAAATACACAAAGTACATACATGAACATGAATCCATATAGCCAATCATGAATCCCTCCATCATGGCAGCAAGAAAAAAAACTCTTTTTAGCAGTAAGAAATCTTGAATGTGGATCCCAGTTCCATGATAAACAGCCATCCAAACTATGCATAGTCTTCCTGTTTTTTGGCCTGTGTGGTAATGCAAAAAACAATTTGGTATTTAATTACTTGGGGGTAACAAAATGGGATCCAAAGCCCTTGAAACTCTTGTCTTATCACATTGTTACCCCTGGAGGCTATTTAGATTATGTTTCAAAGAGGATGACATACTCGGCAACCGATCCACACTGTGCTCACACTACTTTAAGTAATAAAAGCGACTGACTTGCATGGCGTGTAAAATGTTTCATGCATTTCCTGATGAATGAGTGGCACCACGATCCGCAGCCACTAGACATTTTTTAATGACCAAAGCTGGGCATGCCATAACTGTGTGTTTGCCGACTTCACTCAGCAGAAAGACACCTGAATGTTTTTTTTCCTCTTCGGGAGGTGCTACTGGTGAGCAGCAGCCGGCATCCAGACCAATGGATTGTGCCAGGAGGAGGGATGGAGCCTGAGGAGGAGCCCTGTGGGGCAGCTGTCAGGGAGACATATGAGGAGGTGAGACGTAAACATGCTTACACAGAGTTATACACTAGGAAACTGTCCGTGAACATTTGAGGTAAAGGGCAATCAATCCAAATTCAAAGGTGTTTTGAATGTTTGCATAAAAAGATTTTGAACACACAACACTGATGAAGACAATTTCTAAAACTTAATCTTTCTTTAACTCTGGACTTAGACTGAAGAATGTGAATTAAGTCTCAATTAGAGGATGACAAAGCAATAAATTTTATAAATACTTGTGGGGTCAAAGTAGGTACTTCAGATTAAAACCATGCAGAGCTGTAAAGAGATTTTGACCGACTGTTGTTTCATTATGGTACCTCATGGTTGGTATTTTGTTATGAATGAGGGTCAGGATATTTGGGTAGCTGTTAAAAAGTCTTAGCATGAGATAAGAGTTGACATTAGTGAAAAAAATGCAGATAAAAACATTAATGCACTTCACTATTTTACGCATTTTTCATTTAAATAATATTTCTGTCATTAAGTGACAGTCTTGCACTTGATCCGTTATAACAGAATTACTGTATCTTGATATTTTCATCATTGTATGTATTCTATGTATTGTGTATCACATCTTAACATTAGTACCCTCACTCCCACTCCTCTTATTTGCTGGATCTGTATGGAAATATTCAGAGATAATGTGTAGATGGTCCGCTAATTGTCCTGTGGTTTTAGAGGGGGCTGCTGGTCGATTGCCAGTGTTTTTTTGGAGTGAGCTGTGAGCTTCTGCCTTGGATAGTAGTGTGCTGACAGCTCTGAAGTATGGCAGTGACATTTGGGAAGAGTTTCCAGTTACCCACATCCTCCTGTGCCTCCCAGAGCGGACATGTGCCTGAATATGCATTAGCCTCACAACAACTACTGTGACCAACCAACCACACAAAATGTTGTTTGATTTTTTGCTGACTAAATCAACAACGTGAATCGAATTTATTTGATTTGATAGGGACAATGCAGTTTAACGCCATTTCAGTGCAAGACGTGAAGCTCATGTGCTGCACATGAATTTTAGAGCTGAAAGCTGATTTTCAACTTTAAGCACTAGTTGGGCTTTTGAATTTACAGTTTTAAAAATACAATATTTAAAATTTAAAGTTGTACATATGTATATACAATAAACACTTCCAACATGACAGTCCAAAAATTTCATTAACCATTGTAAAATAGATATGTAAAAAAAACACAGCAGTCTAAAAGGGATGACAGCTTTGTTTTGTTTCTATCTAGCATTAGGTCTTTTTGGTATAAGATATCAGATTTGTAGTTAAGTTTTAGTTCTATTAGTTATGTGCTGCAGAGTTTCCAGCTTTTAACAGAGAAAGCTGATTGTCCAAATGTAGCTCTACGAAGCTGAATTTTGCCGTTTCCATTCACTGTTGTTGCTCTATTATTGTCTCTTCTTTGAACAAATTTAACCAGAGGTTTGGGGCAAGCTTATTAATACATTTGAAAACTAGTCTGAGAAAACATGCATGCGTAAAACTTTCAAAGCTCAGTAAATCTCCCTCAAGTTTTTGTTGATTTTATATGTAGTGCACTCATTCATTTTGTTCAAGATGTTCATTTCCTCTAATCACCAAAAGGAGCAGCAGCTTTTAGGTTCACAAAATGTATCTTAAGAGGAACGGATTGATGCCAGGATGATGTATTTCTGTAGGCCAACCAGGAAGATAGCATTGTGCAGGTTCCCTCAGCAAAAACCCTTCTGGATTTTTCGTGTGTCCTTGGATAATTGCTGAGAATAAGGTTTGCAGAGAACAAAAGTTTATGAAAAATACCAGGATGAACAAACTCATGTTTTTTTCATCATGGTTATCTTCACAAACAAAGCGAATTTACCCGTTTTTTTTACTCAAACATTATTGAAGAAAGTAAAAATCTATTATAAAGCTGATGTGGATCTGCAATGTAGAGATTCAACCTCGTAGCAACTATCACACTTCGTAATGTCACATAGGAACCTCTTGTTAGAGAATAATCTGCAAATCTAATGACCGTTTCAATTTGTGATGGCTGTGCCTGTAGTGTTTGTGTTATCTGGCTGGTCCCAGGCCATTTTGTAGTCCTTATTAGCACTTTGTTAGCATCCATTCTTTTAAAATCATTATGACTCCTTGAACTTCAAAATTGGGGAAATATAAGAGGCATTTTATATTGCAAAATGAAACATTAAAATTGTGTTTGCATGTCTTCATCATGGGTTTATTTTTGACATTTAACTGGAAAGCTACTCTAAAATCCCCCAGACTTTGGGACGTGGGAGTTGGTAATGCTAAAATGCTAACTCATTTCTGCATTTCAGAACTCAGTACCTCACCATACACTCTAAGCTCAAACTTTTGAATTAAAACTGTATAACATTAGAAAATGGAAAAGAGAAAGAAAAGAACATGCACCATCTGATCACTGAGCACCCCACAATATGATCCAGTAAGATATGATGCTTAAAAATAATACAGTATGAAAGTAATATCAGGCTTGCCTGTGTAAAAGGGTTTTAGAGTTCTCCCTTTGATAATGAACCTACAATTAAGGAAACAGGATAAATACTACTTGTAGATTACATTGTAGATATTTTTTTATTAAAACACCACAAACACACCTTTAAACTATGCTGAAGTAGCAAAGGAAATGATTTCACTGCAACACACCAAAAATACTTGGCCCTGGTCAAAGTTTGTCTCCCACAATGGCTTTCAAGGGTCAGCAGAATGCCAGTGAAGGGCCGTTGACATTGATTGCAAAAGTCAGCTTAGCTGAGTTGATTGGAAGTGTTTAGAGATCCTCACTGAGGCATATTGACACATATTTGGAAAAGCCTGTTATGTTGTTATCCTGTAGCATCACACATGGGGGTCTTTTCAGGATAAACAGAACTATAACATTAATGTCTGTTTAAATGTGTTTCCACTCTAAATCAGTTTGAAGGATGGCATTAGAGGACCAGGATTTTTCTTGTATTCTTTTTGGGTCCCTTCATGCCAAGACAAACACAAAATTAATGTTGGTGTAAAAATCTTCTGTGTTTACCTATGAATTTCTTACTTTAAGTTGAGAGTGCATGCCTTTACAGCACTCTTTTTAGAGATGTGTCATACATCCCTTTCCTAAAGTTATACTTTTTTTTCTGCATAGGCCCACAGGAATAGATAAAACCACCCAGTAAAACAAATTTCAAAAGAAATCGCGAGTGTTATTTTTTGCTTTTGTTGACAAACCATTCATCTCATAACTCCATCACTGTTCACACTCTGTATAGTTCCTGACCCTCAGGTGGGTCAACCACTGCTGTAGAGTACTGTGAGTTGGTGACGTTTTAGAGCTAAATTCAGCGACCAAAGTAACAAACTGTACATAAGCAGTAATGGATCTAGACCTTTGCTCTACATGTGTGCAAAGCTCCTCTGTCTTGTCATCCTGTCACACAGACTATGTTTAGTTCTCCCAGAGCTACCTGTGTGTAATGACACAAATGTTCAACCTAAATAGAGAATACTTGATTGATTGATGATAGAAGCTGAGTCCTACTCTAAGTCAGGTGCTGTCATGGTTTTGCTTCATTTTGATTTTTTTCTCTGTGCTCTGAACATAAGTACTTGATGAACATTTGATCTCTCCATTGTTCATCAACTGAATATCTCTTGATTAGTTTTCTTTGTTTTCAGGCTGGTGTGAAAGGAAAGCTCGGTAGGCTACTCTGTATTTTTGAGGTAAGCCTGTATAACAGTCTGGGAGAATTGTAATAAATTCTCCCTTGGCATATTACACATTGTACAACAGTGTTTAAATCCTGTATCGACTTGACTGGTAACCCTACTCACATGCTCAGGATGCCTCTGCAGGCTTCCCAATGCTTGTGTGTCTGAGTCAGCCAGAGCTGCCAGCTGATTTATTCGTTTGTACTCTATAATTAACTAAATGTCTTTCCAGTATATGGAAGTTTTGCATGCTTTGTGTTGATAGATTTTTTTGCATTAATATAAAGGAGTGTCTTTGGCTTGCAGCACAATCAAGACAGAAAGCACAGAACATATGTCTACACCCTCATAGTGACGGAGACCCTGGAGGACTGGGAGGACTCCGTCAACATTGGTATGCTTTTGTGTTTCTGTCAAGGTTTTTGTCATTGAAATTTAGCAGTTTTGCACACATTGAGGTCAAATATTATACTCATTTTCAACAAGTTCACAATGGTCCCTGATGTCCCCAACAAATATTTCTACGGTGGCTGCCTTGGAAATTCACTCATATAATTAATTTTTGGCCTACATATAAATATCTCTGTTTCAGCCCTGACCAAAACAGGCTTGTTAAGGTCATTTCACACTGAAATTAAGGTAATTTGTTAGATTTTTGTCTTTGATGTTAAACTGAATTTCAAGGTATTGACAATCTAGTTCCATCAAACAAGAAATTTAATTCATTCACTCAAGACTTTTGTCCTGCGTTTATTAAAGGAGGACTCTACCCATTTGAAGATGGACCTCTGATAAAACTAGTCTCTCTATGCTTCAGAATGGTAAAGAAAAATTTTAAGTGGTGCCCAAGACTGTTGCCTGAGAAATTCCAGAAAGGTGTTTTTAATACTTGAAGGCTCAAATACCTTAAAGGTGTAGTGTGTAGAAGTTGGCAGCATTTCACTGAACAGAAACGGTAAATATAGGATATAATGTTTCTATTTGTATGTAAAGTCAGTTTCCCTATTGGATGAGTGTGGCGAACTCTTCAGGTTGATGGTTAAATGTAAATACATGGTGTCCTTTTGTTGACTAGGATGGGCTTTCCAGTAGTTTTTTTATCAGATCTTTTGGCTTCACTAAATGATAAGAGCGTTCACTTTGTTTCCAAACAGCTCTTCATTTATTTAGTTCCATTTTGTTTTAATTAAATTAGCTCCATTTAGTGATGTTTTGGCCATCATTAACAAGTGTGCCTAATTTTAAAGAATTTATTTATTTCAGCAACCTTACACCACATTTTTCCTACAGTAACACTGCTTTATGTGGTGTTTGATAACTGTGAGGACTAATCCTGTGTTTATTCATTCAGCTCTCAGTGTTTAGATTTAAGAATCAGCACAAAGAATCTACTTGTTCATGAACTATACTTAGCAATGACCTGTAAGAGATCCAAAATGTGCCAGACTGTCTATTACTTAAAACTCGAGGTCTTGTTTTTTTGTGATGCAAATATTGTTGAAAAAAAACCTTCTCACAATTTCTCTGTAATATGTGTTGTTTATTTTCCTTTATTTTACAGTGTGTCTAAAAAAAATCACCCCAAACTAACAACAAATAAGTATATTCTGCCATAATGAAAAATGTGTTCTGCTCACAGTGTTGTTCTGTGAAGAGTTTTGGGTGAGATGGTGCTTCACACAGCTGCAGAACAGAATCACACTGATCCTAGAGAGCTCTGAAATTATCCTCAGAGAGAAATAAAATGATAACACAGTGAAATAGTTATTGATCCAATGTCAAATCAAATAGTAGACAAGTACCAAGTTTCTTTTTAACTCCTGAGCAAGCCCAAACACACAGATACTGGACATGGAGATGTCTGCCAAAATGCTCTTTGCTCTCAGATTTTATTATGTTTCTATGATCAGTGTGTTTTTAAGCACAAACAACAGAGCTGCACAGGATGATCCCTCTGCATAACATCCACACTTTGGCTTTTATCAGCATAAAATTCCCATATCAGGTTGATCAGATATTAGCTGTTAGGGCCGTACAGCAGCTCTGCAAGGTCCTCTGTAGGCTCCTCATGAGTCTGCATGCTCTGGTCTTCTTCACCAGCTGATTTCATTGCATGTGTTTGGATTGTGGCAACACCCCTCTCTAAACCCTCTGAGGGCATAACTTGTAGACATGCACAGAGGAAATGTGAAAGTGCAGGTTGTAGTTTTAGAGGCATCTGGCAGGTGAATATGTATATCCACCAGGCGGTGTTCTGGGGGTACGTGAGAGGAAATAATTCCTTATGGTAGACATAAAGGGCAGAGAAACACACTTCATATACATGTGCTGTTAAAGTTTAAGCTGTGTAGAGTGTTCTTTTAAGTAATGTTTAAGTCATACCTTTTCAATAATGATAACGAAGAAGATCTCTGAAAATAAAAAAAAAAACATAACTGCCTTGGGACATTAAGGTAAGTTATTTCTGGCCAGTCTGGAAAAAGTGTTTTTATCATTCATTCAGTTCATGTACAGAAATAGAGGTCATCCTGTTCATAAGAGGGAGGAGTGTTTGCTGTGCCCAGTTGTTTTCCAGTTATCACCGCTCACCACGGCCCACTCCTTACGTGTCCTCTCCTGCCCTGCGTGAGGACTGTGGCTGCAGGGAAAGAGCTCACTGCTAGCTTGTTTGAGGCCTGCAGTGGTGTGCAGGGTGTAAACACAAAGTGTCACACCCTCTCCGATAACCACAGGCAGCGCCAAATTCCTTTCCCAAATGGCCATCGTCTCCTCCCATAGGAATTGAACAGGAGGAGATGATGGTTTTCCAGTAACATATAAATAACTCCCAGCTGATGGTTTACTGGACGGATCATTTTTGTGGAAGGTTTGGTGACAAGAGGGCTTCATAAACAAAAACAGAAGTAGGTCAGGAAAGTCACTTTCCACTCAGAGCTCAGTGCTGTGGTCAAGTAAAGTAACTGAATCACCAGCAACATAAGTGAAGCCTTCTGTCGTGTGAACCCCTCCCCTAATAAACAAAACAAACTCAAATTAAGCTGAACAAGTGTTTAATGTGTGAGTGAGAGAGAAAAAATGAGAGTCAAGATCTGAAAAGGGCCAACCAAAAGACAATTGCAAAAAAGAAATAGTTACGTGGACAGTGCCATGCTGAGGCGTCCCTACAAGGGTTTCTGAGAGTTAACGTTAAAGGGTCAACTTAAGACATTTCATCTGAAAACTAGGAGTGACCGAGAGCACAAACCTCCTCAAAAGCATTTTTATGCTTTTTAATCTATGTGATGTTCCAATGAAACAATACAACACAAGTGTTTAGACTTGAATTTCATGTTAATTTTGTTTTTGACCTTTGTCTAAAAATAAAACAAAAAAAAAACTAGGACTGCAAGCAGCTCTTGCACCCGCGTGGATGTAGGGCTTTGACAGCATCAGGGTGTGGGCATGTGGTACAGCAAAAAGGTGCCCGATACTGATGTTTTTGGTAACCAAGATTCGTTAAACAGCTCAAGCTCCTCTGTAAAGAATTTTCTGTTTTATGTTGTACAGTGAATTACCATTTTTAGCTTTCACTTTCTAAATGTTCAGTGAAAAAAAAACTCCAGATAAAATCACTTTTATCTCAAAAGCCAAATCTGCTTGAATCATTAAGGGAATCGATAAAGAATGGGATCAATAAGCTGAATCAATTCCCATCCATATTTATGACACCAGCTGATATGCGTCTTGTACTTCGGATGTAAACAAGAGTGGTATGGTGAAGTCTAAGGAGCATAAATGAGCAACTGCATTGATAAACAGAGTGACAAAAGTCTGTATCATTGAAAGTAACAGTCCAGAATTTAAAGTTGTAGCCTTTAATTTTTTAAGATAAGGCCACAGTCTTTGTTATAAGCTGCATTTATGACTGTAGCAATATGCAATTCAAAGAACTCCAACATCTCTAACGTCAACATTTAGTCAAGTTAATATAAAAGACAAGATTTGATGCTTCAGCCAATAATTCCTATTCCCGATGATGGAATGACTCCTAATATCATTACTATCATTATATTATTATTATTATGATTATTATTATTATTATGATTATTATTATTGTCAAGGTCAAGGTAGACTTAATTATCCCAAAGGGGAAATTTGTTTTACAGCTTCATTTAAACAGACAAGTTAAAACACTGAATCTCGCACACAAAAAACAGCTGAACACACTCATTAGACACATAAGAAACATCAGGTCTCATGTTATTGTGTTTTATTATGTTATTATGTTAGGAGGCAAATAGGGAGAAAGGAGTTTTTAAAGCCATTTGTCAGTCATTTGGGAAGAGTTTATCTGCGACAAGATGGCAGCATTCTGTACTCTCTGTGGAGAAGGTTAGTGTCATCTGACAGGACTGCTTGTGCTTTTTTAGTCTCTCTGGCTCTGTATAAAAGGTGAAGATCATTCAAACTGTTGCCAGCAATTTTACTGCACATTTTCACGAACTAGCAAATAAAAGAGAAGGTTACAACAGACTCAATCAAACAAGAATAAAACATTTTGATAAACATCAACATTAAAACTAAACTTATCATCGTCGTCGTCATCATAAATTACTATACTATAGTAGTAGCAGATGATTTGATGTCATGCTATGGATCAACCTGCTGTAATTACTGCCCTAATGCATGTTTTGTAGATAAGGTGCTAGGTTTTAAAATGTAGAGCTATCATATAAAGCATTAAAAAAATAAATTATCAAATGAGGACAAATAGAGTTTTCTTTAATAACCTCTCACGTGTAATACTTGAGTGCGCAGCATGCCCTTTATTGAGCTTTATTCACAGGGAGTCAGCCAGCAGTGACACCATGATGTAGTGGGTCTATTTTGGTGGTTGCTGCTGTATGGAGTCAAATTAGTTTCATGAAGATTTTGAGCTTGTAAAAACAGTTTGTATTTTGCAAAAAATATTTTGTGTCTGTGCTTAAAGTGTTTTAGGTCGTGAAAGTAATACATGAGCTTGTACAAATGTTTTGTAATCATAGAAACTTTTTGCAGACTTGCAAAAAAGATTTTACAGCAACATTTTTTTGCAAGCTTGCAGAATATTTGTACAGGTCCTGTTTAGTCAGTTGTTGGGAGCCCCTCAGGGCTAACATCATCCATGGGCAGATTGTCTCTGACATGGCAAAAAGTGGGCATCGGGTCATGTAATACTCTGAAATTAAATATGTGTTCCTTCAACTGGGAAGTATGTTGTAACTAACATGCTTTCTTTAAAGTTCAAAGTGCTTTTAGTTTAATCAAATAGCTGATACCCAGGTCAGTCCTGGCTGTTAGTGACTTTTCTGTCCCCAGGATATAACTCTTACTATTTCACTTGAAGTAAAAATGTTTTTTACAATTTTTTTTTTCTTATCATGCATTCAAGTTTATAGTTTATTATTTACTTAAAAATGCGTACAGCAATTAAGTTTATAAATTGCACTAATTACACACACACTGCTGATTCATGATATAGTCAAATCAATTTTTCAGTTTCAATGAAGAATATTTGTATTTTCGTCAGAAACTAGAATAAAAATGCTTTATTATGGTGTGGCTCAAGTTAAAGGCTTGTAATTACAATTATCAATAAATGGAAACTATGTTTTTTTCTATGAAAGCAAAGTTCTTCCCTGTTAGGCATAATTTATATGAATGGACACGACAATATTTGGGTGGCATGGTGGTGCAGCAGGTAGTGCGCGTTTCTTACAGCAAGAAGGTTGCTGGTCCGAACTCTGTGTTGGTCAGGGCCTTCCTGTGTGGAGTTCTCCCTGTGTATGCAGGGTTCTCTCCAGGGAACTCAGGCTTCCTCCCACAGAGCAAAACATACTTAATAGGTTAATTGGTGACTCTTAATTGCTCTTAGGTGTGGGTGATAGTGTGAATGGTTATCTGGCTCTCTATTTGGCCCTGTGATTGGCAGGCAAACAGTTCAGGGTGTACCCCGCCTCTTGCCTCATGCCAGCAGGGACAGGCTTCAGCCCTCCTGTGACGCTGAAAGGGTTCAGCAGTATAGATGATGGATGGAAAGAAATATTTCAAATATAAAGTTATCTGTGTAAAGCTGGCTAACTTGAATTTGTTACCTGACAGAAATTAGTAATTTTGTTGTAAAATGTTTGTTTTAAATATTGAGTAAATAACTAACTCTACTTAATATGTTGTTTCCACAGAGGTTGCTAAAATGCCGAAAAGACACTAGTGCCCAGAACTATGAAACTACATGTTCATCTGGCAAACATGCTTTATTAATGTCCCAGATTAAGTGCTTTTCTGTTATGGCCTGTCTTACAGGTAGAAAAAGGAAGTGGTTCAAAGTGGATGAAGCCATCAGGGTGCTGCAGAGCCACAAGCCTGACCATGCAGAGTACCTTCGTATGCTCACCAACACCTGTAGTCCTAACTGCAGTCAGACCAATGGAAACACTTCAAGCTCCCATGTGATGGACAACAACACACCTCACTATGTGGTTTGTTCCAGCAGCTCAGAGTTGGTCAACAGATAGGACCATCACAGGCAGCTTTCAGATCCTTTTAGAGGACACAAAGATGGACTTCAGAGACTTCTGCATCACTAACTCAGCCTCTTAAAATGGACAAAATGGACTTAACTGAGGATGGTTTGAACCCATTTCCTGGTGGGCTCTTTAGAGTGCCAGGATGTTCTCTGGGTATATTCAAGTTTTGTATGTCCTTTTTTGTAACAATCATCTAACTAGCTAACTACAGGTTAAAAAAGTAAGCCATGTGCTGCTTGTGCAACATAAAAGTCATATAGTTGAAATAGCACTGCACCATGTTTTGTTGGTTTCCTAGAGCCCAGCACTGGAAAGGGTTTGCTGTAAGAGGAAGTTATTTCCTAATGATGACTCAGTGCCAAAAAATGCTCATCTGTGAGTCATTTTAAAAAGGAGTTGCAGCACTTGTGAATTGTTACAATCTTTTTTGGGAGTGATCTTCATTTGTATTGTTAAAAAACAGCTGCAACAAGAGCAAACAACATTACTATGCCAGCACTTACAGCCTTAAGAGTATACACAGCATCATTGCTAGCCATCAGAAACTGTTTGACGAAGACTTAACAAATCAAATATATTTTTTTTAATGTGTCAGCATTCACTGGCAGAAATTGCCTATGCACAAGGCAAAAGCAGTATGCAATGCTTCAGGCAACAGATTGCCTTATTCCATGAATAATATTTCTTCTAAAAAAAACAATGATGGTAATGCTAAGTGCAATTAAAATATTGAGGCTAATCAGCGAAATCTAAGTGCCTTTATAAAACAGTGTTTTTCATATATCCTAAAAAAAGTCTAAAAACATTCTTTTTGATTGATTATTCCTCCCCTTTTAATAATACCAATGGACATTCTGTTTTATATCATTGGAAAGCCTGATTAGTCACCTTTACAAAGAGGTACAACGTGTGAGGATTATGCATTCGTGGAATTAGCAACACGGCTGCATGTATGGATAGTGCCCCAAAAAAGTGCCAAAATCCTCTGCAACTGGAGGCTGGTGTTCAAGTACACAGAGTGGCAGCATTGTTTGGTGTCAGTCCTGGTTCCATTTCCAAACTTAGGGCTGAGTTTTGTGAGACTAGTGAAGTCAGTGACAGATAAAGAAGTGAACGTCCCACGAAGACAACACCCTGAGATTCATCACCCTTGTTCCACTGAGGCATTGTAGGCTTTCTTCTGGGGGAGGGGATTTTTCTCACATTTTTCTGCACACTACCCAAACATTCAGATGGGTTGCTCATTCCATAAATGCACAATCCTTACAAATTGTAGTTCATTGTAAAGGTGACAGATCAGGCTTTCCATGGTTATAAAATACAATACCAACTGGTATTATTAAAGATAGGGAATTATCAACTGAAATGCTGCCCAAATTTTTTGAGTGGCAGATACCCAGTGCCTCTTTAAAGGTCTATAATTTGCCTTAAACACACCTCGAAGCCGGTCCATTTTACTTTGTAGCGGAGGTTAATTTATATAAAGGATGTTGACAAAACTGGGAAATTTTGAATGTACAGTATTTATTATGTATGGAGAGATTTTATTTATTTTCTGAGAAATTGTCCCTCCCATAGCAGAAAAAAATGAGAGGCAATTGTCTCTGTATCTGCCAAGATTCAACATCCAAAAAATGGAGGGAAACTGAGTGATCAATTCTGTGTTTTGACTATTATTGACTCTTGTGCATGAAGGACAGATCAATGTTTAACCCTTTTTTGTATTTGTGCATGTGTGACTTGAGAGAATTCTGCTGTTTGCCACCATTATGTAAATTGAACATTCATTAAAGAATCCAGCATATGTGGTTCTTTTTTCATTCACTTTCGGATTTTTTTTCTATCAAAACTTAATTTTAATTAATTAATTCCAATACCCCGCTTTAACATCCCCTCATGATGACCCGCCCATCCGCTGCCGCTGCCTCAGCCTAGTCAGGTGTTCGTCCTACAGCGACGTAAACTTTACATTCTGTAAACTGACTGGGTTTTCTGAGCGGACAAACACGCCATGCTGAGAAGGATACTTCAAATGGTAAGCTTGTGATGCTGAAAAGTCCTCTGTTTTACTTTTTACGCCGATAAAACAGGTCATATTCCAGTGAAGCCACGGGCCTATGCTTGTGTGTTTTCATGGTGGAGATGCATCATTTCTAACACAGCGTGTAGCGGTTGGAGGGGCTTTTTGTTTTACCAAACGGGGCTTCCGCAATCTAGGGTAAACCCCGCCACCCCGTTTCCAGAGAAACGTTATTTCAAGCGCTCCCTATGAGAGACTGCTACAGCTAGCTACAACGTGCTAACGTTGGTTTCTGATTGATGCTAGTGTTGACAGGGATGGGACAGGCTTGTACAGTGACTGCCTGTATTACCCAGAGGCAAAGCAACTGGTTGACATGTTAACTTACTTTACCAGGGTTAATAGAGAAGATAGCAGTACGGCCTGGCCCCCTGGCTGGCTGCTGAATCATTTTATTTTGATGGTTTCCGTTGTCGGCTGGCTAGCTCAGATATAGCGGTATGTTAATTCATCACATGCTAAAGCTGACGTTAGCCCGAGATTGACCGTCATGAAGCCCACTCAAAGTGAGCTGACCGTTGTGTTGTCAAAATCAGTACAGGACACCCTGGTTATACTGACAACATAGATTTCTGACCAGTAAAAAAGGCTTGTCAGTAACGTAGATGAGGTGGTAGCAAACGTTAGCCACCTGGTTAGCATTTGATACCGACCACATTTCCCAGAGGGCACTGCTGTGGAAAGCTGCATCACAGTGTACAGTTTGAAGTTTGGGCCTTTTAAAGCTGCAGTTTACTGTTCAATATTTGTGTCATTGGCCAAAAATCACGATAATCTGGCAGGAAGGCTTGTCGGACCGAGTTTCTACTAAAACAATCAGAAAGCCCAGCAAATATGTCTGTTTAAGAGGAGTTTCTCTGCCAGAAACCTTAACACAATTACTGCCAATGACTTAAGCATTTGGCCACTATGACTTAAAGCTCCCATGTCCAGGTGTGTTTGGCTGTTGACATAATGTCTTGGGTGTCTAAGCAAGGATTTAATTTAAAGGAAAGTAATCACCTCTGTAGAGGATTATGGTGCATTCCAGTTCCCAGATGTGGGATTCTGTGAGTTGTTAGATTTGATACTGGGAATGCCCACTTTGTTTGGAATTTCCCTCTGGGAAGTCGGATGATCTTCAGCTACCCAACTTTACCAACTCGTAACTTGTACATGAGAAGTGGGATGTGATGCAATTCCCACTTCTCATGTCCAAGTTCCAAGGTAAATAGAAGTCACCATTAGATGCAGCCTCTTTTTTCCCTCCTCTTTGGAAATGCTTGGATCTTTATCCAAAATAGCTTGGAGGCTATAATATGATCTCTGCACTTATGGTCTGCCCAAACTATGTCTGGAGGGAGGGGGGTTAAAGGCTGTGGAGTGGACTTTCAGAACACTCATGGTGTCTGCCTGTACAGAGCAGAAAATACACATGTAGGAGGCTGCATAGGTATTACAAAATAAAACCCCAGGAAATGAAAAACAGAGTGTTTTAAGGTGCATTTGCTTTAAAAAGGCATAGTGCATTTTCTCTGTGAGTTTGGTGTCAAGTTTTTCTGCTCCCAGAGCCCCGTCTAACAACATTAAAGGCTTAAAAAAGTAATTGAGACCTTTAAAGAGTTTGAAGGGATGCTAAATGATGTACCTATCTTGATCCATGTTGACCCTCTACGCAAAGAAGTTTGAAGGAGTAAGAAACATTAGATTTTTCTTAAAGATGAATCCATACAATTTCACACATTATTTAGGGTAGTTGTTTCCACTCTGCCATGCAACGGACCCAAATGAGGCATCAGCTATTGCGACCCCCTTTTGAGTATTTATTTTTATACAAGTCTATAATAGCAGCTATTGAAAATTCAGCAAATGGTTTCTTCATGTCTTGTTTTTTTTAATTAATAATTAACTGTCAAAGATACTAATTTTTGTTTCTAAGCTTATTAATAAACTTTGTCAGTTAACCTGAAGCAGCAGAGATTGGGTTGCCTCAAAATATGCTTAATCAAAACATATCAAAGTACAAAACCATTTATGGCCTTGACCATAACCAACATTTACCCTGTGTTTGTCAGATGTTTATTTTTATTTTAATTCAGTTAGTTCTGCATTTATTTTTGTTAACTGGGTCAAAGATTGTACCATGACGTAAATATGTAGCCTGCCTCTAAAATGAGGTATTTACAGCCCTTCAGACAGCTCTGAGATGAGTCAGTTCAAAGTCCCTCTCCAAGCACACACACTGCATGGTGACCTTTTCAGGTTAGGAATCAGCAGCCCAACAACGTGTTTTTTTATGAATGGAACATTTGTTGCAAGCTCTTTTTTGTTGATGTTCGAGCTGTGGCCAGAGGACTGATTTGATTTGAAGTGACCATGGTGTCTGGAGTTATGAGAGGAGGTGGAGTTTTCTTCTATTAGTCCTTAATCTTTCTTTCTACTATAATCGAAAAAGAAAGTGTGTGTTCGTAAACCTAACCTGTCCAAGTGCTTGCAACCTGATCACACGATTGTGTATTGAATACTCAAACAGTGAAAAAGCAAGGCAGTGTCAAGTCAGTAAAATGCAGAGTGATATCTTTATGTTCAAGAACTGAACTGTCAAAACGAGTGCATTGTCGGTGCTGTGAAAACAAAGACATTTTTAACCACTTATGCAACAAGATTACTGGAGAGGGAAACATATCCAGAGGCAGACTGAGAAGCCATCACACAAACTGTTTGGTGTAAACATAGCATTAAACATACCCAAACCTGTGATATGGCAACCTTAAAGCACCTGTGAATATGCCTAAAACAAACTTGATAAAAGCAGAGTGGAGTAATTGTTATAAATAGTATTTTTTTCTAGGGATGCACAATATTATTGTATATCGGCATTGATAGATGATAGCTGAAAATGTCAATCATTGTCATTATCTGCTGATATGTAAATTTCTGCCTACTGCATAAATATCGACCAAAGAATACACAAATGTATGATAATTGATGTTGTGGAGGTTTGAAGCTGAACCAATTAAGGAATTTTTTTTTTCTCTTAAGAACCATATTCTCCTAACTTTTATGGTCACAGTCATTTCGAAAATCCAATTTTTGGTGTTTTTTTTGTGCAAATTTGTGCAAAAGTCCATGACTTGTCTACAGCCCCCAAGTAAGAAAAGTTACTCTTTTCTCACTGTTGATTACTCTTCTATTTGAATATTTCCACCAATGATGTAATAAGAGGTGATGCCGCCTCCTCCAGATGTGAGACATTCCCTGAGCCAGGTGTTTGTTTGGCCCACGGTCACCGCCATAAGGAGGGAACATGTAAAGGCTTGTCCTCACAGCCACAGTAAACATAAGAGCACCGTGATGGAGAGCTGAAGCCACATCTATATCTTAAGAGGGGTGTTGCCAGAGAGCATTTTAATATTTACACTATCAAAGCATGTTCTGATCAGGGATAAAACAGAAGGCATTATAAGCATGTCAAAATCCATTATCTGGAGGTATTTCAAGGAATGGAACTCCAAAAGCATGCTCTGTGGACGTCTAGGATAAGTCTTAATTTCTCAAAACATGACTTAAATATGTAATGTAACAGTAACGTGAGTTGTAGGTCTGAGCTACAAGTAAAATGAAACTGCAAGTGTAATTTTCTGCAAGTGAGAGAGGCAGCTGTTTGTGAGCACTTTGTCAGGATTATTTTAAGGAAACCACTCAGAGAACTTGGTTTGTTGGTTTCTATAATTGATTTTAATCAATAGTTTTTGCCTCATTAAAAAGAGGCTGACTCTAACTTTGTGCTCAGTGTTGCTCACTGTATGTTAGCAGGATGGTGCATTTCTTTATAGCTCTCAAAAAAGCAGAAACAATTTGGTCTGAGTATCATTTATTGCAGGAGTATTCAATTAAAAGTCACTGAGGTCCAGTTAATAAAATTTCCTCCAATAAAAGTCTGAACTGAAGTCCAGTTGTGTCTTATAGCCTTCCCCTATATCCAAATTTTCATGAATTCAGCGATATTTATTGTCAATTTTCAATGCAGGATGTGTTTTACTGAGTGCACAGCTAGCTCTTTAGCCTGACGAATAGAAAGCCTACACTTCAAGTAAAAAAGTCAACATCTTTACAAAACAATCAATGAAATGTGGCTCTTCTTAGAAAAAACAAATGCATACAAAGCACTGACTTAAAATGTTCCTCTTCTTTTTCTTATATTAAAAAGGTCCCAGCCTAAAAGAAACTGAAGACCTACACTTCAAATAAAAAAGTCAGCATCCTCAGAAAACAATAAATACACTTAAAAGTACAATCATCTGTCATCTGAGGGCTGCTTTTCCGCTGAATTGTTGCAATATAATGTAACAAGAAAGTGGTAGGAAGATAAATATTTTATTTGCGCAGGTTCCGGATGCCACTCTCTCTCTCTCTGTCCTTAACTCACTCTCTCTCCCTGTCTTTCAGTCTTTCTCTCGCTTTCTTTCTCTTTCTCTCACACACACAAACAGCGCTACATGGTTTGCATCAACCCACACTCGCATAATAAATAAATAAACAACAAGGGTTCCTAGAACTGACAAAACATGAGACATTCAAAAACAAACGAGCGGGAAAAACCATAGAACTGCAACAATGAAAATAGCACAAACAAATTATCAAATTGATTAGTAAACAATTAGAAAATGAACCTGACAAATGAACAGGATCAGCACCATGAATTTATCAGAGATTGGTCTCGGGTCCGGACTGAGGTCCGCCATTTGGTGATGCCTGATTTATTGTATAGTCAAATGTTGCCTGTTGTGTCTGTTTTTAAAACAAATAAACAAGAGTAACAGTACTGCTCTAGCACACAAGTGACTTTTGTTCTGTACATGAGGTGTGTATAAAGAGGTATTGGCTCAAATGGTTTAGAAAATAACAACATATGGATTTAAGCAACAATGCAATATCATTCATCCCTCATTTCCTCTAAAGAAGACCAGCCTAGGTTGTGGACATTTGGTTTTACTGCAATTTTATTGATGAAATAAAAAAATTGTCCACCGCAAATTGAAAAAAAATCCGTAATCTGGAAAAGTCCACTGAAGATCAGTACTGTGCATTTTTCTACATCTGTGAGGAATTAGTCTTTCATAATAAACGTCCCTGGTGTTTAATTCCACCGTTGTCAAAAATGGGCATAAAGAAAACCAGGCTTCAGCATCCCTCCTACAATTTTTCAAGCCTTATTAAACACACCGAGCACTAGAGTTGCCTCTATGAGCCAGGACTCTTTGAGGGCCTGTAATGAATGAATGTTTTCTCTGTTTAATATCCATCAACTCTCATAAAGCAAAATTACAGATCTTAGCTTCAGAAACAGAGATCCTGGCCTGACCTGTATCTGCTCCCCGTCGTTGCTCAAGAGCTTTGTTTAGGATTGAAAACAGCTAAAATCTGCATTTAAATGTAGAAACTAATCCATTGTTTGTTTGATCTCTCTAGACTCCCGGGAAGGGAGGCTCCCAAAACGCAGAGTCAGAGCCGCCCAGTACGGACCTTAACCATGACCAGACATCAGAGGTAAAGTGTCCACACGCTTTTCTTAGTTAATAACTTGTTGCTGTTACCAACCTTGTAGACAGTGTTCATTCTGATGTCGTCCCCTTTTTTCAGGGCTTCATCTGTCCTCAGTGCATGAAGTCTCACAACTCTGCAGAGGAGCTCTTCAAGCACTATGAGCTGTTCCACGACACAGGAGACCTTCCCGCTCACATGGCCCCAACACGGTGAGACATAAAAGTGTCGGTGCCACTATTACTATGATAAACAACAATAACTTTAAATAGCACATGTATCATATAGGTTGTTGGGAGTAAAAAGTTACAAAGTAATCTGTTAGGGTACTCAGATTCGTTTTTTGGAGTAATGAGTGACGTGACATGTTAGTTTTGCAAGTTTAGTAGCCTGTATTAGTTACTTGTTCATAAAAACAACTTGTTACTGAACAAAAAACTGCACTATATCACGTTCCTTTTTTTTCACTGTGGGGCAAAGCAGCACTTTTTCTGTTTCTGTCTTACCTGTGATGTTAGTATAGACCTTTGTGTAGAAGGAGAAAACACAGCTGCATGAGTGCATGTGCAAAGTTTACAGAACTAGCTAGTGAAACAAAGCACAGGAGATATCCCCTTTATGTGCCATTTTTGGACAGAGACAAGAACAGCATCAACAAAAATGTAAGTTCAATTTGGTGTTTTATAGCTTCAGTGAAAAACACAGTTTTATATGTGATCTGTGCTTAAAATGGTGTCTCTGCCCTATTCATTGCCAGACTGTGAGCATAATACGATCTGTAAAGGCTATCACATCTGTTATTCTTTCATTAGGCTGCATAGTCACAGATTATTTGCCATAGACTTGGCTGTAGGATGGCGATAGATTCCACTCATTCAGAAGAGGACGAACAATCAATCAATCTATCAATTAATCAATCTTTAAAGCACCAATTCATAATAATTAAAAAATATTCAAGTTCAAGCCCAAAAGGGGATTAGTTCATGTTTTTTTCTTCACTGTGCTTTTCTTTGTGAGAGTTTTCCCTGCATTGAGGCTGATATTAAGAAACGAAAGGAAATGAAGGTTATATGTTTAAAAAGCTATGGCCTAAAGTAAAAAGAGAGGAATTGTGGGCTTGACTGAATTGTTCATAATACACATCAATATTATATGCCAAAGAATCACTCTCCATTTTGTAGCCTGTGACACAAAATTATTACATCTGTTTTATACATCTGTCTCTTTGAAAACAATAGCCTTTATTTTATATACTTATTTATATGCTCATATACATTCTTCCTGCCTAACCTACACGAGCAAAAACAAATGCATGCAGAGAAAATTCAGAGCGGGTGGCAGAGAATAACAGTAAAATCACACATGAATATATACTGCCTATCATCTGCTGGTTTTTAAGTTATTAACTTAGCACTAACAACCTTTGTGTCATTTTCTTTTTAAAATGAAGTTTAGCGGGGATACTGATAGTGAGCATAACGTTCAGTTAATAATGGTCCTGGAATCACTTTCAAAATAAAAGCATGATGTGAAAACCCAGGAAGTTCAATTATGGAGTAAAAACATAAAGGGAGCTCAGGATATGCTTCCATGTTATACATTTAGGCCTGGAGCGGCCTGACAGATATTGCAGGACAGTGGCTCAATGGTTGTCCTCAGACACGCTGTATGTGTGAATCCATCTCAGCACATCAGGGGTGCCCAAACTGTGGCGCAGGGGCCAAATGCAGTTTGTGGCTCATTTTCAATCGGCCCTTAGCAAACTCCATAAGGTACAATTACTTATTGCTTGCACTGAAACATGAACCTTGTGCTTAAAAGATGAATTGACCCTTTAACTCCCAGATCAACTGCTTGGTAGACCAAAATTTATTCATAGATGCATCAAACTCCTTAAACCTGATAAGGCCACCTATATTCCGTGGGGGTTAAACATAATGTTAAAAAAAGCAGTCGTTCCTTTTTGTTTTTTAAAGGTAACAGATTTTTAAATCTCCCTCCAACCATAAATGTAAAAATTCCTCATTCTAACAAAATGTTTAGAGGTAAGATGACATATTTATATTTTTATACTGTAATGATAGGGATTTTGAGTCTGGAATAAAGCGTCTATCTATATTCAATGATGGTACCAAAGACCTTACTCAACAGGTTAATGTAACTTACACAATTTAAGCAAGTCTTAAGGAGTAAGTTAAATGATATCAAAATAAAATAAAATAATGCAAAATATGCTCAACCCAAACAGTTGAGCTGGGTGTTTATGGCCAACCAACAGAACTAACGTAATTTCAATCAGAGAAAAAAATGTTATATTGATTTCTTATTAAAGAGGGGAATTTCTCTGATAGGTAAACCCAGCATTATAATAAAACCGGTCATAAGAACTGAGAATGGCCAAAAATGACTTATTTGAGATAAATATGAAATCCAAAAAGTTAAAAGTGTTTCTCAAAAAGGACATTTTACATGATTTTTGTTTTCTTCTCACTTTCACAATGGAATTACTTCGTCAACTATAAACTCCCAGCTCATCCATTTGGCAAAGGTCAATGATTAATAGATATTTAGGGTGTAAAAAATGAATAGTTTCATTAGTGCCCCAATTGTCAAAAAAGACATTTGCATGGCTATTTTTTGAGGGAGTTAAAGGGTTAAAAACAAATGTATTTTGACAGCAAAGCGTCAGTCATGCTCATTTTCTGTGCTGTAGTAAAGTTTATAAAGTATAATGTGCCAATCTTTGTTAATTGTCTTAAAGCACAGCACTTCTCTAAAGTCTGCCAGTGTTCTTCACTTTGGTCTTGTTTTGTGCCTGGATTTGAGATGAGCCATCTTTCCTCTCAGCTGCATCACTGTCATCCTGATCATGGGCTTGCCATGTGGTAGTAGGGGCAGACCAGGCCCACTGTTATCTAATTGGCCAGACCAAATTCTAAAGTTTGATATACAAGAGGTGAGGTATGCCCCTGCCTTCTGTGTATTTTTCTGTATGCAGCCCTTAATCAAAAGAAGTTTAGAAACCTCTGCAGTACATGATGAAAACTCCCTGTTCATCTGAAAATATCAACGGTTCTTGATTCATCAGAAATTAGTGCCATTCGTGTAGCATTTTCAACAAAATCCTTGATTATATACGCTTTCTCCTTCTAGGGAAGACCTAACGATGCTGCGACAGGAGGTTCAGGACCTGCATGCCTCTTTAAAGGTAAAGATGTGCTTCCTGACAGAGCAAAGCTGTGTGTGTTGACTCTGACTCCGGCCTGATTTTGTTTGTGTTTGTTTTCTAGGAGGAGAGGTGGTTCTCAGGAGAGCTAAAGAAGGAATTAGACAAAGTCCAGGGACACCTGAAGCAAGTAATTCTCTCCAGATATAATAAAACATTAACTACATAATTTGGTCCTCGTTCTCCATAAGACATTGCTTACTGTTTCTGTACACGTGTCTCCCTCTCTCCCCCAATTCCACAGAGCGATGGACAGACCGGCTCAGATGATTCAGGTGGGAGACTTTAAATTTAAAATGTCATGTGAAAAAGTTAAGACTCATTGATTACTTACAATTTGTGCTGCTCTTTTTCTCAGTTCTTGAGAGGAAGTTAAATGAAGCAGAGACAGAAAAGTTCAACATCAAGCAAATGAAAGACCTGTTTGAGCAGAAGGCAGCCCAGCTGGCCACGGAGATAGTAGGTCAGTGTGCAGCAGGGGGACTGTGACACCATTGAACATCCCTGAAAACGTCTATTAACCAACCACTGTTCTGCCCAATCCTTGTATTGTGTCTTGTTTGCTTCAGTTATTCATTCTTTAATATTGGCCCTCCCAGTATGGGAGCAAAAGTCTCCTCTATTTAACACATATATCTCATAAACTAGTTTTGCTTTATTTTATGACAAGCACACACATTTTAGTGTTATTAAAAGGTCTTTTCTTAAATGTCTGAATCAGATTTAAAATCGCGCTATGATGAGGAGAAGAGCCTGAGGGAGGCTGCGGACCAGAGGCTGGCCAAACTGAGTGAGCAGCTCCACAAAGAGAAGCAGGAGAACGAGAGGCTCCAAACAGAACTGGTACAACACACACACAAACACACACTGTCTGTTTGAGCTCATTCTCTTCTTAATTATCCTTAAACTTACTTTTGTTCTTTGTTTGAAGCTGTCTTTTATAAATGTTTCTAGTTTTAAAGAAAGCTGTTGAATAGACACCATGAGATATGTTTGGCTGTGAGCTATTTAGTGGGAGAGTCAAAGCAGATCCCCTCATGGTTGTCATAGAACCATGAAACAAAACTGCACCCAAAGACTGAGATTTAACTGTCCAGATTGGTCTAGAGAAGGTTCTTACAAATCAAGAAGTAGCAACAATCTCCAAACATTAAGCCTGTCTTACAAACTATGCTGAATTTGTTGACAGTAACAATTTGTTGTTGTCCTATTATCCATAGCAAATTAAGACGACAGCTGAACGGGTAACTCACTGAATTTACAATGAAAGAGGGTTGGACTATTCCCAATACACTATTCCCCGCAACACGTGCACTTGTGGTAGAAAGTTTCCCCTTACATGCATCCTTTACATCATTATTGATGACGTTGTCTTTGAATGTTAATGATAAAGCTGTAATAAGAAAACAAGGCGATTTTAAGTTGATACTTTTTGTACTGTATGAACCGAAAACCACATCATCACCATCTTATCATCAAGTTAGTTAGTTAGTTAGTGATTTTTATTTCATTTATATATCTGAAATAAAACATTTTCATACAAGCATATAAGCATATAATTGAATGAAAAGGAACAGAAAGAAGAAAAATCTTATATTACCTGCCCCTTTTACACACATAAAAAAATATTTCAAAAACAACAAAACAACAACAACACAATGATCAACATAATTCGCAACAACAATAATAATAAAATAAAACAGCCGTCATCAACACTGCTGGTCTCAAATCCAAGTTTTGCTGAATGGCGATAACCAATACGTACCTTGATGTTTTTTTCTCCAAAGAGATGACAAATTATTTTTACAATACCTAATTAATAAAAAACAAAAAGAAAGAAGTAGCAGATTGTACTTTTCAGGTCTGAAGAGGAGGAGGTTAGCCCAAAATATGGGCAAACCTCCTCCTACATTTCAGCTTTTTGAAATGTAGATCTCTTCTGTCTTTTTTTCCTTTTCGATACCACAAAAACATACTTTGGGATATGCTTCTATTTTTTTTTTTAAATATTTACTTTGCCAGAACAATAAATACGATTATATATAATTGTTTTAAAATGATAGAACGTGACAGCCACAGTTGTTTATTAGGTTTCCATAAGATTTTGTTGTATATCTTTTAAATACTGGGTGTTGATGAAAAAGATTAAAATTTCCAGTATTTTCAGTGTTCAGTTGTTTTAATAAGGGCATAAATTGCAGTCATGTTTTGAACTACAGAAAAAGGGGGCAGGGAGAAAGAGAGAGCAATGTCTAAGTTGTACTAATATGTTGGTAACATTTGGAAAAGCGGGTGAAATTTGTGAGGAGAAAGTAAGAATGATGGTAGTGAATAAACTGTGATTACTTTTTTTTATTTACCAAAGTGCTGCACAGTGACTACCAAGCAGAAATAAAATAGAATTAAAAAAATAAAAGTAAAGTAAATAAAACATATTAAAAACCAAATGATAAAATACAATAAGATTATACAAATGTAAAAATCATGAAAAAACACAAACACATAACAAAACACAACAACATGTTTTAGGTTTTAATGACTAAAATTTGACTAAATGCTTTGAGTTTCTATCAACTGCAACAATTCTTAACTACCAGAAGTGTTCCAAGAACACAAACCTCCACTAAGGCATTTTGCCCTATCTCGCACAGTAAACAAATCCTTGAAAATTTCCCCACAAGAATCAAATCACTTCGTCTTTGGGCCATGACCAGCATTCCCCGAAATGTCATCAAACTCTGTCCTTAATTTTCCAGTTATCCTGGTAACAAATTAACAAACATTGACAAAAACATATCAACCTCCTTGGCCGAGGTAATAATTGGCAAAATGGATCTTGAAATAAAAAGTTTTGTGTTCTTGATGTTGAGACCAAATTGTTTATCGGAAAAAAGCAACCTTTGCAATCAAATTCTGCTTCTCACTTCATTGTTTGCACGGCTGCAGACTACAAAGCTTTTACTGAGGTCATCTTTTTTTGTTTTGCTTTAAAACAAAATAACTGAAGCACTACCCTCTCACTCTGCCCCATAGCTGCAGCGCCCAGGAGTGGAGGATGTGGAGGTGCTCCAGAAGGAGCTGGTGCAGGTCCAGACCCTGATGGACAGTATGACCCGTGAGAGGGAGGAGGAGTCTGAACGGTTAAAAAGCCACTACGAGCAGCTGCAGGCAAATTACACTACCTCAGAGGTGAGAGGGACAGAATCCACAGCACAGAGCTCTGCTGATTCTTTAACTTTTCTTCTGACAGGAGTAATGGCTGCTGCTCTCCCAGCCTGATCTGACCCTTCTTAAGGCCTTTGCACACCAGCGGCGACGCGAATAAACGGCACGAAATTGCGAATAATTCGGAGGCGAATTTTGACGCGCCTGTCTATGCACATCAGGAGCGACGTGATTTAATACATAAAAAATAAAAAACGATCGCACCGCGCACGTTCTAAGCACTTTTAAGCCACAGCTCAAGCCTACAATTCACATCCCTTTCACATCTATTTCCTGATGTTTGAAGAGTCTTTGTAAGTAGTTCTTTTGTTTCATCAGTTAACACATTACATACCACTGACGCAGCGGTGGGAGTTGTGCTTGAGGACACATGTGACACAGAGCTGGCCTGCAACCCTTCACTTCCAGACTGAGCCACTGATTTAAAGTTTTCCTTTTCATATATTTTTTCTTGAGCTTGTGCTAAGATATTTTTGTCTTTAATATCATATTGGTTAGCCTAGTAAAAGATTGAGACGGTAAACAGGCAGCCCATCACATATGAATGAACCAGATGCGCTCTGCTCACAGCTGGAGCTGTTTACAAACAAACGGGACGTGACTCAAATTATACTTTTAACAACAGTGTGTCCTCTTACCTCAGACATACGGCTGATGATCAGACCGCAGGAAGTTGGTGAGGATGCAAGTGGCCTTATAATGCTGTCTGCTGAATCAGGACAGACTTGCAGCCGTCAACAGCAACTAATCGGTGCTCCGGGACTATGTGACGTGCCAACCACGAGCATTTTAATTGGTTGGATATGCACTTGTCGCAAGCGAAACTATGGAAAAATCGACCTTGGTCCGAAAAAATTAAAGTCGCAATTTCGCTTAGCGAAATAACGTTGCTGGTGTGAAAGCTTGCATTGAAAAACGTAAACGTAGATTCGAAAAAATAAATAACGTGCGAAATATTCTCGCGAAAAATACGCGTCTGGTGTGCAAAAGGCTTTACTCCTAATTCCAGCATATGTATGTTCAGAAAAAAGACCCTGATTTAAATTTTTATGTGAATTCATGACTATAGAATAACATAATGGTGTTTTAGGGGGACAACACTTCATATACAAAAGGCTAAAAAGACGTCTTTTTGGATTAACACAGTCTTAGACATGTCAATGATCATCAACAAAATAATCAAACGTGTCTTTCTTATTTTTTGTGCCTCATCAGCTCAAAGAAAAATGTCACTCTTGGCACATTAAGACCCAAAAGTGGACACATCAGAAAATGGGGGATAGAATAACTTGTTAAAAAAAATGCACACACCAAACAGGGATGAAGTGATGAGCAAATTAATTTTAAATACTCTTTTCTTTGTTGAAACTGTAGCTCAATCTAGCCTGAATTGTATAATGTATACATAACATAATCATATAATCATAGAAGATAATGTAAAACCAAATTACACAACAGCTACATTTTGTTCTTTCTGTATCAGAAGTAGTTCAGTAGTTAAATTTGAGAGTATCCAAGAATTTGCAACAATTTACCCGTCTGGCTTTGAAGATAAAATTGATGTGGTCAGCTCTGAAAAAAGTTGCCAGTCCCAGCGCTTTAGTTGTTTTGCACTGGTAAGCTTTGTGTCCTCATATTGTTAAATACCTGGGTAAAAAATGAGCAGTTATGTCCTGCATTTTTGACCCCAAAGAGAAAAGAGTATTTTAGATGTCTGTCAGGCAGTATATGCCTTAAACTCGTCACTTTACTCAAACCTTCTCATCATTTTTAAAAGTTTGTAAATCACTTACTGAATGTTTTTTTGTCTGTTTTTGATCTTACAATCTGTGGTGTTCAGTTAGTGAAATGATAATATTGCATCTTAAAAATAAGAGCAGTGTAATACTGTGGTATCAGAATGTAAAACTAATCAGGACTTTGTGATCAATGACATTATTCTTTTCTCATCTCAGCAGCATTTCTGTGTTGTAGATCAGCTTGATGGTGTAGCGCTGTGACTTACTTCTGTCTGTGTCTCTGTCTCTCTCATCTTCTTCACACACTGTATCCCTCTACACTCTTTCTACAAGATCCGTAAACTGGAGGTAAAGATGTTGTTCAATCAAAATTGGCCTCATTTTCCTTTTTTTAAAAGTTTGAGTTACTCCAGATGATAAACTTTTATTTATTTATTTATCTATTTATTTATTTTATCAGACGGCGTTACCTCCTCATATGTTTTTGTGAGAGTGAAGTTTTTTTGTTTTTCATCTTTGCTGGAATGTTTTTTTCTTTATGTCACAGTGATGCTTCGGATCTCTGAATGTGTTCACCAAATAGCTTTCAAAGAGATAAGTGGTTTTTTTTCTGTTTGTTGTAGCTGACCATATCCCAACTCAAAGCAGAGCTGGAGAAGGGTCCACAGGAAGCAGCCGTCTACACACAACAGATCCACGAGCTGCAAAGCAATCTGAATAATCTGCAGCAGCAAAGCCAGGTACCACGCACACAAACGTGCATACATGTCGGTTACACATAAATTACCTCTTGAACAATCAGTGACAGATTTTATCATTGGGAAATCAACTACACTTGTAGTTGAGGAAACAACTTCTTGGTTTGGTCTAATAAAGTTGTTTCCTGAACTACAAGTGTTGCTGGAGCTCTTTTGATCTCTTCAAGACCTTTTCTCTCCAAGCACCTTGGAAGTTGGTGAAGTTGTGTCAGAACTTCTGACCTTGGATTTTATTGTTGGGTAATTGTTGAATTACATCATCCCATGTTTATAGTGTAATGCGCGGGCCATCACTGGTGTAGACCAATAGTCTGACAGTGCCAGATCCACCTAGCCTGTTCGATGGCTACGTCTGGCCCATGTATCTGAAACACAAGAACATTAACAGGTGACTTTCAGCCAAATAAGCAGCTTATGAAAACAGCGAGTGCTTGTGAATGTCTCTTTATTTGGGGTGTAGAAATAACCTCATGGCTCTATATTTTGCATAACGTGTGTTAGTTTCTCACCTTCTTGGTTACCCCTGTTCCTGCCCCAACTCCTGCAAATACCAGTACCCAACTTTATGGTATTCCATAAAACCAGGCTGTGGTACAAAAAAGTTCAGGACCACTGGCTTAGAGAGCACAACATTAGCCAGTTTATTTATACTGCTTTGCCCCTCATCAGTAAGTACCACCAGCCATATTTGGTAACTTCGATATCAAGTTAAAAAAAGTGTTTGATTGCAGCCCCCCCCCCAATCAAGGGAAGGGCTCTCTCCCATGCCAGCTTCTTCACATGAACCTGAAATACAACCACAGGTAACTGTAGCAGGGAGTCAAGGCACAGAGTTCTTACTAGAGATTAAATTAGCAGTGTTGCGCCTTCCTCGCCAAGTAGGGTCAGGGTTCAGTTGAGAAAAACAAAAGTGTTGGAGGAGAGGACAATGAAACACATTTGATAAAAACTACAAAAATTATGACATGAAGAGTGTTTTTATCGGTCTGTAGCTTCAGGACTACCAAGAAAGAGATGGAGACCAGTGAGATGTTACAGCAAGGCCAAGAGAAGGAGAGGGATGGATAGGAGAAGATGGAAGGGTCCACAGAAGGCTGCTAACATTGTCCATCTGCTGTGAGAGATGTATATTCTGCCCGTGAAGCCCAGGTGCCCTGTCACAGTCCCTAGTTAGCAGCACAATCCTCTATTAACAACATTTTGTTCTTTATCACCTTCTTGCCAAGTTTGCTCTGCTGTCAGCTACAGGGCAAGTGCTGCACACATACCACGGTATTTCAAGTCCTGTGTTGTAAACCCTTCTCTAGAAATGCCATACCTCTCTTTACTCTCGACTCTGTACAACTGGCTGTTGTTTTCCATAACGCCTGTCACATGCACAGAGGATGTCTGTGCCTCATAACAGCTCCTCACATGCTAACAGTTGATATTGAAAAAAGGCAAGGAGCTTTTAAAGTGCATCGAATAAACGTGGTCCTTGATAATCTTTACCGGTGTCATGAGTGCTTACAGTACTGTGCAAAAGTTTTAGGCAGGTGTGTAACAATGCTAGAATTAAGAATTTTTTCAGAAATAATAGTGTAAGTAGTTTATTTTTTATCAATTGACAAGTGAAAAGTGAATGATCAAGAATGAAGTCCTTAATCAAATGAGTATTTGGTGGGAACAACCTTTGTCCTCAAAACTGCATCAGTTTTTTCAGGTACACTTGCACACAGTTTTAAAGACGCTCAGCCAGAAGGCTGTTCGAACATTTTAGAGATCTAACCACAGATCTTGTGCAGATGAAGGCTGGCTCAAATCCATCCATCTCCTCATGTAATCCTTGGACACGCTCCATGATATTGAAATCAGTGTTTTTGGGGCCTATGCCATCACTTCCAGGACTCCTTCACCATCCTTCAGTATTGCCTGAAGGCACTCCTTACTAAAAATAATTTCTCCCTTTCTCTGCCAAATAGACAACATTCGCAACCATTATATTCTCCTCTTGTCCTCCTATAGACCCTGTCTGAGAAGCTTGCACGTAAGGAGAAGGAGTATCAGGAACTGGAGGAACATCTTGGCGCTGAGAAAGCCACTAAAAATGAAGTTCAAGGCAGCCTGAGGGAGAGAGAGCAGGAGGTTCAGGAGCTTCAGTCTCGAGCTTCAGGAGCCGAGGCATCCCTGCAGAGGGCCCAGGCGGAGCTCAGAGAGAAGGGTGGAGGAGGTGACCAAGTTGAAGAGTGAGATCACAGAGCTGGAGGTAAAGCATGCCGAGCTGAAGGTGGAAAGGAAACAGTTGGAACAGCAAAGAGAAGAGAAAGAGAGCCAAGGTGCTCAGCAGCAGAGTGAGATTGGACAGGTGAGCAGTAAGATTAAACATCACTTGCAGACAAACTACATTTGAAACAAATCTAGAAAGCCATTATGTAAAGATAATAAATATCCTCAAAGAAAATAAGCAATTTATATATCGTTAAAAATCTGTTTTATTTGTTAATTTGGATGCAGTTTGACTCTGAGAATGATTGCTAACAGTTAATGTCATTAACATTACTATCAAACTGTGAAGTAATTACGAAAGTATCATGAATAGAGACATTGATGTCCTGTTGAAGTATCAAATTTAGATATAAATCTAGTTACAGCTTCATGGATAAAGAATATTGAAGCAAAAGCAGAGGAGCATTCCTCATCAAAAGAAGTGACATAGAAAGAAATCCCAATGAATTGATGTGATCTGGTTAAATTAAAATATCATTGATGATTCTAGATGTTTCTTGTTTCATTTGAGCACCTGCTATTTACTGTCTCCCCATGAGCTTTTAATTTTGTTCTCCGCCTTATAATTATCCCCTCTGTCTCTCTGTCTGTGCTTTTTCTAGCTTCACTCTAAGCTGCTGGAAGCAGAGAGGCAGCTGGGCGAGGTGCAGGGTCGACTCAAAGAACAGAGGCAGCTGTCTGGTGAGAAACTAAAGGACCGGGAGCAGCAAGCAGCCGACCTGCAGCTCAAACTGTCCCGAGCAGAAGAACAGGTAAGCTTTGGATGAAAAGTTTCAAAAGTTAAAGATACAGCAGGGAAACCTCAGGAGAGAGAAAGGAACAGTACATTGATATTGTTATTTAAGAATATTGGAAGATATGATCTATGCTATGAATAAGTCTGAGTTCTTTTAGGTTGTTTTCACATGTAGATTGTTTGGGAGAGCTGTTCATTCAAGTAGGCATTATGTGTGCACTCGATCGCTGTTTTGGTTCAAACAACCAGGCCGTGCTTGCCTGAAATATTTGGTCTCGGGTCATTTCCCATCAATCCTTGGAAAAGTTTGTATCCAGTGAAAACACAGTCGACCAAATAACCAGCACAAACAGGGTGACAAGTGAACTCCTCACACTGCTGTTGTGGTATAAGCAGCAGGAGTCATTCACATAATTGCATAAAAGCTACCAGGCAACTAGGCTGATAACTAAGTACTACTTAATAATGTTTTGGATCCTACATTCACCTTCCATGCACAGACACAAGAAACCATGAGAATAGCGACAGGATAAAATTTCTCACAATATCTACAGCAGATCATCACAGGACTCAAAAACATTGACTGATTAAAAAAACTTGTATGATTCTCCAAATTAAAGCCCCACTATGTAAGATTCAGGTTTGTCTGCTCTCGAGGGGCCTCTCTGGTCGTTGGGTGTAATTGCACTGTCGTAACACAGCGCCTCACAGCAACGTGCAGTTGTTGACATACAGAGCCGGGAGAAGCGAGTCGACAGGACATAGAAGAAATAGTGAAATAGTGAATGACTGAGCGTCACGGCGCCATGAATATCTCCAGCAATCTGAGAAACTCGCCGGCAAATAACCGCTGGTAGCATTTAGTGACAAAACAACGTCCACCAAGTTACACAAAGCATGCAATGCTGTGGAGCAACCACCGACTGAAACCAAGTGTTGAACGGGGGAAAACCCGACGAAAACAGAATTTACCTCTCCAGCAGTAACTTTGCAAGCTCGGCGTTCGTCTTGCAATTTTCCATCTCCCGACGCTCCCGCCACCGAGCAAAGTTGGCTCCAATGTTAATTCTAGTTTTGTTCCTTGCGTTGTCCGATAGTCTCTTTTTGGCCCTTGAATCTGAAGAAAGAGTCCTCCTCACACGCTTTGCGGATGCCATGGCTGCTAATACTACATGCAAAACACCGGCTTCTTTAGCTGGAAGCCAAATCTCGCGTAGTGCCGTAAAGCAGTTTGCACTTCTCGCAGCATCTTGCAATATGTGTCCCCGTCACGGGAGCAAAAGTTACATAGCCCCTAAACAGAGCAGGGAAGCGCTGTGGGGGGAAGGTGGGGGGGCCATTCTCTCTGTTACAGCGCCGAGCTCCACCGAACAGACTTTGGAGAGAATATTTGAAGGCTCAAAAGATCTGCAGTGCTGCTTTAAGTCCAGCTCGTTAAGTCAGGAGAATTTATACATCTTAAAGCTGCTCACTACTTTCTACAGTGCTGACAGTTTCTCTGCACACACTTCTGCAGGTGTTAAGTTACACATAAGTTACCATGCTGTTTGGTGTCCTCTATGATCCACTGTCAACACCAGTGATCAGGAAGAGCGCCTCTTTTTGGTGCATGGCATGTTTACACCTATTTCATAAGGCGTGTCACACAATGATAAATATGATCATCTTTAAAATCTTACATAGGACAGTTAATCTCCGTTATTAGTGTTATTGTGTTATTGTTTTTGATTGTATGAATCGAAGTTGAAGCCATGCTGGCTTTGTCGTAATGGCATGAGGCCAGCTCTGGCCTTTTGTGCAATTCAAAATGGTGCTGGTGCGACTCAACCTGGGTAACCTGGGTAATGAAATAAATTGCCAAGAAATTCCCTTAAAATTTCAATATGCAGCTATTTTGAGCAATAGATCAAAATGCAACAGGAAAGAGATGCTTATTGTTAAAATAAAAATATGTGAAGCATAATGACTTCTGTTTGTTACATCTCTAGATGAAGGAGAGTGCCAGTAAGAACACAGATCTGCTGCATCAGCTGGAAAAAGCCAAACAGCAGCACCAGGAGCTGCAGGCTCTGCAGCAGAACACCAATGGGAAACTTCGAGAGGCACAGGTACTGTTCAGAGGAAACGCCTTAATAAACAAGGTTTTTCTGCCATTTTTGAATAGAGTTTACTTTTCACTTACATCACTGTCCACCAACACTAGAACACAAAAATGAAGGCACATGAAAACAACAATATGTAACCATTCCATCCTGAGATAGATTTGGGAGAAATGCTTTACAGCAGTAGTTCACGTACAAACCTTCAGCAAAAAATAAGCCAGTTTAATACAATGGCTGAAGCTAAAGACTGAAAGGGCCGGTGACAGATGACTAAGAACAGAAAGAGAGAGAGCAAGAAACTTTCCCTAAAATTATCCTGCAACATTCTTGGTATTCTAATGTGGCTGAAGCTGCTCTCCCAGCTGGAAGTTCTAGGATTATTATTTCAGCTTTGAAAACTAATCTTCTAAGGAAAAAGTTACACACTGTCACTGAAATTATTTGAAATTTGTATGTGATATAATGATGTGGACAGTAGAGTTAGCTCTCACATGGCATTAAAAAAATAAACATTGCCCAAATACCCGGTGTAACTTCTCTTTTTCTGTTTGGTTTTCATGTTGCAGAATGACCTGGAGCAGGTCCTGCGTCAGATTGGAGATAAGGACCAGAAGATCCAGAATCTGGAGGCTCTTTTGCAGAAGAGTAAGGACATTGTGAGCCAGCTGGAAACTGAGAGAGAAGACCTGTGTGCTAAGATCCAAGCCGGGGAGGGAGAGACGGCCCTGCTCAGCCAGCTCAAAGAGAAAAACCATGCGCTTCAAGAACAGGTCTGTGCTTAACTACAGCCTGAAGTGAATATGAGTTAAGCTAAGACGAAATGTCCTATTGTACAATAATATGAGCATGCTACATTCAAAGTAATCTCAACATGTGTGGATCTTAAAGGTCATGCAGTTGACAGACAAGCTGAAGAACCAATCAGAGAGCAACAAGCAGGCTCAGGATAACCTCCACGAGCAGGTGCAGGAACAGAAGACGCTGGTGCGTTCTGCCCAGGACCGAGCCACCACCCTGGAGACATCCGTCGGCGAACTCTCCACCCAGCTGGCAGACAGCAAGGAGAAAGTGGCCCAGCTGGACACTCAGGTAAGACTTAACACAAGCACAACAATGTGAACTCTAACAAAAAAGTTTTCATGATAATTTTCTGTTACTTTGTTCTAAAAGACTGAAATTATATTTTTGAATATTTTCAAAGATCTGTTAAGACAATCAAAATTAATTGCCTGCTTTAATTCCCCCTTTCTTTCCACCCAAACCTGTAAGCTCATGTTCATACTACCATGTGTTGTATTACAAATGTTGGTTTTAATTTAAAGGTGCAGTGTGTAGAATTTGGCAGCATTTCGCCGAACAGAAACTGTGAATATAGGATATAATGTTTCTATTTGTATGTAAAGTCCGTCAAAATAGGAGTACAATCATCCCCATAAAACACTTATTTTATTTTTATTTAGTTAGAAAAAGGTTAAAAAAATGTACATTACCGTGGGTTCGTGTTCATGTAGGCCGACATAACGATCTGCCATGTTGTCTATGGGTGGATTTTAGGGACAAAAAGAACGACGAATCTGTCTGCCGGTTCTGAAATCTACCTGGAATGCAGGCGAAGAAAAGGAGAGAGGACGGTGGTGGATGTAGAGACAGCTAACAACTGACCTATAATCTATAAAAATAATGGTTACAAACCTTGTCACTTTAGTAAATGATGCCGTGTTCACGATCCCTTTTGGTCTTCACAGGCTTCCGTTGCTCAGCGATGTGACGTTTTGGTTACGGTTGGACTCATTCTAGAATCTGAACAATAGATGTCGCTCAAATGGCAAATTCTACACACTGCACCTTTAATTCCTTATAACACAAACAATAAAAAAGAGCATTAAAATATAACATCTACACATTTAAGAAGGCTAATTTAAAACCTTATGTTGCTTTCAAAATAAGGTTTCCATAATGGTGCTTAGAGCTTCTTTTTCTGTCCAGCTGAAGGCAAAAACAGAGATGCTGCTGTCTGCAGAAGCAGCAAAGGCTGCATTGAAGGCGAACCTGGAGAACAGCCTGGAGACATCTCAGCATGCATTGCAGGACAAGCAGCAGGTTAGTGCAATATCTGTTTTACTGCTGCATTCAAGTTTTATCCTGAAGCATGACTTTGTATACTTGTGAATTAGGGCTGAACAATATGTCATTTCACGTCGTAAATGCACTTTGGGTATCTGTAATAATCACATCTCAGGACTTGCAGTGTCAGTCACATGACTCAGCACTCCATGCTGCCATTTATGTGCTGTTTGATGTGAGGTGTGAAGTGGCCTTTTTTTGTCCTTATTTGTGGGGGAAAAAAATCGAATATAAAATATAAAATACAAACATGCTTCACCTTCTGTCAGGAAGTTGTGAATTTTCCCAGATGGGATCTTGATCGTTGTTCATTATTGTACACTTCACAAGATGAAATCACTGATTTTTATTGCAATGAGTCCTGAGACCTTTTGGCTATAATTTGCCTAAATTGTGCTGTCTGACCTCAACATTACAGCCACCATTAGCGGCTTCAGGTGCTACAGGTCCCCGTACTCTGAGTAGAACCTCTCACTGTGGTCACTCAGCGCCATGGGAGCTTGATGATGTAAACACTGATAAATAAGCTTCAGTTTGGCAAATTTAATGAAATTAGCATAACTTGACACATTTTCTTTTCTCAGAACATGGCAGTGATGTGACTTATTTGGTTTCCTGTCTTGGATTGTAACTGCTTTGTTGTCGATCATCATTAGGAGCTTGATTTTTGTAGGTTTTACCTGTGACCGAGAGGTAACACACTAATTTCTATGTTTCATTTTCCTCCTTTTTCCCCATTTGTCCTTCCCCTCCCCTCCCTGTCTTGCGTAGGAGCTAAATAAAGTTCAGAAGAAGGTGGAGGAGCAGGCTCAAAGGCTCAAGGAAAGACAGGAGCAGTGCAAACAGCTGGAGGCAAGTCTGAAGGAGTGCAAGGATAAACTCATGGTCTCAGAGCAGAGAACAGAACAGTTGGAGGGGCTTAATAAGGTTAGTGTTTAATCTTTATTGTAAGAAAACAGAAATCCTCTTCAGCACATACACTGATGGATAAATCTGGTGTGTTTATATGAAAGAAACTGGAAGCACAAGTTGGAGAGTTGCAGACCACACGGGACCAGGCACAGCAGGAGGTGCAGAAGCTGCAGAAGGAGGTGACAGAGGATAAACGGAGAGCTAAGGAGCTGCAGCGCTTGCTGGAAACAGAGAAAGCAGGGTGAGATATCATTTTTAAAATAGAGATAGAGTTAAAACAACCATTATGCATACATTTGAACTAATTTTAAGTCTTAGTGATGTCACAGTCATTGAATTTCATCACAATATGAATGGCTTCCACTTCTTAAAGGGCTACAACACTACAAGAGGAATTAAAGGCTAAAGCAGCTGCTCTGAGTGACGTTCAGCAGAAGTTTGAGCACACTGAGCAGGACAGAGCTGCTTTGAAGGTGAATCTGGACAAGTGGACACAGGAGGCAAAGACTAAACATGCAGAGCTGGACAGGAAAGCTCAGAGTCTGCAGGGAGACTTACAAAAAGTTCAGCAGGAGAAGGAAGCTCAAAGAAAGGAGCTGGCCTCTGCACAGGAGACTCTAGCAAAGGCTAACAAGGCACTGAAAGAGAGCCAGAGTCAACTGGACACAGAGCGAAAGAACCACAAGTCAGCCATGCTTGAAAAGGTATGTTTAATGAGCTTCAGTGTTTAAAAAAGAGTTTTGAACAATTTAATTTTGACTTTTTCTTCACAGGACAAGTCTAATGAAAAGACCCAACAGGAGCTTCTTAAGAGTAACGAGGCCCACACCAAGGCAATGAAAGAATCTGAAAAGCAGTTGGAGCAGATGAAAGAGGTGAAATCCTACAAACAAGTCAAAGAATTATTGACGTATTATGTGTTATACCTAAATGAAGGCTATTTTCTATCTGTACATATCAGGCAGAGAAGAAGTTGAAAGTGCAGCTGACCACTACGCAGCAGCAGCACTCAAAAACCCAGGAGGTGCTGAAGGACAAAGAGAACGAGTTGGAAAAGTTGCAGACACAACTTAAGACAACCCAGGTGTCATTCGAGGAGGAGGTGAAGAAACTGAAGAGCAAAGTGAAGGAGTTACAGGAAGTCAGTGTTAAGAAGGTAAGGAGTATTTTCAAGACCAATATTTTATACTTCACCACAAAGATCCACTAACAGCAATGAAGCCTCCTTCACACATGCACAAAGCCCCTGAAAATGTGTTGTGAGCTACGTGTAGAATCTAAAGTACCAGTCACACATTCCCGTTTTCTCATAGCAATTGTGCACGATTGTCATAATCCTGATGAAATGTCCTTTGGTTTTTGTGCATGCACTACTTGATCTGGATCAGCGTTGTATAGTCGTGGACGAACGCCGGGGAACGAGGAAGGGTCCCGATTGTTTTGAACTGTTCAAAACTGTTGTGGAGACTCGCCACTCTCAGTATAGCGGGGTGGAAGCCTAATGCAGTCCTAAGGTGAATGGTATTAGCGTGGCATGTATGGGGCTCAATCCAGAAAGCTCTCTGAGGACTACTGACAAGGATGTACCCGTTTGTCCGACTGTGTCCCGTTCAAGGCGATGCAAGCGACGGGGCTCAATCGGGGCTTACATGGTGCAAACTGGGCTCTAACGGGGCTGACGTCGTGTCAGCGGGAAATTCATGGAATTCTCGTCGTATCTTTGTATTGACCTAATTGAAGTGGGACGGACGCCCCTGAAGCACTGTAGAAGCATTACTGATGGTGTATTTACGGTGTGTGTCCGGGGGAGAGACAGTCATTTCTTCCCGTATCATGCTGATCAAACAAGCCTTGCCAATCTTGTACAGTTGTGCACAATCGCCATGAGACATGGGAATGTATGACTGGGGCATAAGTGGAAATTTATTGTCCTAATTTCACCAAGATTTTTTGTCAGCCTTCTTGATTGTTTGAGGCAGGTCATGACTTGAAAATGACAGTGAGGAAAATTCAAGAAACTGTACAAAGCAATGGCATTACGGCATCAACAGAATCAACTGGAAAAGAGCATGCTGGCAAACACCATCATCATCATCTTCTTCTTCTTCCGCTTATACGTGATCGGGCAGCTGAGAGACATAGTCCCTCCAGCGTGTCCTGAGTCTTCCCCGAGGTCTCCTCCCGGTGGGACGTGCCCTCAGCACCTCACCCAGGAGGCGTCCGGGGGGCATCGTAATTAGATGCCCGAGCCACCTCATCTGGCTCCTCTCAATGCGGAGGAGCAGCGGCTCTACTCTGAGCCCCTCCCGGATGACCGAGCTTCTCACCCTATCTCTAAGGGAGAGCCCGGACATCCTATGAAGGAAACTCATTTCAGCCGCTTGTACCCGCGATCTTGTTCTTTTGGTCACTACCCACAGCTTGTGACCATAGGTGAGGGTGAGAACCAAGATCGAGCGGTAAATCGAGAGCTTTGGAGTGAAATTTTCTGCTGATTTGTACACATGTATCTCACCCTGAAAATATAACGAAATTTATGATTTGAATTTGTTTAAACATGGTTAGAAGATTCAGGGATTGGTTATATGAAAACTGCACAAGTTTTCAGCAGTACATGTGTGCAAATGCCTTTTAGTAAGTTCATTTTAACTGTTATTCTTCTCAGAGTTGTTTAGAATAGGTATCTTAAAAGCTTGAATCTTTATATATTGTTGCACGTCTGTATTTAATTCCTCAGGCAGAGGAGGAGAGAAACCTGAAGGAGCAGTTTTCACAAAGTCAGGAGAGTCTCAAAAAGCTTCAGTCTGAATTCTACGGCAAAGAGTCTGAGGTGTCTGCCCTGCGCCAGGACCTGAAAGTATGTTGATGAAGAACCATAATGGCATGATTTTTGGAGGCTGACATTTAAAATACTCCCTTGGCTATCCTCAACAACAAATCTCTAATCTCTCTTTGGCTGCAGCTGTCAGAGGAGAAGCTGAAGTTGTCTCAAGAGGAGGTAGCTGCCAACAGGGCTCAGCAAACCAGTTTGGAGGCTCAGATCAAGGAGCTACAGACCAACCAAGGCTCACTGGAACAGGAGCTGGCTAAACGGGAGCAGAAGCTTCAGCAGCATGAACAAAAGCTGAAGGAACTGCAACAGCAACAGGTTAGGCTAATGACACTACAGTCATAGAAAAAGGATGAAGATACCACTGCTGAAAAATGTGTGTGTGTGTGTATATATATGATCTTTTTTGTTTGTTTTTTTTTTGGTCACCTTCCATGTTGGTAAATGAGTTTTGTAACATTCAAATCAATTAATAGTGAAAAAAAATATTTTCTGATCAGGACAATATAGTATTTATGTGTTTAAGTTTTGCACAAATAACAAAAAAGGATTTCACAATCAACAGTTCAGCAGCCTTCAGCAGTACAACATGGCATACACTGGTCAAATGATCCCTAACTTGGTTTTAAAATCTCCTAAACTGATACAACGCCCCAGTTTAAGGTGATTCTGAAGGTGAGACCAAGACAATGGAGCAAAAACTAAAAAAGCAGTCACCAAGGACAGAGCGAGTACAGGAATTGTATGCAAGTCTAAAGTCCAAATTAAAGAGAGTTGGAAATCATTGTTAGATGAAGTGAAGAGCTAGATGTCATGTTGGTAACAGTCCATAGATCTACAGATAAATCTAATATGACAACTGTAGTTGTTGATGGTTGACACAGAGGATGGGGCAGCAGAAAAAGGCAGAGGAATGTTTTTGTCACTGATAATCGATGCTCTCCGTGGTGCTCTGTAGTGATGGCAATTATTTCATCCGGTTCATGCCCTGACATGTGCCTGTGTCACTTAAGTAACTAAACTTGTTTTGCCTCAAATGTTAAACATTCATTTATGTTTGTATTTTTATTCATTAATTTAAATGTATTAAAAATGTGTCTTTAGAAAAAGAAAAATGCTGCCAAAATATATCAGAACTTCAGAATTGTTCTGGTTTTCTTTATGAATTTTTTAAATGAAGAGCCTGTCTTTATGCTTCAAACATTATTGTTATTATTATTATTATTATTATTATTATTATGTATCTTATTGTGTTCTTATTAAGTTGTCATTGTTTGTTAAAAAGATCTAAACTGGAATATTTAATTTGGAGGTTTTTTGATTGCTGTATATTACACCATAAATCATCTCTGTCCTTTAACTTGTACGGTGCTTTTCTTGTGGTCTGTCTACACAAAATGCTTGAAACATCACAGATCACACGTACCATTCGATACTATTATCACCACAGTACCACACTGGTGGTGAGGGTTGCTCTGAAAAGAGTCCATCACTCTCAGCTGATGACTTTAAACACATTAAAATGCCACTTGCACAGAAATGCCAGCAAATTGGGGTTCAGTGTCTTGCTCCAAGAACATATTAGCATGTGACTGCAGGAAATGGGGATTAAACTACTATTTTTCTGCTAAGGAGGAAATCATTTCTACACTTAGTCACATTGGCCTCCCAAAGTGGTCCATTTTAGTCAACCACAAACCTATAGAACTAACTAAGGAACAAAGGAAGGTTTTGCATCAGTGTTTTAGTTTTTCTTGAGATGTATTTGACTCTGTGTGATCAAGGTAATTAAATTTATCTTAGACTCTTGTATGTGTTGTTCTTGCCCTCAGATGCTCGTCGTTTTGGCCAAAAATAATGCTAAATGAAACTGTAACATAATAACATCTTGTGTGTCTTTCAGAATCAAGCAAATGAGTCTCTGGAGAAGGAGAGGAGTAAAGTGGAGGAGTTGAACAAAGCCAAGAATGCACTGCAACAGAATAACACAAGACTGATATCAGAAATAAAAGCACTAACAGAGAAGAGCGAGAAGGTCAGTCACTCTTTTAAGAAGCTAAAGCTAATATTAGGGTTTGATTTTGAGTGGATCAAAAGGACAGGATTACACCTCACGTATGTTAGAACTTGAGCTAAATGCCGAAGTGACCCTCTTCCCCATGCTTGTGTCTTATATAAACAGCTTAACTGCAGGTCAGTGGGCCACATTCTTCAGTGATGGACTCTTGCTTGGTTGTTCTCAGTCTTATGATCCTGGTGATGAGGGAAAGCATGATGGGGGCAGGAAGTGAGGAACTCCAGTAGTGAATCAGTGGAAAAAGAGGAAACTGGATGTACTAAAGCTCTAGGTGGACCCACATACAGGAAAAAAACTATGAAAAATTTCTTGAATCGGGCATGATCCCCTCACTTTACAAAAGCAATTTCCTTTATCTGCCAAGCCTGGAGGCAACCTTTATTACAGATTACATTGTCCTTTAGGCCTATGACACATATGGACACATAAGGTGCACAACAGTTGCCGGGCAGCCTTGATAGAATAAATGTTGTAGTTATGATGACCTAAGTGTGACAGAAGGCAGCATCAGCAAGTAACACATAAAACAGAGACGCCAAGTACAGTTATCCTGCGGCAAAATACAAGCTGCCCAACAACCCCTCTACTGAGTGGTATTGTTTGTTATTAGAAATTTAACAACTATTGTCTGTATTTTTTTTGATTTTGGTAATATTTATTAATTAAAGTGCTTCAAATGATTTTAGCATTACATTTAAAAAAGTCACAGCATACTGTGCTGTCTGACTCTACTCCTCAAGGCTTTAGAGTGAGGTTTTTCAATCATGCCTGCCACTGTTTCTCGATGAGCTTTGAAAGTGTCATGGTTCCCAACTGGTGTAGCCTCATGACCTACCACCACCCCCTTAATAGGCCCATATTATGCTTTGTCCAGTTCAAAGGTTCGTTCATACCAAAGCAACTTGGGTGACCGAGATCGCGTTGCCCACCCAAGTTGCGTTGCCTGTCCGTAAAATAGCTAATTTTGTCACAGCCGCATTGCTTAGTGACGTCACACCTGCGAGTTTCACCGCGATCATATCATAAATCATATTTGTATGTATTAGCTGACATTATTCCAACTGTATCCTTTTCACTCATCTACCAACCGTATAACACTGCAGCTGAGGCAGATGAGGAAGGACAGAGCCGCAGAGAACCGCCACTTCTGTTGTATAAGGCGGAATTAATGTACTCTCTAACTGATGTTCCCACACGGACATGGATTGTCACTCTGTGATCCGGTGCAAAAACATTTGTTGTTGGTGTCGTCACACACCCAAACAACGCTGATTGGCTGTTGCAGCACAGCCACATGCGATGTCGCCTGAAAAGTTCAAATTTTTCAACATTGGCCACCCAGCGATGCGACCTGGTTGCACGTCCAAAGCGATCCGGTAGTGCAGCCAAGTCTCCCAGATCGCGTCCGTTGCATTGCAGAAGGGCTGGTAGCGCCTGGTAGCGCCAGATCGCACCTGATCGCAGCTGTACATTGACTTTGCATGGAAAGTGGTCACCCAGGTCGCCCAGGTCTTGTTCAATGTGAACGCAGCTGAACATGTCCTTAAGTGTGTTTTTATTTTTTGCATCTGTATTTTAGAATACTTAATGAACATGACAGAAAATATGCAGCATCAGGGCTTCTTCCTCTCCCCCTGTTTACAGAGCCAGTAGCTGCCTTTAAGGACTCGTCAAACCCCCCCAACCCCCCAAGCTCCCCCCAGAATTTACCTACCAGAGTTGTGTCCTATCATTATTTTGTTGGCAGTTTGAGCCCATTTTCTGTGTAGAGCACTGACTGTTGACAGAACCACTGAAAGCAAGTGAAAAAATGGGGCTGAAGAGCACTGATCTGACCAATCACCTCAGAGCAGACCAGTCGACCAATCAGAGTGGACTGAGCCCACTTGGGGAAGGGGCCTTAAAGTGACAGGGGCTCCAACAGAGGGTCTTAGAAAGACAGAGAATACAGCTGGATCAGGGGTTCTCAGTAGATGGAAACTAGTGTTTTTTTTAACATAGCTCCTTCAAAGCTAAATCATAACCCCTATTTCTGAAAAAGATGATCCTTTCATCCTTTTTTTTAATGTTGCCATTTTGGACCTTCGTTTGAATAAATCATCAACAAAGATACAGGACCCAACAAGCATGTTTAAAACCTGTATCAGTACTGATGTCTGTGAAGGAAATGCAGAGATTGTTTTGCCCCCTTTCTCTACGATATTTAAACTTAACAGCTATGGTATCCCTAGAAAATTAGATCTCTCTGCTTTAGGTTGCAGGGCGCTTTCACACTTAGATTGTCCGGGAAAGTTGATCCAACCCAAGTGACTGGGTGTTCCTTAGGGTCAGTTTATTTTGCTATATATATGATCATAGCATTCTGACGGTGTCTCTACTAACATTTCCACAGGTGTAATGGTGTAAAAAGTTTCCATGTTGTCTGATACCCTCTTGGCAACTTTTACTTGCACAGTGGAAGGAGTCAGGCTGTAATCTAATGACTAAAATACAGCCCTGCCTTTGCGTGTGCTTTAGCTTGTTTTACAATACCACAGTGTGAACATGAAATGATCCAAAGGAAAAATGCAGCATTGTGTCAATTCTTTTTCTGCTGAATCAGAATAGAACAAAGACGCTGTAGATGTGAGGGCAATCAAATGGTATTTCTTTGATGAAGTGTTGTTTTTTTGTTATAGGAGCTGAGTGAGTTGCGGGAAGCCAAACAGCTGTTGATCCAGCAGAAACTGGAGCTGCAAAGTCAGGTGGAGGCAGCACAGAAAAGCATTGAACAGGAGAAGAAAGAGCACCAGGCAACTAAGGACAGCAGGAGCCAGAGGGAGGAGCAGCTCATGGCCAAAACAAAACATGTGGAGGATCAGCTGGTAAGATCGTCTCCTGAAACAGCATCAAATTGTTCCTCAGCAGTAGATCAGATATATCTACTCCCCCTCCTTTTGTGACATGATCAATGCTTTCCTCCCTCCAAAGCTGGCAGAGAAGCGAGCCAGGGAGGAGCAGGTAAAGCGGGGGGAGGAGGCGGAGGCTAAGCTGAGTGTGCAAGTGACAGCTCTGAATGAAAACGTGGCCACGCTGAAGAGAGAGTGGCAGGGCAGCCAGAGGCGAGTGGGCGAGCTGGAGAAACAGACGGATGAGCTGAGGGGGGAGATAGCCGTGCTGGAGGCCACCGTGCAGAACAACCAGGACGAGAGGAGGGCTCTGCTGGAGAGGTGATCCAACAAGTGATGCTGCCTAATTTTATAGAAACACTTAATAATGCCGTTGATTTTTTTGTTTGTTCAACAAATAATGACAGTAGTGCAAGGGGAAACAACAACACTACAGAAAATTAATGTTACTTGAAATTTAATCATGCATCATTCTCTTGTAATACTTTAATTTGTATCAATATTTATGATAAGCTCATTCATTTAATTGCCTAAATTTTATTATAATAAGTTGCTTGGCTGCTTAGCACTGCTTCAGGGGATTTTCATTCACATCCTTGATCCTTAGATTCAGTTATTACTAGTCTACATTTTTTATGAAGTTAACTTCCTCTGGCATTACATGTTCTAATGAAGTTATCATGCAAATTAATTATAAATCAGGTTATATACAGTGCCATGAAAAAGTATTTGCACCCTTCCTGATTTTTTATTTTTTTGCATATTTGTCACACTTAAATGTTTCAGATCATCACACAGATTTTAAAACTAGACAAAGATAACCTGAGTAATTACAAAATGCAGTTTTTAAATGATGATTTTATTTATTAAGGGAAAAAAGCTCTCCAAACCTACATGACCGTATGTGAAAAAGTAATTGCCCCCTGAACCTAATAACTGGTTGTTCCACCCTTGGCAGCAATAACTGCAATCAAGCGTTTGTGATAACTGGTGATGAGTCTTTCACATCGCTGTGGAGGAATTTTGTCCCACTCTTTGCTCAGAATTGTTTTAACTCAGCCACATTTGAGGGTTTTTGATCATGAACTGCCCGTTTAAAGGTCACACCACAGCATCTCAATTGGATTTTTGTCTGGACTTTGACTCGGCCACTCCAAAACCTTAGTTTTGGGTTTTTTTAGCCATTCAGAGGTGGACTTGCTTGTGTGTTCCGGGTCGTTGTCCTGTTGCATAACCCAAGTGCGCTTGAGCTTGAGGTCACAAACTGATGGCCGAATGTTCCCCTTCAAGATTTTCTGGTAGACGGCAGAATTCATGGTTCCATCAATCACAGCAAGTCTTCCAGGTCCTGAAGCAGCAAAGCAGCCCCGGACCACCACACTACCACCACCATGTTTGACTTTTGCTATGATGTTCTTTTTATCAAATGCTGTGTTGTTTTTACGCCAGATGTAACGGGACGTGCACCTTCAAAAAGGTCCAACTTTTGTCTCGTCAGTCCACAGAATATTTTTCCAAAAGTCTTGGGGATCATCAAGATGTTTTTTGGCAAATGTGAGACGAGCCTTGGTGTTCTTTTTGGTCAGTAGTGGTTTTCGTCTTGGCACTCTCCCACGGATGCCACAAAGTGAGACAGTCAATCATGCATGCATACACTGACACCTACGGGCAATTTAGAGACCAATCAACCTACACGGCATGTTTTTGGTCTATGGGACGAAACAGACGTACCCGGAGAAAACCCATATAGGCAAGTGGAGAACATGCAAACACACAGAATGGCCTTGACCTACAAAGGGAGTCAAACCGCAAACTTCTTGCTGAGGAGAACATGCACTACTCTGCTCTACCACCATGCTGCCTGATCAGGAGAAGAGTATTGTAAAAAATCACTGGTGCAAACACTTGAGGTGGAATCTTTAACCTTTAACTTGAAATTTCTGCTTCTGCTCTTTTGAAGTTTGCCAAAAGTTCTGATGTCAAGAATCACTATTTTCTCACTAATTTGATTTCTTTAATCAACAACAGTCCTCCACACAACTAGTGTGCTGGGACAGTTGGCTCAGGGGAATTACAGCAAACAAACAAAAATGAAGCAATAGGCAAAACAGTGATGCAAAGGCAAAGTAAATCAGAAAGAGAGGTCCCGCAGAGCAGCTATGCAGGGGTCTGTTTGTGGGAAATAGGAAAAAAAAACATTTAGTTTACCTTCAGCTGCAATATTACTTGAATATATACTGCTTAAATACTGGTGAATTAATTAATAATTGCATTTAATCATAAAAATCATGCCAAAGGCTTTAATTGATACGTTTCACTTTCACTTCACAGCCCTCATTCCAAGTGACACTCGAGGTTGTATCACTGTGTCACATCGGCTGCATTGAAAGATTTGATTTGATGACTTATCTGCTCATGCTTCCTGATTCTTGGGTGGATGAGTGCGATCTTATCATTCAGAAAAGAATTTGTTAATTAGGCAGGTTAATAGCCAATAACAGTCCTGTGCTTAATAAGCACAACCCAGGGGATCTAATGTAACCCCTTCTGATCACTCTGCATTTAATGCATTAATTAACAAACCAATTTAGCCAAGGAGCTTAAGTGGTTTATGATTCTGCTAAGCCGAAAACAAACACGTTCACTCATCCTCAGTGCTGTTGTGTGTCTTGTTGTGTTTATCAGGTGTGTTAAGGGTGAAGGAGAGATCGAGAAATTACAGACAAAGGTGGTGGAGCTGAGGAGGAAGCTCGACGACACGACAGCGGCCATGCAGGAGCTGGGCAGAGAGAACCAATCGCTACAGGTTGATAATAAGACACAGAATGTCATAGACTGTTAATAAACAGTTTACATAATGATCTTTCATTGTGGTCTGAAAAATAATGTTCAGTTGTAACTTCTGTGATTGGTGCTTTTAGATCAAGCAGTCTCAGTCCCTGACCAGGAAGTGGGCTGAGGATCATGAGGTGCAGAACTGCATGGCCTGTGGGAAAGGCTTTTCAGTCACGGTCAGAAAGGTATGTTAGTAATACTGCAAATTTGGTGCGCATGACAGTTTCAGTACCTTCTTTATATTTTAACGGTGAAATGGGATAGTTCAGTATTTTTGATTTGGGATAGTGTTAAATTAATGTCTTGTAAATACATAAGCACGGAGATTTTAGTCAGCTCTGCCCCTTTAAAGAGACAACTAACACAAAATTAGCTTATAGATTGCTGCTGCAAGAGGACTGTAATGTTAATTTTAGATGAAAAGAAACTTAGAAAAAAACATCCAGGTATTTGTGCACTGTACTAGACATATTTTCTATTCTTTACTCATCTGTCAGCAAGTCCCTTTGTTTTCTTTTGTTTTGTTTTTAGCTTGTTTACTCCTTAAGTTCACTAAATTATTCTGTATTCTTGACCCCTACAGCAGCAATGTACATGTTGTTCCTCTCCATACAGAGGCAGAACTGACCTTGATCACGGTAACAAATGTGTTTACAATTGAAATGTTGGGGTTCACACAGGGACTAAAAATAAAAATTCATGATAGCGACAAGCTTATGGATGCCCAGACCATAATTCTGTCCTCTTCATATTTGTCTCTGCTGAATATAGATGTATTCGAGGTAAGCCCCTTGAGATGTGGCATCTTGTTTTCAAGAGGGTCCTCGTGTCTATATAGTTGTAAAGGCATTTGTTATGGAGGTATAATCAATAAGAACTATTGATTGAGAGGCCATTCTAATATTAACATTAACATCTTTAATGATAATAAACTGGAGAGGAATGATGCTGGTTAATATAGCAGCATCTAGCTGTGCGTTATTAAACTGGGTTTAACTGGTTCGAAAATATGAGTTTATGTTGTGGAGTCAAGCAGGTCCACAGCAACAGGTCATCCATGACTGTCACACTGTGTAGAACTACCATATATTTAATTTTGCTGATCTCTCTGAAGTTTATATCAGGGACTGCAATGTGTTTACTGGTGACCTACTTTTGTTTATTATTACATTATTAGGAAGATGTGCTTGCAAAGGTAATTACAAATGCTTTTTGATTTTTCCATCATAGTACTTAGCCAAGCTCATCAGACATGTCCCTGACTGAAAGCTGAAGAAAGGCACATCAGCAAAGAATTAGAGGTGTGCCATCTAAGGCACCTCACGATTCGATTCGATTACGATTCAGGGTGCTACGATTTGATTATTCAGCGATTATCACGATATTAACAATTATCTCAATTTTTAATGCATCTTTTTTTCCCTCACTTTGTGGCTACTTAATACTTTTAAACAGGTTGCCCTTTGTGTCAGTATACATAAATCAAAGTAATCAAACAAATTTATCTCCAAAAAATGTATCTTTTATTTATGTCAAATTACCAATTGATCCAACAGGACCCATGAAATCAACAGGAAAAAGTGTACCTGTAGCTGCAGCCTATACAACAAAAAGCTGCTTTTATTGACAACAAATAAAGATTACCAGTTACCTTCCTGAAGTTCAAACATTCAGTTTATGTCTGGGCTCCAGTGTCTGCATCAGAGCACGAAAGCCCTTGTTGTTAATGATGTTATATGGACGTAGGTCCTTAGCGATAATGAATGATGAGAATCGTTTTGCTCTTTCAGAGCTGCGAGGAAGTTTTGATAGTCCTTCTTTTATTGTTCACTGGTTAGCAACAACCAGCGGATTCTTCTTCTACTCTAACCCGGGGTGGAAACCCGTGAGGTGCTGGCGCATGTTCGTAGTGTTACCACTGTACTAAATTTTGGTTTTACACGCCTTACATATAGAGTAGGTTTTGTCAATGCACTTTCCATTTTCATCTTCATAAAAACCGAAATGCTTCCAAACGCCAGTTTTTAATCCTGATGAGTGAGTCTCACGCTCTGTAACTGTAGCTAAAGAACTAGCTGCCGCCATCTTCACCTTTAGTTATGATGAAAAATAATCGTTTCTGAACATTTATAAATCTTAATTGAATCCTCACGTGCCACATCTCGATTAATCTAACAATCGATGTATCGGCACACTTCTACAAAGAATGCTTATTAACACCAGCTTAAATGGTGACAAGTTAAAACACAACACTGGTCGGACTTTGGGTTGTATAAGAATTTGAAAATAAAATGGTATTTGCAGCAGAAAAGGGAGATAAAGTAGATACATTTGCGTTTTCATGTGGACACTTTTTTTTTGAAAACTTTAAAGTGAATGGACTGGATTCTTTTAAAATGGAGGAGGAGATTCTGTTTTCAAAAATGCCATCAATGTGTGGACATTGCCTTACTCAGAGATTTTTACTAGTCAGAAAACAGAGCACTCTGAATGTGAGATATTTAAATACACTATGTTATTTCAACTCAAGTCATGCAAGTCCAGTGAATAGCTTGACATGTCACAAAGGTAAGTGCTGTACTGGCATAGCATAAAAGAAAAGGTTAGGGTACTAAAAACTGAAAAATTATGTACATTTCAGAACTATATGAAAAGGCCTCTTTCAGGGAACACGAAATGGGTTAACAGTTTAAAGCTGTTCTGCAGCAATGAAGTTTGATCAAGCCTTGAAAGGTGGTTCTACTAATTCCTACAGATGTTCCAGCTGTTCTTGATTGATTACAACCCCCTCTGTCTGCATAAAAGCATACCCTGTGGTACCATACCAGGGTTTCCGGCAGACCTTTTCTGTCCGGGCGCCCCACCCGGGCAGAAATCTGTAGCGCCCGGACAGCGGATAGGAAATTTAAAAAAAAAAAAGACGTGTATAAAGACTAGGGCTGCCAACTCTCGCGCATCGGCCTTGAGACTCATGCATTTCATTGGCTTCACACGCTCTCACGCCACACCTCCGATTTCTCACGCTGAAGGCACAAATCCCAGGGGGACGCAGGGATTGTGTGCCCAAACATACTCGGGCGGAGCGGACTATGCGCACGTCCGCCAGGCCTGTGCACGCAAAGCTCAAACTTCATGACCGCGCGGACTCCGCTCTGCGCACTAGTGTCACACAAAACACTGCTCCATCTCTTCATGTTAGTGCTTTGCAAGGTCAGCAGGCAGAGCAGCTCCTCTCCCTCGTCCTCAGTGTACAGCGTCATGACAGAGAAATGTAAAACAATGCGCAAGGATTGAGGGAAATGTAGGCTTTCACAGTAATTTCACAACGAACTACTACGCGGCAGTGCGCTCAACTGTGAAAGTCTGCTCTGCTCACAATACGCCAGAGTCTGGGTGCATACGCAGGTATACCCCATATACCCACTAGAAAACGCCCCGAAATACCATATAACCATATATAAGATATCTGTCTGCCAGTGGGCGTAAAGATGCAGATAGACGCTCATCGCAGGGACAGTGAGGGATCATCAGTCACTCTGTCATTTTATCATTCAAACGGTGTCTTGATAGTTCATGTGCCTGGTTTAAGTGAACACAAAGACTTCAAAAACTGACGAGTCAGCCTTTCATTAATCAAAACTCTACATTCTTCATCAGTCCAGCTCTTGTTTTCACTCACTCACTTGTTTTCTTAATGATAAATTCCTCCTGAGGGATCCTCCATCACTTATTCTCCATGATATAAGAACAATCTTTGAAGGATCAAGCTTCAAATTCAATCTACTAGTGCAGCGGTACAATTGTGTGGTCTGTCATGTCTGTCAGTGAAGTCAAAGCATAATAGAGTGGTACAAGGATGAGGTGTTTTTGTCAGTCAGTGCAGAAGTTAGCATTGCTGTGGTTCCCACGACTTCATACATACTAAAAAGTCTACGGGATTTTTCACTGTGTTCTGGATCATTCTGATAATAAGGTCTGTAACGAACAAAAGAAAATGAAACTTGCATGTTCTGTTCTGTGATAATCTTAAACAAACCTGCCTTTCACTATTTTTAAGCTTAAATGTAATCGGCGAGAGTAAAAAGATATTATTAAGCTACTGTGGAACTACAACATGGCCGTTTGACTTGGCAGTTACAATATTTTCAATGAATAATACCACACTGTTTCCTCTTGTTTGGGAATTTCCTCTTAAATCAAATGACCAGATCAAGATGGTCCTCTCGGATGTAGCAATAGTGTGAGTTATTGATTATAAAAATAAATGATCATAAATGCCTGTAGTTGGGTCATTTTTGTAGTCTTATTTAGTAGATTAGCAATCATCCTTTTAAATGTCCAACAACACTTCAAAATTCAAAAGCATACAATATCAGATGCATCTTATTATTTCAGGTTAAATATGAAAATCTTGGATGTATGTGTTCATCACCAACCTGATCTCAGGCATTTATCTAAACTGATATTCTAAATCACATATAGTTTCGAGCTTGAGAACCAGGAAGTACTAAATGCTAATTCACTTCCGCATTTTCAGACTCCTTCCTGCACCATCTTCAATTTAAGATAACAAGTAGCCAGCAGAGGTGGGCAGAGCAACTTGCAGGTTACTTCACAGCTATTAGTGTATCTATAGACTGAGGGCTCAACCACTGTAGCCATGCCGTAGAAATTGTCACATAAGAAGACTGTAACCTTTTTCCCTCTGAGAGAACCCCCCCCCCCCCCCCCCCCCCCCCCCCCCCCAAAACAAAGTGCTTTATACTTCCTGGTATGATGTGTGTTCTGTATTTCATGGTTATAGTGATTAGATGGATGACACACAATCAGATATCTAACCTTGCATCCCCTCTCTGTCCTCTGTGAACATCCAGCACCACTGCAGACATTGTGGAAACATTTTCTGCGCCGAATGTTCAGCAAAGAGCGCCCTCACGCCATCCTCCAAAAAGCCTGTCCGTGTCTGTGAGACGTGCTTCGAGGAGCTCCAAGGCTGATTTCTCTCACCCCTTAACCTTCCCTATCCCCAAACACACCTTCTCTCCCCTCCTCTTCCCTTCTCCTCTAGCAGGCGGAAGAAGGTGCGTCTTTGTCAAACTTCATGTGCACTACAAAAGACAGAGCCCAGCGCAAACACTCCTGCCTGAATGAGACTCCTGGTTCTGGTTTACTGCCATTATTGGAGCTAACACCAGAGCTGGGTGGTGGGAGTGAAGTGGGATCAGTTGGGGTTTGTCTGTATCTGTTTTTGTGCCTTTGCTACTCCTGTGGACTGTCAGAGGGTGGAGACAGTGAGAACTTAACACCACCCACGTCTCTTTAAGTTCAGATTCACATCTCCATTGTTGTTTTGGCATCATTACTGAGGTGGTGGCTTTGTTTGTTGCAAGTATTTTGCATCAGATGAGAGAGTGCAAAAGGGCACTGTGACTCTTCAGGAGAGTAGTTAATATAAAAATGATGATTTTAACCACTGCTGCCCTACAAAGGTCCATGCAGGGAACTATTTTGTCAAAACAAGTGAAATTACTCTGACATTTAGAGCTCCTGTGAGGACTTTAAGGTAGTTATAAAACTGACTGGAATTAATGCAGTTTCCTCTTTACGACCAACAGAGGGGACTGAACACATAACTGACAATATTGATTATCTCTGTAGAGAAAATCAATATTGTGGAGAAGAAAAAACACATTTTAATGATTTTTAAATAACAGTATGTCCATGGCCTGTCTACAACCTCCACAACATGAGAAAAATTCCTCCTCTCTCTGTTGTTTGCTCCAACCTTTAAAAATCTGTGAGCAGTCACTTTAAATTTTTCTCCCCAGTGATGTTATCAAGGGATACGCCACCTGCCCCGGATGGTAGCTTCACCTGAGCCGGGTGTTTATTTGGCCTACAGTCAGTAACAGTGCAAGGAACATGTATAGTTATGTCTGTGAAGCTATAGTAAACATTAGAGCACGGCACTGGAAAGCCAAAGCTACATCCACTTCTTGATAGGGAGTTGTTGTTAGACACAGTTCATTAGGATTTACACGAAAAATTCCTGTTGTAAGAAAGGTTGAAACATAGGGGTTTAACATAACCATGTTCTGAGGTTGAAGAAGCTGATCACACAGAGAAATAAAAGTGGAAAATGGTTTAAACAAATCTAATGCTCTCAGCTTTGCTCCGACACACACAGTACTTGGCGTGGGTCTTCACTTGAGTGGTTCATTCAAAGGATTCACTCACATTATTGCTAAAAAAAACTAGTTTGCTCAGTAAGAGCAGATGTACTCACCTTCATGTATCACCTTGCCTGTTTCTAAAATAGTGTCTGTTTTGGCTCAATATGATATAAAAAAGAGTTGTTACTCCACGTCTTTGGTGGAAAAGTTGGCATTTTTTTTTAACTTTCACAATATATTCAAAGAAAGCTGGGAAACCATATTGTGCAGTTGCAGAGAAAAAACCCAGCAGGCACACTGTTACACAGAAAAACTACAGTTTACTTGCAACGCTTTTCCAGAGACGCGTCCCTGTATAATCGGTCCTTTAGCTGGTATACAGAAACAGGATAAGGAGGTGGCAAAGAAACAGAGAGCACCTAAATCAACGCAATCTCAAAGCTCCCATCAGGAGCCTAAAATTGTGATTTTTCAAACAGGAGGGTTTAAACTTGAGTATTCAGTGTGTGCAAAAGTATTTCAGAATATATTTTGCTATTGAATTGGCAGGTTATTTTTTCCAGAACATAAAAAATGTAAATAAAATTGATATGGAAAACAGTTTTTTAAGACTCTTGTTCAGATGCTTCAGGAAATCTGTGTTCCAGCAGAAATCTTCGAACTGTTTACTTTCATATGAGAAAATAAAATCCTAGTTTTTCTTAATTTATTAGAACATTTTCTCTAAGTTCTGAAATAATTTAAAGAAAATCACTCTGTTTATCTGAATTCATGAAAAAAGTATCCAGGAATCACAAATTACATTTAATTTGTTTAGAAATAAAATGGATTTTAAAGCTTATAGAGTTAAAGTTTGAGACTTCAAAAGCAAGAAAATTGAGGGGTTTTCTCATAAGTTTACATTCTTTACAGTGAAACAATTGCAAGATTGTGTTTTTTTTGTGAATTTATGAAAATTTGTTCTAAAAAAAATTAGGATTTGTTTCTCAAAAATTAAATAATCCTTTGTTAAAAAGACTCTGGTTATTGTCAAACAATGTCCTAATCCCAAACAAACATAAGATTTAATTAAACTAAACATTATGCTATGTTGCAAGCTTAAACAACCAAAATGTGAGCTGCCGTTGAACGTTTAAGGTGATATGACAAGTATTTTTTTTTTCCACAAATCTGTTTCTTGTACCCTGATAATTAAAAAAATTATAAGTTATTTCAGAGGACCAGAGCAGATTTTTTTTGTGTGTGAATGCCATTCATTTTATTAGAAATACTGAGTCAGGAGAGCATGATATTTATGTTTCAATAACTGTATTTGGATTTCTTTGTTATATCGATGAAGTGAAAGTTTTTAAATAAGAATATGCCTCACGTATTGTAGGTCTATATTTGTAAAAAGCATTAACATCTTTTTTGTTAACACTGTGACCCAGGGATAAAGTGACAAAATGAAGAATCAACAGCCCGGACTTGAGGCGGAGAAAGTGATCTTTTTTTTTTAATGTTCTTGATCAATCAAAATGAAAAAAGTGCCCACTGAGGTGGTTTTAACACCAAACCAGACAGTTGATGTTGTGGACTGATGATAAATCGGACATCATGAGTTCCTGCATGTTTCCTTTGTTCAGCAGTGTGTTCATGATTTCAGCCTTTTTCATGACCAAAGAATGTCTGCAGCAGGAATCCAGCAGAGATGAAACCCTGAGTTTGTTTCATACTTCAGTATTTTTGTAACCTTCACAGGGTCGGACATTGTATTTTGAATGCAGCATGTGTGATGATCTGAGAGGCTTCTGTGTACAGTCAGTCATGTTGTTTTTGCTGCTTTTTGTTTCGTTTTGAGTTGTTTCTGTAACTCATGGTGCTTTCTGCAGACTCAGTCATTGAAGGTGCCTCCATTTTTATTTTTGATTTCTGCTGCTTGTTTCTGATCAGCAGCACTAAGTACTGCTGGATCCAAGTGTTTTGTGTGTGTGTGTGTGTGTGAGTGCTCTGCTTAAAGCAATAACTGGGGCTGTGTGTGACAGTGCAGTACCAGAGTGTGTGTGTTACTAGTGTTAAAGCCTGCTGTATGAATGACGGCTGCTCTGAGTTCTCTGTGACTCTCTGGTCTAATGTTCCAGGACATTGGTCCTGCCTTCAGGTGCAGCGCTGAACTGTGTCTCTCTGTCCAGCCTGCCTGCCATTGAGGGTGCTGTCAAAGTTCAATTCTGCTTTGTATAATTTATAAATGATGTCAGATGTTGGTAAGATCTTTTTGTGCAATTTCCTGAGGATGGGAGTGTGCAGAAAACACTGTAAGCCAGGCACCACGCTGGCGCATTGAAAAAAAAAACAAAAAACAAAAACGTCCATCTCAGTTTCTAGCTCCATACATTTGTTTCTTTGTGTTGCTCTGGTTTTGTTATGTCTACCTCAAATTGGCACAGGAAAGCACTATTTCTAAATCTTAGGAGATCACTTATAATGTGTGGTTGCCTGTATTTGATCGAGGGTTTTGTGATTTATCTTTGAAGCTGTATAGTCCATTTGATCTTAAAAGAGATGATCTGCACCTTATTGTACTCTGGTCTTGTTCCAGCCACAAATTCATGACCACCGTCTTTGCCCAGGCTTCAGCATTTCCAGCCCTGATGTATGAACATACTCATTAATTGTAAGGCTGTCATGATTATCTTTGTAAATGTTTGTAATAAAAGAGGACTTATATAACACTCACGTGTAGATGTAAAAACATGACATGAACTCATCCGTCTGAGTTTTTTTGAGTACAGCAGCACAGATGTGCACACTCTGAATCGTGGCTTGCTTTGTTGTGCTGTCACTTATCATGCATGATGACTAAAGCGGCCTGTGGCTCTCACGTTTCCTCCATGTCTTTGAGTTTTCATACGTGATGGTTGTAAAGGTGTGCCTTAGGCCAAAATCCTGTCCATCTCTGCTCACTGTTAGTGGTGATACACACCATATATGACCAGTCAGGGTGTCCTGAGAGGAAAAAATAATGTCACGGATGTTCACTTGCACCAGTTGATTTTCTAATTCATCATCATGACAAACTTAAATAAAATCTACAGTATGTTTCTACTCTCCTGTGTGTGCCGAGTCTGTCCCATGAGTCTGTGTAATAAAGGAGGTTCTGAACTCGCTCTGCTTTCACCACTGACAAAAAAGCTGCAATAATATTCACCTTTGTCAGAAACTAACATAAATTTCAGCAGTTATTTGTCCAATTTCATGTTGATGTAAAGATTAGTTTCAATTACAGTGATAACATGGTATTACATCATTTAAAGGGGAAAATGAGACCGTTAGAGGGGACTTATAAGGGAAACCCACTTTGTAGTATTTTGCACATGTATTTGGGTATCCTGAATATCAGTCAACCTTGAACAGGGATGGGCAGCTGACAGCCCAGTGGTCACGTGGAGCTCCGCTTCAGTCAATGTGGCCTGCCAGTCAATTCCAAGAAATCAAGAAATTGTAAACATAAACGAAATTAAAACTACTTAATATGACTCAACCTGAGATTCAAGCACATTAGGATAGATAATAGGAATATTTTGACTAACCTTAAATGGCTGGTCTATGAGATTAGAAAGAGCTTGTTGTCATGGTAACAGAGATACACCAGAACAGAACATTCTTTTAAGGCTTTAAATTCTTGGTTCATGCTAATTGATGATTGATGTTAATTATAGTTTGACCAAAGCATGATGCAAATATTTAAATTATACCACAGGTGACTCACTTAAAAGGTGGAAATCAACTGATCATTAAATCTTTATTTGTATAGCGCCAAATCATAAATGTTATTTTAAGACACTTTCCAAAAGAGAAGGTTGAAGCCGTTCTCTTCATTTCATAAATATATTCATTCATATATAAAAAAAAACAACCCCATAAATACACACATACGTACATCCTTCCAAACCCAACATGAATCCACCATGAGTGCAGCATAATGCAGCAGGAAATCTTGAGCAGAACTAGACACCGAAGACGTGTGTGAGTGGGCGGAGGTAAGGGAGGGAGGCCGAGACAAAGGGACTAAAATAAGAATTAATGATAGCAACAAATACATAGATGCCCAGACAAGAAACTTGTCCTCATTATACACAGACGTGTGCAAAATTGTTGGTACCTGTCTGTTAAAGAAACAAAAACCCATAATGGTCTCTGAAATAACTTGAAATTGACAAAAGTATGAATAAATAAAAATTTACTGAAAATTAACTAATGAAAATCAGACATTGCTTTTGAATTGCGGTTCAACAGAATCATTTAAAAAAAAACAAAATGATATTGCTGAAATGGATAGACTGTAAACCACCTACAGTAGCTGACTGGCATAGATTAATCTTTGATATCATACCCTTAGAATATTTAACATACAGGTCTAAGTGTAAGATAAAGGTATTTTATGATAATTGGTCCCTGTTTTTCAGCTATATTGGAACTAGACTGTCAGGTATTATACTTACGGGTCTTGTAGATAAGGTTTAGACATCTATAAATATTCTTGCGAGTTGGATGGTTTATTACTTACACCAGATTGGTGTGGTGCTGCGCTGCACAGGATTGTAAATATCTACTGCTGTCTCTAAATACCTATCAGTATTTATAATTTTTTCTTAAGCATTATCTGGCCTCCTCTGTACCCAAGTTTTTTTTTTTTTGTTTATACTTGGTCTATGATTTCCTGACTGTCCTATTTGTCTGTATGATGGGGGATGGGGGTGGGAGTTTATGTTTGGGTTTTTGTTGGTTTGTTTTTGACATACTATTCATGATGATACAAAGTGATGTGTTATTTTCTCTGCCGGCTATATTGCTTTTTCTCTGATTGTTTGATATTGATACTTGCCGTGTATGTGGGTAAAAAAAAAAAAAAAAAAATGATGGTATCCCTAGAAAAGATTGAAAATGATTGGACCATAGGGACATGTTAAACTAAGGTGTGTCCTGTAATTAGCATCACAGTTGCCTTAAAGCTTGTAAACAGTCAGTTTGCCTATTTAAAGGGTGAAAAGTAGTCACTGTGCTGTTTGGTATCGTGGTGTGTACACACTGAACATGGACCACAGAAAGCTAAGGAGAGAGTTGTCTCAGGAGATTAGAAAGAAAATTAGAAAAATTGCATTTCCTTGCAGCAAATGCATTGAAATGCTGAGTCTGAATGCAAAATGAAAAGGTGAAATGAAATAGCTAGAAGCAGCGCAAACAAATCTGAAAATGTGGAATAAAAATGTTTAAGGTTGTGAAAGAACGCTAAAAATGAAGAAATGTGAAATAAAATTGCAGAAAGCTGCTTTAACTGTTGCCCACCCTGAAGAAGTTGCCATCAATGGTTTAAAGAGTTAAATTTGCAGGGCTGCCAACTTTTCAAAAAACCTTGGGAGTGAGATTTGGTGGAGCCAACCAAAATTTTGCCGCATACACGGCAGGAAGACATTCGACACAGAATGTCTCATTTTGTGTAGATTTACTCATCCTATATAGCACTCAGAAGTAACAAAATGATGCAAGTGCAATCAACTCAGGCAACAGTCAAAAAATAAATAAATAAAAACTGTAGGCTATATTTTTTGCTGTGTTGTCTGATACTTCCTCAAATGTCCTAATTAGTGATATTAAACAATAACTGTAATTATGTTATTGTTCCTTTAAAAAAAAACCTGACTGTAGACCTAAGAAAAGGTAAACTGAATACAACACAGTATCAACATTGTACACTAAAAAACTCTCTAACAATCACTGTTTAAGGAACAGAAATGGTGATGGTGAACTTATATAACAGTTACAGAGAACATATGGGTTGTTCTTTAACACTTAAGGCAGATGGTGTGGCATGAGGAGGAGCTGTAGGACTAAGAAAAGTCAACATTTAAATACATTTGTAATTTCCTTTTCCCACATCAGAGACAGACGGGACTTCTATAAGTGGAATACATATTTCAAAACATTTCAACATATCCTATCATATAATAGGATGTATTAGCTGATATTATTCTAACTGTATCCTTTTCACTCACCAGTCAACCACCACACACTGCAGCTGACGGCGGTCTCTGCGGTCTGTCTTTGTGGAACTAATGTACTCACTAATGTTCCCACACAGACATAGATCGTCACTCTGTGAGCTGGTATAAAAACAGTCTGTCACGGTGTCATCACGCACCCACACAACGCTGACTGGCTGATTTTTGTTTTGCGTTTTGAACTTTTTGTAAGGGATTGGTTTTTGGCTTTTGATCCCTTTTTGTTAGTTTATAATAAAGTCTTTTTGTTTAATCTGCATTTGGGTCCCTCTCCCTGTTTTTCGTTTTTATTTTTGGTTTCATATCCTGACAGTACAACTTGTAAGGAATGTGCATTTAATAGAAAGAGAAAAACATCAACAGAAATAACATTTCAAAACTTTTTTTGCCTGTCTTTGTTTTCTTTGCCCTCTACCATATTTCCTTGTTGATGTAAATTTAAACTCTAAATGGCTCTTCGTGCTGTGCTGGATTCAAGTGGGTTGTAATTCATGTGAATGATTTGGGAAAAGAGTGCTTAAATCTGCTCTTTTGTCAAGTGTCTTGGGATAATGATTTTTAATCGGCAGTTTACAAAAAACAATTGATCTAAAGCTCAAAGTTTCTGGATTAAAAGTAACTTTATAGAGATTTATTTTACATGGTTTCCCGGTTAAACTATATTTTGTCTTTTATTTCTGAAGTATCCTATTTTTTATTTGTGCAAGTGAACTTCAGAAACAAGGATACTACGTTTTACCAATTTATACAAACCTGGGAGAATTCTGGTAGAAACCTGGATGCAATCTCATTTTAACATCTTATCCTGGTGTCTTACAGCTTTCTGTAACGGTTTATAGTTGTATAGATAAACCTCACAGGCACCTGCACAAGAAAAGGTGCTGTGATCAGGAACTATATTTTTCATGTATACACAGACTTTAATAATCACATTTGTGTCAAATCTTAAAGTGGTCAAAGCCAGGATACAGCTGTAAACTTAAGTCTATGTAAAAAGTCACATAACCTTCTTGGAGATGTTTTTGTTTGTTCAGCATCAAAGGGAAATCACTTCATCACCCTGTGTTTCATATCCAGTTAAAAACTCCTCAGAGGAGTGTTGCATACATTATCCAAAAGCTCTCAACCATCAAATTCATAAAACCAAAAAACTTGAATCTGTTTTTTCACTTGAATCTAGTTTGTCTTCCTGACTAAAGCAGACCCCTTCTGGTCAATCATGGACATGTTGTGATAAAGGCTTAAGAAATGTAGAACTACTTAATAAGACTGATGGTAAATATGTTTCTGGAAATCCTTAAATATGACAACCAACCCTTAGAGAAATGTCAGAGAATGTGGAAAAAAGGTAGAAAATGAGAACAAAACAAACACTTTATACTACATTAACAGATATTTATTTTACACTCCTGCAGCAGCTGCCATTTAAGGCAAACATTAAGTTTGAAAAATAATTCTAGTGCTAATATTTGTATTTACAGGACGTCAGGAGACAGTGAAGTGCACATTGACAGTAGGGATGTTTCGATGGCTTCTGGTGCTGGTGGATGGCTCAGATCTGTGAGGACTCCAGCCACAGGGAGGAGCTCTTGACCCGCGGCTGCTCAGAGTCCAGCTTAAGCAGCGCCGTCATAGCACCTTCTAGCTTTGACATCCACGCTTTCTAGAGAGAGACGTTAAGGAGGAGAAACTCAATTGCATCCAGAGATCAGTTTGTTTTTTTTTCTTTCAGTGCAGAGGACATTGATCTCTGAATTCAGACTGGCTCTTCATAAATGGAGCTTCAGCTTTTGAGGAGTGTTTTACATTTGCAGATGGAGCTCCATTACATTACAAAACAAAGCACAACCAGTTAACAGGGCTGCAGCAGACTTTTTCCAAAATCAGATTTCAGACCTTTTGAGAATATTTAATGACTACAACAGCAACAAAATGACACAACTGCTTTTACCTTGCTTAGCACCAGCACTCTCCTGGTTTTATATGGGCTGAACAGCTTTGACTCCATCTTTCCAAGAGTTAAGTGTTACTGTTTTGCACTTTTTATGCAAGTTACCTCAAATGTACTTTATATTTTTGTCCGTACCAATCAGCCCTGTAATTTTTATATTGAAGCTACATTTGCTCAGTATTGCACTTCCCCTTGTTCTCTCTTTCTAAATAGATTTAAGTTACAAATGTGAACACTACACTGTGAAGCCTGAAGCGATGTTGTCAGCAAAACCAGAAAACACATTTGACAAAACTCTGTAATGCAAGGTACATTTATTTGATAAGAAATTCAGATGTCTCAGTCTATTTTAAGACCCCTTACTGGTATAATATAAAGCTTTTAATACATTTCTGACCTTAAATTTCAAAAATCTAGTTATAAATATCTTCAGACTTTCTCATAAGACTCCGTTGGAAACCCCGTTTAAGAATTTGTGTCATTATGCTTTGAGAAAAACCTAAACAAATCTTTAAGACACTTGATTTCATTATCAATCCTTGGACGCAAAACTACTTGAGAGAGCAAATACTGACACTTTCTTTTTTGCAACTCTCAACCCTCAACATCTCATGCTTATGCTACACTTAATATTTTTACATTTTAACCTAAAAACCCATATAATAAAAAAAATTTGCTGTGTTTCCAGGATATAAATCAAGACCTATGCCATTGCTTGTGTACGGGACAGTTTCAGGTTCAGGTATGAGAAAAAATAATAATGACAGGAAGATTGACTTGTTTTCTAACATTTTGACTATTTCTTAAATTCATTAAAATTAGAATGGCCAGATTACAGTCCAATGTCAATCATTAAGTTTAAATAAATTTTAGGAAAAAGGTTTTTTTTTAATCAACATTGACTTTTTTCCTTGAAGTGCATAATGCAAAAAAAAAACCTTTGTCCTCAAAAAAATCTTCCTGCTTGTCCTTAATACTTTTCTGTACTTTTAAGAATACATGCCTCTTAAACATTTTTAAAGATTCATGTAAAAGGGAATTTACCTTAGCAGCCTCCGATGCAGCCTGCAGGATGAATGCACCAATACACTGCTGGTAGCGGTTCTGGTGCATGATGATGAATGAATGAGGCAGCCCTGATGCTGTATGGAGACAACACAATCGACAACTGATGTCAAAAGTAGGTCCAATAAGTTATCATATCACTAATTTAAGCCTAAATATTCTGTATCTTTATGTGGCATGTGTCATTAAGAACCTGTTCTGACTGCTGTGGCACAAATATCAAATCCCTGGTGTCAAAATTCTGCCAATATAACTCACAGCTTCACCATTTTATGGCTTTTCATTGTGTTGGCAATGACATGAGTGAAGGCAGCATGAGGGGAATTTATTAGCAGTAGTAGTAGTGAGCAGGATACTGTTGGATGGTAAATTGGGATGAATAATACTGGATTTCTAGCCGATACCTGATATGCTGATTTTTCCAAACTCATTATCCCATTAAACCACAGTTATTTAAAGATCTGTTTTTTAGTTGATCAAATTATGACATCCCAAAATGGGCATTTTCCCCTTTTACCAGGTATCCTAACTACATACCTGTTTTAATCTCCATGACACCACCTCTTTGCCACCAACATGCTTGTGTGCTGTGACACAGGGTATGGTATCTTATTATTAGGTCTCGTATCTGTTATTATTGTATTGAAGGTATGGTCTAATATAGTATTAAAGCATATGGTATTATTTTAGGTAATGTGCTGACAGTATCATATGGCACTGAAGTCTATCAGTGCTAACCCTGATGATGACCATAACAACTCTTCTAACCTGACAGTTTAAAGGGTCTTAAATTAAGTTTTTACTTGATGCATTGAGCTGATCAATGTTCTTGAGCTGGAGTCGGTCTAACGACACTGGCTGGTCCAGTACTGTAAATGTGGACCCCTCCTTAAGCAACTGGTCCAGTTCAAGGTTCTGTGGCATCCTCAGTGGATTCTGCTCTGGGCCGATGGACCGCTAAACAGGAAGACATGAGGCAGTGTGGACAAAGCATTAAGTACTCAGCTACAGCAGTGTCACACTGAATGTGCTCAGTGGTTCTTGTGCTGTATCATACCTTCTTGTTTCTCTTAATCTTTGTGATCAGCAGGAATTCATCAAACAAAAACAGATACACATCGACCAGCTTGGTGTTCTCTGTAAGCACCAACTTCCCTTCATGCAGCAGACTCCGGTGAGAGATCAGATTCTCCAGCGTGACGGCCTTTAACAGATGTTTCAGATTCTGGAAGAGAGGCATCCATCATAAAAACATTTCAGCTTCTGACATGTAAACTGAAACTGAGAGATCTGAGTTTCTGATACAAAGTCACAGCTAATGACACGCTGCATTGCAAATATGTGAACGCTCTCAGTTTGTTTTTTATGATTCCTGATTTACCGTCCAGATAAATGACTTTATCTGCTTATCTGTGCACAAAAGGTACTAGAGGGTGATATTTTGGTCTGTAAACAAAGCTCTCAAAGACAGAAAAATGCAAAAATACTGTTACAGTAACACAAAGTAACAGAGGAGGGCAGACCTCAGGGACAAAGGCGCGCTTGTCTCTCTCCCACACAGGAAGCCAAATGAGAGCGTCTCTCAGCTGCTTCACCTTTTGGTAGTTGTCGAGCCACTTCACCTTTCCTTCTAAATCACCTGGAAACAGAGTAGGCATGTCAATAGAGTAGGGTTCTCCCCATAACAAATTTTTGTTTTCTTTTTTCGATCTCATTTTTATCATTTAAATACATGCAAAAAATGTGCTGTAGCTTCATATAAGAGGTTACATAAACAGGAAGATCTGAAAGGCAGGCAAGTCAAAGCAGGTGAATAAACAGATAGATTGGCTTTCATTGTTTTAAATACAGTGGTATGGTTGTAAAAAGTCAACAGCACAGTTGCAATGCCAGTCAACAGTTTTCTCTTCTTTGAAAAACTTTTGAGGACATCATGTGACTTTGCTGAGCCCCAGATGAAAGCCCCAGCCATGCCACCGTTTCAAGCTGTGATGTCTGATGAAGAACTTGGTTGAGATAGAATGCAGAGTATAACTAATCCCCATTTCCTCCTTGCAGAGGTAGTATCAGAGACATGACATTGGCGAGAGGGGAACTTGCAGACTCAGGAGGTGAAAGCAGTAGTCTGTGTGTGAAACACAGAGCACCTCTCTCTCGGGTTCCTCAAAAGCCATACTGCACTTTGAATTGAAGTAAAAATCATGTTCTTTCCAAATAATGTGAATGTCTCAAGGTGAAATGATGGCAGAATTTCATTGCAGCACTTTTGAGTAAATGCACCGTGGAAAGGTCTCAAGAAAGGTGCGAGGGGTCGATAGCCAAACTGAATGTCAGCACGCCCCAAAAACAGAGAGCCCATGCTCACAGCACAGCCAGTCAGGGTTCACATCTCACCTGCACTTTTTGTTCAGTGTATTCCCTTATTCTCTCATTCCACTTTCTGACCCCATCCACTGTCTCTCCTTACTCAAATAAAGGCGTGAAAAGGGTAAAAAAAAAAAAAAAAAAGAGAAGTTTTTATACTCCGGTTTCATGCAGGCGGTAACCTCTGAGGCTGTTGATGAAGGCCCATGCAGAAGTGTCAAAAAAAGGCTCCAACCCAAAACTATACTGAACAATAATATCAACGCCCCATGTCAAACACTGGAGTTTTTATTAACATTAGGGCGATGCAATATATGAAGCCAATCAAAATTCATTTTTGTTAACGACTAATCTTCAGATTTCTGTCCAATACAACTTGATATTGGCATCTGCAAAGGAGTGACAATCCTTTCAACACATTGGGGGTCAGGTTGAAGAAACTGAATGTTTAATATCTTGTGTGTCCACCACTTGCATCTCTCAGATCAACACATCTACTTTGCATGGTGTTGATCAGGTTGTCTATCGTGGCCTCCGGAATGTTATTTCATTCTTTCCGGAGGGTCACACGGAGCTGGCGCACATTATCTAAAACTTGAACACGGTCGCGGACACATCGATCCAGAGCATCCCAAAGATGCTCTATGGGCGATATGTCCGGTGAATACGCAGGCCATAGTGAACATTCAGCTGCACAGCGATCGCTCTGGTGGACATCCCTGCATCCAGCATGCCAGTGGCACATTCCCGCATGACCTGTGACATCTGAGGCATGATGACTTTGCAAGGCACCATGCGGAAATCCCACACCCATGTACTGAGTGAAATCACTGCATCACTGAGCAAATGCTCACTGACCAAGAGATGGATTAAAAAATGGTACACAAATCAAGAGCAATATCCCTATTGTACAAGTAAAAGTCAGCACATGCTCACTTAGAGTTGTTAATTCCATGTGGTATCAATATTTGACATGGGGCGTTTATGTTTTTGTTCAGTGTATAACACATCTATGCGCTCTCACTGTGAGGGGGAAGGAATTTTATCGTGCACGTTTTCTTTTGTGGAATATTTATTGAGGATTTCTGGTTTTGGAAAAGTGGCATTGCTATTGGTCAGACAGTCTTTAGTCCCTCCTCAACACAGCCTGTCTGTAAGTAGATGGAGCTAACATTCGGCTGGGATACCACATGCAGTATGGCAGCGTCCATTATAGGGCATCAACAGCTTTTCAAAGGCTCCTGTGACATAGCTTTGTGCATTTCTTTTACAGTCTATAATTTCAGCCAAGTAAAAGTAAAACAATGATTTGAGCATATCTACGGAGACTGATGCTGCTTCTGCTGATAACTGATAAATATAATCTTGTTGCAATATCTGCAAAATATCTGACCTGAGGTAGATATTGTTCCTCAAGTGATTTGGAAGTGAGCCATATTTTGATTTTATTGATAATTTGATCAATTGCTCATCCTTACTTCTAACCTAGAGATTTTTATTGACACTATTTACACCAACGAAACAGAAGAAAGACAGCAACTATTGGTATTGAACTGACTTTAGAGCATAAATTACTCTTTGTTAATGTAAACTCTAGAAATAACGATGCAATGTTCAGCTCTCTCAGTAAGAAGTCCACGTGGAATACCATTGATACTCGCTCTCTCTCTTTCTGCTATTAAAACAAGAACCGGTAATCCCTTTATGTAAATCACAAAAAGTGGACTTTTAATGTAGAAATTAGATAAAAGAGCTCATAGAGCTCGACCAGCAACAGAACAAAATAAACAGTACAATGATATTGCATTGGGCAATAAGAGTAGCATACTTTACTCTCATCAATCAATAAAATATCAGACCCATGAGTAGTCTGCAGGTCAACAAAGTCTCTGTTTCATATGAGGCTCGTGTTTTAGAGAAACATTTTCAGAAAATCAGAAAAGTTCTGGTAATATTGCAGTTCAGTGAACAACATTTTATGAGGCCAACACGTCTTAAAAATACATTTTAATTTTTCTTCATGACTCTGATAAAAGCCACAAGCCAAAATCTGCTGCCCTCTTGTTCTCTAAACAACAATTTTCTGATTTCTTCAAGACTTTTCATCCTTGTGCTTTGGAAGTTGATGAAGTTGTGCCAGAAAAACTGACTTTTGTTCTGTAGAAGAACATTTTCAGCAACTTTTTTTACAGAAAGTATTACATAGAATATGGTAGTCTTTCTGGTGCTGCACCTGATGCAGTTTGCTGGATTTTCAATAAATACACGTTTTTGTGAAATTAAGTTATTTTTCCACACAAAATCATGTTAACCAGATAAATCTGCTCAGACACACTATAATACTTCTATGTTTAGTTATTTCTTTTTTACATTCCACCAATGGGTGTTAATCGGTCTTTCCACTCAAGTTCCTCTACATTTACTGGGTCCAACTTAAAGAGAAATTGCTGAAAATTCATACATTTTTTTTGGTTATAAACTTAAATTTTACAGGTTATTCTTCAGCTACTTGAGACTTTTGAAAACCATTTGTAAAAACAAGAAAAAAAATCTGAAGCTAATACAAAACCGGCAAAAACTTAACAAAAACAAAGGTATGTCACAGAAGAAAAAATAAACTTTACTTCCAGATCAGCATTAAAATACATACTAAACTAAGTTAAAACAAACAAACAAAAGAGTTAAAGAACTTCACGAAAAATCCAAAACAACTCTAACCCTGAGACTGACACACGTAATTGTTTATTTTATTTCTGTATCTTTTATTTAATGACAGTGTTTTAGCATGACTAATACTGCATCCCTCCTCTACCTCATGTTTTGTTGAGAAGTTATTGTTGCTGCCTGAGACAGGCGTGTCCATATCATGACAGATTGAAGGAGTTATGGTGAATTACCCCCACACCCAGAGGACATTAGCCTCACATCTGAGCAATGTTACAGCCCCGTCACCTGTGCAGCCCTGCCACACCTCTTTAGTTGGTTAAAGATTTGTAAGCCAGTGTTGTTTGGATTTGTGTGTTCAATTTCGACAGAGTGGCATTGAGGTGCAGCGCTGCAGCACATTTCCCACAGCCTGTCCCTGTAGTTACAGAGTAAACCCATACAACAGGTCTGCAGGCAGAGGCACGCACTGTGCAGAAAACGGTCACGGCTGCTGGCGGAGGGCCAAGATGAGCAGCATGTTTTCACCCTGAGAGACACAAACTGGTCTGTTTGTGTTGACAGATATCACCACACTTACATTTGCCTTTCAAAATTCTTTACGTTAATGCGTTTGTAAAACGCCTGCTGACAAAGATCTGACTGAAGTGACACCTGAATTATAAATCTACCAGTGAATTCCAGCAGAGGCACAGCTAAAAACATTTTAGGAAGAGTTTTAAGTCATGGGAGTAACAGCAGGAACAGGATGCTAACCAAATGGACCCTTTTGGAAAAGCACTCTATTTTTTAAGGTTCCTTTTTTTTAACAATGATTTGTACAGCAGGTAATCAGGCAGAAATGTGCTTTAAATTTACATGTTGGAATCTGAACACTATGATAGGCCTGTATGCTCTGAGTTATCCACATATTCACACTGAGCCCATTTAAGGCCAAAAACAGCCACATTTCTCCCAATTTAATGGTGATTTGTGATCACGTCCCTTGGGTAAAACATGTTATGCCTTCACTGTGCTTTAAATTTGCAGGCCTAGCTTCAAATTTGTTGTTTTTCCTTTTTTTATGCATGTAGCTTCAACTTCTCACTTTGGCACCCGGGACAAAAAATGTGCAAATCTGTTAGTGACAAATGGGGAATTGATACAGGGACTTTTTTAAGCAGCACAAAAAAAAAAAAAAAAAAAAAAAAAAATCCAGAACCAAAACCTTTTTAGCTGATAATCTCTGACATGTCCCAGTCAACATGAATCCATAAAAAGATTTCCTTTCTAGCATTTTGTGTTTAAAACTTTCATTTTCTAAACATCTATATCTGGAGCATAGAGTACAAAACTGGAATGTAAAGGGTTACATGTATTTACATGACCAGGAGGAAAGTGGATACATATTTGATGCCATAAAAGAAGACAATAATATTAATACATAATAATTTCATGGGCGCACTATAAAGTCTCCACTTTTGGGTAGTATCTGCAAAGTTTGACCTTTTCTTTAGCTGAATAAGCACAAAAAAGCACCAAAAACATTTTTTAATAATCACTGAAATATCCCAAGCTGTGTTACTTAAAATTATTTCCTTTCTTTAAAAATTGTACATGGCATTTTCATCAAGGAAATGCCAGTGCACGATGTACTCAAAGTGGCACATGAAGGATTTAAGTCTGGAAATATATATAAAAAAAATGTTTTAGACCAAGAACAAAAACTACAATATCCTAAGTTTTTATTGACTAAATTGAGAATTGAGAATGAAATGGAGAAACTGCTAAATTGTGGCTAAAAATTGTAATTGTT